>CM054199.1:25576624-26776624 GCA_028830015.1 Eucalyptus grandis x Eucalyptus urophylla
CGAGATGACTTTGTTGTCTTTTATATTGGAAAGTAGAAATGAGAAATGGAGTTTGAGTTGGACGGCCCTGACTCATTGCTAGATGACCCCAAGTTTATAATGCATCAATTGTGGTGGCATAGATGGAAATATTCTTGCATGCTAGAATTGCTTGGATATATGACATATGCGTTGGATACAGTTGATAAGTTTAAGACAGACATAGGGTTGTCGAAAAAGCCCAAATCGAATTGACTCGAACCAAACCGCTTATCTTTGTGGGTTATTCTTTGTGTTCGTGTATCATGAGAAAAATCGGGTATCATTAAATATCCTATACTCTTCCAGATCGCTCCCAAAACCATCATTAGGTCTCTTGCTCCCAAGTCCATCTTCTCTGTCAGAGGGTTTCTAGCTCCCAAATCCATTGTCTCCATTGCAGACTCTCCAAGATCGTGAAGCTCTCTTACTCCCGAATCCATCTTCTCCAAGATTGTGGAAGCTCTCTCTGGTTCTGTTCCTTCTCATTGTCTTTGCATGCTCTTTACGTCTACTCCTCTCTCTCTTCCCCCCCAAACCCCCCCCCCCCCCCCCCCCCCCCCCCCCCCCCCCCCCCCCCCCCCCCCCACCCCCCCACCCGGGGAACAACCCTCATCAAGCGACCTCTCAAATCCATGAGGAGGACGACAATTCGGTCTGGCTAAAGAGCAACTCAAACCAATTATTTTGCTCGCTATGTATATTCCACTATTGTCAATGTCTCCTTTTTCTTCTTTTGTTGTTCTTGCTTTTGTTTCGTCATTGTTGCGTTTGCTTGGATTCACGTTTCGGAGGAGGAGATTGGTCCATTGATCTTTGCATAAGTTCCAAGTGAGATTGATCATCGGAGGAGATTGATTTTGCTCTGTACCAAGTGACGAAGTTGGTGTAAGTGAGGGGTTCGATTTGGAGATGGGGTTTTACGATACCATAGTGGCCAGGGAGAAGAGGAAAAACCACCAAAAAATATATAAACAAAATAGGGTGACCCAATAACCTAAATTCACTCGAACTGTATTTTCATTTTGAGTTCTATTTAGGTTAGTCTAATCAGAAAATAAAAAAAGTTGCGAAAAAAAATTCAAAATAAGGTAAGTTAGTCAAATCAAAATATGAAAGAGTTGTGCACTAATAAATTTTTTTTTTTTTTGGTAAAGGTGAACTAATAAATTTTTGTTCTGAAAATGTCATTTCCCTTTATTTTATTGTCAATTAATTTCAGAATATCATACTTTCAAAATTGAAGATATATCTACCCATCTCATAACCATTGAAATTTTTTTCCAATTGCCTTTTTAAATTTTTATCTCTTTTGCCCACAATTAATATTTTTTCTTTTTCTTCCGTATGCGTTTCTTTTCACGGGCATACACGTGGTTTTAATTATTCACAATCTGATGATTTACTATGTTTTTCGTTATGTCTAAAATGGGTCTTGTATATGTTGTAAAATCTTAAATAAGAAAAAAAGGCAACCGGCATTTGCCAATTTGAAAGGCTGGAGGACGATCCAACTCTATGCCGTAGAAATTCCATCGACTTCTCCTATTATTTTGGGCTTCCACATCAGTTTCGCTATTCACGCTCACTCCCGAAACACAAATAGTTACTGGAAAAAACCGGAAACTTTACCGGCCAATGTAATGAATTAGCAATTTTTCATATGATTAAAATTATTATCAAAAGATGATAAAAAAACCCATCATGAAAATATAATCCAAGAATATTCATTGAATAATTCATTACGTGCTTACCGAAAGGCAATCTAGGATCATGTGAGGCTGATGCGGCTCGAGGGGGTGTCGGCATTCCTAATCAGTTTACTTTCACGCTCACTCCCGACACTTGTCGGCTTTATCTGCTCATTGTTCTTGAAGCTACAGTACCCCTGCTCTCCGGCAGCGGAGTTCGCGCCGAGCTTGGTCAGCTCCGCAAACTCCATCGCCTCCTCTGCAATTCCCACATCCCTCTCTCATCTGCTTTGTCCATTACTATAACTTCATTTCCTTAATTAATCCTATGTTATTTTATTACATGCTTCTATCCTACTTTCCATAGTGGGTACTGTTGCAACCGAAAGGTGGCATGGCAAATGGTCATTCCATCCACTACAACAGTCATAGATTTGGTGAGGCAAGAATTCAATTGAACGTGCCTCGTAGGATATCACTTTTTGGCCACTTAAAAAAATTGAAAAATATGATTGGCCAACTGTTGAAGCGAAAGCGCGTGAGGACTAATAACCTATATATCTTTCGATTAATCATGAATTATTATTTATATAATTTGTAAAAAAAAAAGAGAAAAAATTATTTTGTTGCGAATTTTCTTGAAAGCCGGGGGGGCGGAGGGGGGGGGGGGCAATTGAGTAGCTTACCTTTATAAATGAGATGACATACTTTATTTTCCATGTAAGCAAAAGGAAAAAATGGACTAAAGATGTTATAATTTAATTAGAATTCAATACCCACGGCTTTCCTTTGAGGGGGGGGGGGGGGGGGGGGGGGGGTTCCTCATAGGGAGAGAAGATGAGACCAGAAGACTTCGCATTTGTGAAAACGCGTGAACAGATAAGTCTTCCCTCTTTTATTAGAATTCAATGTTGCTTTGGAAAGAAGTAAAAGACGAATGGACGACTTTGAGTTGGATGAGTCAATTTGGCTTTTAGCTTCTTCACGGAACACGGCATTATTATTGACGTTTGGACTATAGATTATCAAAACGATATCTACCTCATTCGGATTTTTCAACACTTTTAAAAGGCTTTCTTGCCCCAAAGCCAATTATATCAATTCACTAGAAAGCTGCGGTCCAATCAAGACCGTGTGAATTTATGGTTATAGACATTTATTTTATGTGGACCGCCGCAAATGTAACTTCCAGCGAAGAAAAATTCACTCGCCAATGATCAACACTTCTTGTGCCTAATGTGCACTATAAAATCCCACGCTATGATCTGTATCACCTCAAGGTGAAGGTGGCCTTGCCTGCTGCTAGCGAGGCCATGGCTGCCATCACCCTTGGCCGGCGAGGCCCTCGCAAGGCGGCCTTGCCTGTGGTCTAGGCGAGAGGAGACTGAGGGCAAGGCCGCCTTGCCAGGGCCATGGCTTTGCCAGTTGCGGGCAAGGCCGCCTTCACTCATAGTCGATAGAGGCCATGGTGAGGTTGCTTTTCGCCTAGTGGCCGACAAGCTTCGGTGACCTCGCTGCCATAGTAGGACATGAAAGGAGGAAGGAAGAAAAAAGAAAATATATAAAAATTTTAAAAAAATTATCTACGTCAGTACTAACCACTCCATGTAGGATGTGCACTTTAGTGATTTCTAGTCAAAATTGACCAAATAGACTAAATTGAAACAAATATAAAAGGTTTATAACTCAGTCGGCCAAAAGAAAAAAAAAAGTTTAGAAGTGAACTAGCACAACTACGATAGATTCATAACTTTTTTTGATATTTTCATTATGAAATTATGGTTATATAAATTTATTTAATGTGGACCGGCAAAATCATTGAAAATAAATTCATATCCAGCTAGCACGGCAAATGTAATTTACAACAAAGTAAAGTTTCACACGCAAATCTTCTACGCTTCTTGCGCCTTTCGTGCACAATAAAATCCCTTCATTTTCCAAAATTCCAAGCGAACACACCAACACCTCCTTCGTCTTACTAAATTCAAATGGCATTTCCTGGAAGTCATGTAGAATTATATTAGTGAGGAGCCAACCAGCGGAGTAGCTTACCTTTTTTAATGGAATGAAATACTTTATTTTCCATGCAAGAAAAAAAATAAAAATAAAAGACAAACTAAAGATCTTTTTCTTTTTATTTGAAAAAGAAATGATTATATGACAGTTTTTAATCTATTATGAAAATAACACTCCATTCTAGATCATGCAAAATTCAAATAATAAATAATTATAAATTGTTATAGGGCTTACTCCTTCAAAAAATTTGAGACTTACAATAAATAATTATTCTCGCACAGATCTATGCTTTTGTATTTGGGGTTTGTAATTTTTACCAAATTTTTTAGTCAAAAATATCTTGGTTCCATCTACTGGAACAATGACACGCTTGCCGGCTATTAAAAATTTGGCTGACCAGCAAGCTTTGACTCTGGCAATTATTTGACAATATTCATTTTAGGTATTTTTTTATAAAATAACTCTGCTCCATGTCCTTATTTAAAATTTTCCCAAATAATAACAATCAAGCCGTTTATGTTAATAACCAAAATAAAAAATAAAAAATAAAAAATGCACTGGAAATGAGCCACTGGACTCAAAGCCTTGGATTTGCTCTGGATATGAGCATTTAGAAGGAAGAAGTACCTGGCAGAAAGAAGCTGCATGCCTGGAAGGAGCCAGGTGGTGGGGGCCGCCTGGCCATCAAAATCAACTTGACCTTCTTTCTTTCCCAAGTGAAGCCGAGTGGAGGGAAGCTAGCACGAAACTGATAGAGCAAACATTTCCTTGTGCTTTTGACTGAGCAACAAAGACAAAGAAAAAAGGTGAGATATCATCAAATCACTTGGAATTGACAATGATCGGTGTCTGCGCTCGATTGACATTAGCGATGTTCCTATGCAGCATCGATTTAGATAGTAAGAAAATAAGCCAAATTCTATACGCAATGCTCATCACATCCCACATTAGTGAACGCTTTAGGCTTTTGAAGTGTCATCTTTCATTAAAGTCTAACTGCGGAAATCCTCTTTTAGACTAAATAATTTGAGCAGTGTTCTTTTACACCTAACAGTGTTCTTTTTCACCTAGTCGAAGTCTTTATAAGTCTTTCTATGAACTTTCATATGAAGTATCCAATTCTTTTGAAAATGACTAGCACTTTAATTTGACAGTGAATGACATCATCAAGCATATGAATTCCAAAAATGCATCCAATGAAAAAGGCCTTAGTGGAGTGAAGATCCTTTGCTCCAAAGTAATAGAGCATAAGCTATTTATGGGGTGGGGGGTGGGGCGGGGTTGCTTTTGTATTTGGGGTTTGTAATTTTTACCTAATTTTTTAGACAAAAGTATCTAGGTTCCATCTACTGGAACAATGACATGCTTGCCGACTATTAAAAATTTGGCCGACCAGCAAGCTTTGGCTCTGGCAATTATCTGACAATATTCAATTTAGGTATTTTTTTTTATAAAATAACTCTGCTCCATGTCCTTATTTAAAATTTTCCCAAATAAAAACAATCAAGCCGTTTATGTTAATAACCAAAAAAAAAAAAAAGAATAAAAAATGCACTAGAAATGAGCCACTGGACTCAAGCCTTGGATTTGCTCTAGATATGAGCATTTAGAAGGAAGAAGTACCTGGCAGAAAGAAGCTGCATGCCTGGAAGGAGCCAGGTGGTGGGGGCCACCTGGCCATCAAAATCAAGTTGACCTTCTTTCTTTCCCAAGTGAAGCCGAGTGGAGGGAAGCTAGCACGAAACTGATAGAGCAAACATTTCCTTGTGCTTTTGACTGAGCAACAAAGACAAAGAAAAAAGGTGAGATATCATCAAATCACTTGGAATTGACAATGATCGGTGTTTGTGCTCGATTGACATTAGTGATGTTCCTATGCAGCATCGATTTAGATAGTAATAAAATAAGTCAAACTCTATACGCAATGCTCATCACATCCCACATTAGTGAACGCTTTAGGCTTTTAGAGTGTCATCTTTCATTAAAGTCTAACCATAGAAATCCTCTTTTAGACTAAATAATTTGAACGGTGTTCTCTTACACCTAGTCAAAGTCTTTCTAAGTCTTTCTATGAACTTTCATATGAAGTATCCAATTCTTTTGAAAATGACTAGCACTTTAATTTGACAGTGAATGACATCATCAAGCATATGAATTCCAAAAATACATCCAATGAAAAAGGCCTTAGTCAAGTGAAGATCCTTTGCTCCAAAGTAATAGAGCATAAGCTGTTGGTCTAGCAATAAATTATTTAATGGCGTTCTTCTAGAAAATTTCTCAAATCTTTGAATTTATACATTAGAACCAATTGCATATTACTTTTAACTAAACAAAAAGCTTGATCTATTTTCATGCGTGAGGTATGAAAGGAAAAAGTTAATCCTAAACCAATTTGTAACTAGAATGCCTAGTGCATAGAACATGTGACGTACCGATTGTTGGTGAAGATGTACAAAGATCAAAGCCCTTTTCTCAAATCAGCACAAGTATCTACTTACTTGCATAACTAATTAAATCTTGTGTATGATATTATAATTGATTTACATGTCAAAGCTATCCTCTCGAGTTACCTAGTAGGCCCCTGCTCTAAATTTGGATTTCTTCATTCCCATTGTATACCTGATTTATCTCTAGTAACCAAAGCATGAGAGATTACTTTACTATAGTGAATGATTATAAAAAATGGAAGCAACATCCTTTAGCATGAAAGGCATCGTGTAAATAATGCGAATTTTAGCTAACAAAACAACTTTCTTCTCTCCCAAAAATATGTAAAGATTTGTTGTCTCATTTAATGCGTTCGTTTTAGACTTCATGGAATACTCTTTTTTTTTATTTATAGCAAATTGTCATATTTTCTAGTGATTTCGACCACTGGAATTTGTCTTAGTGGCCACTCTTTCCTCATAGAAAGGGGGAGTTAGGAAGTTTGAGTCCCCACATTCTCAGAGGGGTTGGGATGTGAATGATTTAGTTTTAAGTATGAGTTTCGATTCTTATACCCTATAAGGAGGCAAGGCAAAAGTCTAAGAGTAAGTGTTAAAGTAGGAGTGAGCAGGACCGACAAAAAGAAAGAAGTGATTTCGACTATGCTTTCCCTTGATTTTGTAGATTTAAGGAGGTAAATATTTACGATTATCAAAGTGCAACAATTCACTAGTAAATCCATTTATTTTGTGGAAGAGAAAATGAACTCTGCGGACAAATTAAATCTTCTCTACTGAAGATTCTAAGCATAGTAATATCATAGTTTTGTCATACTCCGGACGGTCGCTAACATCTACTTTGTGGTCTTCCTCAGTGTCGCAGCTTCGACGACTGATGAGAAGGGGCTGAGACTCTCGCGTGGGATTCGCTCTAGATATAAGTGTGTTCTGTTCTAAAATAAGGAACAAGGTGGTGGCAGCCACTTGCCCATCAAAGTCAACTTGATCATTTTTTTCTTTCCGAAGCGGGCCGCCTTGTTCAGAAATGCATAGCGAAGTCGCGTGTCACGGACTACATTGGATGAACTATCGAGAGATGGCTTGCATGGTGTTCCGTCTCACCAGGTGCTGCATGGTGCCAGGAATCTCTCGACCCATAACACTACCAGGAAAGTGATGAGTAAATTTTCACTTGGCCTTTTGGCTAAGCAAAAGAAAGAAAAATAAGAAAAAAAAGAAGAAAAGAGGGATGTCAGGAGGACCAAGTTAACACAAGTGAAGTATATTATAAAGTCTAAGCATGTATTACATGGTCCAAGTTCATCAAATACGAATCGAGATCCAAATGGGTGCTGATATGAGTAAAAATGGGGTAAATGTATGAACAATACTTTTAAACCATGTGAAGTAATGTTCGGAGGCAAACGTTGGTTCCCATTTTTACACCTCTCAGTTTAAGAGGTGTTTAATATCAACGTGAGTAACACTTAACAAATTTATCACTTATACTCACGATTCACATCGAGGAAAATAAATTAATAATTGAAGGAATGCAATATTGCCCTTTGGAGATGTCAAGACCAAATTGAAGGAAAGTGGGCTGCAAGGCGATTGCTAGTGTGGATAGTAAAATTAGTTCTTAGAACTTAAGACTTTAAGCATGTGTGAGCGGACGAATTGGGATCATGTAGGTCGAAGTGGTGAAGCATGAGATGCTTTGTGTGCCTTATACATGATGGTGTCTCTGAAAATAACATTATTAATATTCTAAATCAAATGGTTGTAGTAACAAATATATATAAAACTCAACAAGAAGTTTCCGATCATGCCCATCAATTGATCTTCATCCAAACCTCCCTCCTATAATAACTCTTCCACCAAGAAATCAAGATAATGCTACAACTTCAAATCAGCCTAATAATTCTATAATAGCTAATGTATATGTGTGTGTGTATGCATTTAAATCAAAATCGAGGTATGTTTCTGTTTTAACTTTTCAAATTTACCCTTATGTTATCTACTATTTTTTTTAAAGAAATGTATTTATTTAGTTCTTCACTTCAATTTAATCTTATCATCAAGAAGCTTTTTCAAAAACTAGAACTGTTAAAACTGTGAAAAACAGAAAACTATGCACTACTTTATAAACCCAAAAGCTACCAATGCCTATAAAAGAAAAAAGTTACTCAAATTCATTTACCAAAAACACGTGACGTGCGTCGTATGTTGGTTCTAGGGTTAATTCATTGGTCCTTCACCAAGGATATGTACATGCACAGATTAGATCATTCAAAAGCAATCAAGTGGAGACCATGAAGACCAAATGGTTATTAAAGTCAGAGAAATTAAAGACGATTATCATTAAGCATGTGACAACACATAATTCGGATTTAGAGTGAATGGCTCCAGAGGGGGGGGGGGGGGGGGGGGGGCGGCGAAGTGTGGAAATTCTTTAGGATCACTTTTTAGGCTCCGTACGTTTCGCAGTTTCCCTCATTTTTAGCATTTGATTCGCTTAAAGAAAATAAATAGCTAAAAATATTTTCCTAATAAATAGATTTTTTTTTTCAAAATACAACTAGATATCGACACTTGAACTCGAAATTCCAAGTCTCGACATTTAGGACTAGGTCTCTGATGGCCAAGCCTAGGTCCATAAGGCTAGGCTCAGGCCCTTGACGTCCACGCCCAAGTCTATTGATATTTAGGGTGCATCTAATTCAGTATTTGCAAATCCCTTTGGGACTCTAAAGTCCTTAGAGCAAATGCAAATTAGTTTTGACAATTTTTTTAGAGTTTTGGGAAAGACAATTGCATTTCCAAATGCCTTTAGCCTAAGGTAGATCCAAAGGTGCATTGGAATGCTGCATTTATGGAATACAAAAACAATTTTTTTCTTCCGATTTCACTCTCATTCAATTTTCTTTTTTTTTTAATTTCGGAAATATCTCCACTTCATGCAACCTCACTTGCGAGTGTTTAGGCCGCCAATGAGGCCATATTAGGTTATCAAGAAGCTAGGTTGGTGCCGGTCAGCCACGCCTAAGGTCGCGCAACCTTAGGCGAGGCTAGTAGGCAACTGATTTGGCCTATCGGTGGCTAAGTTTTGCCTACAAATAGTTTGAGGGTTTTTTCTTAAAAAGAAATTAGCAAAAAGTCTTTTACGAAATTTAGTTTTTAGTAAATGATTTTTAAATCAAAATTGCTTCTTAATATATTTTTAAAATACAATTTATCAAACGGTACCTGCATTTTGAAACATGTTTTTAACCCGAAAGCATTTCATTTTTCCGAATACATTCCCTTAATATTGGCTGGCGTAGTGAATCAGCAATTTTTTATAAGACATATAATTATCACAACATGATAGAAAAACCATCGTGAAAATATAATCCAAGAGTAGCCATTCAATAATTCAGTATGTGCTGACCGGAAGTCAATCGAGGACCATGTGAAGCAAATGCGTCTCGACTAGATGTTTGGATTGCTATCTAACTTCCTTCATACCATGATCAAGATCACGGTAGTCATGATGCTCACCGGCAACATCTGATTCGTGTTCCCGGTGCCACACTGTCGCTGCTCTCCGACTGCAGAGCTCGAGCCCAGCTTGTCGAGCCAGACAGGTCCCACCGCCTCCTTCTCTCCAATTCCCCAGTCTCTCTCATCTGCTTTGCCCACAAAGCTGAAACTTAAGTTTTATTCCTATTTTATTTTCTTAGATGCTGTTTATCTTATTTTCCACGGTGGTCGAGTTTCAACCAAAAGTTGGTACTACAAATTGTAAATTTAATTGGTTAAATTAGTCATAAATTCATTTCACTTTTTGGCCACTTAAAGAAAATTGAAAAATGTGACTGACTAAACTTTGAAGCAAAAGCCGTGCATGAAGGCTAGTATGCTTTAATGTGCACCTAAGAAAAACACAAAAGAAAACTAAAATGATATATGTGTCGAGTTGTCGTTGATCGTTAGTCAAAATATGCTTGAAAAGAGACAAAAACTTATTTGTTACGAATGTCATTTCCAGGAAGCCACAGGGAAGGATTTCATCAGGAGCTAATACGGTAGCTAACCTTTCTTAACGAGATGAGATACTTTATTAACAACTCATTAACAATTCAATTAATAATAAATTCACATAAAATAAGAATTCGAGTCGATTAGACATCCGAACTTAGTAGATGTGATGAAGAAAAGGTTCATGCGCAAATGCTAACATTTTCATTGCACGCCTGATTGGCACAATAATATCATTAAAAATATAATATCACGAAAAGAAAGTCATCCGAGTATATATATATAGAATATGCTGAGAAGATCAAATGGTGAACAAACTTCCTCAAACAAACTACCAAACCTCCTCTGATCCCCAATGGCTTCTTCTTCCAAGCCCCGAAATAGTTTGCAAGCCTTCATGAGTAGACTTCCGCATCTCTACACTGCTCTCGACCTGCTGCTGACAGGAATATCCACTCACAGTGACTCTGAAGACCTGCCGACGGGAATATCTTACATCGACACTGAAGATCTGCCGACGGGAATACCTTACATGGACACTGAAGATCTGAAGGCCATCAAGGAATCACACGTCGAAGATCAAACGGTGAACAGACTACCCCAAACAAAGTACTAAATCTTAGACAAACTCGTTGCTCATTCTTAACCTCTTCTGTTCGTTGATTCTAATGGCTTCTTCTTTTTCCAAGCCCGGCCATTGAGGAATCGCACGTCGAAGATCAAACGGTGAACGAACTACCTCAAACAAAGTACTAAATCTTAGACGAACTCATTCCTCATTATTAACCTCCACTGTTCCCTGATTCTAATGGCTTCTTCTTTTCCCAAGCCCAGAAGATTACAGCATCCAACAAAAAAAAAGGGTTTGCAAGTCTACATCAGTTTTAGAGGCGCAGACGTCCGCAACAGCTTCGTTGAACATCTCTACACAGCTCTAAACTCGCTGCCAGGAATATCCCCTTACTTCGACTCTGAAGAATTGAGGAAGGGAGAGCAGATATCATCCTCGCTTATGAGGGCGATAGAGGAATCGCAAGCCTCAATCATTATTTTCTCTGAGCACTATGCTAGCTCGCCGTGGTGTTTGGAAGAGCTGACGAAAATCATGGAGTGCCAGGCACAGAAGGATGTCGTCGTGCTGCCGGTGTTTTACAAAGTGGAACCAAGAGAAGTGAGATTTGGAAGAAAAGCTTATGGGGAAGCTATGGTTAAGCATGAGTGCAAGTTCGGGGAGGATTCAAAAACAGTGAAGAAATGGAAAAAGGCTCTCCTTGACGCGGGTAACTTGGCCGGGTGGGAGTTGCATTACGGGTAAGTAGTATTTTTGCCTCCGACTCTCACGCGAACACATTCTCATCGGACACTCACACAACACAGGGCACACTCACGCAGAACACGAAACAGAGCACCATATACGAGCCATTCGTCCTCTCCAAGCCTCCGCTGATTCTCAACGCACGGCCGCCCGAGTGCTCACGTCTCCACGCCGCCCAAGCCGCGTCACCTCAGGCCCCCTCCCTCTCTCTTTGTCAAGCGGCTTCGCGCGACGTATCTAGGCTCGCGACCTCAGATCGACGGTCGCTACCCTTGGGCGAGGGTCGCCTGAGGCTGGCTACGACGGCTGAGACTTTCCTCTGTCCGTTACAGAGGGACAAAAACGGAGAACGAGAGGAGTGACAACGGCCAGGACAGGCGGCGGTGACAGACACGCCACGGTGGCGGAGACGTGACGGCGGGGCAGTGGCAAAGGCGGAGGGGAGAAAAGGGGTGGGGGGGCTGGGGAGTGGCCAATGGGTGGGCCTGGGCCCCAGGCCATGGCTGGCCGAGGCCCTTTTTGATTTTTCAACTTTTATAAATTCAATTCTACAAAAATACATAAAGAATCCACGAAATCCACAATTTTGAATGTACGAATTGTCCGACCAAAAAAAAAAAGGTACGAATTGAGTATTTGTTAGAATAAAAATTGCACAAAATCCAGATAGAATAAATTTCCCCAATATCAAAGACGGTACATAATACATAAAAAGATGACGTGTACTAATCTATATCTATATACCATATCTAATATATGTAGTTATATACTGTTATAGTCCAAGTTGAAAGAATATCTACTCCCGTGCTTGTCAGGCATGACACCGAGGGTGATGTAGTAGCCACTCTACATGAAGTTCGGCCCTAGGCTTTTTCTTTTAAATTGGGCTAGATTCTCTTTCTCTTCAAGTCGCTGATCTTGGGTTTCAGCGATCTTCTTCCAGACTTCAAAAACATCAGCCCGGACACACTAGCACTGTTCTTTTAACCCAGAACTTAGTCGATAGATCGATTAGTCTCTCTCATCCTCTCTGCAAGGCTTCTCCTTTGTTGCCTATGACATGCTCTAGGACAGCTTTAAAGAATTCAATTCCAGTGGCTCTAGTAATAAATTTCTTATTATAACATACCTGTCACTGCTTTTGTTTGGTTCTATAAGTTGTTGACCTTCGACGAGATTACTTTCCCAGATTTGTTAGGAAATAGCATATTTCTTTCATCATCCAGTTCCATCGACGTGCTGGTAACAATCACTGAAGCATGTCTAGGACCATTTTCTAAGCAGCTTAAAGCATATTTTACCAATGGATGGAGTTTACTAACCAGGTCTGGACCACGTGTGCAAACCCTCCTTCCACAAATTGAAGTCTAGTTTCCGCTATGCTTGCGTCGAGTTTCCAGCTTAGTCATCCTAATCCTTCCCGAAGGATTTAAAACAGAGAGTTCCTCTAAAGAAGTGACTCTCAAGTCTATTATATTCTTCTTTTTAATGTCAAATATCCAGGTGATAAGAGCTTTTGTCAAGGCGGGAATACATTCCTTAACTTTACAGTATATAAGGAACTCTCCTCCATATGTTTTGCAAATTTCTAAAATTTTTATGTAAGAAGCAGGATCTTTTGTGAAACGTTCAAGTTGTGAAATAATCTTCTGAAGTACTCCTAGCAACTCTGCATAGATTTTAGTAACCATCCCTTGATAGACCAGGATCAATGGAATCAACCGCAAGATAAAAACGCTTGACATTTTCAAATTTTTATCTTTGTGATTTTTATCATCAGGATCAATTTCAATATCTTTAGGAATAGGATTATGATTTTCAGGAGTTTTTTCTTAGTGATTTATTTCATCACCATCCCATACAGGTTTTTCAAGTTCTTCATTTTTAAAATCTTGTCCCTTTACCTTTTGTTGCGAAAAGAAACGATTAAACAATAAAATAAACAGAATAAAGAAAAAAAATGACATGTTTACATCGGTTGGATCCACCATGACAGCAGCATTAGAATTCCAATATAAATGAACTTATACAATTAAGATAAATTGCACTAAGTCACTTGCCGGATTTGAGTCCAAATAGGATATTAAGTTATCCTATCGGTATTCGGTGATGTTTTCCGGATTCGGTAGAAACCCAAATACATCCGGATAACATGCTGGATTTCTCACCTGACATAGGGTTAATAATTAAGTTAACAATTCCCACATAAAAAACCCAACTCAAACGAGACTCACTCATTGTCCCTAGCGTTTCTCACCGGCAGTAGCCCACCACCACTCTAGCGGTCATCCACCACAATGGTCCTTCACTTCAACATCTTTGAGTATCCTCGCTTGTGCCTTAGCTCGTGGCTTACTTGGATGGGTAGGGCTCCTCACCTTATTTGTGGCTCCCTTTTTTTCTTAGTCAATTTGCCACCTTCTCAACAATCACCGAATCATCTCTCGATTCCTCTCTTTACTTCACTTTTGATTACTCATTCTCGGCATTGATATCTCTCTTGTCAACATAGAACTGGGCATCATCAATCGTTTGATGAAACACTAAGGGGAGATCCTCCTTACATTTAGTTCATAATTTATGGCTTACAATAAGTTGTTATTCTCACAACAGGCCAAATACTTTATGTTGGCAAAGCCTATTCGAAAAATGATTGGGAGACAGTTTTTATTCTCATGTAAGAATAGTAGGTTTTCCTAGACAATAAAAAACTAAATAATAAATAATTATAAATTACTATTGGTTTACTTTTTTTAATGAATTTATGGCTCACAATAAGCTGTTATTCTCACAGTAATCCAAAAACTATTATGCTAGCAAAGTCTATTTGAGAAATGATTGGATAACAGTTTTTAATCTATTGTGAAAATGACAGTTTATTTTATACCACAAAAAATCAAATAACAAATAATTATAAATTATTGTGGGTCCACATCTTCATGAATTTGTGGCTTACAATAAGTTGTTATTCTCACAGTAACACAAAAACCATTATGTTAGTAAAGCCTATACGTGTATACATATATGGCAAGACAATATATCAAATCGACTCCACCAAAGATAACTTCCCTTGGGTTTCAAAACAAACTTTATCAACGCGGAAATAATTTATCTAATCTATGGGATTCGCCTTTGAACTTTCATGTATTGGACTTATACATAATTCAACTCGGGTCGGGTTCGCTCAAGGCCTCAGACTCAGTACTTATCTGAGCACTTTTTGAACTTGAGCTACTAGCATTTGACCTATGAGACATAGTAGACGGACGGTTCACTCCATTAACCATTATTATATTAGATTATACTTTGTGACCTGTGAATAGGTTTGTTGCCAAACATATCATTTTTTATGGATACATGATTCTCATCTTCAAGGATTTCCCCTCCAATTTTTTTTTACTCAATCAAAAGACTTGTACGAACTTCATCTGTATTTTCAATCGATCGGTTCATTCTTTTGGCAAATCTTTCACATTATTCACACTCACAATCATTCAATGGATGATAGCGATGCCAAGGCTTTTTTCCCTCTTCTCTATCATTCGAAAATGAGAAATAAGGACTCGGAATCGAAATTTTCTTATCCTCAGTTTCTCCTATAGCATTTTTGGTTCCCCGAGAAGGGTTAGCCAGTTTCTGTGAATTCGCCGTTTCTTTTTCTCTCGAATAATTGGCTACATTACATCGGTTGTTTGCCGGCCCTCAGTCGAAGGCAATAAAAACTACCTATGGATTTTGCATTATCTCCCCTTTGTTCGTTCTTTTCTTCTTTGGGAGCACTTCATTTCTCCTTATGCATACTTAACAAATGTCCTCATTAACATGGTTAGTTTAATATGGTTTCTCGTGATAACTCCGTATTTCTTTCCACATTGGCACCATCACGGCCTGTGTCGAGTGGCAATACGAAATTGTATCCTAAAATTTGTGCTCGTGTCGTTTTGCATGGAGATCTTCATGATCTCTTCTTCTTATACCTAATTGTTATTGCTCACTTCATTTAATTCGACAGCTTGGGCAGCTTATATTATCCATATCTCTGTTGTTTGTCATGTTAGAAATTCGGAGGCCAAAACAATCAAAGACATCGTCAAAAGGATCTCTGAATTGACAACGTACTATGATGTGTTCCTAAACTTCAGAGGTAAGGATGTCCGTGAGAACTTCATTAAGAGTCTGCACGAGGCCTTGGTCCAAAAGGGCATAAGGACTTTCATGGACAGTGAGGACT
Source organism: Eucalyptus grandis x Eucalyptus urophylla (assembly GCA_028830015.1). NCBI lineage: Eukaryota > Viridiplantae > Streptophyta > Magnoliopsida > Myrtales > Myrtaceae > Eucalyptus > Eucalyptus grandis x Eucalyptus urophylla. The sequence continues at coordinate 25,592,342 of CM054199.1, forward strand.
TAGAGATGGGCCAGGAATTCCCACCGAAACTAAAGAAAGCCATTAAACTATCTCGCATGTACATCGTCGTTTTCTCAGAAAACTACGCTGAATCTTGGTGGTGTCTAAAGGAGTTGGCGCAGATCCTAGGGGAGAAGAACAAAACAAAACATCTGCTACCGATATTTTATAAGGTGGCACCGGGGGAAGTGAGGGGACAGAAACAGAGTTATGAGAAAGCATTGACCACCCATTTGAGCGAGTTTGGGAAGCGCAAGGTCAAAAAATGGAAGGAGGCTCTCTCTAAAGCTGCCAATTTGCAAGGAATACATCTACATGATGGGTAAGATTTTGAACTCATTTACCTTCTCCTTTCAGAAATAATTTCTACTGTCGGTTAGAGGAAGTGTTGAGACTTGGGTAGCTAAATGCATATTGAAGAGTCCCACCAATAGACCGAGCCAACCAACCTATGACATCGATTTATGCCTTGTATTTGTCGGGTATAAGTAAAGGGCCATTGTATTGACGTATTTATCTATTATTCTTGCTGACATATGATTCGAGTGGAAAAGAGAACTTGAAATTTGAAAGCTGAGTTGAGTCCAATGCGTCCCCTAAGAAGTTTTCCGCATTCCATGCATTAAGTATGTCAATCAAATCAAATGATCCGCATTCAACAGCACCAATATGTCCATTATACTTAACAATTGCAAAGTTATACGGTAAAGTCCTCGATATGAATTGAAGGGCATGTATCAAAATTTGGATTTCGTTGATCTGCTCAATAGGAGCATATGCTTTGCTCATTCTCCAATTCGAAGCGGCCAATATACAATTTTTTCCAGTAATTCAATAAATTTTAATGCTACATAAGCCAATTTTAGCTAGAAAAGACTCAACCTAATCAGAAAGCCTTTTAGCCTCGTGAATCTGCTCCTCTTACTGGATTATGATGGCCATATGTCATATGTCAAATCTTCATGCTATTTGATGGCCATATGTCATAATATTCATATTTTTCTCATTTTTTTGTTTGGACAGGAACATGCATGGTGGCATTCCTAGAATTTTTGAAGAGATAGAGAAAATGATGCCGGGGATCGGATGACAACTGGGACAAAGAAGCTCAAAATGTTAGTTTGATCAAACATAATATAATTTCACTAGAGATAGTTGAGTGACATTACTCCTTCTATAAACATCGCTGCTTTTCCTCTATTCTCTCCAGGGTTTTCTCCTCTCCATCTTATACTCGCACAACTTTCTTCTTCAACCTTGATGGAGGGGAGGGTTTTCTTCTTCAACTTTGACGGAGGGGAGGGTTTGAGCTAGCGTCCCCTCCCTTTTTTGCCTTTTTCTTTGGCTGATTTGGTTCTCTATTCTAGTTTTCTTGCTTTCCTCTCATTATGCAAAGCTTTTCTCTTCTAATTTAGTCTAGACTTGGAAGCTCATCTCTCCTGTTTTGGGGAGGTTTCTATTTCGATCTAGTTTAGATTTGAGGATTTTTGCATGTATGGTTTCAGGATTTTGTTTCCCTTAGGTTTCGTTAGTGTACAAGTTCAAATTCAAAGGAGATTGGAAGAGCTTCATTTTGATCTCCTTGGTGTTATATTGATGCTCGTTCAACCTTGTTACTTTGAACAACAATGGTGTTGGGACGCCGAACCTAGGTGCACACTGCCAAAAGATATAAATTGGATTTGATTGAGAAAAAAACTTGCTATTTCAGAATTTTAGAGTATGAAATAGTGGCAATATATTGGATTAGGAGAGGTGACTGTGATAAATTCTACAGAGCAACTTCGAACACCACGGCCATTCAACAAGCAGTTTGGATTTGTTGGGAATAACGGATCCCCGAAAACCGGATTCGACACTAAATCGAACCCCTAAATCAATACGGAAGACGAGCCCGGGAAAAACAACACGTATCACCGATCCTAAAGCACACCACAGATTAAGCACTAACGCCGTTAGAGGAAGAAAATCTGGCTCTGTTCGATCTGATGAAGCAATGAAGAGAAGAAAAATTGCCGGAGCCTTACTGTTTTTCTTTTGTCTTTTGAAGAGAGAGAGAGAGAGCATGCGGGAGAAAAGCGTACGTACGTTTGTTTTCCAACAGGTGCTATCTCTCTCTCTCTCTTCTCCCTTTTATACCTTCCCCCATCCACGGGCCCTATTCCCGTGGGCCGGGCTTTTTGGGCCCAACTTGGGCGGACAGGCCTTGAGCCCATTACATATAAACCATCATCTCCCACTCACAGATGGTGGGCCGAACAGGATTCTCTTTACCTCTTTTCAACATTCATACCGGTGAATAATTCGTGCGACCAGCATACTTTGAAAGCTCGTTGCTATACATCTATTAGGAATATATAGCAGCTCATAATTGGGCGTCACACTTTAAGTAGATTTAGTATGCAGTACCCTAGATCGATCGATCACATTTATATCCCTCTTAATCTCTTTTAAACATGATATATATATATATATATATATATATATATTGTATTCACAATTACAATTATCACAAAGATAATCATAATTGGTCGACCAGTGAATACAAAATTACAATGCGATTCCCCAAAATCGATCTTCCTCTTTCCTTCAAAACTCTTAATTTCAGTTCAGCTTGCTTTTCTAGAAATGTCCCATTAGATCGAATCAACTCATGACCATTGGCAACATCCTAAGATAGAAAACACTAAATAGAAACCTTGAGAATAAGTAAAAGTCATGAGGGCACTAAAATTGAGGAACTCTTTTCCTCAAGAGTCTCACACGTCATAAAAGTTGAGATCAAACTTTTTGCTACTCTTATTGGTCGACTTATGCATACGTAGTATGAAATACGTATTACGGTATTAACTCCTTTTCCCATGGAGTGTATGTCTACACCTTTCAATACCGTACATATGATAGTTCAGATATACCCAATGTCTAACTTGAGTTCACGTATCTACTATTTTACAAAATTCATCAGAACTCACATCTGGCATCTTAGACAGATAAAGTAAAATATGTAAGGTATTTTACTTTCGGACATAGTAAGTATTATGTCCTCATTTTAACACTTAGTTAAGGCGACATACGTATTTTAAGCTTGAGCTCTTGATTATCACCTAGATAATAAGCTTAAAAACAGTCTCATCTCTATTTATCACACAGTAAATAGATGCGATTACCCGTGTGAGTGGGCTAATCTTTTATCTGTCCGACATACTTCATCAACTTAAAATAATGCACTGAGCATTAAGATACATGAAGATCAACAAAGATTCATAGACATTAATCAATGAAAAACAAAATTTCATAAATGTGAACAATTTAGGGAAAATACAATTCAGTACATCAGACTCTACGCAATCCTAGAGATTTTACATGACTACAAAACACATCTCTAGGTATTGGCTTTGTCATAGGATCTGCTACCATTCTATGCATAGATATGTACTGTAAGTTCACATCCTTTCATGCAACCATATCTTTTACAAAGTTATATTTGGTATCTATATGTTTGGTCTTGCCATGATACTTTGGATCTTTGGTGTATGCTATAGTTGCTTGGCTATCACAGTTAACCAATAATTGATTTGCAGCTTTCTCAATAACACCTAAATGATCCAAGAATCTCTTAAGCCAAACTGTTTCTTGTACTGCTACTGATAATGCCACGAACTCAGCTTTCATCGTGGATAAGGCTATGCACGTTTGCTTCTTACTACTCCATGATATGACGCCATTGCTCAGTAAGAAAACAAATCCTGAGGTAGATTTTCTTTCATCTAAATCTCCTCCCCAATCAGCATTTGAATAGCCTTCAAGTCGCAGATCATTTCCTTGGTAATTCAACTTGAAATTAGCAGTTTCCTTCAGATACCTCAGTACTCTCTTAACGGCCTTCCAATGTGCTGGACCTGGATTGGTTGGTATCTACTCACCATTCCAACTGCAAAACATATGTCGGGTCTTGTACACATCATAGCGTACATCAAGCTCCCAACAGCACTTGCATAAGAAATATGTTTCATTTGTTCCTTCTCTTGTGGAGTCCTTGGACACAGTCTATGGCTCAATCCTTCACCTTTTGCAATATGAGTGTCTATGGGTTTACAATCTTGCATACGAAATCGTTCAAGAACCTTATTTATATAGGTTTCTTGCGAAAGAGACAACGATCTCTTCGAACGATCTCTTGAAATCTTAACTCCAAGAATATATGCAACCTCACCCATGTCCTTCATCTCAAAGTTGGAAGACAACCAACTCTTGACAGTCTTAACAAACTCCATATTGCTTCCAGCAATTAGTATATTATCAACATATAATGATATGATCACAAATTGATCATTGGATCTTTTGATATATACATAATGATCCTCATCATTCATCGTAAAATCATATGCCATTATAGTATTATGAAAATGTATATACCATTGTCTTGATGACTGCTTAAGACCATATATCAACCTCAAAAGTCGACATACTTTTTCTTCTTGGCCTTTCACTATGAAACCAGCAGGTTGTTCCATATATATTTCTTCATCTAATTCTCCATTGAGGAAAGTAGTCTTTACATCCATTTGATGTAACTCAAGATCCAAACTAGCCACTATTGCCAAAATAATGCAAATCGAGGTAAATCTCACTACAGGAGAAAACTTATCTTCATAATCAATTCCTTCATGTTGATTATACCCCTTCGCCACAAGGCGAGCCTTATGCCTTTCAATTGAGCCATCAGCATTTCGCTTTATTTTGAGAACCCACTTGTTCCCAATAGCTTTGCGTCATTTTGAAAGATCAACCAGTTCCCAGACTTGGTTTGATTTCATTGACTCCATTTCCTCTTCCATTGCATTAATCCATTTTTCCTTACTAGGGCAATTCAGAGCCTCATTAATATTTCTTTGCTCATCCTCATCTTGTGGAGCAACCATAAAAGTTTCCCCTTCAATGTCAAAACGTCAACGGGGAATACTTTGGCGACTTGTTCACCCTATGGGAGATTGTACACTTTGCACATCATCCCCCATCATGCTCCCACTTGGATTAAGTAATGATGATGTCGTCTCATCATGTGGTTGCAATTGAGAATGAGTTGAATTTAATTCATCACTTCTCATATTACTCACACTTGGACGAACTCCACTAACATTATTATCCCGATCCAAGGTCTCAAATAAGGAACAATCTTTCCCTATTTTGCCCTTTTTAGGAAATTCATCCTCTAGGAATGTGACATATCGTGATTCAAACTCAGTTATACTCCCACTTTCCTGCTCACCTATGAACACATATCCTTTCGAGTGTTCAGAGTACCTTATGAAAATACTCTTATTTCCTCTGGGACCCAATTTCCCAAAGTTATGAGAGGACTCATGTGTATAAGCGGCACAACCCCATGACTTAAGAAAACTTAAGTCCGGTTTTCTACATGTCCATAACTCATATGGAGTGGAAGTAACTGATTTGGAAGGCACACGGTTAAATATATAGGCAGCAGTTAACAACGCATCACTCCAAAAGGTAATAGGTAAGTTAGCATGCGCTATCATGGACCTAACCATTTCCAGTAGGGTTTTGTTTCTTCTCTCCACAACACCATTTTGTTGAGGAGTATATGGAATAGGCAACTGTCTTTTTATTCCTTTTTCATCACATAATTTTCTGAACTCATCAGATAAATATTCTCGACATCGATCGGATCTCAATGCTTTTATTTTGTTGTCTAATTGATTCTCTACCAGGTTCATAAACCTTTTAAAACAACTTATTGCTTCAGATTTATGAGATCTCAAATAGACATATCCGAATCGAGTATAATCATAAATAAAAGTGATGAAATAAACAGCCCCATGCCTTCCTTTCACATTCATTGGACCACATACATCAAAATGGATTAAATGCAGAGGAAATTCAGCTCTTTTTCCTTTTCCAAATGGTTTCCTTGTCGTTTTCCCTTCTAGGCAATGCTTACATATGGACAAATCGACTTTTTCAATATTGCCCAACAAGCCCTCTTTGGCTAGTTTGTTCATACGCTATTGGCCAATGTGACCAAGTCTAGCATGCCACACATTCACATCATTATCATATTTATTAGGAGACGTGAGAAGGGAATAACAAACATTAGCATTAACATAATCAATATCTAATACAATAAAACCATCCAGAAAATAACCACAACCATAGTAATTTGTATCCAAAAACAAATTCACACATCTACTATAGAAGTTCATATTAAAACCTAATTTAACCAACACTAATACAGACACTAAATTTCGACGAATCTCCGGAGCATACAACACATCATGAAGGAACAAAGTGCGTACACCATGCATATTCAGTTGGCATGTGCCAATTCCTTTCACTTCAGCTTTGGAGTTGTTTCCCACATAGATCCACTTAGTTCCAGTTGGTACTCGTCGGAATTCCACGAATGATCCTCTATCCTTCGCTACATGGTCCGTCGCTCCTGAATCCACAGTCCACAAAGGATTAGACTCAGTTAAGAACACAGAACTCGACACAAAAGTAAAGTTCTGAAAAGTACAAGGGGTGCATACCTTCTTTGGCTCACGACAGTCGCGAGTATAGTGACCCTTCTTGTCACAGTTGTAGCATTTCACCCTTGCAAGCTTTTTCATGTGAGGACGCTTCCCTCTTTCATGTTGGTTAAACTTGGGTTTCTTCCCTGAAGGACCTGCTTCTTCCTTGCCTTTCCCCTTATCAAACCAGTTAGGGCGCTTGCGCTTGGAGCTCAAAGCTCCATTTGAGCTAGAACTAGCATGATAGAGTTCAGCATCCGGCTTAGCCACCAACAGGCGGTCTTCTTCCAGCTCAAGATGACGCATTGCATCCTCAAAGGTTTTGATATTTTCATTATGAGTCAGGTGCACCTTCATATGCTCCCAACTCTGAGGCAATGAATGAATCACTGCTTGCACTTGCTGCTCATCTATGAGGACATGGCCAGCATCTTTCAGCTCAGTTATCATGTTTGACATCTTTCTAAGGTGTTGCTTCATGGTCTGACCATGAGGCTTCTTATAAGAGTCAAACCTGATAGTGAGCTGCCTCAGTCTAGTCACCGAAGTATGACCAAATCTAGCTGCCAATGCCTCCCACATTTCCTTGGCATTGTCAAAATGCCGAAACTCTCGCATGACGTCATTTTCCATGCTGCTCAGCAACGTGATGCGAGCTAGAGAGTTTTTTCTTCTCCACGCAGAAAAAGCTTCTTTGTCTCTTTTGTGCTGTGCAGTGGTTCCCTCTTCAGGTTCTACCATGGTTAGGTTAAGAGCCTCAAGTGCTTCTTGCTCTTCTAGCACATACTGGATTTTCATTTGCCAAATTTCATAGTTGTTACCATTGAGCTTTTCACCTTTGTTCAGCTCGGCAACTATGCTCTTTGTGGCTGAAGCCATTGATCTGAACAAATCAGACAAATATGCACGAATTATTAATGCCTATCATTTATGCATCCCTATTTACATAGACCCATCATATTAATGAATAATTTCAAGTAAGGCTTCAGAATCAAAATGTCACTATGTTTCCAATCATCCTCCAAAATCCTAACTTAAAACTATCATCAATATAATTGTCTTATGCAAAATCAATTTTATGAAGCTACAAAAACTTCTAAAACTACCCACAACTAATTACCCACAGCAACCAACAATAACAGAAAGCAACATATAATAGACATCCAATAAAAACAATAATGCTTTCAATTAATACAAACAAGATATAGGTTGCAACTTCAACAACAATCGGGTAGTAATCATTACATAATATGTCCACAAAGCACACTTAACATATATCATCCAATACAACTAACACCAAGTCAGCACACGAACTGGGAAAGATCCTCTTTTGTTCAATTTCTTGATCTTTTCCCTTGAAACAATACAGTAATATTCATTTACAAAATCCATCACAATTTTCTTATAGGAAGCAGCTCCGTTGACATCCCATATGTGATTCAACACATCTTGCCATTCAGGTAGAAGAGTGTTTATGAAAAATCGCACCATCTCTGACTGTGACATAGGACGACCATTCCATGACCTATTGAATTTTCCCGTTGACTTCAAGGACATGATCAATTAAGTCACCTCTCTCCCATCGATGATCAGTCAGCTCAGCTATCAACTTAGACAGCCTATCCTTTTGTTCATCGGTAACTGCGCGAATAGGTGTGCGCAACCTCAGGGGAGGCATTGTTCCTGCAACAAATGCAAAACAAATAAGGGATCACATTATAATCCACATAGACTTAATTGAAAAAGAAACACATTCTTTTCCCTTTTTTTTTGGGTCAACGGTCGTCAATGGTCAACGGTGGTCAACGGTCAACGGTCGTCGGACATCGGACCGGTTGCACCGAACATACCGGTCGGACCGGTTGGGCCGGTTCGGGCGAACCGACGGCACGTGTCACACGCGTGCGCGGGCTAACGTCACGCAGACGTCAGCCGGCACGTGCCGCGTGCATGCCGACGTCCGCGGTTCAGGTCGGGTCGGGTCACCGGCCGATGACCGCCCGGCGAAAACGTCGTCGTGCTAACGTCATTGATGACGTCACCCTAGCGATTATTGACCGTTGGGTGACGTCATGCTGACGTCAGCACGCGTCGATCCGCGGACCGGCGCGTGCCGGTTCGCCGGCCGGCGGCGAGCACGCGCCGGTTCATCGACCGGCTCGTGTGTCGCACGCGCTGGGCGAGCCAGCGCTTCCGGGCACGTCGCGCCCACATGCAGCGTTTTCCGGCCGCGCGTGTGGGCGCGTGCGTCGTCTCCCGGCGGCGCTTGACGTCGCCTTTCTTCCTATGCCATTAGAATTCGATTTCGACTTACGAAAACTCGGAAAAATGGCCGAACAGCGCTCGGGTATCGGAATTTCTCGCCCCGATCGGTACGGCCGAATTGCTTTTGCAAAAAATCAATCAAAAAACGTCAAACAAGTCAGGAAAACATGAACCAGGGCTCTGATATCAATGTTGGGAATAACGGATCCCCGAAAACTGGATTCAACACTAAATCGAACCCTTAAATCAATGCGGAAGATGAGCCCGGGAAAAAACAACACGTATCACCGATCCTAAAGCACACCACAGATTCGAGCGTACCTTTTAGCCACAGATTAAGCACCGACGCCGTTAGAGGAAGAAAATCTGGCCCTATTCGATCCGATGAAGCAATGAAGAGAAGAAAAATTGCCGGAGCCTTACTGTTTTTCTTTTGTCTTTTGAAGAGAGAGAGAGAGAGCGCACGGGAGAAAAGTGTACGTACGTTTGTTTTCCAACAGGTGTCATCTCTCTCTCTCTTCTCCCTTTTATACCTTCCCCCATCCACAGGCCCTATTCCCGTGGACCGGGCTTTTTGGGCCCAACTTGGGCGGACGGGCCTTGAGCCCATTACATATAAACCATCAGGATTAATGCAATCTGCATCACAATCATAAAGAAAGAGAGGAAAAAAATAGTTCCTCGACCAATGTCAGTACTAGTAAGCATGATATGAAATCTATATTTCATAGTGTTTTTGAATACGAATCGAAGGAGCTTACCTTTAAAATTTAAGAAGTTGTCAATAAAGGGAAAAGCAAAACGCATCGGAATCAAAACCATCCAGTTTGCTTCCGTTGGAATCACTTCCTCAACAAGTCGTCACCAATCCAAACAAGCATGTTTTGCAAGCCAACGCGAAGGTAATAGTTGGCGCAAGTGGAACCTATGGTCTCGGCATAGTTAAGACCATTTTAAATTCTTTGTTAAGTTGTTCAGCTTTCCTCTATACATGTTTCTCTTGGAATTTCTTCTTTAAGCTTCCTTTTGATGCTCTGAGGCGAACTTGTAAATGACTCCAATCATTTCACAGACGCTTCTCAACTTCACACAAACTACTGCACAGGAGTTATGCAAGCCACACATGATTGGATTCCAACGAAATCAAGCTACTCGCGTGCCAAATCACCTTTGGTCATATATAAAACTTATGGATGTCACACAAAGCATCGGCCACTTTTCCTTCCTCTAGGCTGTGAACAACATGGAGTGCTAGTCGTAAGAAGTTGTCATATAGGTCCTGTGGAACATTGAAAGATATGGAAACCTCTTTTCAATAAAGAAACCATTCTGGCATTTGTCTTCCGAGTAGGAGAATGTCGACTCACGATGAGTTCGTGTCATATAAATAGTACACATATCAAGCATTCAAAGTGAGAGAGAGAGAGAGAGAGAGAGAGAGAGAGAGAGAGAGAGAGAGAGAGAGAGAGAGAGAGTCTGACTCGAGAGGACCCTGCCTAGCACACTATACAAGTAGACAAGTTTCTGTAGAACAAATGGGGTTGTTGTCAAGTTTGCCTTAGTGCATCCGAAGGGATCTTTAGGAAGTGAGGATCACATCTAATACGCGAGCAATTACGGGTTGTCATGCTCCAATAGCCTTAGCCAGTCAAAACAAATCAGATGCTTGAACAGACTAAGAGGAACACAATCAAATATCTTTGAGCAATCTCTAGTGTCGAGCTAAGATGCGTGAAAATTGTGGATATTAATGGATATTTATGGGAGTAGGGCATACAAAAGGTCGAATACAAACCCATGACATTGTCTGGTCAAAATTTGGTCAACCTTTTACATACTCGACTTTATTCTAAAGGAAGAAGAAGGTCCAAATCTAACAGAGCTAGAGAAAGCTGGTCGAGTTCAAATGGATTCAAAGGAAGGTCATTATCTTCCACAAGAAAGGCATGACAACTCTAACTATGGTGTAGTACGAGTGCAAATGGCACCGGCTGTTATAATAGACACTCATATTTGTCGGATTGGTCGCGGCTTCTTAAGGAAATAATTCGGAGGGAAACCAATTGGTAGATTTCGATTTTTGTGCCTTCAATAAATTATTGTGGTCAATCTACCTTTCCTTATAATATTGTGAAGAACAATGTGCTAGATTTAAATTTGGTGATAGCTTTTCGATGCCTAGACTTAATTCTCACCCTACTAATAAATCCGAAAAATTCTCCATATGAATATAAATATTTATTTTTTGGCTTGATCGACATGAAAATACGATAGAGCAAGCTTCTTTCATGTCACAGGGCATACTTGAGTGTTATCTTCCATGACTCTAATAATTCCTTTATTCGTGGAAAACCGATTCAGTAGTTATTCTATAAGTGGAGTAAATAGTAGATGTATGAAGACTGTCCACCGCTAGCTTTACTAAAAGAGATAATGCCTATGTAATATTTTTCTCAGATAAAAGAAGAAGAAATTAGATAAAAAGGTATTTTCGTTTTATAATGTACCATTAGTTCTGGAACTTTTTTATTGCCAATTGAGATCTTAAACAACCCAATTTTATTTTAACGACTAGAGTTACTAAAATTTAATATCCTGTGGCATACAAAATGACGCGATGGTTGACGTGGCGGATTACGTGGGCATTTGATACGTCTCTCAGTAAATGCGAGTGAGGAATATAAAAAGAAAAGCAAATCAGAATAGTTGAAGATCATGAAAGCGATGGCTCTGAGGGTCTTGGATCGAATCGAACCTCTGTCTTCTTCTACTCTGCGTCCTCTGGATTTCCCCTTTCTTTTTTCTTTTTTCGATGAATTCAAAGAAACTCGATTGATCTCTGGTGCGTCGCGACTCTCCTTTGCTGCCGAGGTACTCGAGCAAAGGCCGTGGCACAATTACAAAGGGATAATGCAGTGCCGCGGTGGAAATCATGATTGGTGAGGCAGAGAGACGAAAGTCCCCTTGGACTGCTTTGTTCAGTCCCAAATTCCACGAGCTAAGAATGGGAGAAAATTATCTGTGAAGATGAATAATGGCTTAGCCGTCGAGTAAGCGCTTAGAGCTATGAAAGCCATTGACAACTACGTGAACAAGATCATCTCCTACCGCCAGTACTTATCCCTTCTTACTTTCGTCTGAAGAAACCCCACTGGGTGACGTCCACCTGATGTTTGTGATTTTGCTTCCCGGAATCCAGCTTTAAACCATCCGAGAAAAACCAAGCCCATTGTTTTTAATTCAAGGATTTAAATGTTTTGACTACTAGTTTTGTGAAATTAGTGCTTATTTTTGTTTTTTAAAATACGTAGCAGCTTGTTCCAAAGCATAGTGACCTTCAATCTATTGTAAAAACTGTTGGAAGGAATGCAGCTGTCCCTCGGTGTAATGCTGGAATTAAACCGGTGTACTTTAGTCGTTTCTTGTAGACTAGTCCTCGATGAGAATTGTTTTTATTGTGTTTGGGAGGCAGAGTCTATTATAATCTCATCTCGTTGGTAGGTATGCATTGATATCTCTTTATTTATTTTTTTCCTCAAATATATTATGTTGTTCGTTTTTCTGTTGTTCTAGTAACGACCTGTGTTCTTCACAGGTTTAGAAGTTCCATGGTTGGATAGTTGAAGTCAACTCTTGAAAACAGTACTTAGCAGAAGACTTTAATCGAGCCTAACATATCACAAGAGAGACAGCAGATCAAGGGGGGAGAGTTTCCTGCCTCCTGCAGGGCGTGAGAGTCGCAACCCACTCTCGAAACTTACGCGTCCCTACCCTCATCCCCCCTTAGGAGGTAGGGATTTGAACCCCTCACCTCCCCCTTCCATGTTGGAAGGGTGGCCACTGGGGCGAACCCCGAGTGAGTGTAGAGTAGGAATAGAGTAGGACTGACAAAAAAAAAAAAGGGGGGGAGAGTTTGTGTTTGTAGTTGAAAATATGCGAAGTTCTTGCTATGTGCCATTTGAGAAGGTAACACCTTTGGAGTTGTGATTATTTTTCCTTTCTGTGTACGGCTAGAAAGAGTGATGTGGACATGAATTTGTTTTCTTATGAATGAGAAATTAGAAATGAGAAACTAAGTTTGAGATGGACGGCCTCAATTGAATGTCAGCCGATCCCACGTTTATAATGCATCAACTATGGGTGCATAGATGGAAAAATTCTTGCATGCTAGAATTGCTCGGAGAGATAGCCTACACATCAGAGATGGTGGGTAGCTTTGTTGAGTAAATGGTACTGAAAGAGAATGTGAATCCAAGAAGCCCACTCTTTCTGAAGAAATTGGTGATGATACTAAATAACATATACATACAAAAGGCTTCTCTATAAAATAGTCTACAACATTCTTATAAAATAAAAGTTTAGGATTTTGTAGGTCTCAACTGTTGATCACAAACAAAATTTAAGAATCTCTCTCCCAACTATAAGAGATTCTTCTCCCTTCAACATCACTCCTCTGTCCCATGGAAAATAGCTAAATACACAAATCACCATGTGTGATGAATGTCCATCAAGTGAATGTATGATCAATAATTTTTAATTTAAAAAGTTGTGTTGTGATGTGACATCCAGATTTTCAGGCTCTGACTTTGATGGGATAAATTAGGCATTTCATTAACACGACTACAATGTTTTTCTCTGAGTTGGCCACTCACGAGTGTCACGACCTCTTTTTTTCTATCCAGGGAAAAAGAAGAAGATTTAGGGGTATTTGCCTAAAGAAGCGGACCAATGGCCCTAAATTAGGCGGGGCTCTCCCAAGCCCATACCTCGCGCAACGTTGGATTTTATATTTCAATTATTAACAACCTAAATATTTTTAGGAGTCGCCACTAGCCTATTGGGGTCGGCTAGAAACCAATCGAGACACGGGAGTGGTGTCTCGATTCCTACGCAACCAGAGATTTCTAGGAACGGGGACTTGTTTACGCCAATGTTTCTATTAGCGCCCTTGCGGTACCACTAACTTGGAAAGTTATTTATCTAAATGACCACACATTCTTGATTACAAATTATAATCTTTATGAATCCACTAAGTGTTCATGCAAATGTTTTTGTAGTTTTTTTTTTTAATGTCTAGACTAATCCTAACATAATTTAGAAGAGAAATTTACACTCGAATTAATGAAAAGTGGCACGTAAGTAAACATCCAAGAAATTGAAATAACTTGAAAATAAACGCGGAAAAGGTAAACTCGATACAAGTCGAGCAAATAATATTACATGGCCTCGTTATCACGCCCCGGGACAGGACCCCCATGAGCAAAATGAGAATTCAAATATGCATGAAATTACTCTATATGCATGAAATTACTTTAAATAGTTTTAATCTACACAAAATGGATTATTTACAAAAATGGTTATAAAATACCAAAATAGCATTAAATTAGGAAAATGACCTTTTAAAATTAGGAAAATTTCATATATGTCATTTATATCCTAATTTGATGCTATCTAACATTTTTTGATATTTTTGAAATTTTCATATTTTTCTCTTTTTTAATTATTTTTTTAAAATAATAATAATAATAATAATTCCTTAAACCGATCTATGCTAACATGGAGTAACACAGCACATGAATATCACAATAATCAAGCTCAAATCGACCGTTTCAAGATCGAAGCTTAGTTTGAGCATTTTGTCAAACACTTGGTGTGCATTAAACTAGCCCCAATCAGCTTCCTCGAGCCATGTTTGCGGTCTTCAATCTCAACTCATGAGCAATATTATGTGGAACTAAAACATCAAGGTTAAACTACAACATGCAAGGAGTAAGATAGATAAAAAAAAACACAGCTTAAAACACACGAAAACCAAGCTGGAATCGTCATCAAATATGCGGGTTTGATCTGATTTTGCAAATCTGGGTTTGAACCCAAGTCAAGCAAACAGGTTGAGTGCCCATATTCAAGCCCCGACACCTATCACATACGAGATCTAAGGGAAACATTACTTGATCCGAATGAAAGTAGGTAACATGAACTTTCAAATACAATAAACATCACAGAGAATGACCCACCGAACAACATCAAAACGACCTCTCCAAGAAGCACACATGCAACACTCTTGAAGAGATTTCAAACACTTAGAAAAATTTCAACCTCAGAAATCAGTTTTCCGGGCTGGTTTTCCTCTTGATTTTCATGATCAAAACATGCCCAAACTCGAAAATAAATACATCTAGGGTGCTTACCTTTCTTCCTAGTTTCTTTTTCAAGTGGTTCTTGGCCGATGAAACCGACAAATTATCCTCGGGGGCCTGTGGAAGTTGGCTTCTTCAATTGGAAATGAGATCTGCAAAAAAAAAACAAACTGACAACGAAGGTTTTTGTTGAGCTCTAAAATTAGACTTCAAGACGTATTTTGTTGGAAAAATTGACACCACGCCAAACTATATGTATTCTAGTCTGGGTTAAAAGTCAATATTTTCCTCATTTGTCTCTCAACTTTCTCAAAAACACTGGCTTTCCTCACTCATGACCAACCAGTCTCGACACTTAGAAAAATTTCGGACTTTCTTGGCCCGACAGGAGGGCACTGTTTCGGGGGGCTTTAGGAGGCCTTCCCGATCTCTATTTTGGACGTGCGACCTATGGATGAAAATATATTTGAGTGAAGTTTCACTCTCTAGTTTAAGGTTTTGGCTAATTTTGGCAGAAGGTTTGCGAAAATCTCACTTTTCTCTCCGAAGGTTGATCTTGAATTTCTGGGTTTGCTTTTCTGGAGTTGCTTCTGAGGGCCTCTTTGGGGGACGATTCCGAGCTCTCTTCTCTCCCTCTCGTCTCCTCTCTCTCTTCCCTCGAAAGACCCTCTTTCGTGACCTTATCCCCCCGAATTATAGAATTTTTGGTCGGCCTTTTGTCCACCTACCAAGCCTGTCAACTGACCCAGCTCACCCACTTTCTGACTTAGCCAAAATTTTAAAATTTCGCAGCTGTTGAGTGTCCGGATTTGGTGCGATTTTCCCGTGCCTACAGAAGCTTATCTCTGACCAATGCTTGTCCACTTGCAGTACCAATGATGGTCTTCCATCACGTGCAGAGATCGGGCTGGCTGGGCAGGTGAGGAGGATATGGTGGGGCCACCAATATGCCTACTTAGCAGCTCCGAATTAAGACCTAATCATGGGCTGGGTTTTGGTAACTAGTTTGAGTGCTTTAATCCATTAATTTGGCTGCGGTTTTTGATCAATTAGCAAGTAAATGTATAGTAGTTTAAGATCTCAACCATATTTTGCAATTGTGCCTACCCAATTTTGCAAGAAAGTCCCTCAAACTTAGCAATTTTCTTATCCGAAAATACCCAACTCAAGGCAAATTTGGTTTTTTTTTCGCTCGATTTGATTGATTCGAGTTGGCCCAAATTCAATTTCAACTTAATTGGTGACCAAGATGATGATTTAAGGGCTCGGGCGCAAATTTTGCAAAATTTGCGAATTGGTCCCTCAACTTTTGGAAATTGCATTTTGGCCCCAACTTGCCATTTGAATTCCAATTTGACCTTTTGGGCTTAGCTAGTCACATTTAGATCATTGGCCCCAACTTCTTTTCTTTTCTTTTTTTTTAATCTTTTTTCTCTTTTCAATTTTCTTTTAAAGTAAAAACATATTCTATTTAAAACACCATATTAAATGCCTAAATAATCTATATGCAAGAATTTAACATGAAATATTTTTTGGCAAAAATTTAGGTGTCAACAACGAGATAACTAGACTAGCTAGGTATGCTATTAGGGACTTTAAGGCAAATAGACTGAGAATTCGACCAGGAATCGATTTCTCGACTGTGCTCATCTAAAGAGGTCATTACGGCACAGTTAAAAATCGAATTAAGATCAGAGATAAGTCGGTTCCACTGTAATGTGTGACCAATCGTGGGTGACTCCACTAAATTAGAAAACTCTCGTCAACCGACACTAATTTGATTTTACTATCGTTTTGGTACTCTGTGTCCGTATTTGAATTCTCAAAATTTTCACAATAATCGAGAGTCGCCAATGTGTCAAGTGGGTACATCGTGTCTCGAAGAAAATCGACCACGGGTCATTTGTCCTAAAAAGTTCTGAAAACTACCTAGTAGCCTAGGTCACGCCAAAAAATATGTCCGAGTGAAATTAACCGCCAATCTAAGTCCGATTTCAGAAATTGAAGATTCTGTAATGTCAAAATAAATTTTAGGAACGTCACGTCTCAAAAGATTTTTCTGACAACCGAGACTTTTTGAGAAAAATGTCGTCACCGGGGCATTTTTGTGTAGCAAATGTTAAAGATGTCTGCAATTGAGATGCAAGGTGGGTTATTGGATGAGGAAAAATAGCAATTGAAGTATTGAGACATCGATTGATTTTATGGAGGCTAAGTGAGAGTGAATCAAGAGAGAATGGTTATGCAATTGAAGGCTTTGCTAAGAAATTCGTAACAGCCCTTGGGACTTAACTTTTGGACCTCTTAAGCCTTCTAGAAAGGGCAATTTGGGCTGGAATCAAGCTGGTGGAAGACAGCTATGGCTTTGGTCCAAGATTAGAGAACAAAAGAGATATTTTTTGTGAATATCAAGCCAAGTGGAGCCCCCTCACCTCTCATCTCTATCCATCTACCTCTCCCTCATCCTCTCTCTCTAGTTGTCGTGAATTGTTTCTCCTCCATCCTCCCCATTTTGTGCGACGCCATAGCTGAAGAGAAACTGAGCAGTTCACTAAAGACTACCCCTCCTCGGCTCTGCTTCGTCCACCGCTACGTTCCCCCGCACGAAGCCAACATCAAAGGAGCCGCGCCAGCACACCTGGTCAACTTCAGTCGTTCGTGGACTCTGTGCCGCGTGTCTTTCCACTACCAGCGACCACCGAAATTTTGGTCAAGCACCCAGCAGCTTCATCGACGCCAACAGCTGCTCCCTGTCTCTGCCACGTCCCAGTCAACCAAAGCAACGTTGAAGACACCGAGGTTGACTCAGCATCGAACGAAGCCACCACCGTCTTCGGTTTGGCTCCACGAAGCTACTCCTTCGTCCTCAGCTTCTCCAGCAGCGAAGGCCCAGCGAAGCCAGCGTGGATTTTTCCCTTAGTCAGCTGCTTCTTCACGGGCTCTCTTCATCATTCGGTCCAAGTCTCCAGTAGCAGCAACCCACGTGTTTCTTCCTTCGGTCCAGCCCGACTTCCTGCCACTGTTTGAAGCCAACGAGATCTGCAAGCTTTGGTCAGCCCAGCAGCAGCAGGACGGCCTAGTCCAGCAGCTCTTTAGTCGGCAGCCTTTGCTGCTTCTCGCACGGCCCAAATTGCAGCCCATCAAGCCTACAGGATTGATCCATTTGAAGCCTAAGAGCCCAGCAGTATTCAGCCCATTCTCAATCCATTGAAGTTGCATTTTGGCCCACTTTTTCACGTCCCGATCCTCGGGCACGCACACATCCTTCTCACTTGGTCGATTTTATAATGCGATATCCCAAGACTATGTATCGCCGACCCTTTCATTTATTAAGCACATGCGGAAGCAGTTATAAATCCCCAGACAATAAATCGATGGGATAGAAAAGCAGGGCCATATTTTTCATATTGAAACTTATAACCAAACTTTTATACCGAACACAAACCAAAGCACTTCACAGCTTTTTACTCTATCTCTATTCACATCAAAATGGAGATCTCAAAAGAATATAGAATCTTAATCCATCCAGGCTATACTCAAGGCCCCTCTCAGGATTATCTTCTTCTTCCAAAATTCTTCTCCTCAGGTTTTACCTCCGAGTTCTCCTTCCCAGACTCCTCCTCAGCTTCTCATCAGGGTCCTAAAATGTTTTCCTCAAATTGGGATGAGACTACGTCTCAGCGAGTTCTACCCCACTAAGGCCCGATTAGCAAACTATTATACTATAGGCTGCCTAAACACGCACAGGGCAGATGACTTACCTTGGCCTCAGATTCCACTTGCATATTAGCACAGTTCAATAGACACCCAAGCAATCACATCACAAATCGATATGTTGATCAAATCGACCCAGTTGATCACACGCCAACAAGACCACTCGCGGTCATTTCCATTCAATCAATCATTTCACAACACCAGATCAAAGCAATGATCAATCGACCTAGTCGATATATGTCAATTGGACCATTTCTAGGTCATCTCACTCCACACTATATAATCTCCAATAATACACTCAGTCACGGAGCTACAGTAATGCTCTTGGGCGCCTATTCGCCAAGGTGATGTACAATAAACATTGTATGCATGCTCTTAGGCATTCCAATTACCTTTAGCCACACGGGCACAATACTCGACACATAGAAATACGGCCACGTAGGCACGGTCTACGCCACACAGGCATGATCAATTAACGCCACACAGGCATGATCAACTAACGCCACACAGGCATGATCAATTATCGCCACATAGGCATGATCAATATTCAACAATTTACGTGCATTCTCTAAGGCAACCTCTTCGCCAAGATGACATATTCAACCATTGAACACACGTGCATTCTCCAGGTGATATTCCGATTCACCAAGCCCACGTATTTCCTTTCAGCTGATAACAATACCCAACAATTTCTCAATCAAATAATTAACCATCAAGTCAATATGAATAACTCCTAAAAATTCGTAATTAAATCAATTCCATACAAATTGCAGCTCAATTAAATAAAAAATTTGTGCCATGACAATCAGCACGAGATTTCGGTCGTCGGCCATCTCAGTCTTAATTTCCGAAAAATAAATAAATAAATAAATAATTTCGAAAATTAATAATTAATTACAATAAATCCAATTTAGCTCAAAATAAAGCCCAATTAAACAAACGGGCTGCACCACGATCATCAGCATAAAAATTCGGTCACGGGCCATCCGAGTTGAATTTCTGAAAAATAAATAAATAATTAATTAATTTCGAGAATTAATAATTAATTATAATAAATCCAATTTAGCTCAAATTGGTGCTCAGTTGAATAAACAGACTTCACCACGATCATCAGCATAATATTCCGGTCACTAGCCATCTCAATTGAATTTTCGGAAAATAAATAAATAAATAATTAATTAATTCCGAAAAATAATATTTAAATACCAAAAATTCCACTTAGGCCCGAAAAGCAAAATTGAAGCCCACTAAGGGTCGGGAAAAATCCCGAGATACTTTCAATAAATAGTAGACCATGTCTACTTGCTAATTGCACAATCAATTTGTCTAATTTACATCACAATTAACTAATAATCGCTAATCTATTCTAATCTAACCACATAAACCTAAGTAATTAAAAATAAACAACCCTTAAGCATAATCAGCCAACTAATCAGGGATTAGTGAGATTACTCACCGGAATCGCACGCAAAATGTATCAATCCGACGGGGACGACACGAGGAACGATTCTTTCCAAAGCACGGCTCAGGTTTGGGGCCTGGAAATGGCCCAAAACAGCCCACGAACCGGCTGGAAACCCACTCGTAGGTTTGCTGGTTCGGCTGCGAAACAGGGGAATACAGAGATGGTTAGGGGTGGAGAAGGGTCGGGAAGGTAGGCGGCGGTCCGACAAGGCTACACGGCGGCTCCGGCGGCTTGCTCGGCCACTCACGGTGGCTGGACGAGGCAGAACAGGGGCGGGAGATGCACGGGGCAGGCCTGGCGTGAGGAAACGAGGACTGGCGGAGCGCGCGGCGAGCGGCAGACGCACAGGCGCGGGTGCGGGTGGCGGGACGAGCGGCGACGGCTGCTGCTTTTGCTTTCGTTTGCTGGTTCGCACGCGAAAAAGAAGAAGAAGAAGAAGAAGAAGCTGGTTCGGTCACGTGGGAGAGAAGAGAGAAGAGAGGAGAGATAAGAGTGAAGAAGAGATAAGAACCTTTTTGTCTAGTCAAAAGTAAAAAGAGAGAGAGAAGCAAAGTTGAATTTGATAAGGGGGCAGTGTTCGGTGGGGGGTGGGCGTCCGCACGAAGGGGAGGGGAGAGGAGAGAGAAGAGAGAGAGAAGAAAGAGAGAAGAGGGAGAGAGAGAAAAAGAATTAAAATAATAACATTATTCTTATTTTGCTTTTTCTCTTTCCCTTTCCCTTTCTAATTTCTTTTGGTCTTCGATTTTTCCTCCGATAATTTCTTTCTTGAAATTTCAGACTCATCAATAAATTGACAGACAATGAGACTGTCCTAAAAAAGAATTGTGACACGCTCAAATATTCGATCCCCGAAACCAATTTAAATTTCATGGTTAGAATCGATCAGACGTGATTTTAGCCCAATCCAACTAATTAGGTAGCTTTTAGGGATTTTGCCACGATTATACCCCTTAACGGCTTCACCCAATAGGTTAGTTAACTCGTTAGTGATCAGCTCTGAGAAAAAGGACCATAAGTACGTCGACGAAATGCCCATTTCACTTTATCGAAAATAGGGTCGAATTTCAGGATGTCACACACTTGATTCAACCCATAATCTAGTGAAGTCCAACAAGTTCTTTGAGGCCCAATTCTAGAATTTCTGCGGGCTTGCAAGGCTTTTGAGCCCGGTCCGTGTGCCCATCGACACTGCCGAAAATTTAGAATTCGGCCGCTATCGCGTTGCCATCGCGGTGATCCGGTCTCCGCTTTCAATCAAGTGGGTTTTACTCACTAATGCCTTCTTAGTTTGCTAATTATACTTAAATATTGATTAGATTTAATTAAGTGCAATTAAGTAGTTAGATTAGAATAGATTAGCGATTATAAGTTGATTGCATTTTATATTAGTTAGGTGGTTAGTGTACTTAGATAGAGAATTGCCTATACTATTTATTGGATGCTTCTTGGGATTTTTCCCGACCCTTATCGAGTGTTAATTAGGCAATTTAGGCCTAAGTGGAATTTTTAGTAATTAAATATTACTTTTCGAAATTAAGTATTTAATTATTTATTTCCCGGAAATTCCACTAGGATGGCTAGTGACCGAGATTTTATGCTGATGATCGTGGTGCAATCCGTTTATTTAATTGAGTTTTATATTGTGCTAAATTGAATTTATTGTATTTATTTATTTAATTTTCGAAATTAATTATTTAATTATTTATTTCCCGGAAATGCAACTGGGATGGCCAGTGATCGAAATTTTGTGTTGATTGTCTTGGCGTAGTTCATTTATTTAATTGAGCTTTATTTCATACTGAATTGAATTATTTGTGAAAGTGGAATTATTCTTTAATTGGATAATCATTGGTTATTAATCGAAAAATAACCAGGCATCGGTTGATAATGCCAAAAAGGTTTGAGTAGACTACAAGAAATGTGGGAGTTATGGAAAGGAAAATATTATATTTTGGCTAAGGCCAACCGTGTCCTCACACACAGCTATTTTATCGAGAATGATAAAAGAGAGAATTGATTGAGTGATCTTAATAGTATACTATATCATCCTACGGGCTCTGATATGTCAGCTTAGCGAGAGCAGTATAATGGTGTACTATATCAGCCTGCGGGTGATATATCAGCTTAGCGCGAGCTTAGAGTGAGTATCGATGGTATACTATATCAGCCTGCGGGCGATATGTCAGCTTAACGAAAGCAGTATACCTTAACCCTATCAGTTTAGTGCGAGTTATACTATCTATATATCAGGTTAGAGTGAGCAGTCCTGAACTATGGTCGGACTTATAGATAGTATTAAATGTGCCGACCAAGCATGGGTCATGATGACATGTAATCGACTAGGTCGATTGATTATTGGTTCATTATGATGTAGTGAATTGATTAATCGAATGGAAATGACCGTGAGTGGTCTTGTTGATGTATAATCGACTAGGTCGATTTGATCAATGCTTCGATCAGTGATGTGACTGCTTGAGTGCCTATTTGATATGTGCTAATATGCAGGTGGAATCTGAGGCCAAGGTAAGTCCTCTGACTTGTGTTGTGCATAGGCAATCCTAAAGTGTATTAGTTTACTAATCGGGTCTTAGGGTGTAGAACTTGCTGAGACGTGGTCTCAATGGTTATTGAATAACCATTTCAGGACCCTGATGAGGAGCTTGAGGAGGAGAAATATGAAGAGGAGAACCCTAATGTGAAACCAGATGAGAAGGAAGATTTTGGAGAAGAAGATGACCATGAGGGGGATTCTAAGTATGACCCGGATGAGGACTGAGATCCCATCCTATTTTGTCAGACCTTGATTATATGTGGATAAGAGTTGGATCAGACCCCTGAGAATAGTATTGCATTATATAGTATGAGGTGCTTGTATAAAAGAGTAGTTGTGAATTTCAGTATGAAAAATATGGACCTACTTTTTTATCCCATTGCTTTATTGTCTGGGGATTTATAACTGCTTCCGCATGTGCATCCGCATGTGCATATATAAATGAAAGGATCGGCAATACGTCCTGGGATATCGCTTTCAAAATCGACTAAAGGTAAGGGATGTGCGCGTGCCTGAGGATCGGGGCGTGACATGTGATCCTCAAAAGATTAATAATACTATAAGGTTAACTTTATCGCATCACTTAGTCCTGTTAAATGAAAAAAAAATTAAGAATTGTATTAAGAATATCAATATACCTTTGCATGAAATATCAAACGAGCTCTTCTTTTTCCACATTTTAATCTTGTGTTAGAATCCCCGTTCGACACCAACCCACAACCAAAAAGTGTGAATTGACCATGAGGTGCGAAAGGCACCTCATATTGATTGTTCAAATGTGTAGTATCAAAGGTTACCGCTTCATCAAAATTTTCATATAATACCAGACTTCTTGCATCTGCCTAGGAAACATTCTTTAACCTGGAACTATCTTCCAATTCCATCAGATAGAAGAAAAAACGGTCATTTCTCTTTGCATCCTAACAAAACAGTTATGACTGGTTTCGTCTCTCCAGTTCCAAGTCTTCAACTTTCTTGCCTTTTCAATAAAATTTTGAAATCTTTCTCACCAAAGGTAAGTTTTTCATTCCCTCCTGCCTTGACAACAGACAAGTTAAAGTCCTTGTTGATCCTTATACTGCTCTATCTATTGGAATTTTGTTTGTTAAAACAAAATGAGTGCTTTTTACTTTGTCCCACATAGAAAAGGTGGGAGTAAGTGGGTCAATTTAAAAATGTGGAATTTCCTTTTTGTAGTTAAAGGAATGATTGGGTGGGGCTAGACCCCACCATACCTGCGTGCGGGTACGCAAATAATTGCACGATTTTGGCACGATTATTTGGCGCACTTAACACTTAGCACTTAGCACTTAGCACTTCTGCGCGCCCGCGGTTTAATTAGCATTAATCCCTTGCTATTTATTTATTTTTATTTTTTATTTTTTAATTCAAATGTTGCCTTTTAATTTGACAATTTTTGGAAATGAAATATAAAATGAAAATTCGAAATTCTATTTAAAAAAAAACTATTATTCCGAATTTTATTTGTGTCTTCTCAAGACAACCTTTGGAAAAAAGTACTTATTCGGTTTTGCAATTTTTTTTTTCGAAAGGCTGCAATTGTTTGGTTTTCGACTTCTTCTGAAGAGTCGCATTTGTTTATCCGAACAATTTTCTAAATGACGTGTTTGTTCATTCTTTAGTAATTTTCACGAAGAGTTGCAAGACTGTTTCATATATATACTTGTCATTTTCGGAAAGAAAATGGTGGTCATTTTTCGAGTCTTCTTTCTGAAAAACTGCAGCCAATTTTTCGATTGTTTTCCTAGAGAGACCCTGGAGAAATACTAGAATTGCTATCTAGTATTCTTATCCGAGATTTTGTTGTATCCTGGAGGATTTTTGCCAGTGACCATTAGCAACGTTGTGGGGCAAATAAATCCTTAAAGATAGTGATATCACGCCTCAAAGTCCGAGTTGTTTTACTCGATCCGATTTCATTGTTCAACCCATTTCGAAGCCATATTTTAACAACGGTTTTAAGGATTTATCTTTGCTACAATGGAGTCGGAGACAATCAAAGTTATGAATCAAGATATGGTCAAACTGGATCGGTTCGATTGAAACAATTTTGCTCGCTAGAGGGACAAGATGATGTTCTTACTCACTGCTCTGAAGATTTCCTACATACTGGATCCTAACTTGGTGTGTATAGAAGATCCTAAGCCTACTGTCGAAGGAGGACAGCCAAGTGCGGAAGTCATTGAGAGGGTCAATAAGGAAAAGAAGAAACGTGCGGAGGATGAATTACTTTGTCGAGGACACATTCTGAACACACTCTCCGATCGTCTGTACAACTTATTCACTGAAATGAAGTCGGCCAGAGAAATTTGGAATGCACTGGAATTCAAGTACAAAGCGGAGGAGCAAGGTACCAACAAATATCTAATCGCAAAGTATTTTGATTTCAAGTTTATTGATACTAAACCCTTGCTGGAACAAGTCCACGAATTGCAAGTGATTGTGAATAAGATTCATGCCCTCAAGATTGATATTCCATAAGCTTTTCAAGTTGGAGCAATTATTGCGAAATTGCCTCCAAGTTGGAAAGACTATGGAAAAAGGCTGATTCACAAGTCGGAGGATTTTACCTTGGAGTAAATACAGAAACATTTTCGCATTGAGGAAGAGTCACGTTTACGTGATAATTCTGTTTTGTACAATTCGAAGGTCAATGCTGTGGATAAAAAACGGAAACTCGGCCAGAACTTCAAAGTAAAAAGTGGGGGGCATAAATTCAAGAGAACACAAAAGAAGCAAAAGGGTTGCTGTTTTGTTTGTGGCAAACAGGGACACTACGCCAAGGATTGCATTCATCGCAAGAGCATTTCAAAGGACAAGAAGATTCCGGTGGTGAAAGCATATGCAAATATGGTTGAAGAAAATTATGTAGCCATGATTTCGAACATGTTTTTGAACATGGAAATTTCTGAAATTAATGATGCGATGGCTATGGTTTCTAAAATTAATTCTACCATTGTCCAATTCGGTTGGTGGATAGATTCTGGAGCAACAGTCCATGTGTGCAAGGACAAGTACATGTTCAAGCAATTTGAAGAGATTGTTGACTCAAATATTCAAGAGGTCCTGATGGCAAATAATGCTCTTGCAAAGGTTGCTGGAAAAGGCACGGTGGAGATAGACTTCACTTCTGGAAAGAAGATAACTCTTCTTAATGTGTTATTTATACCCGAAATTGAGAAGAACCTGGTTTCTATTGATTTACTTTGTAAGATGGGGTTTCGGGTTTTGTTTTAATCCGACAAGATTATCCTGTTGAAAAATGGGTTGTTTGTTGGGAAGGGTTATGCCAATAATAGCATGTATCAACTGAGTATCAATAATAATATTTCTAGTTCTGCTTATATTGTTGAGTCTTCAATTTTATGGCATAGTAGGTTGGCATATATAAATATTCATTATTTGAAGAATATGAGAAAATTAGACTTGATAAATTTTAATGGCGAATTTGATAAATGTGAAATATGTGCTAAGTCAAAACTTACTAAAAAGCCATTTCCTAATGTTAAAAGAAATTCGAATTTATTGGATTTGGTTCATAGTGATATATGTGAATTTAATGGTATGCTAACATGTGGAGGTAAAAGGTATTTTATTACCTTTGTGGATGATTGTAGTAGATTCTTATATGTTTATCTCATGAGACCGAAGGATGAAGTATTTACCATGTTTAAGAAATATAAAGCTGAAGTAGACAATCAATTAGAAAAGAAAATCAAAGTTCTACGATCAGATAGAGGTGGAGAATATTTCTTAAATGAATTCTCTTCATTTTGTAAAGAACATGGTATTATTCATCAAGCTTCAGCACCATATACTCCACAACAAAATGGTTTACCTGAAAGGAAAAATCGATCTCTTGGAGAAATGGTTAATTGTATGCTTTCAAATTCAAAGCTACCAATTAATCTTTGGGGAGAAGCATTACTTATTGCATGTTATATTCATAATAGAATACATTCCAAGAAAAATGACATAACCCCTTATGAAATATGGAAAGGTAGAAAGCCAAATTTATCATATCTTAAAGTGTGGGGGTGTATGGCATACTACCAAGCTCCAGATCCTAAGAGAACAAAGCTTGGTCCTAGAGCTATCAAAAGTGTTTTCGTAAGGTATGCTGAAAATAATAAAGCTTATAGGCTTCTTGATTTAGAGTCTAATGTCATAGTAGAATTGAGAGACGTCGAATTCTTTGATAATAAATATTTTACAAGTTCTAAAATTATTGAAAATAATTCAAGATCTATGGAAACTCAAAGTGATTTTCAAGAGAAATAAACGAATGATTCTAAAGACATGATTGAACTAAGGAGAAGTACTGGAGCTAGGAAAATAAAAGACTTAGGTCCTAATTTTATTACTCATGTCTTTCTTGTTGAAGGAGATGGAGATAATAACGTGATAAATAAATGCCCTTTAATATTAAATTTAGAAAATGATCCTAGAAGCTTTAATGATGCTATGTCTTATAAAGATGCTTCTTTTTGGAAAGAAGCTGTGAATGATGAAATGGACTCAATTATGTCCAATAATACTTGAGTATTAGTAGATTTACCGAAAGGATCAAAACCTATTGGGTGCAAATAGGTTTTTAGAAGAAAATATCATTCTGATGGTTCCATTCAAGCTTTTAAAGCTAGACTTGTAGCTAAGGGATATAGACAAAAGGAATGAATAGATTATTTTGATACATATGCTCCCGTTGCACGTATAACTTCTATTCGAGTTCTTTTTGCTCTAGCTTCCATTTATGATCTTTGTGTTCATCAAACGGATGTTAAGACTGCTTTCTTAAATGGAGACTTAAATGATGAGATTTACATGGAACAACATGAGGGTTTTGTTCTTCCTGGAAATGAAATAAAGTATGTAAATTAATTAAGTCTCTTTATGGACTTAAACAAGCTGCTAAGCAGTGGCATGAAAAGTTTAATTCAGTCATATTGTCAAATGGTTTCATCAATAGTAGTGTTGATAGGTGTATATACTCTAAATTCACTAAAGACTATGGCGTCTTAGTATGCTTGTATGTTGATGATATGCTTATCTTTGGAACGAATATGACTGGAATCAATGAGACTAAGAAGTATCTAACTTCCATGTTTAAAATGAAGGATTTGGGTGAAGTATATACTATCTTAGGTATTAAAGTTAAGAAACATAGTGGGGGTTATTCTTTAAGCCAATGCAGTTATGTTGAAAAATTATTAAATAAATTTCAACATCTTGGTTTTAAAGAAATAAGTACTCTATTTGATTTCAGTATTAAATTAAATTATAATACTGGTAGAGCGGTGGCACAACTATAATATGCAAGTGCTATAGGGTCTTTAATGTATGCAATGCATTGTACTAGACCTGATATTGCTTATTCTATATGCAAATTGAGTAGGTATACTAGTAATCCAGTACTGAACATTGGAGAGCTATTACTATAATTTTTGGTTATCTTAAAAGAACTAAAAATTTAGGATTGTTCTACAATAATTATCCGACTGTATTAGAAGGATACACTGATGCTAGTTGGATTACAAGTGTGGGAGATAAGCGTTCCACTTCTGGATGGATCTTCACACTAGATGGGGGTGATGTATCTTAGGCGAGCAAGAAACAGACATGTATAACTCACTCAACAATGGAATCTGAATTTATTGCTTTGGCGGCAACTGGGAAAGAGCCTGAATGGATTAGAAATTTGTTGTTGGATATCAAATTATAACATAGTCCTATGCCTCCTATTTCTATCCACTATGATAATCAGGCCACTTTGGCAAGAGCCTATAATAGCACCTATAATGGTAAGTCTAGACACATTAGTCTAAGACATGAATATGTGAGACATTTGATTAAAGATGGTACCATAACAATTGTCTATGTGAGGTCAAGTAAAAATTTCGCCGATCCTTTGATGAAAGCTTTACCAAGACATATGGTAATAACGACCTCACAAAAAATGGGACTGAAACCCTTTAATTGAAATCACCAATAATTGTAACTTGACCTTTTTTCTAGAACATCACTAGTTACAAGGTTTAATGGGTAAGAACAAGTTATTGAATGTGATTGTTTGATACTGACATAGTCCTGATATGAGAAGTTAGTATTGTCTGTTACGTTGTGAAGGCTGAATTGAATTCTTAATGAAGTATGATACAAGTTTGTAGTGTGTTGATAGTAACAGAAACACATGGTAGATACTTCACCTATATGAGTTTAGAAGTGGTGCCGCTTCTTACGAAAGTTGGGGTTGCTTTCTAGAGAGCTCATGAAACAGGATCAAGCACAAGGCCATAATAGTACGGAGTAATATAAAAATTCTCGCTGAAACAAGAGGTCAGTGTATGTGTGGTATGTTCGGTTCTATTACATAAAAGTACAAGTTTAAAGCTGAGCTACTTGTCACTTTGATAGAGCTTTAATATACTTGCACTAAGTAAAGGTTTAACTCGAAAAAAAACCTTTATGTATGTATATTAATCTTACTGAAACTTTGGCTGCAGTTTAAATTTTATTTTGAAATATTTGTTTTACAAACAAAGTGGAGGATTGTTGGAATTTTGTTTGTAAAAACAAAATGAGTGCTTTTTACTTTGTCCCACATAGAAAAAGTGGGAGCAAGTGGGTCAATTTAAAAAGGTGGAATTTCCTTTTTGTAGTTAAAGGAATGATTGGGTGGGGCTAGACCCCACCATACTCACATGCGGGTGCGTGAATAATTGCGCGATTTTGGCACAATTATTTGGCGCACTTAGCACTTTTGCGCGCCCGAGGTTTAATTAGCATTAATCCCTTGCTATTTTTTTTTATAAAAAAATTATTTTTTAATTCAAAGGTTGCCTTTTAATTTGAGAATTTTCGGAAATGAAATATAAAATGAAAATTCGAAATTCTATTTAAAAAAAACTATTATTCCAAATTTTATTTGTCTTTTCAAGACAACCTTTGGAAAAAATTACTTATTCAGTTTTGCAATTTTTTTTTTCAAAAGGTTGCAATTGTTCGGTTTTCGACTTCTTCCGAAGAGTCGCATTTGTTTATCCGAACAACTTTCTAAATGACGTGTTTGTTCATTCTTTGGCAATTTTCACGAAGAGTTGCAAGACTGTTACATATATATACTTGTCATTTTCGGAAAGAAAATGGTGGTCATTTTTCGAGTCTTCTTTCTGAAAAACTGTAGCCAATTTTTCGATTATTTTCCTAGAGAGACCCTAGAGAAATACTAGAATTGCTATATAGTATTCTCATCCGAGACTTTGTTGTATCCTGGAGGATTTTTGCCGGTGACCATTAGCAACGTTGTGGGGCAAATAAATCCTTAAAGATAATGATATCACGCCTCAAAGTCCGAGTTGTTTTACTCGATCCGATTTCATTGTTCAACCCATTTCGAAGCCATATTTTACCAACACTATCTACATACACTCTTTCGATGAAGAGAATATGCAAGAGTTGAGTATTCTACCTTACCATCATCTCCAATTTTCTAGCTCCTTCTTGAGACACCCAATCCCACTTGTTTAGCATATCCTTTATCGTTCTCTCAAGGGATCCTCTACAAAATCAAATACCATTCCTTCCCTCCGTTTTCTATCACATTTTTCTTCTTTAATTTGATTTCAATTTGCTTCATCACTAATAGCTTCTGTCTCACATTCTTCATCATCAAATAGTGTGTCAATGTCCTGCACTTGTGAGGTTGATGCGCATTTTTCTTGCGTTTGCTGAAACTATAGAAAGCAAAAATTTTAGTATGACAATCAATTAGAAACATAGGTACACAAAAGATTGTAATTTGAGATTTTTTCAAATAAGATATGACGCAATGATAGCTTATTCATATAATCGTAAACTGATACAATAGCTAATTTATTAATAACAACTTGTGCAATGTTTTCCTGAAAATAGGAGCATATGGCACACGAACTATATGCAGATCAAAGTCCTTTAACCATGTCTTCTATTTAATAAAAATATTACGATTGGTGGACAGAGGAAAAAAAATAGGTAGGACTCATATCAGGCAAGCACAAATTATAAACATAGAGAGACAATAGTTAAAATGCATAAAACCGAACGCAAAAATGACAAAACCTAACACGTATTTCTCCTGAATCTTAAAAATCAAATAATCGTGGGGCAAAAAAGTCAACAGTTAAAGACTTTATATATACAAGCAATCCATTACGTCCATGGGTGCCAGATAGTTGGTTTGATTTTTCTATTTAGTTTTAGTGTTAAAAGACTTTACAAGTCAGATAATTGGATGATTTTCACCATTAGATAGATAGGTAGATGCTCTGCAAAAAATGTCAATTTATAGAACTTTATATATGAATTTCTCTGTATTGTAATTATTTTTGGCCGGCGCTATCTAAAGATTTCTTTCCTATTTGTTATGGCATTGAAATTTAGATTCTCAACGTATTCTTTTCTATACAAAAAGTTTTTGACCTCTTGATATCAGTTTTTTCCACGCATGGCCATATCCCTTATATGATTCTCAAAGATCCGATTATCACATGAACACAAACTTGTCTCGTGTTCATGTATATTTGACACATGAATAGTGAAAAATTCCGAAAAAGAAAGAAAGAAAGAAAGAAAAGTCGATAGGTTCAATATGCTCGAACAAAAACTAAGAATAATGCCAGTAAAAACTTGTTCAAACTTTTTCTATCCATTTTTAGAAAGGGAAAAAAAAACATGATCTTCCCATGTAAAAGCGTGCTTAAAATGATTAAAAGAAAATACAGTGTAGTGGTTTTATAAACACATTGTGTCTGGAAACATTTTGAAAAGTTTTGTAGAATATTCATGAAATGATTGAGTAACATGTGGTTAAGTATACTGACGCTTGTTATAAAAATATATATATACAAATGACGAAGCACGTTTTCATCAAATAAGGTCAGAAATTCATATGGTCTCTAATTCATAAGAAGAAGAAGATATCCCAGAACCATCCATTGGTCTTCATCTTTGTCTACTACTGAATTGGAGAGTACTTGAGAATAGATTACTCCGAACATTGATAAAGTTGGCAAAGATAACATCGACATTTTGAAATGATGGAAGAGGGAAGCCATCGGTTTTTCAATTCTTTTCACCATGGCTTGTGACTCACTATCTCCACCAGCATTTATAAGCCCATGTCTAATACTAGCCAACAAATCATGGAAGACAAAAGGTGTAGGCAGAAAATTTAGAAATGGTTTTTGCTAGACATGATTGGTTTGTGCAAGAATTGACTCTAAAGGAACGTACCCTATATGAACAAGAGGACAACAATGATATTGTATCATCCGAATTATAATGAAGAACATGACACCAAATATACCGAATTTATTAGACATTCTCTTTGGTATAATTTGTGTGTATTTGTTATTAGGGCATCGTTATGTGTAATTTTCTTTTTCAAATTACTCGAGGATACACTTGTATTTCAATTAGGTTTAATTAATGAGCGGTTTTTTTATTAACATTAATAATGATAGATAAAACTTCTATTTATTTGCTGAATAGATAGATAGGCCGAAAGTATCATAACTATACTTAACAAGAAAATACTAGGAAAAGCCCACATACGGCAAAGATTTTTTGTTGCCGTTGGAAAAAGTAGAAATCCCACTCCTATTAACATAGGAACTGAAAGTGGAATGAAGGGGATAATCCATGAATATTGATATGTATATTCCATTAAAAAAACCTTTTTATTTTTAATTAATTCTTTATAATTCACCGGCTCTTAAATCTTTTTATAGGTTCAATAAAAAATCAAGATATGGAATACTTAAATAGAATTTTCTATTCCTAATTATTCTGAATCAAAATTTTAATTTGTTTTTTTATTATTTTTAAAAACTGAACCAATTAGTTTATTTCTTGAAAAAAAAATTCATGAAAAGAATTAAAATTAATTTAGAGAAGAAATGGGCCAGGACCAACCGAGCCCGGAACGGCCCTTTGGCCCCTCCTAGCTGGCACAGCACAAGGACTAGCACTTTCTTCCACCAGGCCTTTCGCCTTAAGGATTTTCACTTGACATTGGGGTTCTTCGTGGGTTAGGCAACTTTATTGGGGATAACTTCAGTGTTGAATATCACGCATGGGCAGCAAGGCAACCGGAATTTCATCGGGGACAAAAATTCTAAATTCTTCCAGGAGTTGCTCAATTGTCTTAGAAATTCAAGTGCTTCTTCATTTTCTTCTGTTGATACCGAAATTTTGTTGATGTTTTGGATATCCATTTATTTTGCAAAATATAAAATTTATGAAAAAAAGGAATGATGAAGTAGTGTGGCCCGGGGTGTCCGGCCCACTTAGCAACCTTCGGCCCTCTAAGCTCGTTTCCCCCTCCCATCTTCATTTCTTTTGTTTTGAGCCCATCTTGATCTTTTCCTTTGAGTCCATAAAAGCCTTAAAAATAAGCCCAGCCCAAGATCACTTCTTCCCCTTCGTCTGCACGAACCAGCATCCATGAGGAGGGAGGAAAGGGAAGGATGGTATGTGGGGCAGAGGGAACAGGACAGAGGGCAGACCGTCGACCGGGAGTTGGTCGGGGCCAGGCCGGCAGCAGCAGCAGCTGGCACGGCAGGAGGCATGCGCACCGAAGCTTAAAAGCGAGAGAGGAGAGGTGCTGTTGTGAGGGGTGATTATTAGGGGGCTTGGCTGTAATGAGAAAAATGGTCGACCGCCGACCATCGCCTCTGTCCACAGTTGAGCGGTGGTCTTCCTTCTCGTCTTGTCATCTGTCGAAGCTTTGCCGGCAACCATACGACACCAAAACTCTACCCTGAACCTGGGGGGAGTTCGCTCTCGAACACCTCATTTTCGGCCCCGTTTCGTTGAGCACAAGATCTGAATTTATTTCTTTTTGGAGATCATAGGACTTTGATATAGTAATAGGACTGAGTTATAATCTATGATGTGGGTTCATGTTTTTGTGTGTCGAGATTTCAGACTCGTTTCACCACGAATGTAAATATGGAGCTTGTTTTCTAAACTGCACACCATACGTTTGTTAAAATGCTTGAAAGAAGACCGGAAAAATTTTCATGTTTAAACTCGAAACCAATCTCATTTGTTTCTGTGTTCGTCGAACCCTACTTGATTTCTTCGTATTTTGCTGTGTTGGCCTTGCATGCGCCCCTTCACTAGAGCCCCTTGCCGGCAATCTCCCCGTCCATGGTTCGAGGCTAATCGAGTCAGTGTTTCTCTCTATTTTAACATGTTCGTGCTTGTTTATTTGCTGAGTTTGCTGATATTAAAAATTTGAGTTCCGGGTGATGCTCATTTTTGGTGTTCGGTGGTCGCCGAAATAGCGAGCCGAAGTTGGTGGTCGTCGGTCAGAATGGATGATCAGCGGGAGGAGATGGCTCGGCGGCGGTATGTATGTCGGCAACAAAACATGTGAAAGTTGATAGTATCTTGAAGTTGGTGATTTGGGAAGGAGACGGTCGAATGAACATAGATTGCAGGAGAAAGCTTCGGCGAGGAAGTGCGGGAGGTTGAAGATGATGAAGAAAAAGACAAAAAAAAAAAAAAACAGAAAGGACAAAAGAGAGAAAAGAAATACAAGAAACAAAGAAAAGAGAGAAAAAAGGGGAAAGCCAACGATAGGGGAAATAGAAAGTAAAATGGACTTCGGGCTTTTTAGTTGTGGGCCGATCGTCCATACGAAGAGAAGGGTTTTGGGCTGGTTTGTTGTGGGCTAGGTTCTTTTTAAAGTTCGGGCCAAAAAATTAAGAACAAGAGAAGTGTTCTTGAGATTATTTATTTAATTGCGAGTGGGCTTTTGGGGTTAACTTTTTTAATCCAACCCGATCCGATAAGGCTCGGGTTGCTTTAGTTGGGTCAGGTCTCTTGACCCGGTCCGAATATCTTTTAAATTAATATTAAAAAATAATAATAAAAAAATAAAATAAAATATAAAAAATTATATTGACTAATAAAAAAATTCAGAAAAATAAAAAAAAATCATAAAATTATAGAAAATCAGATAAACTCAGAAAATTTGGAAAATCCTTAAAATTAAAAATCTAAAATTGCATAATCCTCTAGTACTTTATAATAGGGTTCTTTGTTTTGAATTGTATTATTCTTTTTAGAGACAATATTAGGATGCTTACGTGTTTTCTTTATGATTATATTTGGTTACACTTTCAATGTGTTGGATGTTATATCCATGTCTAGAGTGGCTAGGACGAACTTTAGGTTTCTTTTGGATAAATTGCTATAACATTAGTTAGCATGATCAAGCTAGGTATCAAAAAGTGTGTTAGTCTTAAGGCTAGCATAATCAAATCCCCGATTCTAAAATCTCCGATTGTGTAAATAGTAAGATATCATCTCATATCTTACTTGGTTTCTACCTGATTGAAAAAACTAGTGGCGACTCCTTAGTTAAAATTTACATTGGCTTAATTGATTAAAAACTTGAACGCCCAATGTCATGTGAGAGATGAGCTTGGAAGAATCTAAATTAATTGAAGGCCGTTAGCTCGAAGTTGACAATACCTTCTAACCTAATTGTCTCTCCCACGAGAAGTTAGGTCGTGACATCTTCATGTACCACTAGCGCTCATGCAATGTGTCTCCTTGTAGGATTTTATGGTGTGTGAGCCTATTATTATATTATACTTGGGCAGATTGTTTGTGAGCATTTTTTTTTTTTTGCTAGAATGGACATGTGAATTTCCTAGCACATGATGGATACGGGTACACTTATTCTTTCTAAATAAAAAAGTTAAAATACAATGATGATTTTTTCTCAATATCAGGATACAAAGAAATTGATGACTCTCACAAAGAAAAAAAAAGCTCACATTTTTCTTCTCTCTTTTTCTTTCCTTTCTACTTTCTTTTTCAGCGTCTTAACAGTTAACGTTTAACTATTGCTAATATAAATGTGTAGCTTTTAATCTAAAAGCAAAATTAATAGAAAAGACAAAAAAGCCCCTAAAAATATTTGGCTTCAATTGCCAATATCATGAATAGTTTCAACGATGATATTGCCACAATTGTCTAAGTAACATATGACATACATCTATTAAAATCGCATCATGCCACACTTTGTTGTGATCTTTATTTGTAATAATTATTGAATTAAACAAGTGAAGACGTTTACTTCATTTCTCTCCCTCAACTATTGTGACTTGCCAACGTAGGGATGCTCTTTCATTGGTAACTTAAGATTCCTGACCACAACTGCTACAACATTCCTACAGCCTCTTCCGTCAATAATAGCATTGCAAACCAGGTCATATGACGTGCACTTGTTTGGAAAACATTGTGGTGCCCTTTATTCGTCACCTCTCTCCGCCTTATCTTTCTCTTTCAGGATAGATTGCTTCCTTCACCAATACACACAGTCATTCATCTCTCTGTTTCTCTCTCCCTCCCTCCCTCCCTCCCTCCCTCTGACACACACAAATCACAAATCGTACTGAAATTTCACAAACACATTAATAGAAAAACAATCCGTGATTTGCAGAAAAAAAAGTCAATAAGTTTAATTTTGGATTTCGCATGGAAATAGATGGAAGAGAGGGTGATGATCAACCGTGATTTTGGGCAACGTTGATGGGTGCCTCACATGGTCAACAGAGAATGGTATGATCAATTGTAGGCAGTAGACTCAACACATTGAACATTAGCGCTTCAGAATGTTTATTGAAGTTGGTTTTGTTGTCTTTCTGCCAACTTATTGTTTGTTGGAGGGAACCCAAGAACTGCAATTTGAAGGGACTGCATTTATAGAAAACCTCATCTCTTTAAATAAGTGCAAGAAACTGGCAAGCCTTTCATCTAGCATTTCTAGGTTGGAGAAACTGAGTAGGCCGAGACTTGAAGGTTGCTAAAATTTATTCCAAAGTATGGGGAGGACTCAACTGATTTGGATGTGAATATGGGACTTCCAAATTTTTCCTTGCTAGATTCAAGGGATGCAATTTAGCCGAAGTTGAGTTCCTTCAAAATCTTTCCCTTTTTCCCATTTCAAATTGGCTTGCGAACATTTTAGAGGTCCTAAAATGACATGGACTTATTTCGGAAACATAATTAAGATGATGTCCAACTTTAGTTTTAAGGTATCTTCATGTAAGCCGTTTTGCTTTTCATTTAGCTTTCTGGCCTACTTGGATCTCTTTGAAAAAATGTACGATAACTCGTTGGTTTCTTACAAGAGTCTCCTTTTGTTTTGTCCCTGCAACCCACAATTCCGTTTACACTATACTGGATACAGGAACAAAAGGCCATGGCTTTCATGCTCGATTGAGGACGAACCCTTTTATTACATCATAATTAAATTTGTAAGGAAAAGTATTTTACATATTGATTATGTGAATTTATATATGGTGTCATTTGATTTTAGATAAGCCCTGAATGAAAATGATTGATAGCGTATATTAATGTTCTTTGGTACACCGAAAAAGCAAAAGAGTATGCTACGAGAACATGAGTACATGGAAAGGGAAAGGACCTCCAGGCAACAGTTTTTCTACCAAAAGCTAATCCGTGGAATCAGGTAAAGTAAGATGCAAAGCAGAGTAAAAGTCAAAAAAGAAAACCTTAAAAGTCGCAAAGGAGCGGACGGGTCATGATGAGGAAAGATCAAAGTGAACGTCCCAGTGTCCCACTAAGTAAGTTCGCGTTTCACGGATTATAAAAGGGGATGCGATAATGACAAACAAATGGGAATCACGCGAAGGAGCAAATTAGAAAGTAGGTCTCTCTCTCTCTCTCTCTCTTTCTCTCGTCCTCTCTCTCTCGCGAATCTTTCCTGTTTCATTCAAATTAAAAAGCAGCCGTCCTCAGCAAAGGCATGATGACCATCACTTATCATGCATGTGCTTTCAATTCAATTTGCTCCAACTTTATTTACGATAGCCTACCGTAAAAGATCGTGATGAAAAAATATATATGCTTGTGATATAGATAAATTTTACATACAAAAACTTACGATGCATTTTCGTCTGCTCCTTTATTCATGACTTTGTAGAGATATTTACTAAATCCAAGTTGGCCATAATCTTCCTCAATGATTGCATAAGATTGACATTCCAATTTTTCCTTGAGATATCTTGATCATAGAAGGCTTCTTCTGCAATAAGTTATGTTTGTATAGTCCT
The DNA here is from genome assembly GCA_028830015.1 of Eucalyptus grandis x Eucalyptus urophylla. NCBI lineage: Eukaryota > Viridiplantae > Streptophyta > Magnoliopsida > Myrtales > Myrtaceae > Eucalyptus > Eucalyptus grandis x Eucalyptus urophylla. The sequence continues at coordinate 25,630,165 of CM054199.1, forward strand.
CATTCGGATAATGCATAGCACATTTTGCTTTTCATTTTTTTTCCTTAATTGAATTACAATCTCATTGACTAATGCCATCCTCGATGATGTCTATCACTTGGATTAATTAGATATTGTAGCTAATAAAGGCAATTGATTGGGCAAAGAAAATAGAGTCAGTGTTATGAGATGAACATTTGTTATTGACTTGACATTAAAACTTCAAAATGTAATGAAGCACTTGAACTTTTGGTCGATGTGGCCCTCTTACTTTTTATATTTGTTTCGATTGGTTATGTTGAGTTTAATAGATCAATTTAATTGGAGAGGCTTGACCTATCTATCAGCTGCAACATAGATATAGTTGTTGCGAAAGATAGTTAAAATAGACTTATATTAACACATTCATGACTTTATAAGTTTGTTATAGTTTCTTACATTTCCTATATCGTGAACACCATGTAGAAAAGATTATCAAAATGATCAAATATACTTGTATTAAGCTAGTCCATTTACTCAAGTGGTTGCCCACAAAATAGGAGGATTTCAAGCAAAGTGGACAGACATGGTGCCACTTCTTTTGAAGAACATTAAAGAGACTGAAGTAACAGATCGACCAATGCACCCTTTATCTCTAAAGTCATCTTTGCTTTTTCTTGTAATTTCATTTTGTTGTAATTTCAATTTCAACTCTTTCGGTTGACCCTAATTGCAATTCCAGTACAATTAACATTTTCTAGTGCTTAGATTTGTGGAGTTTCGTTACTCCATCTAAAGCCACATTCATGCACTTTTTTGCTCGAGTGTAAAATCAAGGAGCAATTTCAATCGCTTTCCAATTGTTTGAAGCAGCTTTGAAGCTGAGTTTCAGGAAGTCACTTAACAGTTTAGCCCTGATTTTAGCTCCAAACATCTCCGTCCTTTAAGGTGGAGTTTCCGACCGGAGACAAGAAATGACTCCTTATCTCCATTCAAGAAGATCATATGATTATTAACAAAGTGCATGAGTAAATCGCCAAACAGAAGTGCGTAAACTCGATTTTCTTGTGCGTAAGTCTCCATTCTCTACTGCAGAAATTTAGTGAAAACTTGCACTGTCATCACAAAAAAGAAATAGGAGACAAGATCACCTGGTCTTAATCCATTCTGCCCTCTAGAAAAGTCGGCAGGCCCCACTGACAATTATAGAGTATTATATAAAAGTAGTAATTGCATCTTTCCCCCTAAGTCAAGAATACGGTGGGGGAGAAGAAAACCCTTTATCTTCATAAGTCAAGAATGCAGTGGGAACGCTATCTGTCTACCAGCTGGAGTAAATCTCAATATAAACATGACGACAGCAACTATATTTTCTGAGTCCAAAATTATCGATTTGTTAAATTTGATCATAATTCAATTAACAATAAATCAATGCTAAACAAATATTTGTATCAATTGTACATTAAACTAACGCGGTAAATGTGATCTCTAGTAAAGAAAAATTGCAGGGGCAAATCATTAACTATTTCAGGCCCTTGACACACACAATAATATTACTAAAAGATCTTATAATATCCCGTGTTTTAGAGTTGAGCGGTCTTTTTTACCCTTTCGAAATCTTATAAAAAATACTCGAGTACAACAAATATAATTATAAATAATAAGAAACATATTTGAGTAAGCTTCATTGTCATCGAAATTGAATTAGGGCCAACATAGACCTAGTTCTATTATTTTTTAGGATAGTTGTGAAAAATTCATTGATGTGAATGCAATGTGTATTAGTCTTTCATAGTCGCTTTAGTCGAAATCACAAGTAAAAATAATTACGGGATTTTTACATCTCTGAAAAGGTGAAAGCATTGACATCAAATGACATTACTTCAAATTATCAAGCTCGTGATTTGAATCTTCCATACATATCATGCATAAGTACAGATAAAGCATACGTAATTAGCCCCTCTAATATTTCATTTTCTCAAAAAATAGTAAAAAAATAAAAGAGAGAAGAAAATTGTCAAATCTGGCGTGCAAATTCATTGAGACAAATGCAGCCAAAGTTAGATCACATGTGGAATAAAAGAGAGAAGAAAATTTTCAAATCTGACATGTGAATGCACTTGGATCGATGCAATCAAAGTTAGAGCACACATGAAAACATAAATATTCACATCACTATATAGGATCATCATGACGATTCGCCAAATACTGTGACTCAACAAGTAATAACTGTTGAAGTAATCATAAGAACCACATCACATGAGGCATGAGAAAAATATGGTACGAACCACATGCTATGTTGTATTTTATCAAATAAGTTCTGTTCCAGAAAAAAAAAAAATGTCGCGACTAAGGACAAATAGCAATTCAAACTTTCCAACGTACCACCACCGACAAACTGAGTTTCTCGAATAAAACCTTGTGCTATGAAAAAGCCTTAAAAATAGAATTGAGAGCCAAGTCACAATACTAGAAATATGTTACTCAGGTGAAGGTCTACACTCATGAGCTGACAATAAGAGCAAAGAACTACGTCTCCGAGCACATTGAAAAAGAAAGAGCTATAAACAACTATCATTAACTCAGGGTGTAGTAAACACGAACTTGTTTTTACGTTTGAACTCTTCAGTGAATTGCCTTCCTCTGTTTTCACTCGTTCCTTCTTCTTTTTTTCCCTTGAAAATGATGAAATATTCACTTTGGATATTGACTAAGCATAAAATATTATATGATATGAACAGAGTTAATGCAAGTGAAGTATAATGTCATAAAGTCTAAGCACGCATTACTGTAATGACTCGGTTTGACGAGGGTAGGGTGTGATTACTGAAGCCAGAGGGTCTAGATAAAATGGAACTAAATTGGACTGTGCATCAAATAGGGGGAAAATAATTTTAAAATATATATATACGAAAAATGAAATTAACGCACGGAGCCTTTTCTTAATGTAACAATAAGTTTTGCTTCAAAACTTCAAAATTAAGCAAGCCCGAGCTAGGGCACTACTAGGATGGGTGACATCCTCGGAATGTACTTGCATGTTCGCTAAAGGACAAAACCGTGAGGCTCGGCATGAGACAGGTCAAAGTGGACAATACCTCCAATGAGTTAATCAAGTGACATCATAATATAGTATTAGAGCAAGACCACTCCAGTAGGTGTGTAGTTGGGAGTCAAACCAAGTGGAAGCTAGTGGCTTTGGAATGCCCTAGTCCGATGAGAGAAAGGAATGGTCGCCGATGTCAAGGGACTTGGACAAGAAGCAGATCCTAACAGGCTTCTAGGATAGCGAAGGGAGTAGGCATGAGCAGAATTGTGTATTGAATGGAGAGAGAGAGAGAGAGAGAGAGAGAGAGAGAGAGAGAGAGAGAGAGAGAGAGAGAGAGAGAGAGAGAGAGAGAGAGAGAGAGAGAGAGAGAGAGAGAGAGAGAGAGAGAGAGAGAGAGAGAGAGAGAGAGAGAGAGAGAGAGATTTTAATATATATGAAAACTATAATTAACTCACGAAGGCACATTAAAAATTTAATTTTGGAACTCTAAAGTTAAATGAGCCCATGCTAGAGCATTACTAGTATGGACAACCTCTCTCTTGAAAAATTGCTTGCCCGTATGCCAAAAGGACAAAACCGTGAGACGCAGTATGGGACAGGTCAAAGTGAAAAATATCTTGAGTAAGTTAACCTAGGGATGCCACAATTACAATGTTCAATTTCATCCGGTATGAATTGAGATCATCATGTGTGACCGATTCAAGTAAAAATAGGTTAATACATAATCATTACTTTAAGGTAAATCTTCGAAGCAACTTGAGAGGTTTTTAATGTCAATGTGAATAACATATGATGGATTTATTTCGTAAGCACATGATTTTACATTAAAGAAAATAAATCAATGATTGAAGAAAAGCAATTTTTGCACTTCGGAGATGTCAAGACCAAATTGAACAAAAGTGTGCAGAAAGGTAATCAAGAATCATGTGAAGCCAATGAGGTGCAATCGGGTGTTGGATTCTTGATCAGTTTCCTTCACGCCCTGATCAAGATCGACCTCGTCATGATGCTCGCCAGCGCATCTGGTTGTTTTTCTCGGCGCCACAGTATCTTGGCTCTCTAGCGGCGAGATTAATATAGATTTGAATGATCAACTTCTTGAACGCGAGTAAGGATTTCATTTTTTGGTTACTATGACAAGAACAAAAATGATTTGACTGACGTCTGAAACAAAAGCACGCGCGCACAAGCAAAAAGACAAAAAACAAACTTAAAATAATAGTGATGAAAAATACTGTTGGGAATAACGGATCCCCGAAAACCGGATTCGACACTAAATTGAACCCCTAAATCAATGCGGAAGACGAGGCCCGGGAAAATCACGTATCACCGATCGTAAAGCACACCATGGATTCGAGCGTACTTTGTTAGCTATAGATTAGACACCGACACCGATAGGAGGAAGAAAATCTGGCCATGTTAGATCCGATGACGCCTTGAAGGGAAGAAGAAAGTGCCGTATGCCTTACTGTTTCTTCTTTTGTCTCTTGGAGAGAGAGAGCGTGCGGGTGAGGAGAAGACGTATGTTAATTCTGATTTCCAACAGGTGTCATCTCTCTCTCTCTCTCTCTCTCTCTCTCTCTCTCTCCTCCCTTTTATACCTTTCCCCATCCGCGGGCCCTATTCCCGTGGGCCGGGTTTTTTGGGCCCAACTTGGGCGGACGAGCCTTAAGCCCATCTCATATAAAACCATCAAATACAATTGAAATGACCCACCGGACTCGAGTCCGGGATTCGCTCTAGATATGAGCAAGCGAAAGGAATAAGGTGGTGGGGCCACCTGCCCATCAAAATCCGCTTGATCATTGTTCTTTCCTGATCTAAATAGCGTAAAGTGAAGCTAGCACGACAGTCGAAAGTGATGAGTTAATATTCCTTGGGCTTTTCACTATGCAAAAAGACAGGAAAAGAAGAAGAAGAAGAGGATATATCATCAAATCACACGAAATTCATGATAATTAATGTAATTAGGACGCTCATTTAACATTGGTGATGTTCATATGTCGATTTATAAAGTAACAAAGTAAGATAAACTCTAGATGTAATGGCTACCACATCTAACATTAGTAGATGCTTTACACTTTTGAAATGCCATTCTTCATTAAAATTCAAATGTGGAAATCCTCTTTTAGACTAAATGATATGAATGTAATGTATTCTTTCACACCTAGATGGATTCTTTCTTATGAAATCTTGTCGAGTTTCCAATTCTTTGAAAATGACTTGCACCTTGATATGATAGGAATGGCATCACTAAGCAAATGAATTTGAAAAAAGCATCCAATGAAAAGAGTCCTACTTTGAGGGGGAGATCCTTCACTCAAAGAAATAGAAAATAAGCTATTGGCATAATAATTAATCATTTAAAGGTGTCCCTCTAGAAAATGTCTCATTTCTTTGATTTTACATATTAGAGTTAATTGCATTACTTTCAACCGAGTGAAAAGCTTGATCTATTTTTACAATCGAGCTATGAAAGGAAAAGGTAATCCTTATTCAATTTGTACTTAGAATATCTAATGCATAGAAAATGGGATGCACTAATTATTGCTGAAGACATACTCAGATTGAAACTTTTTCCCTCAAATCAGCACAAGTATCTACATACTTGCTTATACATCTTGTGTGGAATAATTACAATTGATTTACATGTCAAAGCTATCCTCTCGAGTTACCCAATAGGCTGACAATCTAAATTTGGATTTCTTCATTCCCATTGCACACTGATTTATCTCAAGTAAGCGAATCATGGAAGGCATGGCAAAAAAATCATGCGAATTTTTGCTACCAAAATAGTAGTATGCAACAAAATCACACTATTTGTTCCCGATGCCGATGTACCTCGGTTCCCCTACATAGAATCCCGAGCCGAGCTTGTTGAGCCCACCGGGCACTGCCTCCTTCTCTCCAATTTTCTCCCACATCCCTCTCATCTGCTTCACCCACAAAGCTGTTTAATGCTCTCTAGAAAAGAAAGTCATGCCTCTGGGTATAAAAAATATATCGAGCAGATTCCACGGAGAACAAAATCTCATCGGCTGCAAATGCGATTTCTTGGGAGCCACAGCCAAATATATTGTTGGAGAGCCAATGAAGTAGCTTACCTTCGAAGATCTCAGTTCATCCTTCAATAACTTTCATTTTCCAACATTCCAAGCAAACCCACCAGCACCTACCTCGTTTAACCAAATTCTAATGGCTAGTGCTTCTTCTTCTTCTTCTTCTTCGAAACTTAAGAGGAATTACGATGTTTTCTTGAGTTTCAGAGGCACCGATATTCGTAATAACTTCCTCAGTCATCTCTACACGACTTTAGATTGTTAGGGAAATCCCTTATGATGTTTTGAAGATGACAAAATAAATCAAATGCTACTAACATGTTTAATGGTTAAGTAATAGATCATGCAGATGATAGAACATGTAAATGATATTGTCAAAGTGTGAAGACGACCAGAATATTGAACGTAACATTTGTCCAAAGTATATTATGAAGATTTCCATATTTCTGTGTCAAAGTTTGAAGACTGCTAGACTTTAGTGTCAAAGACTGTTCTACATCAAAAGTCTGTTCATTCTGACAAATTCCAGACTGAACGTGAATGATGAACCAGAAGACAGATTCTATGCTGAAGCTGAACTGGGTACGGACCTTAAAGCTAAATCTGTTCAGAAGCAGAATATGTTCAGACTCAGATTGCAAAGTCTATCGCACTCAGACTCAGATTATAAAGTCTATTGCTCTCAGACTTTACATCCAGAACTCGACAAAACGTAACTCAAGCCCAATCATATAATGGCTAGTGATCTGGTTTGGATTCCACATCAAGATTGATTTGATTAACTCAATCTATTTGATTGATGATTGGATCTTGAAGACAAGAACTTTCTATACGAAGAAGCTTTACTTATGGAAACCAAGATTTCGTTTGTATGGGCGATCGAAATCAATTTGGGATTCTACCTTTGTCACTCAACGGCTACTAAATCTTCTAGATACAGAGCTGTCCAATGGGTATATTGGAAGACGATTCTCCGAGATACTGTCCAACGTCTAGTTTGGAAGTGGAGAAGTATTTAAGGAGATGAAGGACCGATGAGCAAGTAACAGAGATAGAGCATAGAATTTATAATTCCAAAGTCTGAGCGACTTTCGATCATACACTTGTCTTTGGAGAGCTTAAACGTTTGTGATCGTGAGAGAAATACCATAAGAGTGACTTAGTGAGATAGTGTGATCTACTAAGTGTTTGCACTCAAAGTTGTAATCTCTTGTTGATTGCATAGTGGAATCCAGCCAAGAAGGCTGTTAGCGTGGGAGAGTGGACGTAGACTTGGATTAAGCCGAACCACTATAATTTATGTGTTCTTATTCTCTTCCCTAACTCCTTTGTTTGAAGTTTATTTTATTCCGCATATACTTGCCAAGATTTATTTTAAACACCTATTCACCCCCCTTTAGGTGTTCATACTAGCACTCTCATAGATCAAAATGGTTTATTCACTTACCTTGACAGTGAGGAACTAAGGAAAGGAGAGCAAATATCGCTAGCACTTATGAAGGCAATTGAGGAATTGTAAGTCGCAATCATTGTTTTCTCTTAGGACTACGCTTCCTCACCATGGTGTTTGGAAGAGGTGGCAAAAAGACCCGATCGTGTTGCCGGTGTTTTACAAAGTGGAACCTAGAGAAGTGAGAGGGGGAGAGACAGTTATGGTATGGTTAAGCATGAGTCTAAGTTCGGGAAAGAATCAGAGAAAGTGAGAAGATGGAAAGAGGCTCTCTTTGATGCCGGTAGCTTATCCGGATGGCACTTGAATGATGGGTAAGTCATAATTGATTGATGCACTGGTTTGTCCCAAGTAACCCTGCATTTATATGATGAATCACATGTTCGCTTTTTTTTTTTCCCCTAAGAAACGTGATTATTTCTTTGAACTGCTGCATCGATGTGTTAAGTTCTTTTTCTAGTTTTTTTGTCAATCTTTGAACCGCTGAATCAATGTGTTAAGTTCTTTTCTGGTTTTTTGTCAGAGATGAAGCGAAGCTTATACATAGTATTGTGAAGGAGATCTCTAGGTAGTTAGACCGCACACCCCTATATGTTGCTAAGTATCCAGTTGGGATAAATCCTCAAGTGGAAAAGATGGTATCAATGTTAAATCTTGAGTCTGATGATGTTCTCATGATAGGATTATGGGGGCTAGGGGGCATGGGAAAGACAACTTATGCGAAAGCCCTTTACAATGCTCTTTTTAGAAAATTTGAGGGTTCTTGTTTTTTAGCAAATGTTTGAGAAGCTTCATGTTGACACCTAAATTTTTGCCTAATCATTTAGTAATTAGTTACATGAAAAAAATTAGTAAAATTGCATTTCATGTAGTCACATTTACATCGGTACTAAAAGGGCAACAAGACGCAGCGGCTCGTGGTCGATAATATTCACAAAAGGATTGTCTCTCTCTCATCAATGCATGCATTAATTCGGCGGATGTGGTAGGGGCCCTCGATCAATAAGATGCGCAAAAGGTAGTCTCTCTCTTGCTGGTATGAAAACACACAATGAAAGTCAAAAAATAGAAGAAAGAAGAGTTCTTGCACGTCCGTTGTCTCTCCCTCATTAATGCATGCGCATGCATGCACAAATTCCGCGAACGTGCAGATTCTAGAGGAACCCTCAGAGAAGCAAAATGAGTCCATGATATATTCTCTCAAGTGTGGGTGTTAACTCTAGTGAAGCAACGAGAAATTTGATGAAGAAAGAAGCAAGCAACAAGCAAGAAAAGTCAAAAGTTGCGGCAGTCCTATAGGAGGGAGGGACAAGTAGCCGTATAAGAAACTCCAAGCATGAAGAAGAAATAACCATCCAACGTCCATTTTCTCCCCCCTCATGAATGCTTGCACATGCACGCATTAAATTGGGGACGTGAAAATTTCACAGACGCCTGCAAGAAGATGGACTAACATTTTTATAATGTTATCCTTGCTGAAGAGAGCAGATCGGTGGAAGAACCGAACGTGAACAGCAAGGAAAAGTTACGGCTGCTTCCTGGTCACCTGTTCACACTAAAGTCAGTTGTTGCCTATAAATAAGCAAGGATCCTCGGCTTAAAGGGGGGAAGCTCGAGGAGGAAAAAAATTCACTGAAGAGGTTTTGTGAGAGCTATTAAAAAAGAGAGAACCCGTAGAGAGACACACGAGTGGAGAGAAAGGAAGAGATTAAAAAAGGAAGAGATGCTCGTCAAGAGAACCAAGAAAAAATGAAGTCGGGGGGGGGGAAGCGAAAAAAAAATTTCACTGTGAGGGGGCTTCTCCTTCGGTGAAAAGAAGAGAAATAGAGAGAGGTTTGTCAGAGAAAATACAAAAAGAAACAGAAAAAGTACACTGAAAGTACAGAGAGAGAGTACAGAGACGGAGAAGGGACGTGTGAAGGAGAAGCGCCCACTGTTCTTCTCCTTCGCTGGACTTTCCGCCGGTTTCTGCTGCCCGTGTCCGCGCTCGCTCCACCGCACCAACCCACGACGAACCGACGCTGCTCCTTCTAAGCCCGCTGCTGCTGCCTCGCCGCTCCACCGCTCCTCCGCCACTACTGCTGCCGACCCGCGACACCAGGACCGGAGGCCGAGCCCCCGCACGCCCGAGCAACTCTACCGCTGCTTCTGCTCTGCTCGTGACCTGCAGCAGTCGAGCCCCGTTCGTCGTCTCCAGTCACCGCCACTCCGCCCCCCATCCCCTGTGCGAGCACCATCCACGTGCTCGCATCGCCGTTCGTCGCCCCTGCTGTGGCCGTGACAACCAGCAGCTCCCGATTCACTTCAGCGTCCTCCATCCTCTGCAGCTCGTCACCGCACCGGAGTCCCACTCACCCGTCGCCGGCGTCAACCCGACGACCCACGAACTGCTCGCCTCCACCCGCAGCGCTCGACGCCCCCTCTGCCTCCGCTGCTGCCGTCGCTCGCCTCCCTCGCGCCCGCCAGCCTCCGCCTGCAACTCGCGTCCGACGCCACGAGCACCACCCACGAGTTCGCGCCGCTGTTCGTCGCCCCTGCTGTGGCCGTGACGACCCGCGGCTTCCGCTCCTGCAAACCACCGCCACGAGGACCCGCCTATACCCCTGCAGCCCACGAGCCTCCTCGCCGCGCCACCGCGTCGGTCCGAGACGAGCAGCACCTCCGCAGCAGCCCGTCACCGCACCGCAGCACCTCCACCCGCGACCCAGCGTCCGGAGTCCACGCCGACGTTGCCCGGAGCTGAAGACCAGCAACCCGACGCTGCAACCCGCGCCGCTGCCACCCCATCGCTTCACCCTCCCAAGCTCGAGAACGTTGCTGAGTTCCTTGCTCCAGTCGACCGCATTGCTACTTCCTGGGCTTTCATGACAAGGAGTTCGAACCAGTCTCCGCTGCTTGTTGTATCACCGTGACCGAGCAGCTCATAACCGCTGCCATCCCCCTTCTGTCCGTGCGTTGCTGCTTCTTCCCTGCAGGTCACCGGCGACGACGAGCCGCGCAAAGCGCCTGAACTGCACCCACAAAGCCCACGTCGAGCCTGACCAGAAGCTGCTGTTGCGTTGCAACCGCCACAGCCCGACCCCGACGCGAACCACCGTTCGTGAATCTTTGGCGCCGATCCAAATAAGGTAGTTTTCTTTAACCAAATTTATTTTAAATATTATTATATAAACTGAAATGTTTGATGTTAATTGAGGTTTTAGGCATTACCTAATAGGATATTATTGGTAAAAATCACCATAATTATTAATTTGGTTCGTAAGATTTCGGACCATTTTTTTTATTATGTTGATTTTGATGATATCTTGGCTTTAAAATCATTATAATTATTAAGTTGATCCGAGAGACTTCGGATTAATTTTTTAATTATTTTGATTTTTCTTGACTGTTGTGATGTTTAGGAATAAAATAATCGTTAATTTAATCCGTGAGACAACGGATTATTTTTCAATTATTTTAATCCTTCATTTGATAAATATTTTGAGTTGTTGGATATAATGTTTATATTTGATAAAATGCTTGTTTTGGAAAACATAAAAAAAAAAATCATATTGCATGACAAATTAGGAGGGTTTCTTAAATAGGTTAGGACCGCATGTTTAGAATTTATCTAATTAGATTTGTTAGATTGCATGTTATGGATAATTAATTAAGATGAGTTTCCGAATTAAAATGGGATTTAATCTAAATTATTTCCTAGCTTGAGTAGGATAACTTGTCGGGTGTTGTAGTCAATTTTCAGTAATTATTTGAATTTCAATAAAAAAAATACAAAAAAATATCATATGCATGTTATATAGGTAAGTTTTCATTTTAAAACAAGAGAAAATCCCAAAAATAATTGATTGCCTTATTATGTTTAATTCTGCAATGTTTTTCCTTTTGAATGTTATCTTTAATGTTTGTGCACCCGTATGATCACTTTAGTGTTTTAGGCTAAAATCAATTCAAGCTGCCTGAAAAACATTTTTCTGAAATAAAAGAGAAAAGGTACCGAAAGGGCGTTAGAGAAATCTAGCGTAATCAAGTCCCCGAACTCATTTAATCTCTGGTTCATAGGAGTAAAGTAATTCTCCCATTACTTTACTTGGGTTTCTAATCGACCCACCAAAAAATAGATTAGTGGCGACTCCAGGATAAAAAACATCTGCATGTTAAAGACTCAAACCCTAAGTTGCGAATTGGTAAGGGCTTGGGAGAGCTCGAGTTAAGTTTAGACTTAGCAATCCATTAGCCGAACCTTTAGGTGGTCCCACCCACTTCGGGGAGGTCGCGACACTTCAAAAGATTCTAAGGATTTAGTTCCCTTGCAAGAAAAATTGTTGTCTAAGATGTTATGGGGAAAAACATTCACAGTGTTTAATGTTGATGGAGGTATAAATTTAATACAATATAGACTTTGCCACAAAAAAGTTCTTCTTGTTCTCGACGATGTCAATGACATAAAATAATTAAATGCTTTAGCTGGAGATTGTGAGTGGTTTGGTAAAGGAAGCATGATCATATCACTACTAGAGATAACCATTTGCTAACTTCACATGGGATAGATAAAGATCAAATCTATGAAGTTAAAATTCTAGAGCATTGTGAAGCTTTTGAACTTTTCAACATGCATGCTTTTCTGAGAAGCAACAAAATAGCAATACTACGAGATCTAGTGGATAGTGCTTTGGAGTATGCTAATGGACTTCCATTAGCACTTGAGGTATTGGGCTCTTTCCTTTGTGGTAGAAGAGAACATGAGTGGAGAAGCGCATTAAATAAACTTGCCAAAAGTCCGGACAAAACAATCAATGATGTTCTCAAGTTAAGTTACGATGCAGTAGAGGACTATCAAAAGGAGATCTTTCTTGATATTGCATGTTTCTTCAAGGGGCAATATACATAGGATATTAGGAAAGTTCTTGACTCTTGCGACTTTGACACAACTATTGGAGTACAAGTTCTTGTTGAGAAGTCCTTAATTACCGAAGAGTATGGGAAATTACAGATGCATGACTTGATTAAGTTGATGGGCATAATTATTGTTAAACAAGAATGCCGTGATGATCCTCGAAGACGCAGTAGGTTGTGGCTTTGTGACGATGTTCGTGATGTTCTGTCAGGAGATATGGTACAATTTCCTGATGTCACTGATTTTACTCTCTTATTCTCTTACTTTGTATATTAATTGAAATACAAAATCTATAAATACAAGGAACAAATGCAGTTAAAGCCATAGTATTGGATTTACCTGAGCCAGAAGAGATAGACATAGATCCTGATGCTTTCATAAACATGAGAAGGTTGAGGGTGCTCATCATGATTAATGTGCATATCTCTTTCCAAGGTCCCATCTGTCTTCCTAATGAACTAAGATGGTTTGAATGGCCCGAATGTCCTTGGAGTCCACAATTTTCCTCTGGTCAAAAGAAGTTAGTTGGACTTGATTTGCCAAGAAGCAACATCCACGTAGTGAGGGAACAATTTAAGGTGCGCATTTAGATGAATAGTATTTAGTTTCTTGTCTTTTATATATCCACTTTTATATGCATATGAATATGAATATATATTGATCGTTGAAAATTTCGGATGCAACAATTAGTAACCCCGACGATGCTCGTTAATGTGCTTAAGAAATATCTCCGTCTACCAAATTGTTTATAATAGATTAAAGCATTGAATACCGGATGTCGTTCAATTAATTGAACCGACACAAGTGGAACATTCCCGTTTAGGGGAGTATTAAACATTTTCCTAGGTGAATATTGATGTTCCTTCGAACAAAAATATACAAGAAAATATTCCAATCTCATTTTCAAAATATTGCAAGTACTGGACATCATAAGAACGCTGAAGTTAAAGCATGGGTAACTATTTTTTATTTATTTATTTATTTATTTTGGTGACCCAAGGAACCCGCCGCACGGCCGGCAGCCGGGGAGTAAACCCTGGGGAGGCACGCGGGAAACCACCACCCACGCACCACGGGCAAGGCACCACGCAGCGCTTCAGCCTCCCTGCTTTGCAGGGGCTTCGAAACCGGGACCTCCATCGTGGAGTCCAGCAGCCCTACCATCCACGCTGCAACGATGGGTGGTAAAGCATGGGTAACTATTGAGCACCGAAAATTGGACAAAAGCTTATTGGTGATATAATTTGGAGACTGAACAATGAGTCTGCTTGAATTTTTAAAATACGTGAAATGAGGATCTAAATTTTATGTTTTTGAAGTGATAGATTCTTAAAGTGTTATTTAAGATTTTATTCTATACAGCAGAAACAATCTAACAAGACTCTTTTCAAAATTGCGTAATAGAAATGAAAAGATTTTTCTTACTTATTTGCTTGATCATTGAAGTGAGTATGCGCTAAATGCTTTCAATTGAACCTTGCAGTTTTTTTCCCTTTTTTGTGGGTAATGGTGTAAGAGCCAAAGGACATAAAAAGATGCTTTCTGTTAACAACTTTGTGCATTTTTCAGTAGTGTCACTCACCGAATTATTATATGCTAACTTAGCTTAAACCAATAACAAATCGCATTGTTTAACATGTTTTCCTGGGAAACTCATTAATAAAATGCCTAAAATTCAGTTAAAAAGCCTCAGCTTGTCCATCAATTTGAGGATGGCTAGCAGAACTAAGCTAAGGTTGAGTCCCCATATTTCACCATAATGAATGCCAAACGTAACTCACAAACTTGACAGGGGGATATTTTTGGAAAACCATCAAGGCGCTCAATTCACTAATATAAAACTAAATAACATGTAAACCATCAAGCCTCCAAGACAATCATTTTCAATTTTTTTACCACGTAACAACCTTTCCGTGATCCCCTTCCTACTATAGTAACATTTCAACTCATAATGTGCGAGCACAAGTGTTGATTAGGTTTGTCTCAATTTATGAAGTTTAATTGACATTCTTTACTTGTCCTAGGAAAAAAACTCACCACCTTTATCTTTTGAGAATTACACGTTCAAATACAATTTCAAATATAACTTTTCAAATCTTATTCCTTAAACTCTGCTTCCATTAATATTATTTTCGTCTTTAAAAGCGATGTGCTATAATTTTAGGGAGTTCCTTGAGAGTATCCAAATCACTATGGAATGACAACCCATTTAAAAGGGCATCTTCAGAATAAAGTTGTTAAAACATTAATAAAATAGGCGCGAAAAAGACTCATCATATATTCAATAGATGTGCACCGCAGGGGTTTAATAAATCGCACATGAGATTCACTCCATTATAAGGGCATGCACACTGTGTGTGTATACATATATATACACACACACCCACAAATGCAAGGTCTAATTAATAATTATTGTGGTTGTATTGATGATGATATAGTGAGCTCTTACAATACACCAACGGATATGTAGCTAAAAAAATGAAGTAAGATGGCTTGGACTCTATTATTTTTCTTTTCTTTTTTTTTGTTATATTTATGATCATCTAGGCATACAAAATATGCCATTTTTTTTTTTATAAATAAAACGATCAATCAACCATCACTTCTTAATAATTTATGACTAGAAGAAATTCCCGATCTTCTGCTGCTTCTACGGGATCTTCTTAATAATTTATGACTAGAAGAGATTCCCGATCTTCTGCTGCTTCTGCGGGATCTATAGGCAGGTGTTGCGAATCTCTACATAAGATTCTAGATCAATCAAGTGCCACCTATCTTAGCTTAAATTGATGTGATAAATTGGTTGGCAAAGGATTGACTGTGGCTCACGTGCTGGTTTCTCTCTCTCTCTCTCTCTTTGAATTATGAGTATTGTTTCTGCACGTATAGACAGTGGAAGTGGCCACGCCACTCTACTATGTGGTGAAATAATGAGTATCGTTTTTTTTTTTTTTTTTTTTTTTTTCTCTTTTGGCGAATTTACAAAGATTACTTACTAAAACTCATATTTAAAAAAGGGAGAGAGAGAGCTCTATATACACCATAAGACCAAGGAATTTTGATCACATGTGGCTTGAATTATGATCAAGTGATTTTTATGAAAACAGAGGCCGATTTTTAATTGAATCTCATTGGTTTTTCCCCTAGAATGTCTATCTAAATTGGATCCATTGTTCTTGTAGGACTTCAAAAAATTGAAGTTTATTAACTTCAGTGAATGCCAATGGCTGGTTAATATGCCAGATCTCAATTGTACTCCGAATCTCGAGGAATTGAATCTCTTCGGGTGCAAAAACTTAGAAAGTGCCCATGAATCAGTTGCATATCATGGCAAGTTACGGTGGTTAAATTTAAGTGGGTGCTCTAATTTACAAAGGTTCCCTGATATTCCAAATAAAAACAAAAGCTTGCAAGAGGTTTGGTTAGGAGAGACTTCAATTAAGGAACTTCCTACATCCATAGAAAATCTTGTCTCTTTGATGTATTTGTCTTTATATGATTGCAAGAAACTAGTAATCCTTCCATCTAGCATTTATTGGTTGCAAAATCTTGAAAACTTGGCTCTTGATGGCTGCTCAAAACTAATCAAGTTTCCAAAGAAGGATGAAGATTCGAGTGATCCCCATAAGATGGGATTTCCTAGTTTACAGTCTTTAAACCTTAATGGATGCAATCTATCAAGAGTGGAGTTCCTAGAGGATAATTCCTGTTTCCCCTTCTTACAAAATTTGAGTCTATCGGAAAATAATTTTACTAACCTTCCAACATTTGAACAACTAAATAATTTGGAGAAATTGTGGGTTTTGATCGACGGCTTCGTGTGTACAGTACGAGCTTCATCGCCGATTCAGGTGGAAACCCTAGCGATTTTGCAAGGTTTGAAGATGCTGGAAGAGCTGCAACTGAGACCGACCCTGCACGTGAGAGAGATAGAACTCGCGCAAGTACATCAAACTGAAGTGGAGATCCAAACGGACTGTTTGACCGCATATCAAACCATCTTGGGCTAGGCTGAGATGCCATGGCAGGAGAAGCCCATAATAGACCAATGCACCCGCCTGCTTGCTAATTTACCACTTACGAAACTTAGCTACTGCTCCCGGAAGACTAACGCAGCTGCCGATCTACTAGCGAAGATGCACAGCAAGAAGTTATTGCCTCAAAATTGGAGGGCCTCCCCTCCTGCAGCACTTTCGGAGATCTTATTTTCAGATTATCACCTACTCTCCTCTTGTAAGTCCTGCATAGTATGAAATGAAAGTACCTATCAGATTCGACCAAAAAAAAATTGCCAACAACTACAAGAGATCCCCAAAATTCCAGGGAGATTGAGAATGTTAAGGGCAACTAATTGTGAATCTCTGTGTAAACTTCCCTCCAACATGTATGACGTTGAGAATCTTGAGTTATACTCATGTCAACAACTGGCTCGCAATGGGTTCTTTGTGGATGATTGGTTCGACCTTGAGGTTAGACTCTCTCTCTCTCTCTCTCTCTCTCTCTCTCTCTCGCTCAAATTCTCACCAAATGCTTATATATTGCAAAAGGCTGAAAACCCTGGATTGGTGAGCTAATTAAGAAAAGCAATATTCTCTCTACTTATAGAACTCTAGTTCACTATAGAATTGTGAGGATCACCCAATGAAAAATTCCAATAAAACTTGTTCATCCAATTACAAAATCTTGAAAAATACATGTCATGTCTCCACCAATTAAGTACAAAAGTCTTTGTAGTGCAATTGCTAATTATAGCTAAATTATAGGACTACCTACTTAACTCGTTGAAACTCCTCTTTTTAGGTGTCAATTTTGAAAAAAACTATCTCACAGTCTACATCTATGACAGAAATTTCATCGCCAAACAAAATGCAAAGTTTTTGTACCTGGAGGAGAGATGCCAAAGTGGTTGCTCCCCAATAAAGAGGGTTATATATCTTTCATGGCTTCAAAGGACTTGTATAAGAAGATCTTAGGAGTAGTTTTCTGTGTTGTATTTCAAGGAGAAATGTCGTTTTTCCCATTTGAGCTTATAGCATCCGTTAATTGCAAAGGCAGGGAAAGTACCAGGATTGTCAAGTTATTTGATTTGGATCATGTGTGGCTTGAGTATATGGAATCAAAAGAGGTGTGAACAGTAGACGATTTTGGTCCAAATGACTTGAGCCATTTCCACCTTAGCATTAGTGTATCTAGAGATCGTGAACTTCAACATCGAAAAGTGATTGTGAAAAAGTGTGGATTCCGTCTAATATGCAAGTCACTAGATAACGATTTGGAGGTTTGGCTTCAAAATGATCAGCTATTGGATCCAGCTTTACTCTACGAGGTTTCGCATGAAGATAGTCTGACAAACACAAAGGAAAAAAGTTCAAGTGAAATAGACGATTTACAAGATAATGATACATGGATAGAGGTAGAAGGATTGAACATGGCCAACTTCTCAATTGAGGTCTCTCTCTCTCTGTGCATATCTCTGTGTGTGTGTTGATATAGAATGCATGTTGGGCGCACTGTGTTTGCGTAATGCAAAAGATGAAAATTCTTGACAAACAAACAAACAAAGTTAATATAAAGTGAGTTTGCAAGTACATAAAGTTGAACAAAATCTCAAATTACACAATGACATAGATCCAATAATTGTAATTCCTATGTTGAAAAATAAATGTAAAAATCTTGAAAATCTAATGAATTAGTGGACACGTAGTTCTTGATGGTGCGGTTCATCATAACAACCGACACCCTTATCATACTAGAACATCTATACGGATCAGGATAAATCTAGAGAATGACAATAATTCAATAATTCAACATGAGGTCGTTCTCACTCTTAGGCGTTTGTTATTGTAGAGTTAGATTAAGATAAGTCTTTTGCAAGTGCGGTATAATATGAACCAATTCTATTTGTCTTTATCCATAGGTGAGAATATCTATAATCATTGTTGTGGCCAAAGTCTCGTGATTATAGCCATGATGCTGCAAATTCAAACAACAGATGTAACAAAAAATATTGTAGAGTAATAATAATAGTGTTAAAGAAAGCGAGAGATTATGAGTAGACGATTAAATAAATGGATTATATTAAATAGTTATATAAAAATATTTAGATTACTTGATATAAAGATTTTGTGAGTTAATTTTAAAAATTCTAACATCATTTTATAGTATAACGGATAAAAGTTCTAAGGAATTAATTCATCCCTGGAGCCAAAATCTTACTTTGATATAAAAGAAGACAAGCAGCATCAATCGATCAAATCAAAGTTATCAAACAATGATAATAATAAAAAAAGGTGAAAAAAAGGTAGAAAGAAACAAAACAAAATGGCACGAAAAGCCCAAGAGCCTCTCTTTTGAAAATCAGATCCTGTTGGATTTTCATGAACTCTGATATAGAATAATTGCTGACCCTAATCGATTTGAACATCACTACATAATATAATCTTCTAACCTTGAGGGAGAAGACGTACAAGAGTTGCTATTATGATAGGGGACCGTCGTGCTACCTGCCTTGCTATGTGACACGTGTCAACTGCCATATACATATTACTTGGGACAGTTTGATTTAATTTAATTATAGAGACTATCAGATTTGAGATTCTCCTTTTAAAGAAAGTTTGAGCGGACATAAAAGGTGTAGGAGGTTTGGATGAGGCTAACCTGTGGAGAGGACATGCAATGGACTTTCCTTTTCAATTTTTTATTAATTTAAGGGCAAGTACAAGTTTGTTTTTCTTTTCTTTTTTTATGTTAATAATGTTAAGTTTGTTACAAGTAAGTTGCAGTTTAATTAGGACAGTTTTTACTGAAGAATCAGCAATGTCTAAAGTGAACACATAAAATTGAACATTAGACAGTGGGGTCCGACTAGGACAATTGATTTTTCATATATTTTGTTCTATTTTCCATCAATTTTTCACTTCGTCTATAGTACACTCGTATTGCATGAGCTACTTTTAGAGTGATTCAATCTAATATTAGGGGTGGCTAACATTTGCAAGGGAATGATTTCCAACATAAGCAAGGATCAATGTGTCTAATTTTATAGAAGTCTAGCTTTGGTTGCGTTACCAGGAATAGGGAAAATTACAAAAAATAGTTTTAAACATATTGCAGTTGTGATAATTCAATCATAAACCTTTTTTTTTCTAGTTGAGTCCTAAACATTTTACATTTGTGCAAATTCAATCCATTCGGCTAATTTTGGCCAATCTCGTTAGGGGCGGGCAAGGCTCACCTTTGTTAATAGCTTGCAAGGCCGACTCATTGGCCCTCAACTTTGGCCAATTGCTGAGTTCTGACAACTAACTAGAGGATGAAGATGGAGGGAAGGGGAAAAAATAAAAAAAAATAATAATTCTAAAAACTATTAAAATATTATTAAAAATTGTCCATGTCAACAATGATTGCACCACGTAGGATAGTCAACATCCATATTAGCGCCAATTGGCCAAAACTAATCAAATGGACTGATATAAATGTAAAAAGTTTAGGAATCAAATGGCTAAAAAAAAATTAGGACTGAATAACACAATTGCAATAAGTTTATAACCTTTTTGGTATTTCTCCCTTAGGAATATGCTCAAAATCAAACTCTTCTTCTTGAACTAATTACAAATTTGGGTACTTCTAACACTTTATTCATATTACAAAAGCTTCGCTATTCCCGAATTTATCCTCATTGTCAAAATGTTCAGCCTGGAGGAGAGATGCCAAAGGGGTTTGTGCTTGTTGAAGATGGTACTATATCTTTCATGGCTTCACAGGACTTTTTTGACAAGTTCCTTCAATTGGTTCTTTGTGTTGTTTTCAGTGTAGAAGATGGAAACAAGGAAATATCTTTCAAAATCGTGCCACATGTTAATGGCCAAAGGCGGAATG
Source organism: Eucalyptus grandis x Eucalyptus urophylla (assembly GCA_028830015.1). Lineage (NCBI taxonomy): Eukaryota > Viridiplantae > Streptophyta > Magnoliopsida > Myrtales > Myrtaceae > Eucalyptus > Eucalyptus grandis x Eucalyptus urophylla. The sequence continues at coordinate 25,650,453 of CM054199.1, forward strand.
TGCTAGAAGGAACTCTCGGTTCATATGATTTGGATCATATGTGGATTCAATGCCTCAAACCAAGTATATTGTGGGGATTGTTGCAGGGAGCAGTTGATTTCAGTCAATTTGAGGAGAATTATTTAAGATTTAGCCTTACAGTTACACTATCGGGTGGAACCATGAAAAAGTTGGGATATGTGCTAAGATGCCGGCAATTAGAGGATGATTTAAAGCTTGTGCTGGAAGAGAATCAATTAGTGGATCCAGCTTCATTCTATGAGGACTCTGATTCAGAGGAAGACACCTCAATAGGATACTTAAACACGTTTCATATTTTGCAAGGAACCGGAAGCAGTGACAGTGAAACAAATTAAATGTGAAGAAGTGAGTGTAGTATATGTTGGCTTGCAGCTCTTAAGAAAGCGATCAGTAAGGCAGTGAAACAAATTCGGGGGGCATGTGTTTCCTTATACCCCGGGACAGTGGTTGGAGTAATAGATGGCGTTCGGTTCAGTCTCTCGTCTCATATTCAAATATATGAAACTGGATAGACGGTGACTTGGCACGCAACATTCATAGCAAGTGTGTTTGTTTTTCATCAGTTGAATCATTATCTCATTGATAAATGTCATATTCTGCACGACATGCTTAGCAGCATCTCGTTTACTGATTTCAGTGGCATTAGCGTATTCTTGTAATAATGGTCCTGAGAAGTGAGCCCTTTTAACTGAAGTGCGGAGATCATGTTATCATCATCGCACCTGCTGGCTACCGTTTGTCGGGTTATCTAGATCATAAAATCAAATCCTCAACAGTCAAACTATATAAAGTACCCTCACAAATGATAATAGAATCTTAGTAAAAGTTCGTGAAGCACACGAGCTTCTCTTTGCTTTTGGCCCCTGGAGTGGGAGAAGGACGAGTCCAATTTTCCATTTGCCAAAAAAGGATCAATGTTCCAAGCATGGTAATTTTTCTCATATGGTTAGTCAATTTTAAATCCCCTTGGTAAAATTATATAGCTGGCAACTTATTGGTCATGTTAGCTCATAGTAATTTACCAACAAGTTAGCAACTTAGGAACGTGAAATGCAACAATAAGCTACCAACTTTTTAATAGATTTACCGCTCAAAACAAAAGCTGAATGGGGAAGATAGTAATTTTCTAATGGCATTAATAACTTACCGACATTGTTCCATTTTTCAAGGTAGCAAGTGATCACCAAAGGGAATTTTCCAATTCCAATTGGATTGTAAATTATCTACTTGTTATGTAGAAGTTTACCACTTAAAGATTAAACTTACCGGTGAGATTAGCAATTTATCGACATAGGTCCGCCTACATACTAGTTAATTACCAATACAAGGAGGAATTTGCTATTAATAAAAAAACGCAATTAGTCAATTATTATTGAATTAAGTAACTTACAACATGGGCATAATTTTACTGAAGTATGTTACCAATAATTTGAGGAATTTATGAAAGCCAAATTCGATAGTAAGTTATCAAGTTGCTAAGAAAATTTTGCTATTTCTTATAAAATCTTATAATTCAAGTTGGGAAAAGTACAAAAAAAAGTCTCAAATCTATTGCATTGGACCAATTTAGTCCTAAATATTTTACATTAGTACCAATTCAGTCCATTAGGCCAATTTAAATCAGAAATTACTGACGTGAACGCCAATCGCCCACGTGGACAATTTTCTAAAATTTTTAAATGTTTCATTTATTCTTTTCTTTTGGTTTCCTTTTTTAAACTTTGGGGTCGATGAGGTCTTCGGCTGACCATCACCAGCCACAGGCAAGGGCGTTGTGGCCCTTGGCTGCCACAAGCAATTGCCACTGAACCCTCACTTGTGCCCAACAAGGGCATGGAGGAGGCCTGCGAGGGTTGGCTGGCAACCTCGTCGGCCCAGGTTGGGGGAAAAAAGAAAGGAAAGAAAAGAAAAATCATAAAAATCATAAAAATACTTTAAAAATTAGAAAATTGTCCACCTTAGCATCGGTTGTGCCGCATAGGATGGCTAACACCCACGTTAGCAATTTTGGAAATTGGTTGGATAGATTGAAAATGTATATGACTAAATTGGTTCAATTGAAAACTTTAAGACTAAATTGGTACTAACACAATAGGTTTATGATTTTTTTTTATATACTTTTCCCAATTCAAGTTAGTATCGAAACAGAGAAATAAATAACTTAAATTACCAATGCAAGCCCACTTTTAAGGTGGTAAGCTACTAACCATGTAAAGAACTTACCATTCAATAGTAAGTTATCAAATTTGCCACTAAAATCTTGCAATTGAAGTTGATAACTTACTGGTGAAATTAGTAATTTACCAATGAGTTGTAACTTCTTTGAGGAAGTAAGTTATAGACCAAGTATGTAAATTATCCATGTACCAAAAATAAGTTATCAACTTATTTGTTTGTTTGCCATTGCAAATACATCTTCCCGATGAAATCGGGAAGATTACCAAAAAAGTACTTAACTTATTGTATTTGTGCTAATTCAGTTCTAAGTTTTTGAGTTTAGACAATTTAGTCATAAATCTTTTGAAAATTTGCCAATTCAATCATAAACCTTTCGATTGTGATAATTTAATCCTAAACTTTTTTTTATGAATTGCCAATTTAGTCTGAAACCTTAACAAAATTGGCAAACCATCAAGAGATTTATGATTAAATTGACACAACTGAAATATTTAGGATTGAATTGACAAATCGTCAAAAATTTAATTATCAAATTGATCAAATTAAATAGTTTAGAAAATAATTGACACAAGTGTAATATGTTTATGACTTTTTTTCATAATTTTCATGATGAAATTAGAACTTACCAAACACAGACCTGCTGTTTTAGCAAGTTACCAACAAAGCAAGGGATTCAAGTCAAACTAATGTACTATTAATTTGAGAGTAGTCAAATCATCATTTCGCTGCAAAGTGGTAATCAAATGAATGAGCACAAGCATAGAGTTTTAACATGGTTAGTGCCACTAAGGGCCTGTTTGTTTGTATTTCTTTTTTCTGTTTTTAAACACTTTTTCTGTTTTTTTGTTCCTGGGAACAAAAAAGAAACAGAAACGCGAGGGAACAGAAATAAGAAACAACAAAAAGTTGTTTCTTATTTCTGAAACAAAACTTAGAAACACTTTTTTATTTTCTTCTTCTTTTTCTTCTTTTTTTCTTCTTCTTTTTTCTTTCTTTTTTCTTTCGCCGGTCGCCGGCCTCGGCCGTGGCTGGCGATTGGCCGACGAGGGCCGGCGGCCTCGCCCAACCACGGCGAGGCTCGCCGGCCTCAACTTGGCTGGGCGAGGCTCGGCCTCGCCGGGGGCTGGCGAGCCTCGCCGTGGCTGGGCGAGGCCGCCGGCCCTCTTCGGTCGGTCGCCGGCCATGGCCGAGGCCGGCAACCGGCCAAAAGAAGAAAAAAGAAAAAAGGAAAAATAAGAAAAAAAATAGAAAAAATAAAATAAAAATATTAAAAAATAAAATAAATAAAAAAAATTATACAAATTTACCAAACGTGTTTCCGTTTATTTTTTGTTCCCGGAACAAATTTACCAAACGCGTTTTTTGGTTCAAAAATTGTTCCCCGGAACAGAAATACTTTTTTCTATTTATGTTTCCTGGAACAATTTTTAAACAGAAATGCAAACAAACGCACCCTTTTCCGCGAACCATTCGTCACATTTGCTCCTTCGCCTTTGTATAAAAAAATTTTATTATTCTGTCACGTTAGATCCAAAAGAAGCGAACAATAAAATTTGCCTCCTTTGAAAATTAACGGCGAAGTCCGATAGTAGCACCGCCCGGTGAAACCCGACCATCCCTCCCTCTGGTTCCATTTTTTAAATTAATTTTGGCCTTTTTTGTTTTTGTTTTTTATTCATTTCTGGATTTTTGTTACTTTTTATGTCCAATTTTTTTAACCTATTTTCTGATGCGGCATCCATTTCGCACTACATCAACGCCATTGTTGACTCAAAACATAATAAAATATAAGATATCAGCATTCGCCGTAATTTAAATTTGACAGAATTACGGTACTTTTTATCTGAACTAATTGAACAAGTTTTAAAATCGGTTCATCCTTTTTCCTTTTGCATTTTTGTCCGTATAAGAACTGGTTACATATCTGCTCCCTCAATTCCAATTCGAAATTCCGTATTAATACAAGGTTTGCCATTAGGCTACTGACGTGCCAAGAGAATTGCTCTATGCGACCATTTCAGAAAATCATGGCTCAAAAATTTCAATCAAAAAGCATGAAATATGTTGACACCTAATTTTGGCAACTCTAAGGAAATAAAATAATAATCGCAAATAAGAGGAAAAACAAGGGAAAATGAATGGAAATTGGAAATTTTGAAGAATATTCAAATCTTGGTAAATGCGGAAGCAATTCCTGGCCGAGGATCAAAATTAGGAAATCAGGTGAATAAAGAGTAAGAATTTTGATAAAAGGGAATGAATCGAAGTAAAATCGAGTTGATTGCGAAATCATGATCCGATATGCAACCACGAATTAATGCAATAGAGAATGGAAACTCGAAAATTACCATGAAAAGTGGCCATTTGGAACCACTATAAAAAGGAGTTGATCCGCACAGGATGTTGATGGGGAGAAAAAAAATTCGAGAGAAAAATTGGTGTAAGAAAGAGTTCATGCAAGAGGAGAATTGGCGCAAGAAAGAATTCGTGCAAGGAGAGAATTTGTGCAGGAGAGGATTCGTTAAAAAAAAAAAAGAAGGTAAAAGCAACCCCTTTCTCTTGTCAAAGTCAACAATGGCAGAGAAAAATCTTTCTCTGACAAATGAATAAAAGAAAAGAAAGAACAAGACAGCCAACAGCAGCAAAGTAGAGAGAGAGAGAGGATGAGGGAACGTGAGAGAAAGAACCAAAAAAAAAAAGGAGAGCAAGGCCTTCTTCTTCTTCTTCAGCAGGCTTTCACCCAGCGACCTGCAGCACCTATGACCTCTGTCCGTCGCCATCTGCTCTTCCCCACAAGCACCGTCGCGTCCGGCGACCGCGCCCAACACCCGACGATCGCGTCGATCGCCCCCCACCGCGCCTGCCTCTCCGCCGCGCCACTCACCTCCGTTGCCCCTGTCTCTGCTCCGCCTGTCGCCCTCCTCCTGCCGGCGAGCCCCGCTCAACCGTTGTCGACCTCTGCCCGGGCGCCAGCAGGACCTCTGCTGCACCGTCGCTCGCTCGCGCTGTTGGATGTATGTCCTAAAGCTATTATGTAATAATTACATATTATGGATTTCAGTTGTACTTTCATTATTATTTAATTAATGGCAATGATGTATTCGTTCATTTGTCCAATTATTTCATATTTATGAATGATTCCATAAGATCAGTTGCAACTAAACCTATTCTTAAGACATCAAGAATATATGTGACAGGTTCATAGCTAGACTGAATCTTTAAATCGTTCCCGGTCGATGGATTATGGAGTGGATATTAATAATCCTGTTGAGATCGGTGTGTTCTTAACTTCACCATTAAGTATTGGATACTTAAGGGAATGATGAGTCACATGTCATTGGGTATTATGATGCCTGAGTTAGAACACATGTGTTTATATTAGACAAGTTCACTGAACGTAATACATATGGAACGATTAGCGACATAGAAGCTTTTAGCGTGGTCAATGTCTAATTATTCATGCTTTGGTCTTGTGTAAATAATCCTTAGACTTGAGGCACAATGTTAACTTGTGTATTGAATAACTATGGTTCACAAGTGCACATAATGCTGGAACGTTGATCCACTCTTTATACCTGATGGTCATAGTTCGTTCATATACGAAGTTGCATGTGTGCGCAATATGGAATCTGTCTCATTGTTACATGCAAGGTATAATAATGATGTCATATGCGATCTAACTATGACACTGCATTGAAATCCTTGGACAGGGTTGTAACTAAGAATAAATTGTTTATGTCTCAAATAAAATGCATGTCAATTAGATTTGTGCATATGATCGAATTAGTGACTTGACTAATATTCCATGGTCTTTGTTTGATTGGAACATAGTAAGATAGAGGGATTGAATTACACTGTAGCCAAAACTGACGGGTTCATTATGTTCTTAAAGTATTCACACTATCTGAGTAGCCATGACATATTGCTAGATGTCAATCGTGGCTTGTAGGACCTAAAAGATTAATCGGGATAATTAATTCTTTTGGAAGTATTAATGTGTTAGTACAAGTTTTACTACCAGCTTAGTGATAAACCTAGGGATGTCACGTGCCATAAATAATTAGGATGATGTGGAACAAGAGAGAAATATTATTGGAAATGTGTTTGCAACTACTGCAATCGAATTGAGTCGATTTGAAATTAAATTAAATGAGATTTAATTTGATTTGTATTATAGTCACGAGCCTATTTGCATATGATGCACATACATGCCCAAAGTGGATATATATTAATGTATTCTAAATGCACACGTAAAGAATAAGTCCTTTTTATTCTTATTTATGTATAAATAAAAAAAGGGTTTGATTAATTTCATTTAATCAATTAATTAAGGTGCACGTGTGCAAAGTGGTTATTTTGAATTAAAAAATAAATAAATAGTGCACATGCACGATTGTTCGTGCAAAAAGCGAACGATCAGCAACGGTTGCTAATTGTCCATCGATTAGCAACCGTTGCTGATTGGTTATATTTTTTTATTTTAAATTCTGTTTTCAAGAGGATAGAAAAGAGAGCTGTTGAAATAAAAAAGAAACAGGCGTGTGTTTTGTGTTTTAGAAACACAAGAGAGGGCTGCTAAAATAGAGAGAAAGGGGGTGTTTGTTTAGTGTCTAACAGACGCGAAAACGAAAAGGAATTCTCTCTAGTTCAGGCCGTGACTAAAACATCAAGTTTACAGCGGATTGTCTCCACGAGATTGCTAGCACGATCGTGGTGGTGATTATCCGAAAATTCTCTCTTTCGTTTGATGTTCATTGTTGGTGTGTCTGAACTAGAGGTTCGACGTTTGTGGGGCTCGAACTATAGAACATTTGAACCAATTCGTGTAAAGCGCGCTTCGAGAGGTAATTTGTTTAACTCCCTTTTATATTCAGATTTTTGATTAAAACACATTAACAACGCCTTCAGAGAATCATGTATAAAATATATCTTTGTTTTCACTGCGTTCTTTATGTTAATTTAACTTATACATGATTCATGAAACCCCAACATGCGCCTCCGCCTCCCTCTGCCCCCCACCGATGTTTCTGCAAGCATCAGCCATGAGCACTAGCAGCGACCTGCAACTCGCCTCCGCTACCGCCAATGTCCACATCTTTGCCCGCGACTCACAGATGAGCCGCTGTCCAAGACGCCGCTGCAGCCGAGCGCCAACCTCAGCCCGAACGCCTGCAGCTCGCCGCGCCTCACCCACCCTTGCACCTCTGCCCAGCGCCCACTCACTTGCCACCAACAGCATTGTCGACGCCCGCGCCACCAATTTGCCCTTGGCTCGCACCTTGCCTACCGCCTGCACCTGCGACTGCTCGCTGCCGCTGTTCCTCGCCAACGCCGCAGCAACCCGCGCGTCACCTTTGCCCGCTCGCCACCGCTGTGCTTCGCCGTCGCCGACGCTGCAGCAACCCTCGCCACTGCTACCTTCCACCCTTTGCAACAAACCGACGCCTCCCGTCCCCAACCTTGGCACAAATTGTCGATCGCAAATCCCACGCGCCGGTTCTTCTTAAAAAAAAAAAAGAAAAAAAAAGAAAGAGTCAAGGTAATCTTTTTTTTAGTTTTTTTTAATCAAGTTTTGTTATTATTTAAGTTGGAACATTGGGTGTCGATGTTAATTATTTCTATATTTTAGGCATTATTTGTAGGGTTTTGCCCAAAATTACTATAATTTCTAATTTGATCCGTGAAACAATGAATTATTTTTCCGATTATTTTAATAAATTATTTAATGAATATTTAAGTGGTTCAGATATAATGTTTATCTAGTAATTGCATGTTTTGGAAAATATTTAAAAAAAAAAATCAAATCTTGCATCGGAATATGTTGGTTTCGTAAATTAGGATTGCATTTTTGGAATTACACTTTTAGATAATTTGTTGAATAGATTAAGATTGAATATAATTTTTTTTAATAGATAAGGGCTTAGATAATCCTTGCACATTTTAATAATCCATTTAAAAAAATAGTTTTCTGAGATAGGATAGGGTTTAAATCAAATTAACCCCTAAAACATATTAGAAAATTATTCTTTCTGGACAATTTAATTAGATTTTTTATTACGAATTTTAATAAAAAAAATATTAGGTGCATTAGTTTGCATAATAGGTTCATTTAATTAGGAATTGTTTGTTAGTAAAATTAGGTCACATAGTTTAAGTGCATGTCATATGGTAAAATTTTGATTTCAAGATAAAAGAAAACCCAAGAAATTGATTGCTTTGTGTGTTTATTTCTTTTAGTGGAAGTCTTTTGATTGTTTAATAATGATTGAGCATCCGTGTGACCACCCCATTGCATAATAGTGATTTAGGTTAAAATAAATCCAAACTGTCTGCAAAAACATTTTTGAAAATAAAAAAAATGATACCAAAAGGGCATTAAAGAAAATCTAATATAATTAAGTCCTCATACCCAAAGTCTCTGGTTCATAGAAGTAAAATAACTCTCTCATTATTTTGCTGGGCTACGGCTGCTATCTTTTTTATACTGACGTGGCAAATTTTAAATAATTTTTTATTTTTTAAAATTTTTTATTAATATTTTCTTTTCTTTTCTTTTCTTTTCTCTTTTCTTTCTCCTTTTTTCTCACATTGGCCAATGAGGCTCTAGCAAGGGTTGCTGGCCACTAGGCGAGATTGTGAAGCCCTCACTAGTGGCCCCTAGGCCTTGCTCGGATGCGGGCCACTCCTAGTCTTCTGACAAATCTCTCTCTCTCTCTCTCTATATAGAAAGTCTAAAAGGTTGCCAAAAATGGGGTTCGACTCGTGGTCTTTCGGACGAAGATTACATCAACAAGAACAAGAGATCACCCTCCTCATACTCACTCAAATCGAGCTCCTCCTCCACACACACTCATCATCTTCTTCTTCTTCTTCATTATTGCTCTCGCCATCATCTCCAACTTCCACCGATCCTCCGTCATCTTCCTTGAGATCCACAGACGACCTGTGGTAACACATCAACTTGTCCTCCCTCCACACGTAGGCCACCACCTCCTCCTTCGCTGTCCATGGCAACGCAATCCCCCAAAACTTCGTGGGTGGTGGTGGCGGTGGTGGACCCTTCAATGAGGACCTAGCACCAAGTTCAAGAAAAGATGCATGTGACCTTGACCATTCACTGTTTAGCTCAAGATTAGCTTTGCCAACTGTAGGTGAGACCTGTTGATATCTGATTTTTAGTTGACACTTCAAAAAAATGAAAAAAAAAATCAAAATTAGGGTTTTCAATCGAGACGAAACCCGTTTTTGGATTAAATAGTGTTGTTTTTCATTTTTTTTTCCTTTTGCACCAACACTTTTAAGTGATTTCCTAGTTACTTCCAAGAAAAATCTGAAAAGTCAAACAGTTAACTTTTGAATTGATTTTTATAGTTACCCCTTTGACTAAAAGTCAACCTGAGTTTAAAGTTGACTTTTTGCCCAAAAAGATGTCAAATGGTTTTAACTTCACTTTAGCAAAGTCAATTTTCAAAAATTTCAAATTTTTGACTTAAAAATAAACTTTTTAGAAAAAGTCAATTAAAGGGTTGACTTTTGATCAAACATTTGACTAAAATAATCAAAAAAATGAAAAAAAAAATCCACAAGATATTTTTTTTTAGTGTCAATTTGAATTTTGCGTCGAAAATTTTGCAAAATTCAATTAAGAACCTTATTTTACAAAACCACCGTACTGAGTGGTGCTGCTGGCTTTTGGGCTTTCTCCCCCTCACGAAGGGGAGAAGTTCAAAATCCCAACACGTCGCAGGTGGACGTACCCGCTTCATAGGGGTGGTGGGTTCCTCTGTGGGCCCCAGAGTTTGCCCGTCAACTGTTGGCTTATGGGTTTCCCTGGGTCATAAAAAAAAAAAAAACCTTATTTTACAAATTTTTTGGTTTTAGGTTTGAAATTGACCCAAAAAAAAATCATTTTAGTCATAATTAGGTGTAGCTTCCTTTATGACATTCATTCTAGAGACTATTTCTAATCCATTCCTTCACTCAATTTTGGGAATTGTCATATCAAAGGGTGAGTTGCCATTTTGAGCCCTAATTAGGGAATCCGAATTGATCATTCATGAGTTGCGAATGGATATTTATATTCCACTCATTTTCTTGATATAAGTCTAAGTCTGAAGTCCATTTTGAAAAATTTAGTTGAGAATTTCCCAATTTGAGGAATTTTGCTCTCTTGAATATAAGAAAACCGGATTATTGAGCTTCAATTGAAGAAATTCAAGTGGATCCATTCAAGATTAAGGTATAATTTCATAAATCAATTTTTGGCTTAAGTCTCACAGATTCAATTCAAAGTCAAATTGAATGTAATAGGTTATCATAAGCATGAGTAATTAGTTGAATAGGTTTATCGCAATATTAATTGAATTCAATTTCAATTAATTCGCGATTTCGAGCAATGAGTTGCCAAAATTGCCCATTTTGGCTTATAGGTTCAATTACATGTACCCATAGCCTAGATGCGTCAATTTTCATAATAATCATTCGATTAGGTTAATAAAAACCCATAGATTGTATTTAAGGGGTTTAATTAGTTTAATGTGATTAAAATCGAATAATTTCTCCTCATATTGGATAAATTTTCTTTTCTATAAATTTTGAGCCCACAAGATCTGCCCATCTAAGTACCGGCATGAACCGGTTCAACCGATCCAATTGGTCGCCTACAAGGCAGGCCAATTTGGCCCTCGATCGATCAGTTCTAGGTCACTAGCAGCCGATTCCCAACCCCTCGTCATGCATAATTTGTCCCCATGCCCTTCCATTTTCTAGATTGTGCAAAATGGCCCTTCAATTTTGTAAATTTACGATTTCACTCATAATTAGGCTCTAATTACAATTCTTGTTTTAAACCTCAAGTTTTGCAAATCAAAGCCATCCGATCAGTCATTGGACATGTTTTAAGGGGGATTAGCCTTTAATGGACTTAATTTGGTCATATAATCAAAGTTTTGATCATCGAATTGAACCAACAGTCAAGATTCGACGATTAAGCCTTATTATAAAAGGTTTTTTTCCTCCAAAATGCAAGGGCCCCTCATTTGCAGAATACTTTCTCTTTCAAAAACAGAAAACCTTTCTCTCTCCCCTCTCTTCCCGCCCTTTTGCTTTCTCCCAAAGTAGCCTCTCGCAGGTCCATCGCTCGCCAGCCTCACGTCGTCGATCTGCCAATTGCCACCTAACCCCTCAGTAGTCTTCTCCTCATCCTCAATCTTCTAGTGACTAATGCCTCCTCCAGTAGTCTATTGGTTGGCTTGAGCCAATCGCTCGTTCTGCAAGTTGAAGAAAATGGCTACTAAGCCAGTCTAGTGACCTAGATCAACGGCACAAGCCACACCGATCTCTCCCCAACTTCATCCCTAGCCTCACCGTGGTTGGGGATTGGCAAATCAACCAGCAGATTAACTCTGGTAGTCTGTTATATTCCGACACGTCCAAGGCCGATTCGATTAGGACCAATTCTATCCAAGGTGAATTGGCGGTCCAACTGGTCCCTAGCCCATCCGTAGGTGATCCAGTCCATCTCTCGAAGTTCTGATCACATTTTGGTGACGTTGATTTTTATTTTTTTTTATCGTGCTTTATTTTGAAGGAAAACGCAAAAGATAGATGTTTTAACCTTGAATCCGATAAGGTGAGCAACATAACCAATCGAGGCTAGTATTCAAGTTTAGATTTATATAATATTCTTAGATCTAAGATTGATAATGTGATTGAATGATCTACAGAAGATTAATGTTCATTGAAGATAAACTTGAGTTTGTTTGAATGTGAGTAGTGTTAATATGCAATTTCGTGCTTCTATTGTATGCTTATTGTTTTGGTTGAGACGAGGTACTATATGAACTTTTCTGACCTCAAACCCTTCTATGCGTAAAAAATAGACTTCATGAGCTTCAATTTGATTAGTCACACATCCTGAACGAATATCGTTTGGTCATCGAAAAATACCTCCGTAATCAGTCGATTCTACAGTAGTTATAGGTAGATTTGAAGTTCTGACTTTGTTTTGATTTTCTATTTTATTGTTTTCATACTGATTTCTATGAGCAGAATCTGGAAAAACTTTCTTCATGAGATTTATGCAAAATTGTCTTGAGCATTGATGGGTTTTTTCTATGTGTTGATGGGCCTAAGAAGGCCCGTTCGCCCATATTGGGCCCAAAAACCCGGCCCGCAAGTTAAGGGCCCATGGAGGAATGGTTAAGATGTGAAAGGTTGCAATGTTTAGATATGAAATGTTACGGTTGTTTGGAAGGAGCATTTTAATATAGAGAGAAATTACATTCTCTCAATGTTACACTCAGTAGAAGTTTTCCCCAAATAAAGAACAGTACGCTCCTCGGTAGAAAATGATCAGGATTCTTCCTTGAACTTCAACATTGGTGTTCAATCTGTGAAAGACAATGTACGTTCGACTCCGTAATGTTCTTTTTGATCGGTGATACATGTGTTTCTTAAGCTCGCTTTCCGCGGTCATTGTTTTTGGGGTTCGATTGAGTGTCGGATCGCTTTTTAGGGAATCCGTTTTTCCCAACATTGGTATCAGAGCGTTGTTCATGTTTCCCGATCCCTTTTTCATGTTAATAAATTTGTTTTTTCAATTGAATTTCATGAAAAGCCGCTGTCGGTTGATCGGGGACGAAAAATCCTGACACCGCATTTGGTTCACCCTCGTTTATGATTTTCTATAAATCCAAGTTCGTTTCTAATAGCTTAGGGTCGAAGCTCTCATCGATACGAGAAAATCGAGCATCGGAGAAGCCAGACGTGTCACCATGCGCGACCAAAAGGAACGGGCGTCATCAGCGCGTACAACGCACACGCCAATTTGGTTCCCAGGCACATGCGACGCACACGCTAGCGGTAGAAGCCGCCGGCGCATGCACGGCACACGCCCGCCGACGTCATCGTGATGTCAGCCCGCGATTGCTCGTGCACGCACGTTGCACGTGCCGGGTCGGTCAGTTCGACTCGACCCAACTCGACCGACATTGACTCATCTGACCGTTGACCCGTTAACCGTTGACCGTTGCCCCCCCCCCCCCCCAAAAAAGGGAAAATAATGTGTTTCTTTTTTCAATTAAGTCTATGTGGATTATATATAATCCATTTTTGTTCTACATTTGTTGCAAGAACAGTGCCTCCCCGTCAGGTGTGCACACCTATTCGCGCAACTACAAATGAACAAAAAGAAAGGCTTTCTAGGTTGATAGCTGAGTTGACTGATTATCGATAAGAGAGTGGCGACTTAATTGATCATGTTCTCAAGGTCAACAGAAAAATACAAGAAGTCATATGGAAGGTATCCCATGCCACATTCTAAAATGGTGCGATTCTTCATGAACACTCTTCCACCAATATGACAATAAGTGTTGAATTGCCTATGGGAGGTCAACAAAGCTACTAAGTATAAGAGGCTTGTAATGGCTTTTATAGATAAACATTACCGAATTGAAGCTACAAAGACTGCGACCCAAGGAATGACTTCAATCTGGCGGGGAATAAATGTGTGAAGGAGAAATCCTAAGGGATATCCGTTTGTTTCTCCGTGGCTGCCGAGAATGCCTGAGGAATTTACAAAAGAAAAGCTCGAGAAATTGAACCAAAAAGAATCTTTCCCAGTTTATATGTTGTCTTGGCGTTAGATGTTTCAAGTAGTCTTTAATTTAGTATGCTTTATGGACATCTTATATAAATTTTTTCTACCCAGTTGATGTTGGTGTAGTAATTGATATGTTAGTTGCATTATGTAAAAATATTATTATTCTATCATTATTGGATGTCTAATATCATTTGCTTCTATTATTATTAACTGTTGTGGATAGTTCATGAAAGTTTTTGTAGCTTCAAAAAATTTATTTTGCACAAAAGATTATATTAATAATAATTCGGAGTAAGGATTTTTGAATGATGATTGGAAATATAGTGACGTTTTGATTTTGAAACATTGCTTGAAATTATTCATTAATATGATGGGTTTGTGCAAAATGGATGCATAAATGATAGGCATTAATGATTCGTGCATATGTGTTTAATATGCTCAGATCGATGGCTTCAGCCACAAAGAGCATAGTCGCTGAATTAAACAAAGGTGAGAAGCTTAAAGGCGATAACTATGAAATATGGCATATGAAAATCTAATATGTGCTAGAAGAGCAAGAGACACTAGAAGTTCTTAACCTGATTATGGAATAACCTGAAAATGAAAACACTGCATAACATAAGAGAGATAAGGATGCATTTGCTGCATGGAAAAAAAAACTCCCTTACTCACATTACATTGTTGAGTAGCACGGAAAATGATGTCATGCAAGAGTTCAAGCATTTTGAGAATGCCAAGGAAATGTAGGAAGTGCTGGCAATAAGATGTGGTCATACATCGGTGACTAGACTAAGGTAGCTTACTATTAGGTTTGACTCTTATAAGAAGCCTCATGGTTAGACCATGAAGCAATACCTAAGAAAGATGTCAAACATGATTAATGAGCTGAAAGATGCTAGTCATGTCCTTACTGATGAGCAGCAAGTGTAAGCAGTGATTTATTCCTTACCTCAGAGTTGGGAGCATATGAAGATGCACCTGACCCTTAATGAGAATATTAAAACCTTTGAGGATGCAGTGTGCCATCTTAAGCTGGAAGAGGATCGCCTCTTGGCGGCTAAACTGGAAAATGAAATTTATCATGCTAGTTCCAGCTCACATGGAGCTTCGAGCTCCAAGCTCAAACGTCCTAATTGGTTCAAAAAGTGGAAAGGCAAAGGAGCAAGTTTTTTAGGGAAGAAACCAAAAGTTGACCAACATGAAAGAAGAAAACGTCCTCGAATAAAGAAGCTATCAAGGGTCAAGTGTTACAATTGTGATAAAAAGGATCACTATGCTCGCGACTGTCGCAAGCTAAAGAAGGTATACACCCCTTGTATTTTTGAGAACTTTGTTTATGTGTCAAGTTCTGTATTCTTAACTGAATCTAATCATTTATGGACTATAGATTCGGGAGCAACAAACCATGTAGCGAAGGATAAATAATCCTTCGTGAAATTCCGATGAGTACCAACTGGAACTAAGTAGATCTATATAGAAAATAATTCTAGAGCTGAAGTAAAAGAGATTGGCACCTGCCAATTAAACATACGTGGTGGACGCACTTTGTTCCTCCATGATGTATTATATGCTCCGGAGATTCGTCAGAATTTAGTGTCTGTTTTAGTGTTGGTTAAGCTTGGTTTTACTATGAACTTCCATAATAGTAGTGTAGATTTGTATTTGGATACAAACTACTATAGTTATGGTTATTTTTCTAGATGGCTTTATTGTATTAAATGTCGACTGTGGTAATATCAATATTTGTTATTCCCTTTTCACGTCTCCTAATTTATATGATAATGATGTGAATGTGTGGCATGCTAGACTTGGTCATATTGGCCAACAACATATGAATAGGCTAGCCAAATAAGGCTTATTGGGCAACATTGAAAAAGTCGATTTGCCCATATATGAGCATTGTCTAGTAGGGAAAACGACAAAGAAACCATTTAGAAAAAGTAAAAGAGCTAAATTTCATTTGCATTTAATCCATTCTGACGTCTGTGGTCCAATGAATGTGAGAACAAGGCATAGAGCTGTTTATTTCATCACATTTATATATGATTATACTCGATTCGGATATATCTATTTGATTTCCCATAAATCTAAAACATTGAGTTATTTCAAAAAGTTTATGAACTTGGTAGAAAATCAATTAGACAATAAAATAAAAGTATTGAGATTCGATCGAGGTTGAGAATATTTATCTAATGAGTTCATAAATTTATGTGATGAAAAAGGAATAAAAAGACAGTTGTCTAGTCCATATACTCCTCAACAAAATGATGTTGTGAAGAGAATAAACAGAACCCTACTAGAAATGGTTAGATCTATAATGGTGTATGCTAACTTATCTATTACTTTTTGGAGTGATGCGTTATTAACTGTTACCTATATACTTAACCAGGTACCTTTCAAATTAGTTACTTTCACTCCATATGAATTATGGACAAGTAGAAAACCGGACTTAAGTTTTCTTAAACCATGGGGTTGTGCTGCCTATACTCATAAGCTCTCTCACAAGTTTGAGAAATTGGGTCCTAGAGAAAAGAATATCATTTTCATAAGATACACTGAATACTTGAAAGGGTATGTGTTTATAGGTGAGCAGGAAAGTTGAAGTATAACTGAATTCGAATCACGGGATGTCACATTATTAGAAAATAAATTTCCTAAGAATGACGAAATAGGTGAGGATTACTCTCTATTTGAAACTTTGGATCCAGATAATGAACTTAATGGAGTTCGTCCAAGTGGAAGTAACATGAGAAGTGATGAATTTAATTCAACTCACTCTCAATTACAACCACATGATGAGACGATATTGTCATTATCTAATCCGAGTGGGAGAATGATGAGGAATGATGTGGAAAGTGTACAATCTCCCGTACGACGAACAAGTCGTAAAAGTATTCCCGGTCGACATTTTGACATTGAAGGGAAAACTTTTATGGTTGCTCCACAAGATGAAAATGAGCCAAGAAATGTACATGAGGCTCTAAATTGTCCTAGTAAGGAAAAATGGATGCATGCAATGGAAGAAGAAATGGAGTTAATGAAGTCAAACCATATTTGGGAACTGGTTGACCTTCTGAAAGGACGCAAAGCCATTGGGAACAAGTGGGTTATCAAAATAAAGCGTAAAACTGATAGATCAATAGAAAGACATAAAGCTCGTCTTGTGGCGAATGGGTATAATTAATAGGAATGAATTGATTATGAGGAAACATTTTTTCCTGAAGTGACATTTACTTCGATTCTCACAATTCTTGCAATAGTAACTACTATGGATCTAGAGTTACATCAAATGGATGTGAAGACTATTTTTCTCAATGGAGAATTAGAGGAAGAAATATATATGAAACAACCTGCTGGTTTCGTTATGGGAGGCCAAGAAAAAAAGGTATGTCGACTTTTCAGATCGATATATGACCTTAAGTAGTCATCAAGACAATGGTATATACGTTTTCATAATGCCATAATGGCATATGATTTTACAATGATTGATAAGGATCATTGTGTATATATCAAAGATCTAAAGATCAATTTGTGATCATATCATTACATGTTGATGGACGTGCGGACCCCTAGAGTGCCATTACTTTACACAAAGGGACATTTAAGTGTCATAACTTATAAAAAGTACATTTAAGTGCCAAAATTGGAGTAAAAGGGATCACTTGAGTGTCAATCCGGCCAAAGTCCGGCCAAAATGCCGACATGGCATTTTTTCGGCGAACCGAGCCCAAAACGACGCCGTTTTGCATGTTGACGTGGCCAAATAATGCAAAAACGGCATCGTTTTGGGCTGACGTGGTAAAAAAATAATTAAAAAAATAATTAAATTAAATTTATTTAAAATTAAATTTATTTAAAATATTAAAAATAATAATTTAAAATTTAAAAAAAAAAAAAAAGGAAAGAGGGGGAGGCGGCTGAGGGATCAGCCCTCAGCCGCCGCCGCCGCCCTGCCGCCGCCGGGAAGGGTCGGTGACGGCAGGGGGAGGGTCGACCGGGGTCGCCGAGCCCTGGCCAGGGGCCGGCGACCCCAGCCAACTGGCGGCGAGGGCTCGTGAGCCCTCGCCACTGGCCACAGATCTGGGGAGGGTCACGGCCCTCGCCCGACCAAGCGAGGGCCACTAACCCTCGCCAGATCTGGGCGAGGGCTACAAGCCCTCGCCACCGGCCACATATCTGGGGAGGGTCGCGGCCCTCGCCCAGATCCGGCGAAGGTCGGCAGCCCTTGGCCCAGTCGGGCGAGGGCAGCCGACCCTCCCCCCACTGTCGCCGGCCCTTCCCAGCGGCGGCAAGGCGGCAGCTACTAAGGGCTGATCCCTCAACTGTCTCCCCCTTTCCTTTTTTTTTAAATTTTAAAATTATTATTTTTTAATATTTTAACTAAATTTAATTTTAAAATTATTATTTTAAAATATTTTAACTAAAATTAATTTAATTAATTTTTTATTATTTTTTTACCACGTCAGCCCAAAATGACGCCGTTTTCGCATTATTTGGCCACGTCATGGTGCAAAACGATGTCGTTTTAGGCGCGCTTCGCCAGAAAAATGCCACGTCGGCGTTTTGGCCGGAGTGGCATTCAAATGATCCATTTTTCTTCGAACGTGACACTTAAGTGTACCTTTTATAAGTTATGGCACTTAAGTATCCATTTGTGCAAAGTTATGGCACTTAAAGCGTTCTTTTGCCTATGTTGATGATATACTAATTGTCGGAAACAATATGGAGTTTGTTAATACTGTCAAGAGTTGATTATCTTCCAACTTTGAGATCAAAGATATGGGTGAAGCTGCATACATTCTTGGAGTTAAGATTTCAAGAGATCGTTCGAATATGTCATTATCTCTTTCGCAAGAAACATACATAAATAAGGTTCTTGAACGATTTCGTATGCAAAATATACTCCTATTGCAAAAGGTGAATGATTGAGCTATAGAATGTATCCTAAGACTCCACATGAGAAAGAACAAATGTAACATGTTCCTTATGCTAGTATTGTTGGAAGCTTAATGTACGCTATGATATATACAAGATCTAACATATGTTTTGCAGTTGGAATAGTGAGTAGATACCAATCCAATCCAGGTCAAGTACACTAGAAAACCATTAAAAGAATACTGAGGTATCTGAAGGGAATTACTGATTATATGCTAAGTTACCAAGAAAAGAATCTGCGACTTAAAGGCTATTCAGAAGCTAATTGGGGAGGAGATTTAAATGAAATGAAATCTACCTCTGGATTTGTTTTCTTACTAAATAATGACGTCATATCTTGGAATAGTAGGAAACAAACGTGTATAGCCTTGTCCACGATGGAAACTGAGTTCGTGGCATTATCAGCGGCAATACAGGAAGGTGTTTGGCTTAAGAGATTTTTGGATCATTTAAGTGTTATTGGGAATGCTGCAAATCCATTATTAGTTAATTGTGATAACCAAGCAGCTATAGCATACACCAAAGATTCAAAATATCATGGCAAAACCAAACATATAGATACCAAATATAATTTTGTCAAAGATATAATTGCACGAAAAGATGTGAACTTATAATACATATCTACGCACAGAATAGTAGCAGATCCTATAACGAAGCCAATACCTAGAGATGTGTTTTGCGGTCATGTAAAATCTCTAGAACTGCGTAGAGGCTGATGTACTGAATATTGTAATTTCCCTAAAATGTTCACATTTAATGAATTTATGTTTTTTCATTATTAATGCCTATAAATCTTTGTTTGATATTTATGCATCTTAATGCTCAGTACATTATATAAAGTTAAGAAAGTATGTCGGACAGATAAAAGATTAGCCCACTCACACAAGTAATCGCCTCTATTTACTGTATGATAAATAAAGATGAGATGGTTTTTTAAGCTTATTATCTAGGTGATAATCGAGAGCTCAAGCTTAAAATATATATGTCAGTTAAGAAGAAGACATAATATTTACTATATCCGAAACTAAAATAACCCACATATTTTACTTTATCTATCTATGATGCCAAATGTGAGTTATGATGAATTATGTGAATAAGTAGATATGTGAACTCAAGTTAGACATTAGATATATCTGAACTATCATCTGTACGGTATTGATGGTGTAGACATACGCTCCATGGGAAATGAGTTAATACCGTAATACGTATTTTATACTACGTATGCATGAGACGACAAATAAGAATGGCAAAAGTTTGATCTCAACTTTTATGCCGTGTGAGACTCTTGAGAAAAAAAGTTCATTAATTTAGTGCCCTCATGACTCTTACTTATTCTCAAGATTTCTATTCAATGTTTGTTATCTTAGAATATTGCTAATAATCATGAATTGATTCGATCTAATGGGACATTTCTAGAAAAGCAAGTTGAATTGAAATTGAGAGTTTCAAAGAAAGAGGAAGATCAAATTTGGAGAATCACATTTTAGGTTTGTATTCACCGATCGACCGGTTATGATTATTTTTTGGATAATTATAATTGTAAATACAATAAATCATTGTTTAAAAAGAGATCAAGAGAGATATAAATGTGATTGATCAATCTAGGGTACTGCATACTAAATCTACTCAAATTGTGATGCCCATTATGAGCTGCTATATATTCCTAACAGATGTATGGCAACGAGCTCTCAAAGTATACTGGTCACACGGATTATTCACCGATATGAATGTTGCAGAGAGGTAAAGAGGATTCTGTTCAGCCCACCATATGCGAGTGGGAGATGATGGGTTTTTTCTATGTGTTGATGGGCCTAAGAAGACCTGTCCGCCCATGTTGGGCCCAAAAACCCGGCCTGCAAGTTAAGGGCCCATGGAGGAATGATTAAGATGTGAAAGGTTGCATTGTTTAGATATGAAGGGTTACGTTGTTTGGAAGATGTGTTTTAATATAGAGAGAAATTACGTTCTCTCAATGTTACCTCAGTAGAAGTTTTCCCCAAATAAAGAATAGTACGCTCATCGGTAGAAAAGGATTAGGATTCTTCCTCGAACTTCAACAATGGTGTTTAATCTGTGAAAGACAAGATACGTTCGACTCCGTAATGTACTTTTTGATCGGTGATACATGTGTTTCCTAGGCTCGCTTTCCACGTTCGTCGTTTTTAGGGTTTGATTGAGTGTCAGATCGCTTTTTGGGGAATCTGCTTTTCCCAACAAGCATGACATCTAATTTTTTCAGAATTTTTTAAGATGCTTTGATTAGACAAAATCACCAAAAACCAAATCTAGGTCTATCTACCCTACACTAGATCGGAATTGCTTTTGTGTGAAATTGAAGATGTAGTTAAGTCAATTTGACTTCACATCCTCTATGAGATTTGTAATGCATGTTTTAAGGATTCTAAAGATAAGATTCATGTGGATTTCTCATCATTTGGTATGTCAATTGCATGCACAAATGTGTGTAGGTTCTGGTGCAATTAGGGTATCTCACAACATGCATTTGATTTGCTATTTTTGCATAGGTTTGTGTGATCCAAATTAAGCTCCAATGTGTCACGAAAAATGTTCGTCATGTCACATCCTACAAATAAAAATTTTCCTAGGTTTTTTTGCACGTCATTAGTTCATTGAAATCAAACATGTTTAGTGATGTTCGCATTAGTTTAGGGGCTAATCATGAGCATACTAAAACCCATTCACTATGGTCTCTTAAAGACCAAACTATGCATTAATGCCTTCTCAACATTTGAAGTGTGTGTTACAAGTTTCACGTCCATATATGGCATGTCATAATTGAACTTTATTTGGTATGAAAACATCATGTATCAATTAGGCTAATTGCAATTGAAGTTCATCGGACGTGTCATTCCTAGTTCTAAATCATTTTGCAAGATTGATAGATCGTGTGATTTCTTTGCATCCCGTCCTAGGGTTAAACGTTTTACCCAAATCATTGTTGCATTCAATCATTCGTCATATGCAAGTTTCATACCATTCATGTATTGTTTAAATGGTCTTTTGAACTATTAAACATATACCATGTTCTGTTTTGTAAATGGCAGATTCACATACCTTCACGAACATCAATTTTTGACCCTCGATTCAACCTTGATTGAACTTGGACTAGCAACTTTTAGGACTCATCTAAATATTTTTAATGCCACTAATTTTTGCACGATTTGCTTATCATTTGACCCCGTTTCCTTTTTTTCCAAGTTAGGTTAGAAATCTTACTTAGGTTAAATTCGGAACCCCTGTTTTATCCCTATTTAGTTCTGACTTTCGTTATTTTTGAGTGATTTTTTAGTTAGAGATTCTTAAGCCGGACCCTTCACAAACTTTGTTCGTTACTCTTTTGAGTACGTTGTGGTGAAATTTCATATTTTTTAGAGCCCATTTACTAGGTCAAATCTCTGTCGTTGTGTCATGTTGTCCTGTTGTTCCGCTGAATTTCTAATGCGGTTTTGAACTTCATTGGATTTTTATAAATGTCTATGTAGCTTGTTTCAGAAAACTTATTTCCCCTTGATGTCGTGCACATTGTGTAATTTTCTTGGAACAATTTGTCCATGGGTCCATTGCCAATTGCGTTGATTTTGTTTATCTGTTCTATGAAGTCTTATTGTGAATCTTTGTTGTGATTTTTTTTTTCAAGATCCTTTAGGACAATTTGCATGTTGAAATAGGATTCATCACTTTCATGAAGTTTGTTCCAAGTTTCTCAATCTTCGTTGTTGGAAATTTTTTGAAAAAAACTAAAAAGGTCTTTTATCGGCACTTTTTCCAAATTTGAAGCGAAATGTCAGTTTTCCATGTGGAAATGATTTTAATACATGTGATGCTTCCACTATCAATTGTTTAGCATCTCTTGGAACTTCCGATTTGAGATTGATCCTATTGAAGCTTGGATCGTATTTAAAATGCCTATGACATTTGTTAGTAGTGCAATATGCGCCCTAGACTAGCTTTGGCAATTAAATGCGCTCCATAGCCCAAATGAGATCATACCTCACTTTCAACACTTTTTGTCAAAATAATTCATCCTGATGTTTAAAAAACGTTCAAAGCCTCTTGAAGCATCACATGAATCATAAATGTATAATAATATTTCACTTTTAGAGATGCCTATGATTGTGTTTGGCTCCTGTTATCTGAATAAGTGATCGAATGCTAGCTTACTAAAAATTGTTTGATTGTTTGGGAAATAAAGCCAGTGGGTCTACCTGCATGTTTAATTCCTACTAATGCCTTTGAATTTTATATGTTTAGGTATGATGTCTATTTATGTGGGGTAACTTTCGGATTTATTTAGAACATGTCCTAGGGACTTATAAGCGTTTGTGACCACTTGTGACCACACGAGAACACAAATGGTCACTAATAGCCGTAAATCATGAAAATGGATTGAGTAGGTGTCTAAAAGGACCAATGCATGATTTGCAAAGGCCAATCTCGAGACCCAACTTGATCGACTTTGAATCCCATTTCAACTATTTGATTCTTTTTTATTGTTTAATAATTGTGGTTGTTTTTGGCATGAGTGGTTGTTTCTTTCCTATTGTATGTAACTTGTCTTAGTTTCTTTAGATTAGGATTAGTATAGGTCCTTGGAGGTGGAGGTCCCTCAAGACTTGAGGACAATGGGAGGTCGATATCCATTCCAACCTAGTTTTGTATTCATTTTTACCCGATATATGTTTCGAGTCATTTTGCATTGTGTAAACACCAGATGAAGTGCGGGTTTTATTTTTTCCGCTTTATTTTTGGCTATCACCTAGGGTTGCATGTTAGATTTATTGCTTTCCCTATAACAATTCACTTGATTGTTTACTTTCTCTCTCGTCTTTAAATTTCAATTGTTTGCTTTCTTTTTCTTTCTTACAAATAGAAATTGCATGAAAATAGCCATCCATGCATGGTCACTTAGGTAGTTTTAACGACCTAAAAAAGTAAAATGAAATGTTTGGACACCTTAGGAAATATGACAAACTATTAGGTACTGAAAGGCCGCTAATAGAAATATTAGCATAATCCAAGTCTTCAAATCTAGAATCTCTAGTTGCGTAAAAATCGAGGAATCACTTTCAACCCTCAATTGGGATTTTTAGCTGACCACAAAAACGAGGTTAGTGGTGACTCCCGTTCTTTTTAGGTTGTTTTAAATAACTAAATAATAAAATCAACCCATTGCAAAGGGTATGGGCCTCGTCTAAGCTCACCATAATTTAGCATACCCACTGTAGAAAGCTTATAATTGATGAAGTGATATCATCCTTAGGAAATAAAGTACTAGTGGGAGGGCTACTATGGTAAAGATACCCTTAAATTCAATACTCACACCCAACCTCTCCCTTTTTGAGGTATGTCATCCATGTGGGTATGAATCATGACACTTTCCGCTATCATATGAGGTACGAGCTTGCTCACAACTATAATCAAGCAAACTCACAAATGGTTCGTCCTAAAAGGCAATGTGATAGCATCTTTGTGGATACGAACCA
Source organism: Eucalyptus grandis x Eucalyptus urophylla (assembly GCA_028830015.1). NCBI lineage: Eukaryota > Viridiplantae > Streptophyta > Magnoliopsida > Myrtales > Myrtaceae > Eucalyptus > Eucalyptus grandis x Eucalyptus urophylla. The sequence continues at coordinate 25,674,693 of CM054199.1, forward strand.
TGAGGGAGCTCTCATGGTCAAGTATCCCTAAACCCAACCTTTCCTCTTCTTGGCTCACAAAGTCAGGTCGCGACAAGGCCACCTTTGCTAGTGGCAAGGCCATGGTAAGGCTAGCCTTGTGGGCAAAATCGCCTCACCCGTGGCCCCGAGACCTCGTCCAAATCTAGGCGAGGTTGTTAGCGAGGGCTAGAAGTCCTCACCTAGTGGCTAGTGAGTGTCGGCGTAGCCTTGTTGACCATTATGGGAAAAGAAGCCAAGGGAGGAAGAAGAGAAAAAAATAAAAATATTATTAAAAAATTGCCACGTTGACATCGGCCGAATGGTCGTTACTGGCTCGCGTCTACATCAGCATCGACAGGCAAAATTAGCCGGATGGATTGAATTAGCACAATTGTAAAAAGTTTACAACCGATTGGTAAAAAAAAAAATTTAAAACTAAATTGGCATAATTGCAATAAATTTATAACTTTTTTTGTAATTTCCCTGGTTAAAATTATCTCAGGACTTATTCTCCTTAAGTATAAAACTCTCATGAGTCGGTATTAAGAATATCAACATACCGTCACATAAAATTTCAAAGAACTTCAATAAATCCACATGATTAAAATGTGGGAAAAAAGAGACTCCACGGGCATCCTATGAAACATGAAGGATCACATTCTATATAACCGGATGAGACAATCATATACGAGAATTTCTTATATCAAACAATGACAACTATAGTTGGCTCACTTTATGAGTATTTGGGCATTAATTTTCATGTCCATTTTTCATCATTGAGGTTAGCATAATCACAACTCTAGATGATTATATGCTTTCACCTTAGGTCCTTCCTCCACTGTTGTTAAGAGTCTGTTTGCTAACAAATAATTGGATCTATTCTTTTATTCTCCGGAAAAAAAAATAGAAATTCATTTGGTAATATCCCAAAAACAAACTTGTTCCTGGGAATAGATTTGATAAATAATCAAGAAATAGAAAAAATGTTGCTTCTTTGTTTTTGGGAACAATTTCATAATCAAGCCAAATTTTCTATTTTTCTCTTTTCTTTTCTCTTCATCTTCCTCATGGCCGGTTGTTGGCCACGGCGATGGCCAACGACTGGCTGGGTTTAGGTCCCACTAGTTCACTAGAGCCTCCCCAAGCCATGGCAAGGCTTAGCCTTGGCAAGGGTCAGCCTCACACCGACTAGGCTAGGTCTAGCCTCGCCGATGGCCAGACAAGGTCGCCCAGCCACCAATGAGGCTCAACCTCGCCAATGGCTAGTCGAGCCTCGATAAGGCTCAATCTCGCTAGGTCTCACGTTGGCTTGGCGAGGCTCCAGCAAGCTCGTTAGACATTGCATAGTAGGTTGACAGCCATTGCTAAGGGTGAGCATTAGTCCTGGGTTGACCCTAGACTGACCCTGGACCGGTCAAACCCTGCCGATCCTAATCCGATTCCTAAGGAGACTGGGTTGGTCCTTGGTCCTAGAATTCCTAGATCAACATTGTGCGAGTTGGTCATCGGTCCTGAGAGTTCCGGGTCGGTCTAACCCGTATCAACCCTGACTCTATATATATATATATATATATAATAATTTTTTTATATTGAAAAAACCTTAAAATAAACGACATCAACAACATTAAACAGTTCTTTAGTAATGAGTTCAAGTAATTTTACATTGTTCTTCAATAACTTAGGTTTTTAATATCTTTTACGGCATCAATAGTCATAATTTACAAATGAGGGAAATGTTATTGTGAGGAGTCCTCACGACTTACAAAAATGCACCTTATGTAATCTTTATCTACTAGTCGTTCTCTTCTGTCTTATTTGTTCTCATAATCTTCAATTTGCTAAAATCGAAAAAAATAACTTCTCCGCTCACCACTCGACACTCGCATTGCTCGCTTTTGGTCACTCATGCCACTCGCCGCTCGATGCTTGCTTGGCTTGTTGCTCCCCGCTTGACATTTGATGCTCATTTTGTTCGATGCTCACCCTACTTGACCCTCACTACTTGCCTTTCTTAGCTGACATTGCTCATCATCGAACCCATTGGATTAGTATGGTCCTCGGTTGCCCATTCAAGAAGTACAAAAAATGAAATAAAAAATTATTGGTTAGTCCTTGGTTGACCTTGAAATCGGACTAAACCCATTAGGTCAGTCGGGTCCTCAATCGTTTTTTTAAGGAGTACAAAAAATGAAATAAAAAACTATCAGGTGGTCTCGAGTTGACTTTGGAACCAGACCAAACCCATTGGGTCGATCTAGTCCTTGGTCCCAAGCTCAATAAGATCAGTCCTCAGTCCCAAAAATTGAGGACCAGCACTGTGCGGGTTGGTCTTAGAGTTAGGGTTGGACCGACACAACCCGGACCATACTCACCCCTAGCCATTACCATGGCCGACAATCAGCTAGAGAAGAAGAAGAGGGATGGAAAAAGAAAAAGAAAAAAGAAAAGAAAAAAATTCCAATTCTAAATAATCTAAGGGTTTATACTCTCACAGAAAGGAAAAAAAAAGAAAAATATAATAAAAGTATTTAAAAATTAAAATAAAAATTAATTCACAAAAGAATTTGAGATTTATCAAACGCATTTCTTTCCCGAAAATATAAATTTTAAATAGTTACCAAACACTTTCAAATGTCAAAAACTATCGAAAAGATGTCTGCCTCGCCAACAGTTGCAGCAAATCATTAGATCTTGAATCCATGCTTCCCAGACAACTACTAATTAAGATTAAGAGATAAACCTGAACCAATGACAATTTCTTGTTGGATATTTATCAAGCAAAGGGCCATAAGATGCCAAGGTCAGACCATAAGAAAAATGTTCTCTCCACTGCTCAATGTATATAGTCCATTAGCTGCCTGGCTATTTTACGCAGCTTCAACATTTATTCAACAATAGAAAGAGTCGAAACACAACTTTCAAGACCAGAAACTATTCCCTTCTAGTTTATGAATTTCAGTCCAAGCTGTTCACAAGTAATTGGTCTTCAAGAAAACGCTTGAAATTATACATCAGGATGCAAATATTATTCCATTCCAGAAATTAGTTTATCCCTAAGCCTGCTTACTTCTTAGGTAGGCACACCTTTCGCCCCATGCACAGTAGAGCTTTTCCAAAAGGAAGCATCATGCTTCTGCTCAATTTGTTCTATTGGTTCTCTTGGGCAAGATGAAAATATCGCAGCAATAGTTCACAATTATGTGTATTAGCAATGCTAATAAGTCGTAATTGACCAACTTGATAGTTCATTAGCAGTCTAATGAGTTTTTTTATGCAACACTTATCAAATAAAAAAATCCCAAATTACGATCAACATTCTTCAATCTTCCCAGATCAATTAAAACCCCAAACTTCAAACTAACGAAGAACCAACTTTAAAGTGAAATTTACTGCTATGGCTACCCACCTTCAATTACAGAGTAGCTAAGAGTAGTGAATGCATTTTTCCACCCAAGTCAAGAATACAGTGGGAATAGCTATTGCAATCAACAGATTCAAAAAATAAGAAGAAAAAGAAAATGAAAATGAAAATGAAAAGAAACACTTTAACCTCCATAGGTGAAGAATGCAAGTGGGAGCATCTTCTATTTCTTTGTTTTTGGTTTGAAATCAAGGAGGGTGTGTGGAAAGTAGAGCATCGGTGCATTGTCAGTTTTATCGATCGAGCAGCCTTTGTCCTGTTGTGACCTGGGGGGAGTATAATATGCGACACTGGCAAAATTACAAAAGCTTATAAAATTGTCTGACGACCATTGCTTTATGAGATGTTGGTTGTGTGTGCTTCTCTGCATTTGGTGCGTGAATAATATTATATTCCTTTTGACACTTGTTGATCATACTTTTGTTTTATTTTATTATGCACTGTGTTAAATTTGTATAACCAACTTTTTTAATTTATCAACAATGCCATGATCATTAGCTTGAAATATTCAAATAAACATGACCAATTTTTTGGCCCAAATATAGAATATAAACCATAGTATCAAGTATTTACGCACAAATATAAGTTAAGCAATTTACTAAACACGTTATATGCATATAAATAAAAAAGAATGGCATTAGAGGAATGCAATCAACTATATTTGAATCAACTATATTTGAAGTCTCATACAAAGATTGGTTTGCAATGGAGTCAACGTTCATTTATAAACACAGCGCACTCTTTTACAAAGAAAGGCACTCACAAGATTGATCTCTCTAGAATTTGATTGCAAAATGTATACAAGAGGAATTTTGCATGTACTAGTAATATACCAAAAAGAAATTGAGAGTCACCAATCATGTGATTTTCTAGTAAAGAGTTATCAACACTCTCATGAAATATATGGTATATTTCCCTAAAACTTTGTATTCAAAATATAACTTGTGTAATCTACTTAATTATATGGAATGTAATACATGAATGGTATGGAATGATTACACGCATCAGACCTCCGCGGAATCATACATTTACGTACACCATACATTTACGTACACCACAGACAATTTGAGTATGGACGGATGGAATCCCTAAATTATTAAATCAGTGGATTCCATTTATTCCCAAGAATATATAGTACAGACTAAAAGAGCACATTCTGATGTTCTTGTATAAGGTTGGAATTCTTTGGCCCAATTGGGCGTGTGCTCAAATCTGTAGTTGTTGGTTCAACATCTATAACAAATATGGCCCAACTTGTTCAAGTTCGGAAGCTAGGTTATGAAACAATTCTTAAGATTACATGGTTTATAAAAACACATTTCTGCCAACTAACATGCTACTCCTCTCTAATTGCATTCCATTTACAAGCAGAACTATAACTTCCATCAAAGCAGCAATGGCAGGATGCAAGAAAAGGATCCCACATAAAGCAGCTAGCACTTGCAGCAAATTATCAGATCAAGAGATAGACCTGAACCATAGACAATTTCTTGTTGGATATTTGTCAAGCAAGGGGCCATTAGATGCCAAGGTCAAACCATAAGAAAAATGTTCTCTCCAATACTCAATGTATATAGTTAATTAGATGCCTGGCTATTTTACGCAGCTTCAACATTTATTCAGCAATAGAAACAGTCGAAGTGCAACTTCAAAAACCAGAAACTCTTCCATTTTAGTTTATGAATTTCAATCCAAGCTGTTCACAAGTAATTGGTCTTCAAGAAAACGCTCGAAATTGTACATCAAGATGCAAGCATTATTCCATTCCAGAAATTTAGTTTAACCCCAAGCCTGCTTGCTTCTTAGGTAGGCCCACCTTTTACTCCATGCGGAGTAGAGCTTTTCCAAAAGAAAGCATCATGCTTCTGCTCAACTTGTTCTATTAGCTCTGTTGAGCAAGATGAAAATATCACAGCAGTCATAATTGATCAGCATGATAAATTCATAAGCAGTCCAATGACCCAATTGCAGTCAACCATTGTAGAGTAGCTAGGAGTAAAAAATTGAAGTGAAATTTCTGCTACAGCTCCGCACCAACAATAATAGAGTAGCTGCGGGTAATAATTGTACTTTTCCGCCCAAGTCAAGAGTGCCGTGGGGACACCAATTGCAAAAAAAAAACACTTTAACCTTCATAAGTCATTCTGTGGGAACATCATCACTCTGTTTTTTGGCTTGAAATCAAGGAGGGGTTCATGCACGTGTTGCGTGGAAAGTGGAAAGTGGAGTGATCTTGCGTTGTGAGCTTTATCAATCAAACAACTTTTGTCTCGTCGTCACATGAGGGGAATTTGCACAATTACGAAAGCTTATAAAATTGCCAGACGGCTATTGCTTTATGAAACGTGGGGAGCAAGATAAAAGGATTTATGTGCCTCTCTGCATTTGGTGCGTGAATATGCCAGATTTTCCTAACACTTGTTGATCGTACTTTTATTTAATTACGTATTGTTATGAAAATGCATCACCATCTCTTCTAATTTATCATATTTAGCTCTAAAAACTCTAGTAAACATGAGCAATTTTTGCCCAAATGTAAAATATGCTCCACAGTATCAAGTATTTGCGCACAAATATAAGTTAAGCAATTTATTACACATGTTATATGCATATAAATAAAAAGGAGTAACGAGAGAGGAATGTTGAACCATTTTATAGTGGTTTGGTCCAAATGGGTACCAACTCCATTTTCAGATATTGTCTAAGAGTTATGCCTAATCAACTATACTTAAAGCTTCGTACAAAGATTGGTTCGCAATAGAGCCGACATTCATTTATAAACACAACGCACTCTTTTACAAAGAAATGCTGTCACATTTGATTGCCAGGTGTATGCAAGAGGGATTTTGAATGATTACCCAACGCAATGAGTTATTCTATTTATAGGGGAAAACAACAAAGTCAACTACCTGTTAATAGCACTTCAAATGGTTAGCAATTTCACTGTTGAGACTTCTGGGTATCTGGCTAAAAATCACCCGGACACCCGCTGAATTGGGCAAACAAATCCAAATCCAAAACTGCAGGAGCTGGATGTTTGGAGGTAAAGTGGCCCGGTGTTCGTTCATTACTTCAGTCAAAAATGCCCAAATTTTTTTCGAGTCCTGCAAAAGAAATAGATTGTGTTAATTACTTTGCGGCCAAATAAGTGAAACTGGCATTGTGGAATATTCGATCGAAATCTCAGCTTATTACATCGTTCAAAGTGGGTCGTAGTCAAAGTGAATGGAAAAGCTAAAGCCTTGGTTTCGATCAACACCACTTTTGTTTACCAAGCTGGGATCTTTCATATGTATCATCCGCAACAGACGAAACGTAAAGGTTAACCCTCTACATATTTCCCTTTTTTCAAAATAATAAAATAAAATAAACGGGCGAACGCGCTTGAATCATTGTAGCCCAAGTTAGCACAGACGGTGCAATCAGCGCTAGTAGACGCCCGATCCGGTTGGTGCTTCAGTAAGATGACGAAACGGCGTGGGTTAAATCATAGTGATACGAATCAGCGATGGCATCCACCAGACAAAGGATTTCTAAAAGTCAACATAGATGCGGCTTACCTATCCCATTGCAACGACGCTTCGGTGGCTTGTGCGTGCAGAGACTCCTCCGGCGTCTTGCTTGATGGCTTTGCGCGATCAGTGTCTGCATCCTCGGCACTGCAAGCTGAGGTGATCGGCTTTAATCTAACCTTACAGTTTCTGCTTCAGAGAGGGCAAGGATTGGAAAATCTTGAAGTGGAATCCGATTGCTTGACTCTTGTAGACGCCATCAACCATCCTGACCTAACGCCGTGGGAGCACAGAGCCATCTTTCACGCGATAATGGAGTTGAAGCTTCGGTGCCCTAATCTCCGAATAGTTCATTGCAGTAGGGCAGCGAATTCTGTTGCGGACCGGGCCGCTAAGGCCCATCGGGCCTCTCTGCTTTCCCCAAATTGGGTGCATCATCCTCCTCCTTTTTTACGAGATCTTTTATATTCCGAAATGCTTTCTAGTGTAACTTCAACACTAAGCATATAATATATGTTATGTTTTCGACCTAAAAAAAAAAAAAGTTAGTACAGACGAGGAAAATATAAATATTCACATCTCAACAAAATAATGTAAACATGCACGGCTCCCTCATACCATTTAAACAAAAGATGGCTACTTAAAAATATCAAAATCAATTAATGGGGAAAGAAACAAAATTTTTTTTTTTTGGTAAAGGGAAAGAAAATTGTATCTAGTGCACATTAAAAAATCTATCTCATGACTTATTTTCCGAGGACACGATGAGTTGAATAAGAACAAAATCTAAACAATTTCTAACCTGCTCTATAAATTCCTAGGAAGTTAAGATCAATTATGTGAAAGACATGTTGCCTAGAAGAAAAAATATTGGAATGGAATATTTCAAAATTGGGTTGAGTATGATAATTTTTTTATTGCGAGATATAAATTCATAGCTAATTTTTTTTAGAACTGCCAATTTAGTTTTAGACATTTCAATTGTATCGATCTAGTTTTAAAACTATTAATAAATTATCAATTTAATCATAAACTTTTTGACGACTTATCAAATTAGTTATTCCGGTCAATTTTGATTAAAAATCACCGATATAGACATCAGCCGGTTGCTAGCCAGTTGCTAGCTATCTTACATGGCATAATTGACACTCCCGTGAACAATTTTTTGTAATTTTTTTGGTACTTTTTTCCCCTTTCTTTCTCTTTGACCTATGGTCGAGACAAACGATGGATCAACCCTTGCGGCCAAGGGGCGGAATGCAAACCACACCATGTAGGATGGTTGACAATCTTCTGACATCTACGTTAACTAATGTTTGCCAAAATTGATCGAAAAGACTAAATTGACAAGTCGTTAAAAGGTTTAGAACTAAATTGACAAATCATTAACACAATTTAAATTGGCAAGTTACCAGAAAAGTTAGGACTAAATTGGCACAACTAAAATTCATAACTAAATTGGTTGTCATACAATATGCTTAGGACTTTTTGAACAATCCTCCCTGTATCTAGCATTAGTGGAAGCTTTATAATTTTGAAGTGCCATTCTTCATTAAAGTCGAAACATGTAAAATCTCTTTTGGACTAAATAATGTGAGTGCAATGTCTTCTTTCACACCTAGACGAGTCCCTAGAAGAGGTTCTTCTTATGAACTCTTGCATGAAGTATCTTAATTATTTTAAAAATGACTTGCACTTTGATTTGATTGGGAAAAACATCACTAAGCAAATGAATCCCGAAAGCACATCCAATGAAAAATGCCCTACTCAAGCGAAAGATCCTTCGCTCCAAAGTAATAAAAAATAAGCCATTGGCATACTAATGAATCATTTAAAGGTGTTCGTTGAGAAAATTTCTCATTTCTTTGAATTTATACATTATAACCAATTGCATCACTTTCAATTGAACAAAAAGCTTGATCTATTTTTACGCCCAACCAATGAAAGAAAAGGTAATCCTTATCCGATTTGTAACTAGAATGCCTAGTTTTGACCAAACAAAAAAGAGTAGAATGCGTAGTGCATAAAAAAAAGTGACGTACCCATTATTGGTTAGACGTACTCAGATCAAAACCCTTTCCTCAAATCAGCACAAGTATTTTCATAATTGAGTAATTAATATATCTTGTTTAGGATATTAAAATTGATTTACATGTCAAAGCTAAGGGTGATCGATTTTAGGGTAGGAACATGAGTTATTCCCTCCTTGGAACCGGCCTACTTGATTCTAGGCCCACTTAGAAACCGGATTGACTAGTCGTTATGGTTCCCCGGCGAATCTATGAACCGGACATCGAAGATGAAGGACCTGCAGACATTGATTTTTCCACTAACCAGGAAATCTGTTCGGCTCCTCAGTCGAATTGCCAGAAGCAAAGATAACGATGAAGAAACGAAAGGCACCCCTTTTGCCGCTGTTTCGCCTGTTTCAGGAAACAAGGAAAACTGTCGGAAATTGTTTGAAGAAATCTGCGATGGGAGCTGCATAGGTCGAGCCAACACATAAATCTTCCAAACATATCGTGAAGAAATTCTGTAAAGGCTGGGTGCTTCTTCGAGAAGCCCAAGTCTTTCCACCGTGGAAGATGAGTGCCACTGCCACCACATCAACTTTACCAAGAAAAAATTCCATAAGAATAATAAAATTTAAAAAAATCGGTCCAATTTCAGTCTCTCCAATGGATGGATCTACACTTGAAACCAAGAACCAGATTGATATATATTGATTCCAAATTATAATGAGTGGGAACTACCGAACCTTTCTGTTATTTTGCTTACCCCAAGTCAAAGCTGTCATCTCAAGTTACCGAAATATGAATTTCTTCATTCTCATTGGACACTGATTTATCTCTACTAAGCGAATAATGAAAGGCATAGCAAAAATTCAGAGGCATAGCAAAAAGTCATGCTGAATTTTAGCGACAAAATGGTCGTATGCAAGAAATCACGCCAGCACATTTGCTTGTTGCTCCCAATGCTGCAGTACCTCGGTTCTCCGGCGTAGAAGCCCGAGCCGAGCTTGTTGAGCCCACCGGGCACTGCCTCCTCTCCAGTTTCCTTTCCCATCCCTCTCATCTGCTTTGCCCACAAGGCTGAAAGTTAATATAATAATATATTGTTTGTTGACCCACGAGAGAGAAAGTCATGCCTCCGGGTATCTAGAAAGAATATACCGAGAAGATCCAATGGGAACCAAATCTCATTGGTTGCACGTGCCATTTGCTGGAAGCCACAGCCAAGTATTTTATTGAGGAGCGAATCGATTCGTCAGTGCGAAAATTTGCTGGCGAGAACATTTCTCCCTTGTAGTGGCAAACTACCTACAGAAAACAGCAAAATCTTAGGTAGTTCTATGATTTTTCTGTGATTTTCTAGACGTAGTTGGATCTTAAACCCTTCATGAAAGTTGTAGGACACATCTTTAGGAACAACATATCAAAATTTGTGAACAAACAGTTGAGATTTGGGTAGTGAAATGATCCTTCTTCGATAGGCACTTAATCTGGAAGTTGCTATATAATTTAGGGATGAAGACATCAAATTACTGCTCTTTATACAATGAGATATATGTTATAATATGTAATATATTTTTATTATTCTAAATATGATCCCAATATTGTATTCCCAATAAATTCCGATTTATTGCCCAATTTATTACCCATGTGTATTACGTGATATTTGTTCATTAATATGTTACCATAACAATTTTGATGAAAGATATCTGTAATGTAATAAACGGAATAAAAACATCAAGTCATCTAGTAAAAACCCTGCCAATACAGAAAAACACACAATCAGGTTTGAGAGGTATTGGCTAGTAAAACAGGACGTACAGATCTAGTGTTCTTTATATTGCAAATCGATCGTGCTATGTGGATCCGTCCAAGGTTATGGGGTCTTCCGCTTTTGCAAATTTTATCAATGGTCAAAGGTATGTTGATCTTTACGTTTCCGCAAATCGACCCTGAATTCTGTATGAATTTATCTATGATTGATAAATCGGAATCGTCAGGTTTTAGTTATATTTATTCTATCAATATGGGCTTAGGTTTCTTTACGAAAAATGTTAATCTATGTCTCATCTATAACATACTAAAAATTCGTAGCATTTTGATGAGATCTGATGCACTTTCTACTTCTATGATTGAAACTGCCCGTGTCAACTTGTATCCTGCTTTGATTTGAGACTGTGCAATAGATGCCATGCCTCTTGTACTTGATTTTCATGACATATAGGGAATCTTTCATGACATATAGGGAATCTAATGGACTTGTAATAATGGTTAGTTTGTGCTCATGCATGTCTCTTCCATAATTCGAAGTGTGGCCATTGTATGGTTACTAATTGTGGCATGTGTGTGCAAAGTGCGACATGAATGAAATGTTGTGTGAGCATTGAGTGATGCTTGAAGTGATTGTGTGCTCTTAAGGTCTTATGCATGCCGTGATGTGATATAATTCAAAGGTGTGATGTGTGGAATATGTGAATTAAATGAGTAAGAGATTTCCATCGATATCGAGATGCCGATGATGCCCATGTTGTGTGATCTTGGATGCCTTGGTTGAGTGAGATACCAGAATGCCTCGGTTGTGGGATACCGAGATGCCTCGGAGTGAGATGCCCCATGCTGTGTGATCTTGGGATGCCTCAATTGTGTGATACTAGGATGCCTCGGAATGAGATGTCCATGATAGCAATATTGTGGAAGTCTAGATGTGGGATTCCGAAAGTGACTCGATCAGGCCAACTTGCATTTCGGTGGGTAAACTGATTGAGGGTGGACTTTAAACTATAATATAAATTCTACTTGGCGTATGATTTCGCTTGTTGTTGTCGCATCTCATCTTAATTCAAATTAGGAGCATGATGCATGCATGTGCATTTAGCATGTTTGTTACGAAGTGACTATTCATTTGACATTTTAGTATTCATTTAGTTATACCTGTGACAATCCTACCTTAGTATATTGAGCTATTTAGTTGTGTTCTCTTGTTTTCTTTACTGGGCATTGTTCATTCCTTTTTATTTTTCATAAACGTACCACCGATCACTCGTTATGGGGTGATAATGTACATTGATGTTTCTTTTCATGACATATATGACCCTGATATCGAGCTGACCTACACAAGATATAAGGCTACGCTTTGGATGGACGATGGCAGGGTAGACTGGATTCCTATGAGGTTCATTGCTTGGTTTATAAACCATGAAGGGGAGCTATTTGGCCCTCTTTAGTTTGACGCTGGAGGACCTGGAGCCAGGGCAGGAGGTGCTTAGGCACACAAATCATGATGAAGCCGGAGAAGAGGTAAGAGGTCTTTTGTTTCTTGATGGACGGGGGCTAGTGTAGGGTGTAGTGAAGTTAGGAACTTATCTCACTCTTTTCCCTAGCTGATTACTTGCACTTTTGTTCATGAACATATAAACATATGTTGTGCATCAGTGAAGGATTTGTAAGTAATCTGGGTTGACGTATGTAAGCCCGAATGGATTAACGAAGCTTCTCATGATCATTATATATGTTCTTAGTTAGATTGTCTAATGCTAGGTGACAGGACTGTTACAAGTGATCGTGTGTTAGAAAAGCTTTAGATCATAAAATATCCATGTTATACATTCTGCTTACGCTTAGCATATGATGATGCTGGGATGTCGCGATCGATATCTAATCACTATCAGCAAACACCTTCATATGAATAAGTGATAAGATTTACTAAAAAAGTTAAGAAAAAAGGATCGTTAGCATGAAATAAAAGGTTTGACAAAAATGAAATAAAAAAGAAAAAAGTATTCCCTAGATAGTTATTCGATCTAGATACCCTTTAGCTGAGAAATTCTAAATGCGACATTAAAAGCATAAAATAAGTGTGAAATGTCAAAACCAAAAATAATTTAAGAAGTGAGATCAAAGTGACTTGGTTGAGGGGATGATGACTCAATAATCTTTAGGCAAGATAATATATGAAGAATTTAGTTTGAGAAGTGAGGGAAATTTATTCTAGGATTTGCTTTTGTAGAATCCCTTTCGAAAGAAAAAAAGTTAGATTGTTCATTATAAATAATATTACAATAGATGATGTTTTTGTGATCGACTCATATATATTAGCACTAGGGGCATGGGAGTATGGTTAGTTTTCTTTTATATTTCTTTTATGGGTTAATACCCTGAAAAACTCAAAGCTAATACATCTGTAGCAAATTTACTAAAAACTAATTTTTTGACTACCAAAAATCTTAAATTGGTACATCTTTAACAAATTTATCTCAAATTAGTACACTTATGATAAATTTAGCCTCTGTTAATTTTCGTTAAATTTTATTGTCAAATTATTAAATTAAATGACACGTGACAATTGGCTAGTATACTAGTTTGGGATTTTATTCTCCGTTTTTTACAATTATATAATTTTTGTGATTTTTTCGTGATATTAATATAATTTGACAGAGGTTAAATTTATCACAAATATATTAGTTTGGGGTTTTTTGTGATTTAATAAATTAGTTTGGGGTAAATTTATCATAAGTATATCAATTTTGGTTTAGTTAAGGTAAATTTATCACATGTGTATCAGTTTATAATTTTTCATGATTAAAGAAATATTTTGAGATAAATTTGTCATATGTATACCGGTTTGGAGTTTTTTAGGGTATTAATCATTCTTTTATTAATGTAAAAGGCAAGTCTAGTCAAGTCAAGAAGCGGTCCATAGGATTTCTGCAAAGTGCTGTGAAAATTATGCTTGCATTAATTGTCCTTGAGTATTCTTTTCTATGGCTATCTCCTCTTTATTAATTTTTTTTTTGGTCGAACCTTTTTATTTAATTTTTTTTGAGCAAGAACCTTCTTATTTAAATTAGTAGGTGGAGAATATGCTTTTTTGGCTTGGAGCATCATAATTGTTCATTGGTTTTCGTTTCTATTTCTTTATTAGTAGAGAAAGCAAGTCAAGTTAAGAAAGGAAAAAATAAGAAAAAAAAGGATACAACATAAATTTTATGCATGTTCCGTGGAAATTAGATGTGCAATAAATTATCCTTTAATTTTCCTTCTAATGTTTTTCTTTAATTATTACCGCCGGGTGATTTGAGAAAGTCATGGTGAAAAAGAACAAAGTGATATACACATGAAAAATAAAGCTACCATTCAACTAGATAATAAGGATGCGCACAATAACTATTTTATTTCTATAGCAAAACTATTTTTCTATAGAAATCTGTTTGGTAAAACTATTTCACTTTCTTATTTCTGGAATAGATTTTTACTCTCGAAATAGGTTTGAAACATAAATCAAAAATATTTTTTTTTATTTCTCTAATTCTTGAGTGAGAAATAAAAACTCTCTCTTTGTTCGTCCTCGTTATTAGCTAGCTGCCCGTTCGTTAGGGTTACGTAAGGAGAAATTTTGTGTTGTTATCAAACGAATTTATATTTTGGAAATAAAAATTTGTATTCTTATCAAAATGTATTTTTATTTAAAAATTCATTGAAGAGTAAAAAAAAAATTATTTTTTAAAGAAATTAATTTTTAAGCTGAATGGCTAAGCACGTCAACCCTCATCTCCTCTAAAGGCCGCTTCTTCGGATCTAAAAGGGATACTCTCTCTAGGGTTTTCACGCTCTCTTTAAAGCGACGATTTCCCATAAAAAGGAAGGAGAAAAGAAAGCAGGGCGTTCACAGAAAGGAAGGGGAGACCTTCAGGGAGCATTTTTCTGGAAAAGGAAAAAAAAAAAAAGCATTCCCCACCCTTTCTCCTGAACTCAACCGACGAGCCACCTCCACCATCTCCGTCCGACTACCTCCTGCCGGCGACTGCTCTCGCATTCCATTCCCGGGATCCTACCTCACTTCTTCACCGTCGCCTACTTCTTTACTCTCGCAAAAAAGAAGCAAAAAGCATCTTGGTCTTTCTGTACTCCGGGAACGGTCGCCATTGAAGCCCCACACAAAACCTCGGATTCACAGCCGATCTACGTCGTCCGCCACCTCCAGAACATCGTCCGCCCGCTGCCATTCGTCGTCGCCGTCCCTGACCTCGGTGGAGTCGACTGAAGCCTGACACGAGTTTGGAGTCGCTATTCTCAACCTTCGCCGCCAACGATGCCCGGGGAAGCCAAGCCAGGTAGGACCCCCGCGATTGAGTTCTCGTTCCTTTTTTTTTTTTTGCCTCCTCCTGCTTGATTTTAAAAGAGCAAAGCAAGCTCGATTTCTTTAGTCCTCACTCGCGTCGGATCTGAATGAGTCGGTTTTTCTTAAGTTTGAACGTTGCTCGCTGATTTCTCTCGAGTTTAAGTGTGAGCTCGAGCTCCGAGTGGGTCCATATTCACTCTCCAACTCGATGCCCACTACGTGGTTGAAGAAATGCCTGAACAGATTCGAATTTGTTCCGTTCAATGCAAGACATGGTATGGAAAATTTTAGTTTGAAAAGTGAGGGAAATTTATTTTGGGATTTGCTTTTGTAGAATACCTCTTGGAAGAAAAAAGTCAAGATGGTTCATTATAAATAATATTCCAACAGGCGGTGTTTTGCGATTGAATCATGTATATTAGCACCGGGAGCATGGGAAGTGTTGCTAGTTTTCTTTTCTAATTCTTTTATTAATGGAAAAAGCAAGTCAAGAAGCACCTATATAGGATGGTTCTGTGCACCTTATGCAAAATGCTGCTTTCTGTTAAATTAGTTGGTGGAGTATATGCTTATCGACTCGGAGCATTAGAAATGATCTGGTTTTCGTTTCTATTTCTTTATTAGTACAAAGCGATATCCATATGAGAGATAGAGCTGCAACCAGACCAGACACTAAGCATTCTGAGGAAGCACATCAAACTTCATCTCCTCTAATGGCTGCTTCTTCAGATCTGAAAGGGAATTATGACGTCTTCCTGAGTTTCCGAGGTACGGACGTTCGAAACAACTTTCTCAGTCATCTCTATGCGGCTCTTGATCAGAAAGGAATCTACACTTACATTGATAGCGAGGAGCTTCGGAAAGGCAACTGTATAAAGCCGGCGCTTATGAAGGCGATTGAGGAGTCGTGTATTGCGATCATCATTTTCTCTGAGGACTATGCTTCCTCACGGTGGTGTTTGGAAGAGGTGGAGAAAATCATGGAGTGCAAGAAGCAAAGAGACCTCGTGGTCTTTCCAGTGTTTTACAAAGTGGATCCTAGAGAAGTGAGAACACCAAGAGATAGCTACCGAAAAGCTATGGTTAAGCACGAGGGAAAGTTTGGGAGAGATTCGGACAAAGTGAAGAGATGGAAAAATGCTCTCTTTGATGCCGGTAGCTTGTCCGGGTGGCATTTGAAGGATAAGTAAGTATTAAGTAGTGATTGATGTGACACTGCTTCGTTATTTGTTTTTTATATGCTGAATCTCTTCTTCTTTTTCCATGAAAGTCAATTATCTTTGGAAATTGATGTATCAAGTACCTTTCTGGATTTTGTCAGAGATGAAGCAGATCTTATCAAGAGAATTGTGCAGGAGATCTCTATGCAGCTGGACCGAACACCGTTACACGTTGCCAAGCATCCGGTTGGAATACCTCGACAAGTGGTAAAGCTGAAATCAATGTTAAATCTTGAGTCTCGTGATGATGTTCTCATGATAGGATTATGGGGACAAGGAGGCACAGGAAAAACAACATTAGCCAAAGCCCTTTACAATGATATATTCAGAAGATTTGAGGGTTCATGTTTTTTGGCAAACGTTCGTGAAAATTCAAAACATTCCGAGGATTTAGTTCATTTGCAAGCAAAATTGTTGTTTGAGATATTTCCAGGAAAAGGATTAACAATGTCTAGTGTTGATGGAGGTATTAATTTGATCCAAGATAGACTTCACCGCAAAAAAGTTCTCCTTGTTCTCGACGATGTCAATGACGTAAAACAATTAAATGCTTTAGCTGGAGGGCATGAATGGTTTGGTAAAGGAAGCAGAATCATCATTACTACGAGAGATAACCATCTATTAATTGTCCATGGGATAGATGAAGATCATATCTATGAAGTTAAAACTCTGGTTGATTTGGAAGCTCTTGAACTTTTCGATAAACATGCTTTTCTTGGAAGTAAGGAAATAGTGATAAGGAGGGATCTTGTAGATAGTGCTTTGCATTATGCTAATGGACTTCCTTTAGCACTTGTGGTATTGGGCTCTTACCTATGTGGAAGAAGAGAACGGGAGTGGGAAAGTGCATTGAATAAACTTGCTAAAAGTCCTGACAAAACCATCAATGATGTTCTCAAGTTAAGTTACGATGGACTAGAGGACTATGCAAAGGAAATATTCCTTGATATTGCATGTTTTTTCAAGGGGCGATCTATAGAGTACATCATGAATGTCCTTAACAGTTGCGACTTTGACACAATTATTGGAGTACAAGTTCTTGTTGAGAAGTCCCTAATAACTAAAGAAAGGAAGAGAATACAGATGCATGACTTGATTCAGTTGATGGGCATGGATATTGTTAAACAAGAATGTCATGATGATCTTGGAAGACGCAGCAGATTATGGCTTTGTGAAGATGTTCGTGATGTTCTATCAGGGGATATGGTAAGTTTTGGTGGTTTAAACACTGATTTTACTCTGTTCTTCTCTGACTTTGTATGCTAATTGCAATGCAAGTTCTATAAATGCAGGGAACAGATGCAGTAAAAGCCATAGTTTTGGATTTACCCAAGACAGAAGCAATATCCATAGGTCCCGATGCTTTCACAAAAATGAGAAGATTGAGGTTGCTCATCATGATTAATGTGCATAACTCTTTCCAAGGTCCCATCTATCTTCCTAACAACCTGAGATGGTTTCAATGGCCTGAATGTACTTTTTCGGTTCTCAAAGTTCCCCCTGGCCCAGAGAAGTTAGTCAGACTTGATCTGTGCAAAAGCAACATTCAAGTCATGGTGGACCAATTTAAGGTGCGCATTCAAATGAATTGTCCTTATCTCTTACATATCTATATCTGTATGCATATGATTATGATTATATATATGTATGTCTTATTGAAGACTTTGAATGCAATAATTACTAACTCTGATGATGCTCGTTAATTGTGCTTAAGAATCATCTGCATCTATTAAATTGTTTATATATGATTAAAGCATTGAAAACAAGATGTCGATCTACTGCATGAACCAACATAAGTGGATTCTTCCCATTTCAGGGGAGTATTAAGTACTTTCCTATGTGAATTTAATGTCGACTCAAACAGAAGATACTCACTAAAAATGTTCAATCTCATTTTCAAATGTTAGAAGTACTGAAATCATAAGAAGAATGGACTTATATGGTTAGTAACTTTACTACCGAAAATTGCAACAAGAACGTATTGGTGACATAATTTAACGATTGAATGATGAACATGCTTAGTATTTTAATAAACATGAACTGAGGATTCAATTTGTATGCCTTTGAAATGATAGGTACTGAAAATGCTATCAAAGATTATATATTTTACATAAGAGATGAGCTTACTAGATTCTTTTCAAAATTGCATATGAAAATAGAATGAGATGTTTCATGCTTATTTGCTTTATCATTGAAGCAAATGTACGCCAAGTACTTTTGATTGAACCTCCCGTAGTTGTTTCTATGATAGAATGCAGCGGATAATGAAAAGAGATATATAGAAGTCATCTAGTAAAGGATCTTTAAAGGAGTTATGTAAGTCAGCCCCAAAAGTCTTGTCTATTTTTATTGTACCGACCTAACCAGAGATTTCTGGCAAGTACTTCTTTATTTTTGGGAGGAGGAATAAGTGGAACTCCAAGAAAGTTATCTTCATCTTTATGGATAAAATATTCATTTTCAAATATAACGAGGAGTTTCTCCTTCTCCTTCCAAGTATGCAACACGTTCCCCTCCTTTCCTTTCAATCGGGCCATTCGGTTGCGCCCTTACTCCATTTATTCCTAAGTGAGAAATCACAGGACGAAAAGCAACTCTCAGGGGAGATAGATTGACCAGCCATTCCTTCTCCCACTATTTTATAAAAAAGCTAGTGGAGTACAATTCTATGAAGAGTCTTACTTTATAGAGGCGGTAGCACACCACATCTAGAACGCTGGTAGTGCTCAATCGCTTTCACGCATGACTAATAAGGCTTTCTAAAGAGAAGTGAAAAAGGGGCTCGTTTTGCTAATTTAGATATATTTAAACCTAAATCTAATCTAAAGTTATGTATGTATGTATTATATTTATATTAATATTTATACTACTGCACAAAGTAAAGGTGACCTACCACAGGATCTCAATTTAATTTCTTGCCCAAAATGTCTCGATTACTTATTTTACAAATATTGTATTCATAGAGAGGTGCATAAACTAGAAATTTATTTGATCTCTCACATGTTTCACAATCTAAATATTAATCTTTTCTATGCTGCAACAAATTTCTTACTGCAAATTTTAATCTTGAAATATTTGACATATATTCTATGTTTATGTATTGTGTATATACCAACAATTTATTTCCATTAAATATTTCTAATTTGGTGGTTTTGCTCAATTTTTCAAATGTCAATTTTTTCAAATCTTGTGCATAATCTTATATTTTTCTCTTCCTATGCCTCCTATGAGACAAACTTTGTGGGCTTTCAATTATTCCTGTCATGATCGTCGGCCACACTGATGTCGGAACGTATTGAACGAACTAATAAATAAAAGGGTTTTTCAATCTTAATGAAGTGGAAAAACCCTGCTACAGAGGATAGGAAGAGACTACCTTAGGAGGCCAGTACAAGGATGCAGCACCCTCTTGATCACTCATGAGTCAACCAAAAGAATGGAGAGAAAGACAAAGAAAAGATAGAATAGATAGAATGAAACTTCATTTGATAAATTCGTCGTGTTTACTATGAAAGACTGAGAGGGCACTTATAAGTTGGAGCCTAAGATACATTTGAGTAACCTCCAAGTAAAGAAAAATGAACCCAAAATATGAAATTCAAATAGGCTACAATATATTCACATTGTAATCGAGACTAAAGCAATCCTAAAAAGTATAAAACAGGCTCACTGATCAAGAAAATATATTTTAGACCCATTATTCTATTCCCAAGAGAGAATCTTGAAATCTTAAAAAGACCCCTCCTCGAGGCCAACTTCATAGTGATAGATCAGCAACATTGAAACTAGTGGAAACACCATTCTCTCCACAAAGCTCACTTTTGTCGGCATTATTATCGATGCGTTTCGAAACTAGAAAAGAACCATCCGTAGCACAAAGACTAGGTGGAAGGCGCTCTTCTCAAATGAATCCAGACAAAATCACCTTCTTTAAACACAGCAGGCTTTTTCTATGTTTTTTTGCTTGACTGGATATTTGACAATTTGCTTCGAACTTCTCTTCCTCACGTAACTTATTGATTGTCTTATCTCTTTCTCCACATTGGTGGTGGATAATGGTGTAAGATCCAAAGGACTTAAAAGATGCTTTCGCTACACAACATAAGGGGTTGTCTTTGGAATATCATGTAGGCGCACAATTTCTCTTATATAAAGTTCAGCAACATATAACGCATCAAGGGTCTACTACATTCAACAAAATGTGCGATTCTCGAAAATTGATTGACCAAGCACCATGACCTAATAAGAGATGACACGAGAGATTCCCGAGCCTCCACTGCCATTATGGCAGGTTTGCGTATCTCTGCATAAGACTGTAGATCCATCAAGTGCCACCTATGCTAGCTTAAATTCATGTCATGAATTAGCTGGCAAAGGATTTGACCGTGGCTCATGTCCTCACACTTGACTTTACCCTCTCTCTCTGAATTACATGTATTGTTTCTGAATGTACCCATAGGAGAAGTGGCCACCCACTTAGCATTAGAATGATTTCTCTTGTATGTCGCTATTGAGCTCTAGTGTGTGGTGGAATTATGAGTATTGTTCTTTTTTTATCTTCTCTTTTGGCCAAGGATGGCGCAATAAACTCACCTTTTTTAAAAACAACAGGCTTTTCTATGTTTTTGGCTTGACTGGGAACCTTACGTCCTCATGTAACTTATTGATTGTCTCAGCTCTTTCTTCATATTATTGGTGGATAATGGTGTAAGATCCAAAGGACTTAAAAGATGCTTTAGCTATACAACATCAAATTGGCATTTTCCATTAGTTTGACTCATCGAATTATTATATGCAAATTTGGCTTGAACCAATGACATATCCCAATGTATTACATGTTTTCTACTAAAAATTCTTATAAAGATCATCTAGTGTGTGGTGGAATTACAATTATTATTCTTTTTTAATCTTCTCTTTTGGCCAAGGATTGCGCAATTAACTCACCTTTTTTAAAAACAACAGGCTTTTCTATGTTTTTGGCTTGACTGGGAACCTTACTTCCTCATGTAACTTATCGATTGTCTCAGCTCTTTCTTCATATTATTGGTGGATAATGGTGTAAGATCCAAAGGACTTAAAAGATGCTTTAGCTATACAACATCAAATTGGCATTTTCCAATAGTTTGACTCATCGAATTATTATATGCAAATTCGGCTTGAACCAATGACATATCCCAATGTATTACATGTTTTCTACTAAAACTCCTTATAAAGATCATCTAGTGTGTGGTGGAATTACAATTATTGTTCTTTTTTTATCTTCTTTTTTGGCCAAGGATTGCTCAAGGAACTCTATTTAAAAAGGGAGAGGGAGTCTCTATATACACCATATGATCAACTAATTTCTGATCACATGAGGCTTGAATGATGATCAAGTGTTTTTCATTAAATATTTTTCTCTTCATTTTTTTTTTCCACAGGACTTTAAAAATTTGAAGTTCCTTAACTTCAGTGAATGTCCGTCAGTGGTTTGTATGCCGGACCTTGATTTGACTCCAAATCTCGAGGAACTGGATCTTCATGGGTGCAAAAATTTGGAGCGTGCTCACGAATCAGTTGCATATCATGCCAAGTTACGGTTGTTGAATTTAAAAGGGTGCTCTAACCTTTATCATCTCCCCAATGTGCTCCAATCCAAGAATCTTCAAGTTCTCATTCTTACTGGTTGCTCAAAGTTACAAAGATTCCCTGATATTCCAGATAAAATCAAAGGCTTAGCTGAACTTTATTTAAGAGGGACTTCAATTGAGGAACTTCCTGCATCCATAGAAAATCTTGTCTCTTTGGAGGAAATGGATTTAACGAATTGCAAGAAACTGGCAATCCTTCCATCTAGCATTTACAGGTTGCGAAATATCAAAAGGCTGAGGCTTGCAGGCTGCTCAAAACTAATCAAGTTTCCAAAGGAGGAGGAGAATTCAAGTGATCCCCATATGAAGACGGGATTTCTTAAGTTACAGTATCTAGACCTTAGTGGATGCAATCTATCAGAAGTAAAGTTCCTTGAGTTCCTTGAGAACTATTCCTGTTTTCCCTTCTTAGGATTCTTGTCGTTGTCGAGAAACAATTTTACTGAACTTCCGACATGCGGGCAATTAAATAATTTGTGCTGGTTGGATGTTTCGTATTGCCAACAATTACAAGAGATACTCCAGATTCCACGGCAATTGTGTGACCTTCGGGCAACCGCTTGCCAATCTCTGACCAAAATTCCTTCGAACATATGTCACGTTGACAATATTGACTTATCTTCATGTCATGGACTGATCCGTCATGGGTTCACCATGGATGATTTGTTCAAGCTCGAGGTTAGATTCTCTCTCTCTGTGTTTATGATTGATACAGAGACCATGATGGGTGCGTTGAGTTTGTATAATGCAAAACTGAAAATGCTAGATAAACAAACGAACTAATATAAGCTAATTCTGCACGTATGTGTACTAGTGGAGGCTAAAGCATGACGATATCGAAACAAGCACCGAGGAAGGCAGTTCAAGTGAAACACAAGATTTACTGGATTCTCAAACAAGCACAGAGGAAGATAGTTCAAGCATTTTAGTCAACAAAGGCTTGGACATGGCTGACTTCACAGTTGAGGTCTCTCTCTCTCTCTCTCTCTCTCTCTCTCCCTGTGTAGGTGCGTTGATAGTGTATGTTGGGCGCACTATGTTTGTACAATGCAAAAGCTAAAAATTCTAGGCAGACAAACAAATCTAGTATATAGTGATTCTACTCATATATGCAATAAAGGTGGCTACAACACTTGCAAGGGCATGATTTTTATCGCATGAGTATTGTATATAATGCAACCAAGGATTAATTTGTCTAAAGCTTGTTGAACTCCATCTTTGGTTGAATTAGAAGGAATATGCTCAAATCAAACTCTTGTACTTGAACCAATTACAAACTTAGGTATTTCTAACCATTTAAATGAATAACAGGAACATCGCTATTCTCAAATCTCTCTTGATTATCAAAATGTTCTCCCTGGAGGAGTGATGCCAAAGGAGTTCGTCCTAGTTGAAGGCAGTACTATATCTTTCAAGGCTTCACAAGACTTGTATGACAAATTCCTAGGATTGTCTTTGTGTGTGGTTTTCAGTGTAGAAGATAGAAAAAACGAGGTATCTTTTCAAATTGTGCCACATGTTGACGGCCGAAGGCGGAATGTGCTATCAGGAACTCTTGGTTCATTTGATTCAGATCACACTTGGATTCAATATCTGAAACCAAATGTGATGTGGGGAGTGTTGGAGGGAGGAGTTGATTTTGGTCAATTTGACATGAGTTATTTAAGATTTAGCCTTAGCGTTAGAGTATTGGGTGGAATTGTGAAAAAGGTTGGATATGTGCTAAAATGCAAGCCATTAGAAGATGATTTGAAGAATGTGCTTATAAAAGATCGATTAGTGGATCCAGCTTCACTTTGTGAGAAGTCTGATGAATCACTAGATTCAGAGGCAATTAGTTTCCAATCCGTGAGTCAAATTCCCTCTTACATATGTGACGTTGACACTGTTGACTCATCTTCTTGTGGGTTCGCCGGAAATGATTTGTTCAAGCTTGAGGTTAGTCTCTCTCTCTCTCCATGTCAATTGCATCGAGTGTTCTATATTGCGAAAGGCTGAAAATCTTGGATCATTGGGCTAATTAAGAAAAGTAAACATATAGAAAGAGATTCTGCATGTATATGTAGTGGAGGTTGCTATAAGGAAACGCAGAGAAAATATTCTTTATTTATATAGATCTAGTTAGATGCAGTATTTTACAAGGATCGCCCAATGAAAAACTTAAACAATACATCTTCATCCAACTACAGAATTTCAACAACACATCTTGTTTCCACCAATTAAGTACAAAAATCTTTGTAATGCTATTGCTAACTATAGCTTAACTCTAAGACTACCCACTTAACTCATTGAAACTCCTCTTTTTAGGTGCCAATTTCGAAAATATCTAACAGTCTATGTCTGACAGGAATTTCATCCCAAAACTGGTGTTCAAGTTCTTCTACCAGGAGGAGAGATGCCAAAGTGGCTGCTCCCTAATGAAGAGGGTTGTTTATCTTTCATGACTTCAAAAGATTTGTATAAGAAGGTCTTACGATTAGTATTCTGTGTTGTATTCCGAACAAAAGACGGAAAAACAAGGGACAAGTTTGAGCTTCTGGCATGTGTTAATGGCAAAATGACATACCGTCACTACAAGACTTTCAGTTCATTGGATTTGGATCATGTGTGGCTTGGGTATCTCAAACCAGAGGCGCTTTGGCGAGGAGACAATTTTGGTCTGGATGACTGGGGTCGTTTCCAATTTAGCATTAGAGCATCTGGTGGTATAATTGTGAAAAAGTGTGGATTTCGACTAATATGCAAGCCACTGAAGAACAATTTAGAGGCTTTGCCTCAAAATGGTCGGTTGTTGGATTCAGCTTTACTTTATGAGGTTGGGCATCAAGACAGTCAAATCAGCACAGAGGCAAATAGTTCAAGCAAATTGGCCGACAAAGGATTGAACATGGCTGACTTCTCACTTCAGGTCTCTCTCTCTCTCTCTCTCTCTCTCTCTCTCTCTCTCTCTCAAGCGTGTTGCACATACATTGAGAATATTGAACTTCGGTCTTTGATCTGGAGGTTTTGAGGATATTGCACTTCCATGGGAATATGGTCCACGTCAAATGGCGAGATAAAGAAAAAGAAAGCAAGCAAAATAGAGGAGGTCACAGTGGTAGAGCGACAGACCTAAACTTCTCAAGTAAATAAAAAATCAAGAAAGGACTCTTCACAAAAAATTGACAATTTGTTAGAACATTTACTTGAAGTATCGATAAATGCAAAATGTATCAACAACTAACGGCTGGCAATGTAATTTTTTTTAAAAAAGAAAAAGAAAGAAAAATATGGATATTCTTATTCAGTAAGTAAATCAAGGTTGTAGATATGTAATCTCGGGGAATGTAAATTCATGATCTTCTTGAGAAATACAAATGGAGTATTCCATATTTTCGGAATATATCCAACTATTCTCGTGCTATCATCACCCCTTGCCCAAAAAAAAAAAAAAAGAAAAAAAAGATTTTAATGTTTAGCATAAGAGAAAGGAGAATTCCATAAAAAAGAAAACTCAAATGTAGAATTGTAAGATGATCCTGAAGAAATCAGCTCTAACTCTCTAGGAATAGAGTGTAGCAAATGGAGGAGAGAAAAGAGATTTTTCTATTTTCAAGAAAATTCTACAAGAATAGCTTGCTCGCCTTTCTCACTCCAAGGCACAAAGGTAAAGATTTCGATAAAATCAAGGAAAGCCATTAAGATAAATTGGAACAGTGCAAATGGAGTACAACCATCCGGAATGCCATATCCTAACTTGACGAACGGTCAAAGTGTTGCATTAACATATGTGGGAAGACATGACATAGGTTTTCAGTGTAGTTATCCTTTTTCATTTCCAGTGGCGGCTTTTCTTGTTTACAATTTATTTGCTCTTGTAGGAGGTTCGGGTGAAAGATGAAGAAAAAGAGCCAGTGGTGCTCATTGGCAACTCATATAGGAAGAACCCACATGTCACTATCAAATATCTTGTGGGAATCGACAAACAAGTGGAGCACATGATGGACTTACTTGATTTAGAAGTCAGTGATGTACGAATAGTTGGAATCTTGGGGGAGGGTGGGGTCGGCAAGACGACTATTGCCAAGGTCATTTACGAGCAAATTTCCTCTCGATTCGACTCTTGTAGTTTCCTTGCAGATATTGCAGTAACAACAAAACAACTTGGAGGTGTTCAGGTTTTGCAAAGCAAGTTGATGTCTGATATCCTAAAGCAAGAATATGAAATTGATCATGTTGCAAAAGGAGTCAATTTTTTTAAGGAAGTACTACAGAATATGAAAGTCCTAATCGTTCTTGATGATGTGGAGGAACGGTCACATCTCCAGGAAATTGTTGGAGAAAAGCTTGATAGGTTTGGTTATGGAAGTAGGATAATTGTCACCACTAGTATCACATCTATTCTTCCAGAGTTCATATCTCGAGGATTGGTTCATGTTTACGAAATCAACATGATGAATAACGATCAAGCTCTTGAGCTTTTCCAAAAGCATGCACTGCGAAGAAATCTTTCAATTCCTGGTTTTGATGAGGCTGCGAAAGATATTGTCAACTCTGTAAATGGGATTCCGTTACTTATTGAAGTGATTAGTTCACTCTTGGACAGAAAATTAGTAGGAAAATTGATTGAAAAAGAGGAGCCAATTTTGGAATTTGGCCTGCGCATTCAAGAGATTTTGATGGTTAGTTATGAAGAATTGAGCGAAGTGCAAAGACAGATATTTCTGGATATTGCATGCCTCCCTGCAGATGTGGATTGTGGAATTGCTTCATTTATGTGGCATAATCCACGTTTTCCTCCCTCTGATGGAGTTGACGCACTCCTTGTCAAGTCCCTGGTAAAAATTGGAAGAAACAATGAATTAAGGATGCACAGGCTGTTAAGGGAGTTTGGCCTACAAATTATACGAACAGAGGATCATCTAGATCCAGGAAGGCGAGGCAGGCTATGCAATTTGGAATTAGCCTGGAATACAGAGAAGATGGAGGTACAGTATCTTCTGTGATTCTATAGTGGAATGCGTGCCTTACCCTGTTCTTGAGCCTTGGAGTGTTGAGAAACTGTCCTATTTCTTTAACCATTGACTTATTTAGCTCTTTCTCATTTTCTCTACTCTATACTTTTTCCATTATAGGGGACAGAACACCTCAACTTCGTCGCTGAAGATTTTAAGAGCATGCCAAACATAAGATTTCTTATCTTGGATCGTGCGAACATTGATGGTGATTTTGCCAATGTTTTTCCGAATTTAAAGTGGCTCCAATGGCAAGGATGCACCAGAGATTTTAAAGCTACTAATTTCCATGTCGAGAAATTAGCCATTCTTGATCTTTCATGGAGCAAAGTCACTGAAGACTGGGGAGGTTGGAGAGAAATCAAGGTAGATTAAGCTTTTTTTATTTCAGTAAAACAGTTTTCCTGGTGAGAAAGATTTCATCAAAAAGGACTTACCAAAAAAAAAAAAAAAAGATTTCATCAGAAAGGTTTTCATGAAGTCTGATTTAAGATATGACACTTTCCAGCATTTGGCATGTACGGAACTGAATATTATTCTTGAAATACTTGAGGAAATAATCTGTCGCCTGCCAACAACAATTAAAGGGTGTTTGGACGATGGCGGTAGTGGAATCTTAGGTTGAGTTAGTTAAGGGAAACGATTTTCTGGTTGTTGAAAGGTTGAGTCATTCTTCGAAATCTAAATGAGAATCCTTTTTAATTATGAAAACATTTTCCAATTGCTTCTTAAGCTATGCCATGATTGGAAGATTAGATTTCAAAAATCATTTTTCTGCAAAAGAAACAGTCTTTAGACTTTATTTGCTCTAAAAATTTGTTCAGTGTACTAATTAATTTTTCTGTTATATTTCTGCAGATGCCACATTTGAAAGTCTTGAATCTTACAGGTTGTGCTGACCTATTGATAAGCCCCGACTTGTCCTCTTTCTCGGACTTGGAGATTTTGATACTAGAACGATGTTCACAACTAATGAAGTTAGATACTTCCATCCGTTATCTAAAGCGCTTAACTTTCTTAAATTTGAGGTTCTGCAACGAACTCAATATGCTGCCAATTGAACTGGGTCACCTGAAAGCTCTTAAGGAGCTCCTTATTGATGGGACTTCGGTACAAGAAATTCCTGTGTCAGTGGTTCACATGAAGCAGCTTGAGATTTTTAGTGCCTCCAACTGTCTCCAATTAAGTCACCTGCCTGATTCACTTTGTGGCTTGACAGCTCTTTCAGTACTGTTGCTAGAAAATGCAAAAATTACTCGAATCCCTGTCTCAGTTGGAGAGCTGGGGAAACTTCAGCACTTGTCTCTAAAGGATTGTCATTGGATAGACAGACTTCCTGATTCAATTCGCAGTTTGGAATGGATAGAGCAGTTGGATATTACGGGGACAGGCATATCTAAATTGCCCAATTCAATTACTTGCTTCAGGCAATTAAAAGTGTTGAAAATGGACTATTGTTTCATTAGAGAATTGCCTAAAGAAATTAGAAATCTTGCCAACCTTGAAGAATTACATGCTTCCTACTGTAAGAGTTTCAAGGGAGCCATTCCCACCACTATTAAGAGTCTAGATCATCTAAGGATACTGAAATTGGGACATTCCAGTATTTCTGGCCTACCTTCAGAAATTATTAGTCTTTCTTGTCTTCAGACTCTTGATTTACTTCAGTGCAACAAGATTCAAGCACTGCCAGAGCTTCCCCCCAGTTTGACTTGTCTGCGTGTGAGTTCTGAAAGGATGAAGGCCTTGCCAGATCTCAAGGGTTTAGTGAAGTTGGAGGAGATATGCCTGGGTGATAAAGATCCTAAGGAGCTCATATGTGCCTCAACATGGAAGAAGCCAAAAGCCAGGTTGAGAGATCCCTTATTTGTGCCCATGGGACTTCCAAAACTGAAGATATTAGAGTTGTCTCATTCTAAAATCATTAACCTTTCATTTACACATGGTCCCCTCTCATGTAGACATCTGAAGAAACTAGTTCTATCTGGTGTAAATCTTCGAGAAGTGTCGGAACTTCCTTCATCATTGTCTGTTTTATCTATTCAACGTTGTTTTTCTTTGAAAGGATTGCCAGCAGTTGGCAATTTGAGGACACTAGCAGAACTAAATCTCATCCAATCAGCAGTAGAAGAGATCGAGGGGCTTGAAGGACTAATTGCCCTGGAAGTCCTGAATATATCGAACTGTGAAATACGAAATCTCAGTGGGCTTGGCCAATTAAGAGCTTTACGAAGTTTGATTTTGTCAGACTGTGATTCACTTGATAAATTACCGGATATATCAAGCTTGAAGATGTTGAATGTCCTAGAAGTCCAAAGATGCGGGGAGATCCATGATATTGAAGGCCTCATGGAGTTAACCTCCTTGGAAGTGCTGCATGTTAGCGAATGCAAGGCAGAAAACACACAAGAAGTACAGGATGCATTAAAGCTCGTGATGGCACGATCATTAAACTCTTGATGTTCTGTGCTCCTGGAGTGGGCATTCAGTAATTGACTCTTCAGACACAATCAAAAGCATACAGCTGTGGAGGGCAACATCATTGAAGTCCAATGTGAAATTGAGTTGGCAAACTGGCACCACAATTGCACTAGCTGCAATTTGAAATTTGGCACCAAAAGGCTTTCCAATCCTCCATCTATCTAAACTGAGCCAGGTGCATGAAACTGGCATGCACAACCTCACAGGTCATCAGATCATATTGCTTTCTTTCTCACCAATGCATCTTTCCATCCAGTTTCTCTCTTTTGACTGGTGACTTAGTCGTGTCCTGTCAAGTCAGAATGATCCGACTCCAAAGAGATCTGGAAATTTGGAGGCACTGCAAGGAATTTTCTTGTCTCAGAGGCATCTCCAATTCTTAGACGATATACATAAACATAATGTAGGGGCACAGTTGGTAGCTCTTCCATATGAACAGACTCCCCATGCTGCAGTTAGTCTGGCATGTCATGCAGGAGATGAAGAAACAGATACTACGCTTTGTGCAAGACATGCTCAGGCGAGGTAATAATACCAAATGATTTCTTCCTCAAATTTGTCATCATAAATTGTTGTTGATAGTACCCATAATTTGTGAGATTGACTGCAAGAAACTCATTTATTTCGCTCAAGCTCATTGGGTAGATACCTGTGACGAAAGACTTATGAGCCTTGTATGATTGATGCAGACTCTTCTTCATGGAAAGATGTTTCTTGGGTTCATATTAATCTGAGAGGCAACACTATACAGATTTCAGTCTCTAAACTAGCCCAGAAAGTGTGAGTTCACTACATTTGGAGAACTAGAAACTATAAGTTGCATCGTCCCAGGACTCACCTTAGTATTGAGAACATTTCAATTGTGTTTTTCTGATTAAATGTGAATTATACGCCCCAGATGACTGCCCCTCTACTCAAATGAAAGCTTCCTCATGTAACTACCAGGAGAAAACATTGATCTCAACACACGGACGGCAGGGAGGGGAGCTAGTTACCAAGGATCTAGTAATGATTGAAAGTGGTTATTGATTTTTGACATCTTACCTCATCTTGGTTTAAATTCACAAATTGGTTGGTCACAAATTGGTTGTTTTAGGGTACTTTTTGTTCAGTTTGAGCTTTTTTGAGTTGGTATTGTATATTGGAGCACAATTCTTTTGATCCTTGGTCTGCTTCTCCCCTTTAAAGCTAATATGGCTTAAACCCAATCCAACCACTTCTGAATGCCAGTTGTTTTTGGCAAAATATTTTGTAGTTCAACTCTGCATGTAAATGTGAATGGAGAGTGAATCGGAGAAAAGGGAATTCAGTATCCAGGTTCAGCGAGGGAAGCCTGCGTTGAGCCTGTGAGAGAAAGGTGTTCTATGAAAATGAGAGCTTGTTGGGTTAAGTTCGGTTTGCGGCTAATTGACTGGGAATTCAGAATTCAGAACAGACGAAATGTGAATGAAAGTTGGTGACTGGAAGATCTCCCTGGTTTGTGCTGGAGGACCAGAATAAGCATGTTATCATCAGCAGCTTCTCGCCTGTTATCAGGGATAAAGCTGCGGCATTAAGCAGCAGCCTACGAAAGTATGATGGAATCGGCGTTATGGCTCAATGTTTATGTAAAACCATGTAGGGATGGCAACTTTGTCGTGTAGGTTTTTACGGGCGGTGGGCAGAGCGCGAGAGGTGTGACGCCCAAAAATTAGCCTGATTTTATTATTAAAGCTTGGTTCTAGAAGTTCCTCCCTAGCTCTGAAAATAATCGTAGAAATGCACAAATCTTGGATATCTTTCACATGTATGGTTCCATTTATTTCACGAAAACTAAATATTTTAGAATATATATATATATATTTTAAACTAAATTTTTAGTGTCCTGGAAATAATTAGTCAATGACATACATTTACAGTATCGACAATTATTTATGCCTAAATATTTTAGAGGACAATGAAAATATTTTTCGCAAATTTATTTTTGAAAAGCGATATAATCAATTGTTTTTTGAAAAATATCTTTTAATCATTCATTCTCTATAAAACAAACAAAAAATGATGCACAAATAGTTCGTTTACCATTTTAAAATCCTCGCGGACGTAGAAAGTTTCATATCCTTTTTTTTTTTTGATGAGAAAGAACGCTAATATTATTAGATAAAAGCCGGAGCTAATACAGCATGTGCATCGGTACAAAGTAAATCCAAAAGAGCAATGGGGGGCTAGTCGCCCAGTTGCTAGGAAGAAAATTAAAACGCTGGGCTTTAGCTACCCAATCAGCTACCTTATTAGTATTCCTACTGTAGTGAACTAAAGTAAGACCTGAAAGAGTCTCCATTCTATGCTTGGCCCTGTTCATGAGAGGTTGCACTGACCAGCTTAAAGTAGATGAGGACAATACACTCTCCACCAACAACCGACAATCAGACAAAAGTATTATTTCTTTTTATGGGGAATTAGGGATTAGGTCCGGAGAGATGAAATCTAGGGTTTCAACCAAAGCGACGGCCTCCGCTTGTACAGCTGAACTTACCTCAATATGCTTTGCAAACCCATCTCTTAAGGGCCATTTCTTTATCGGGTATAAACCAAGGGGGTGAAATTAGGATTGTCATTCTTTTTCTTGACAACATTTAGTTAATTGGAACGAGATTGAATGGAAATAAAAAGTGAGAACTGCATTTTCATCACAGAGAAAGGTCACGGAGGAAGGTGAGAATATGTAAGAATAAACGGGATAATTATGTCAATATAGTCATAAAGCTTTGCGCGAAATTCCAAAGTTTCAATTGTTAAAGTGTTGTCCATTCACAACTTGTAAATTGCCACATCAACGATATTCGAAGACAATTTACTAGAAGAGCTATATTAGAATTTCGCATAAAGATTTATGACTATATTAGCAAAATCAAAAAATTATTGGTGAATTGGCTAAGCGTGAGCAACATGGACCAATCAAACCAAAAAACACTCAGACTAGACAAGATTGGTTAGTTCTAGGTGGTTTCCAATAGCATCGGTCTAGTTCTTGATTCCATAAAATTGGAACCAGTGATTTTTGTTGGTGGCTAACCATACAACCTAGAGGGGGGTAAATAAGTTGTTTTCAAATTTTGATGATCTTTTACAAAAATTAGTTAATCACTAAATAAAGATTAGCTTAACCTAATATTTGAGAAAACAACAACTAATTGTATGCCAATGTATCTGAATAGAAGAAAACACTTGGACATAGGAAGTTATAGTAGTTCAGCTTTATCCACAAGCCTATGTCCACTCTTGCACTAAGAACCTCAAGACGGGTTGGATTTCACTAACAATTTACTTGGAAAGTTATAAATGACTAGCACTGATCCTATTTATGGTAATAATCACTATCTGGACTCTGCTGCTGCTCTTATACTTGTACACTTAATCCTTTGTACAATTGCTAAACAACATAAATATCAAAACAATATGACAGAGCTTATAGCTAAAAAAAAACAATATGAAGTAAACTTTTTGATTTTTTTTTTTGTGGCACACTCTTGTAGTTTTCTAAGGTATTCCTTTTTATATTATTCTTCAATCTATCCGTTGAAGATCAATTAGAGAAACAAATAACCATTAGAGAGTTTTTGTTGAGCTGCTGTCTAGGGAATGTACTGTCCATACTGTTTCTTTCCTTGAACCCCTACGACTAACCAAAAATGGCAACTACTACTATCTTCTCACTGCATTCTCTAAATGACTTGTCAGATGACCTAGTTGCTCTGCTACAAGCTTTATCTGGATTCATTTGCTATGCAAATCCAAGTATTTCAATGGCTACTTAGCTAACCTATGGTTGTTACATCACCATCGACTTGATCTTTGTAGCTTCAACATAAACATTATGAATTGTTGATCCTTTAGGTTGATTGATAATGTTTATCATAGCAAGACATTTGCAAACTTCTTTCTAATGAATCACATCATGGATATCACATAGTCCTTTGGTTCAAACATCTGCATATACCATAGTAAGTAATATATTAAGGATAGTTTGGATATCATCAAGATCAATTGAAGATATTTCTTCAACAATTTTCAATGCAATCACCAGTTCCATGGGAAAATCGAAACCAAATTGGACTGGTCCATTTTTTCATTTATTTCTCACGCATCCGAATCTCTCCTTTTTCCTTCGCTTCTCATGACTAATGAGTCTAGTCATCCCTCTACTCTTTCCTCTCTACTCTCACACACGCTTCTTTCAAACTTTCACAACCTTGATCGCCTAAACCCTAATCGTTGTCATGACCTACCGGAAAATAGGTTTAGAGGTATTGTCTAAAAGTTAGGCCTACGGCCCTTGATTAAACACGGGCTCTTTCAAGCCCATACCTCGCATGACATTGGTACAAAATGCAATCCAACATTGGGCTAGGGAAATCAAAGATAAAAACTATATTACATATGTAACTAACATTCATGCAGATATTAAAAGATCGTCCTCCAATGACAACAATGATGATGATGATGATGATGATGATGATGATGGGGATATGGCTTCTTCGACTTAAGAACTTTAAATGCTTTTAAAGAAAAAGACGAAATTCAAAGGCAATCGTATTGTCTATTTGAAGCTTAAAAGAGGGGGAAAAAAGCTATGAGCGAGTTGGATTAAAGATCAACTAATATAAGCAATCGGCTTAAATATCACCGGAAGCATATATCAGCACTGCTAGAATCTACATAAGATTATCTAACCTGATCCTATCCACATTTTGATGCTATCAACAAACAATTTCAAATGAGTTTTGATAAACATCATATTCAAAGATATTGTATTTGTTATGCATCAACATCGAGTAAAAGTATTAGTCAAAGTTTCATGATTATCATCAAACTTGCCTTGCAAAACTTTTGATAGATTTATCATGATTATTGATTATACTTGCTGAATTGTTTATGATTATACACGATTTATAATGTTTCTTGTCATAAGTATAAGACATTACATGCATTTATTGCAAAACATGAGGTGTAATGCTTATATAAGATGGAAACATCAACATCTCAATTTGGAAATGATGCTAGTATCACATGTTATATTCTCATTGCATATGAGACCATTTTGCTTAAGGAAAATCCTTTAATATTGAAAGCAACCATTGCATACTTTTGTGTATTCGATTGCAAATGCTACATTGTCAAGAACATTGATGACAATGTTGATAAGTTCGAACCAAGAGCTCATGAAAATATATTTCTTGATTATTCTACTTCTGAAAGTGCATATCGTGTGTTTAGAAGAGTTTTGCAGAAAGTGGAAGAATCGATAAACATCAAGTTTGAAGATAAGTTGAAAAGTGCACAAATTGATGATGATGAAGAACTGGAGCTACTATTTGTACCAACTAATGATATCTATCAAGATCAGCAATTTGAAGCATCAAATTTGAAATTTGCGCATTAGTAAAGGATTAGAGATACAAATCAAGTTGCCCTAAGGATTAATAATGTGTACCAACTCAAGAATGCACTTTACGGACTTAAACAAGCACCAAAATCGTGATATGAAAGGTTAAGTACTTTTTTTGTGGAAGAAGTACACCTCAAGTGCCAAAACTTGGCACGAATAGGCGCTTAAGTGCTAAAAGTTAGGAAAGTGGCACTTAAGTGCCATTTTTTTGAAAAATGGGATACTTAAGTGCCATCTCCGACGAATTTCGCCGGAATTCCTATGTGGCAATTTTTTATTATTTCTTGCCTATGTGGCTCGTCGGAGAGCTGACTCAGCAAAAAAAACACAAAAATAATGTCGTTTTAGCGCGGATTCGAATTTTAATATAAAATTAATTAAGTTAAATTATAATAAATAAATAAATAATATGAGGAAGGAAGAAGGCAGCTGAAAGCTGAGCCCTCCCGCCGCTGTCGCCCCGCCGTCATCAAGAAGAGTCGGTGAAGGTGGGGGGAGGGTCAGCCGGTGGCGACGGCAAGGGCTCAGCCCTCAGCCGCGTGCCTCCTCTCTTCCCTTTTTTTTTCTTTATAAATTTTTTAA
Organism: Eucalyptus grandis x Eucalyptus urophylla; assembly: GCA_028830015.1. NCBI lineage: Eukaryota > Viridiplantae > Streptophyta > Magnoliopsida > Myrtales > Myrtaceae > Eucalyptus > Eucalyptus grandis x Eucalyptus urophylla. The sequence continues at coordinate 25,710,091 of CM054199.1, forward strand.
AATGTTTTAAATAAATTTATTTTTAAATTTACTTTAATTAATTTTTATATTAATTATTTACCACGTCAGAAACAAAACGACATTGTTTTTGCATTCATTTAGTCACATTGATGTGCAAAACGATGTCGTTTTGTACTTACCTTGCTGGAAAATTATCACGTCGGTATTTTGACCGAATTTTCTCGCTGTTGGCATTTAAGTATCACTTTTCTAACTTTTGGCACTTAAATATCCATCCATACCAAATTTTGACACTCTAGGTATCTGGCACTCATTTTCTTGTTGATAATGGATTTCAGTAAGATAAAGTTGATACATTGTTATTCATAGAAAGAAATGATGATCATATTCTGTTGATTCAAATATATACATCATCTCTGGATCTACTAATAAGTTATTGTGCAAGGAATTTGCAAATATCATAAAGAGCGAGTTTGAAATGAGGATGATAGGAGAATTGAACTTTCTCCTTGGTAACAAACCAAAGTTGACACTTTTATATTCCAAGAAAAGTATGCTAGAAAATTGGTAAAGAAGTTTAGGATAAAAACTTGCAAGAAATGTAATATGCCAATGGCACCATTAACCAAACTTGATAAATATGAGAAATGTATGTTCATGATTTGCTCACCATCTTGTTGATATTAGCAAATTTCGCCAAAAATAGCAAACTTTGATGATATCAGCAAATGTCTCTAATAGTAGCTAATTTTACAAATAGCAGCATCTACTATCTAACCTATATATTGTGTTATCTTCAAAGATTTGACAATTCTACTTTACACATTCAAATTACAAAGTTGTTGAAGATATTTTGAGTGACATGAGCAAGCCGTTAAAAGCTCCATTTAAAGGTTAAGTAGTTTCTTGATTGAAATGTTTCAAATGCTATTAGACACTACTCTTATTTATCGAAAAGCAAGGGCACATAATATATTATTTGAGATGTTCTATATTTAACATTATTTGTGTAAGAGCCTATTGAATTTATGCAGAGTGAGATCAAAACAAGCTTGATCAAATAACTTAAACCTTTTCCTTGAATTTCAAAGAGCAAACAATGTTGAGGATGTTGTTACAAAGAAAATAGAAGCAAAATATTTTGTTTAGCACCTCAAAGCAATGATATGATCACTAAAAGTGAAGATACCAAAGTTGAAATCAACATTGAAATCATGACAATACCATTGAAAGTTGAGACAGGACCAACATAGAAGATGTTGCGAATGGTGACTATTTCCAAACCTTGATGAAAGCTATTTGCAAAGAACTATCAAGATGATAGGAGGAGGAAAACAAAAGGATGAAGGGAAACAGGAAGATAAATCATCATATCAAAGAATCAACACATTGAAGAAGAGCGAAGATAAGTGTGGGCAAATCTTGATGAAACTTAAGCTGATTTCTGCCAGGATCTTGATTATCATATTGAGAATGGAAGAAAAAGGTAAATGCATGAATAGAACTTACTAAGTTCTACATAGTACGATTAGCCATCTTCTATATCTCTTACTTGTGGTAATTATGTTGATATTAGTAATATCTTAGTGAAATTAATGATCATGAATTAAGATAATTGTTCATGACATGTGTGGATAAAGATGATATTCTCTGCACGTTGATAATGACTATATGCTAACGATAATGATCTTAAGAAATGATAGCACTTAGAGCGGGGAAGCAACATTGTTCTTGTTAAATTTTCTTATCAATTATTAATATGTTGTCTCTCAATGCTTATATTTCATTAGAATTTCATGATTCAATGCTTTTATCTGTCATTTCTATATATTATCATGAGTTCTAATTATGTTCGTTATTCCTTGATAATTATCATTATGTGGAGACTCTAAAATTTTCTTGTGCAAATTGTTGAAATAATTCAAACCTATTGACCAGATCTTTATATTTCTTTCGCAACATCATGCTTTTCATTAAAGGGAGAGAGTTACTATGATTGTATGCATCCATGGTCCTTGATATATGGATTTTTTTTTATGCATATGATGTTTGATCCACCGCACAAGCTTTATTGCACATTCTTTTTGTTCGCATGCGCATGTCAAATATGGGCAAAGGTTTGATTGTGCGAAAATGAGCTAAGTTGCATATACATTTTTAGCACCTTTTTTGATATTGACAAAAAGGGGGAAGAGATTTAATGAATATACATATGTGTTTGAAGGAGTAGGACGCATTTGGCAACTCACCAAATAATGTTTGATTATGTTCTTTTGTTCTTGGGAATAGATTTGGAATAGAAATTCGTTTGGTAAATTTTTCTCGGGAATAGACTTAGAACAGAATCAAGGAATAAAAAAAAGTTACTTCTGTGTTCCCAGGAATAATTCCATAATCAAGCCAACTGAAAATCATTTTTCTCTTTTCTCTTCTTCTTTTCTTTTTGTTCTTCTTCCTTCTTTCTTCTTCTTCCACCACTGCCATTGTCAGCTACCATCCATTGCCATCGGTCGCCGGTGATCGATTGGCCGAGGTTCGGCGAGCTCATCGGAGGTTCGTCAGGCCAGGACGAGGTCCAACAGATCGAGCTCACCTCGGAGGCTCGCCCAGCCATCAGAGAGGGTTGGCCTCGTTGGTAGCCTGGCTCACTGGTGGCCAAGCACACCTCCCTAAGCCACCCTTGGGCGACGCTCGGCCGAGGTAGATCTAGCAAGGCCAAGGCTCACCGATGACCAAGTAGGCCTCGGCTGAGCCTCCCCCGGCCGCCGGCAAGCCTTGCCTAACTAGGCAAAGGGCGAGGCTTTGCCGAGCCATGGCTGGGCAAGGCTCCAAGACACCGAGCTCATGCTGGCTCAAGGAGGTTGAGCCTCGCCGACGACTAGGCAAGCTCGACCTCGCTAGATTCGAGCGAGGCTCTTTGCCCAACCAAGGCTCGGACGACGACGCACAACCTTGTTGAGGGCTGGCAATGCTCCGGTGAGGTTGCGAGCCCTCATCTAGCCAATCACCGGTCATCCTGAGACCAACGACCGGCCAAAGGTTGAAGAAGAAGAGAACGAAAAGAAAAAAAAAAGAAAAAATTATTTAAATTATTTAAAAAAAGTAAAAGAAAATGATTTAGATTAAAAATTTTGAAAACAGTACCAAATATAATTCTATTTCGGAAATATAAATTTTGGACTATTACTAAACGCCTTAAAATGCTTAGAAATTTTTTTCGGGAACAGAATAAAAAATAATATTTTTTATCAAGAATTATTCCTGGAAAAGAATGGTTACCAAATGTACCCGTATTAGTTCACATAATGATTGTTTATTCCTATTTAAAAATTCATGTGATTTAGTGACTAGCGTAGAAACATGAACTGTTGTTTATTTCCTATGCCTTGCTCATAATGTTTTCACTTGTTATCTCCTCATTATTCATTAAATATATTAATATTTGGATGTTTCATTTTATGCTTATAATGCCCTAATCTAAATTCCTATTTTTTTTGAAAGATAAGTAAATCTGTTTACTTTTCATGCACTCAGATTCAATATCCTTTTTGCATGTTAAGACATCTGCATATTTAGAAGATTATTTTGTCATCATCAAAAAAGAGGATATCGTTAGGAAAACCCCTATATTATTTTAAAGATAACAAAGACAATCAAATACTACTAATGTGTGTATTGGTTGAGTAGTACCAGATGATATATGCACAAGCCAATATGCACATGATGTATAGTACCAAAGATTTTAATATGATGAGTGCTCTACCACAGTCAGGATTGCTCTACCAATATTTGAGGTGAATAAAATTTTGGGCAATAAAAATGTCCACAAGCCGGAAGGATCTTTAGATAAGGTGAACATCTAGAAGGATCTTGATCAAAAGTGAACAAGCTGAGAAGAACGAGGATGTTCGTGATGGCTTGAAGATACAAAGATTAGGTAAACAATTAGATGGACCAGGTTAGGTAAACGAGTCTATAATGGAGATGTTCGGTAAAGTTTAGAATGACCATGAAGAAGAACAATTCAGTAGAGTTGAAATTGCCAATATACTTAGAAGGACCAAAAAGATCAACATCACAAGTGTAACAAAGTATTATCGAAATAGCAGATTGTTGGCAAAGAGCAATTACCTTACACAGATGAGATGAAGGATTGTGACAACATCAGTGATCCTTTTGAGTTTAGTGAAGATAAGAAACTAGTGTGTTTACACGGTGTCTTTGAAGATCTTTGAAAGCTGACTCAGTTAAATCAGTGAAGATGAGAAATCGGCAGGGATGTCGATGTCCTTGAAGATCTTTGGAAATTGATATGGTTAATCAGAAAAGATGAGGAATTAGCGGGGATGTTGATGTCTTTGGAAGTCTTTGTATGCTAAGAAGCCAAGAGGATCATTGGATGATTGACGCAATCATTCCACATGGTGTGCCGGTGGATAGAAACAACAAACCAGTAAAGATCTGCACGTCATGATTATAGGTAGGGGATTGTTAGGATATTTAGTCTTGGAAAGTGCTCAGCACTTGACCACTTACCTATAATAATGAAAAGAGAAAATAGTCGTTACAAAGGCTGGGAATTTGCAGAAAGATCACCAGAGTTGATCAGGAATAGTTTTGGCATTAATGAGCAAATCTGACAAAAGTACATTGATATTGAATAGTCGCTATCAGAAAGACATTGCCTATGTTAGAAAACCATTCTAACAATCTTTAGCAATAGTTTGCTACTGGCAACGGCCAAAACTAACGGCTACTTGGGGATTTCAATGGGCAATGGTCATCCGAAAATGGATATAACTATTGAGTCCAAAAGAAGTAGTTGGGTTGGGAAAAACCAAGTAAGATGGGTGAAGTGCTTTGAGGTTTATTGTTTGTTCTATATTTGTTCTTAACTACTACGTATTCCTGATGTCAACGTCTGGATGGTTTTAATGTTTATAATTAGTGATAAGAGCAAGTGTGCAAGAGTGGTAGTAGTATGTGAGTCTTGACAGTGTGATCTATTGGAAAAGTGGTGCCTATTGATTGTAACTTGTCTTAAAGATTGGTAGTGGATCTTAGCCTTGTCGTGGTTGTTAGTGTTAGGAGTGGATGTAGACTTGGAAATAAAATCGAACCACTATATAGTTACTTGCAAATCTTCTATCTCTTCACTATTTGCATTGCCTAATCTTTATTATCACGATTTGTTAAATAGCAACACATGCATCTAATTTCTACAATTTATTTCTACCAATATTTGAAGTTGAACTTATTATCTTCCGAAAATGTTTTTCATAGTTCTCAAACAACCTATTCACCCTCTCCTTTCCCTTTAGGTTGTATTGTAAGCCCAAACATACTGTTACTTACACGTACCATGCATGAGCATATATTTGAGATTGCAAACTTAGCAGCAAAATTAGAAACTTCGGGAGTGAACATGAATGAGTTCTTTTTGGTACAGTTCATACCAATCCATTGTTTTGTTAACAATATGGTTCATTTCGAGTATATTATAATGCTATAAAGGATAAATGGAATGTAAATAAATTAGCCAGTATATAATCAAAAAGCTTATTTTGTTCATTTCTTAAGTCATGAAGAAGCTAAAAAAGAATTCTAAAAGAAAAGATGAAAAGAGCAAGACAAAGGAATTAGACAATCTAAATGACTCTTCTAAGGCTTCTTAAATCCATAAGAAGGTATACAATTTTATTAAGTATCACTTTTGTAATAAAATTGGGCACTTGAAAAAAGATTGCCTAAAACGTAAAGTTTAGTTTGGAAAGAAATATAAGTATCATATTTTAGTATGTTTTGAATCAAACTTTATTGAAATTTCACATAATGTTTGGTGGATTGATTTTGGTACCAATACTCATATTTTAAATATGATGCAAGGATTCTTTACTATCCAAACTATAAAGCCAAATGGAACTATTATTCATGGCAAATAAAAACAATTACCAGTTGAAGGCATTGACACTTATGGTTGATCTTAGATATTATGTATTATTTGGATTTATTTCAAACCGTTTACCTTTTTACTTAGTACCGATTCAGTCATTTCCAGCAAATTTTGGCCGGATTTTGCTGACTAAATGCCGATCGGCTGACGTAGCCTGATCGGTACTAACGTAGACAACTTTTAATGATATTTTAATATTTTTGAATTTTTTTATTCTTATTCTTATTCTTATTCTTTTTTCTTTTTTTCTTTTTTCCTAACCCTCCTCCAGCCAGTCGCCGGACCTTGGCAATTGGCCAGAGGCGACGGCTAGCGAGGTCGACCTTGCCGACCACCTCATTTGTGGCCGCGAGGGCAGCCTCGCCCCTCGTCGGCGCCACCCAGGCCGTGATTCGGCAAGGTCGAGCCTCACCGGCCATGGGTGAGGCTCAACCTCGCCAGCCTAGCGCTAGGTTGCCAATGGTCGGCGAGGGCGAGCCTCGTCGCCTAGCACAAGACCACCCTCCTAGCCACTAGCGAGGTGGCCGGCGAGGTCCAGCGAGGTTGATCTCGCCGACCGTCGCCTCTGGCCAGTTGTCGAGGTCTAGCCACTGGCTAGAGGAGGGGAAGGAAAAAATAAAAAATATTAAAATATTATTAACAGTTGTCAACGTTAGGATTGATCAAGTCGCGTCAGCCGACCGATGTCCATTAGCAAAATCCGGCCAAAACTGGCCATAAATGACTGAATCGACACTAAGTAAAAATATTTAGGGCTAAATTGGCACCAAAAAAAAGTTTATGACTAAATTGGCACAAATACAAAAGGTTTATGACTTTTTTTTAACACTTTTCCCGAATAATAATCTTATAGAAATTGAAATTTTATGCAAGGGTCTCTACAAGTTTAAACTTGATAATGCTTTTGTTAAGACTTTAATGATCTTGCATCATAATATTGGCACCAAAAAGTAATTTAACTAATGAGAATTTAAGTAAACATTTGGGTTACATATCCAAAGAAAGAATGTAAATATTAGTGAAGAATGAAGTTCTTCTGAATTTTGGACTTTACTGATCTTGGAGTATGTATTAATTGTATCAAAGATAAACAAATAAAACACACTAAGAAATGTGTCACAAGCACATATTTTCTTAACATTACTCAAACTAAAATATATTGTCCTTTTAATATTCCACTTTTCAGTCGAGAAAGTTTTTTTTATCACATTTATTAATGATTTTTTCGCAATATGGTTACATTTATCTATCGCATGATAAATCTCAATCAGTGAATGCACTTGAGGTGTATATTAAAGAAGTTGAGATATGAGAAAAAAGTAAGGCCAAATAGAGATAATGAATATTATGGAAAAATATGATGAATTGAGACAATGTCTAGGTCTATTTGCTAAATTTCTTGAAAGACATAGTGTTTATGCTCAATAACACCATGCTAGGTATACATGCACCTAAATGGTGTGATAGAAAGGCGTAACCGTTTTTTTTTATAGAAATAATTAATAGTATGATGAGTTATATATGTGAATGTATGCATTAATAACTTTTATTTATTTATTAAACATGATTCCTATTAAGGCAGTTTCAAATACTTATTTCAAACTATATATGGGAATAAGACCCATTTTGTGACACCTATATGTTTGGGGTTGTCTATTAGCAGTTAGAATTTAAAATCCACATGAAAGAAAATTGTATTTTAGAACGAATAGTGGTTACTTCATTGGTTACTTAGAAAAATTTAAAGAGTATAGATTTTATTGTCTTAATCATTTTACAAGAATTGTTGAATCTAGAAACACTAGGTTCATTAAAAAGGTGGAGTAAAGAACACCCCAAGTGCCAAAACTTGGCATGGGGGGACACTTGAGTGCCAAAACTTTGAAAATGTACACTTAAGTGCCAAAATCGGAGTAAAGTGGATCACTTAAGTATCACTCCGGTCAAAATTCGGCCAAATTGCCGACGTGGCAATTTTCCGGAAAGTTTGGTCTAAAATGGTGTCGTTTTGCACGCTGATGTGACGAGAAAATGCAAAAACGACGTCGTTTTGTGTCTGATGTGTAAACAATAATATAAAAATTAATTAAATTAAATTTAAATTTAATTTTATTTAAAATATTCTAAAAAACTAAAAACTAAAAATTAAAAAGGGGGGGGGGGGGGGACAAGGGGGCGGCTAAGGGCTGAGCCCTCGCCGCCGTCGCCTCCCCGCCGTCGCCGGGAAGGGCCGGCGACAAAGGGGGGAGGGTCAGCCCTCGTCGGATCTTGGCCAGGGATCGGCGACGAGGGCCCGCGAGCCCTCGCTCAGATTTGGGGCGAGGGTCGCGACCCTCGCCGCCGGTCAGCCGGGGGTCGGCGACCCCGGCCGACCCTCCCCCCTCTGTCGCCGGCCCTTCCCGGCGATGGCAGGGAGGCGGCGGCGGCGAGGGCTCAGCCCTTAGCCGCCCCCTTCGGCCCACCCCCATTTTTTTTAGTTTTTAGTTTTTTTAGAATATTTTAAATAAAATTAAGTTTAAATTTAATTAATTATTTTTTATATTATTATTTACACATCAGACACAAAATGGTGTCGTTTTTGCATTTTTTTCGCCACATTAGTGTGCAAAACGACGCCGTTTTGGACCAAACTCGTCGGAAAATTGCCATGTCGGCAATTTGGCCGGATTTTGGCCGGAGTGGCACTTAAGTGATCCATTTTACTTCGAAAATGGCACTTAAGTGTACCTTTTTAAAGTTTTGGCACTTAAGTGTCCCTCCATGCCAAGTTTTGGCACTCCAGGTGTCTTAAACTCTAAAAAGGTGACATCAATGAGAGTAAATGAATGTGCGATATTTGCATTCAAAAAGTTAGGGTGGAAGTTTCTATACCCAGAACTTCTAAAGTTGTTATTTTTACTATTATAGTTTAACCCAGCAATAATTAAGAATAACAAATAAATGAGCAAACACTATATAATAAAACTACCGATATTAAACCTACAGTAATTGAGTCACAAGAAATAACATTAAGAAAATCTCAAAGAGAAATAAGGTCAGTTATCTCTAATAAATATGTGGTTTACCTAAAAGAATCAGAAATTGACTTAGGAATTAAAAATGAAACTATTATTTTCACAGGCCATAGAATGTGATGATTCTACTTAGTGGTTTAATGCCATGGAAGAAGAGTTAAAATATATGGATCAAATTAAGTTTAGGATCTTGTTGAATTACCTAAAGAACGTAAAAATATCGAGTGTAAATGGGTCTTTAAGGCCAAACACGACTTAAAAGGTGACATCGAGCGGTATAAGGCCAAACTTGTTAGTAATGGTTTTACTTATAAAGAAAGCATTGATTGTAAGGAGACCTCAGTAGTTTCCAAGAAAGACTCACTTATAATCATTATGACATTAATGGATCATTACGATTCATGTTGGTGCTAACAATGCAACATAGAAGGGGGATTGAATAGGTTAAGTGGTGATGTATTAAAATCTTTTGCAAAATATTAAACAATCAGCATTCAAGATGATTTGTGAATAAACCACTATGTGTGATGCCGATAAGTAAAACAGAGTAGAATAGACATATCACCTAATGATATGTAGCGGTTTAATTTTTAGCTAGGCATACATCCATTATTAGATATATAGCTTTAATAGAGACTGGATTTTACAAGTAATCAACAGTGCAAGTTATAAATGGTGAATGCAGTTCTCTTCACTTGATAGATCACACTATATGATACAAGAACACTGCACTTACTCTTGTATCCTTTTAGATCAAGATCAATGGCAATTTCTAGCTCACAAGACAATATCAGTAGTTCGCGCATATCTCGGTCCTTGGCCTTCTCTTCATAGCATCACTGCTCCTTATATACTGAGGTCTTCAATATATTTGTTAGAGACTTCAAGGATAGCCAACTAGCCGTTTGAGAGAGTATGGCCATCATCAAGATTGTTCCTGTAGTCTCTTCACCAACAAGAGTAGACAACTCAAAATGATTACTAACCGTTGTCTTATCTTTGAGAATTGTTAGTTACTTTTCTGCTACTTAACCCGGTTTTTTAGCTACGGAATCTAGAGCTTCAACAACTATATTATGAGCCATGTATCACCAATGTAGATTATGAGTGACCAAGTTAGCCATCTTGATACCAACTGTAGACTCGCGATGTTAGGATCAATGATCATCAGTACTAAGGAATTCCAAGTTGCCATTACTAGTTCTAATTCTCCTAAGAGTTAGAGACTAGTATCTCTTCTTTATTGATATGAAGGATCATTAATAATGATAACTTGTTACAATACTTGCATTCATCATTATTAGTTTGGTGATCATCAAAATTTCATAGGGATATTTAGAGGAAGAAATTTATACAAACCAACTTGAGGGCTTTTCAATTAAACGAAAGAAATCCATGGTGTGTAAGTTAAAAAAAAAAAAAAACCAATATATAGACTTAAACAAACTTCCCAACAATGGTATCTCAAGTTTAATGATACCATAACTTCTTTTGAATTTAAGGAAAACACCATTAATCAGTGTACATTTACAAAGGTTAGTGGGAGCAAGTTTATTTTTCTAATTTGTATGTTGATGACATTTTGCTTATTGCTAATAATCTTAGTTTGTTACATGAAACCAGGAAATTTCTTTGTAAAAATTTTGAAAGGAAAGATATGGGAGAGGCGACATATGTGATAGGAATAGAAATATTCCATGATAGATCACAATCATGGTTAGGGTTGTTTCAGAAAGTCTACATTAGTAAAAATTTTAGAGAAATTTAATATGGATAAATGGTCAATAAGAGTAGTTCAAATTCAAAAAGGTAACAAATTTTGCTTTATACGATATTCGAAAAGTGAATTGGAACAAAAACAAACAAAAAGTACTCCTTATGCATATATTATTGAAAGCTTCATGTATGCTCAAACTTGCACTAGATTAGATATCAGTTTTGTTGTTGGAATGTTGGGTAGGTAACAAAGTAACTCAGGATTGGATCATTGGAAAGCTACAAAGAAAGTTTTGAGATACATACCAAGAACAAAGAATCATATATTCACTTATCGAAGATCTAATCATTTTGATGTAATTAGATATCTAGATTCAAACTTAGCTTGGTTGCTTGTCCCTTTTTACTAGAGGGGCAATTTTATGGAAAAGTGCTAAGCAATCAGTCATTGTTGCATCCACTATGGTGATGAGTTTGTAGCACGCTTTGAAGCCACTATTCGTGGGCTATGATTGCGAGATTTTATTTCAAGGCTTGTGATTATTGACATTATTGCTAAACCATTGAAAATTTATTGTGATAACTTTATAACAATTTGCTTCCTATAAAATGACAAATATTTTAAGTGTGCTAAACATATGAAAATTAAATTCTTGTCTATTAAAGAATAAATTTAGAAACAAAATGTGTCAATTGAATACATTAACACCAACTTTATGATTGCATATCTCTTAACAAAGGGACTACTGCCCAAAATATTTAATAAACATATTGAAAGAGTGGGCATTATTGGATATCATTAATGATTTTGGATTATAATTACATTAAGCTTATTTATTTAACACTCTAGGCTCATTTTTGTATTTTTGATGTTTCCTATTTTCTATTTAGTATACATGATTGAAATAGATAAATATTTAACGGGATGGTCATTAACAAATACATTATAGTTGGACCATTACTATACTACTCATATATGGATCAAGTTAAGTAGAGAGAGCTATAATTGCAATACATAGAATGGACTAATTTAATTAATGACATTCAATTTCTATGACTCGTATTAGTTTTTTTAATTAATCGTTACTATTATGTAATAACCACTTTAAGAAAGGTGTATTATGGTCTTTATTAAACCATGGAAGAAAGGTCATATGGGCCAAGTGGGAGGATGTAAAAATAAGTATGACCCACATGATATTATTAATTAATAGATGATCAACCATAGTGCATGAGAAAAACGGAGTGATCGGCATTAGATTGAGAGAAACCGGCATATAAATGCAGCATGGAAAGAAGCAAACTAATTTCTACTTGCTTGTTTCAAGCCATAAAGACACGTGTGCGGTCTGCAAACCAAATTTCTCTTCCCATTTGGCGGATGACCGGGAGGTAAGGGCATGGGAACTTCCTCGTTTAAGGAACTGTGTACAATGGTATTTTGCACAAAGTTGATATAAATCCCATTGTCGGGACGAAGTAACCATCAACAAAATAGGGATGATTGTCAATTCTACGACAGGAGGAAAAGTTATCGTGCTAATCAATTCTTTGCAGCCAATCGAGCTTTATATTGGTCAATTGCACCGTCTAATTTCCTCTTGATATTTTATATCCACTTGCAATTGATGGGCTTTTAGTCAAGAGGTATAGTCACGAGCGTCCATCTCTTAGTCTCCTCCAATGACGCAAACCCTGTTTCCATGACTTCACACAAGGAAACTTGATTGAAATTACCGGGTGCAACAATGGAAGATAAGGCACGAAGAAAAAATTGGAAGAATAGAAATAAGTAATGTACTGTACTAAAGGAAAAGAGATACCTCTGAATTAAGAAGGTGACTGAAATTGGGTTTGAGAGTAAACAGAATCTTGATCCCTAGAAAGAGGGTGTGAAGCTCTTTGAGAACGACGCCGTATATGAGTTGATGGCACGTTAACGGGAGCACCCCTGGCTATGGTTGAGTCTCTGACTAGTGAAGAATCATGCACTTGTGATGTCCGCAGAGAAAAAGTGGGTTAAATTAGCTCAGTAACGTCTGGTATAGGCATAGGCAAAACCGGAGTCTGTAAAAAATGGGATACAGAAATAAAAGGATTTTGTGTTTTTGCTAGTAGACAATAGTTTATATCTGAAAGAAGGCACGTGAAACTTGATGCAAACACAAGTCTGGAATGAACTTTTTTTTTTTTTGGGTCTAGAGGATTACTTGAGAACCCCAGTATTGGACATAGGTACGGTATGCCATTTTTTTTTGTCGTTGTACGGTATCACCATTTTTTTTTTTTGGGGTCTAAAAACGCTGCCTTTCATTCAAGTAAAACGGAAGTTACAACCCGTAGAAAGGGCATTGATACATAGCAAATCCATTAAAATTTGGGGAGGTGAGGAAGCCCAATTAGGAGAAAGGGTGCCGCGGCCATGGGCCTTGGTGGCCCAATCAGCTGTGCCGTTTGCTTCTCTTCTGCAATGCCAGATTCGCAAATGGGGAAAATAGAGGATCGAAGTTGCATCATCAGCGACCAGCGCTCGATAGTCCCATGGCAGAAGACTCCGATCGTTGAAGATCTCCACAAGCTTTATACAATTGGACTCAATAAAAAGTTGAGCATCATCCTATCCTCGTTCAAGCAAATAAGTAAGAGTGGAAAGTAGGGCTTGAATCTCAGTTTGCAGCGGGGAAGACGTACAAACTGTGCTGGCAAATACAGCGATCAAAGTACCGGTGTGATCCCTACAAACGCACGTGATGGCACCTGTATGGTTCGCCGTGGGAAAAGCCCCATCTATATTGACCTTGATGCTGCCCCGATTCGGAGGAATCCATGCCCAATTAGGGTTTAGAAGATCTTGTCCTGTGTTTGTCACTGGCTGCACCATGCTGTTGATCAGCTTTGCATCAGCTAGCACCAGATCCACCAGCTAATCGGGATTGGTACGTTGATGTCAGAAAGTGAAGTGATTCTGCGCCTTCCATATTTGCCAAAGGATGGATGCGATGATCTCCATTGAAGGTAAGTCAGACTGATTTTCAAGTATATCTTCCAGCCATGCATCCATTCTATGTGTTCTAAAAGCTGAGTTATCAATCTGTACACTAGAATGAGACCAGATGTTCTTGTTGGAGAAATCCTCTTGAAGTGTTTTGAAGTTGACAAAACGTTTCTATCAGTCTAGTCTGAAGGCTTGCAGACTCTGCTATTTAAAGTCTGAAGACCTCCGGACAGCCAGACTCAAGACTCAAAGTCTATCCTCATTGACAGTTTCTAATCCGTTGAAGAAAGGCCATCCAGAACTGGATGTTTCATTAAGGATGTGACCTTATCGACTAGAGAAGATCTCTTGGCTGGATATGACATAACGGAATCCTTTGTTTGATCATAATTGATTCGAAGATTAAGGATTCGATGATTGGCAAAGTATACTTGGAAGGTTCTACTTATGGAAATCAAGATCCTGATTGTATGGGCGAACATGATTGATGGGCTATCGACATGTTCCTTTAATAGCTCGAATGATCTTCCTAATTGATTCCGTCCAACGGGTAGATTGGAGGAATTCCTTTGGTAAGTGCCAACGGGTATGATGACATGAAGGAGTATATAAGGAAGACGTTCCAGTTGTTCGAGTGGGTGCACGAAAGAAGAATTCCAAAGTCTGAAGCTCCTTGTTCTTAGTCAATTCATTTGTTGAGCAAAATCGTGTAAACAAAAGAGAGTCTATATTTGTGAGAAATCTTGAAGAAGTGTGGTAGATCATCTACATTGTTGAATCAAGGAAAAGCTGTGCTGTAACTTCTCTTTTGTTCATAGTGAAATCCAGTCGGTGGGCTGTCAGTGCGGAAAAGTGGACGTAGGCTTGGAATAAGCCGAACCACTATAAATCTTGTGTTCAATTTTCTCTTCCCTAACCTCTACTTTACTTTGATTGTATTTTCCTTTCTATCGTTTGCCTAGAATCGCTTCCGTATCTCGAGAATTTGTTTGTGCACCTATTCACCCCCCCTCTAGGTGCTTATACTAGATGTCTCAATTGGTATCAGAGTCCGTGTACTCACTTTGTTTGAAGTGTTTTACTTCAGAGTTAAAGATCCATGGCTAGTATGTTGGCTCCAGGGCTGGTAGAAGGGCAAAGTAATACCAAATCACTTTACTTTGATGGAAAGGATTACAACATATGGAAAAACAAGATGAAAGCATTCCTAAGATCAAAGGATCCTCTGGAATGGGACGTTGTAGAAAAAGGAATCATTCCTAAAGCTGCATCTGTCTCAGAAAAAGGAAAAGATGTTGTTAAGTCTAGCGAAATGACTCAGGAAGAGATAATCAAGAGACAAGCTCTTGATGCAAAAGCAATTTATTCCTTATATTGTGCTTTATCCCCTACTGAATATAACAGAATATCTTCTTGTGTTACAGCTAAAGAAGTTTGGGATAGATTACATATTACCTATGAAGGAACCGATCGAGTGAAAGAGACTAGAATCAACATTCTCCTCGGTCAAGATGAAGCCTTCAAAATGAAACCAGGAGAATCTATAACTGATATGTTTAGTCACTTTACAGAAATCGTGAATGGTCTTGAAAATCAAGGTCAACCAATTTCTGATCCCATGAAAGTAAACAAGCTACTGCGTGGACTCTCCAAGGATTGGAATCACATAAAGACCTCAATCAGAGAGACCCAAAGAATTATGCCACTATCTGTTGATGAGTTGGTTGGGACTCTTTAGTCTTATGAAGTGGAACGAATCAATGAAGACGAAGACCCTAAAGGTAAGAAATCCATTGCATTAAAATCTAATGATGATTCTGATGTTACAGATTCTGAAGACGATATGGATGATGAGGAACTTGCTCTCATGATAAGAAGATTCAGAAAGCTGAACAGAAAAGGAAGAAGATTCAATCCAAAGAAACAAAGTTTTCAAAAGCAACAGACTAAGTCTGTTGAGGATGATGAATCAAACAAAGATGTAGTTTGCTTTGAATGTAAGAAAAAGGGACACATCAGACCCAATTGTCCTCTTCTGAGGAAGAAGAAAGGAAAAACTGAAAAGTACCGAAAAGCTCTTAAAGTTGAAACCTGGAGTGATACAAAGTGTGAAGAAAGTGATGATGATTATGCCAATATATGTCTGATGGCACAATCAGATTCAGATTCAAATTCCGAGACAGATTCAGATTCAGAAAGCGAATTTGAGGTAAGTAACTTCAAAATCCCTATTAAGGTTTCAAAATACATTGATGAATTGTGTTTTAGTCTTAAGACTTCTCTTAAAAGAATTTCCGAACTCAAGAAGGAAAATTCTACTCTAAAACAATAGGAAAATATTTTGAAAGAAAAAGTGAATTGTTTAGACAAGAATGTTTCTTCTCTTAAAGAAAGTGAAGATAATCTTTTAAAAGAAAATGCATTCTTGAAAAGTGATATCTCAAATATTTCCAAAAGATTTTCTATAGGATCTGAGAAACTGGAAAAAATTCTCTCTATTCAAAGACCTTATTTCAATAAATCTGGTTTGGGAATGACTGCTGAAACCATTCCTTTAATTGATTTTCCTAAAGTAAAGGAACGAATCAAACAAAGACCCACAAGAGATGCTTACAAAAATCATTTTAAAAGGATCTTTGTAAAACCAGTAGGTCGCAATGCTCTCAAATGCTCAAAGTGCTATAGTGCAGATCATTTTGAAAAAGAATGTCCTATGATTTGGAAACCTGTTAAAAAGGTATGGGCAAAAACCGCATATCATACTAACACCAATGGACCCAAGAAAATATGGGTACCAAAGAAGGTTTGAGTTTCTTTTTTAAAATGCAGGTCACTATCAAGAAAAAGGTAAAATGGTATCTGGATAGTGGATGCTCAAGACACATGACAGGAGACTCAAATTACTTCATAAAGCTTGTTCGAGTAAATGGTGGAAAAGTCTCTTTTGGAGGAAACAGCAAAGGAAAAATCGTGGGATATGGAATTGTAAAGATTGGAAATCTCACAATCAGCAATGTTTCTTTAGTGGAAGGGCTTAATTACAATTTGCTCAGTATTAGTCAACTATGTGATACTGGTTTCAAAATCAACTTTCAAGAGGGAATATGTTCAGGAATTAGTAAAGATTCTACTCAGTCATTCATGGGTCGAAGACATGGAAATATCTACCTCTTGGATGTGAAACCAGATGAATCACAATGTCTAATCTCAATCCAAGACGAAGCAAACTTATGGCACAGAAAGCTTGGGCACGTCAATATGAAGCAAATAGCTAAAATCTCAGCAAAGAAGCTTGTTCGTGGTCTACCCAATTTATCATACCAAAAGTCTGATCTATGTACACCATGTATATTGGGAAAACAGGTAAGAAATTCCTTTAAACCAATAAATCAAGTTTCCACTAACCATGTACTGCAGCTTCTGCATATGGATCTTTTTGGACCAACCAGAACACAAAGCATTGGAGGTAAGAAATACTGCCTAGTAATTGTGGATGATTACTCACGATTTACTTAGGTATATTTCTTGGCAAGTAAGTTTGAAACTTTCTCTTACTTTGAAAAGTTTGCTAAAAAGGTTCAAAATGAAAAAGGGTATGTTATCTCGAGTATAAGAATAGATCATGGAGGTGAGTTTGAAAATTATGATTTTACAAAATTTTGTGATGAATCTGGTTTTCAGCATGAATTCTCCTCTCCATATACTCCAAAGCAAAATGGAGTTGTGGAAAGAAAGAATAGATCACTTCAAGAAATGGCTAGAACTCTTTTAATTGAAAGTAACATCTCTTCACGTTTTTGGGTTGAAGCAGTTTCTACAGCATGTTACATTATAAATAGAGTTTTTCTAAGGCCTATTCTGGAAAAAAACCCCTATGAACTATTCAAAGAAAAGAAGCCTATTGTTTCATATTTTCATGTATTTGGATGCAAATGTTTTATACTGAAAAATGCAAATGATCGAGTTGGTAAGTTTGAAGAAAAGTCAGATGAAGGCATCTTCCTTGGATATTCAACCACAAGCAAAGCGTACAGAGTCTACAACAAGAAGACTCAAACAGTGGAAGAATCAATGAATGTTAAATTCCAAGACTCTATGCAAAATGAATCAATTCAGACTCATCTTGAAGAATCTGAACTTGCTCCAGACTCTACAAAGTCTAAAATAGCTCAGACTTTGAAGGACTAGCAACAAGTGACCGTTGAAGATTCAAGTGAAGGAAGTGACCATCAATCTGACAAATTAACCAGCAACTGGAAACATAAGTCCAGTCATCCCAAAGATCTTATTATTGGTGACATCAATGAAGGAATTCGCACAAGATCCAAAAGGCGCGAAGAGTCTAGTGCTGTGGCTCTTGTTTCTGAAATAGAACCCAAAAGCATAGAAGAAGTTTTATCTGATGAAAGCTGGATTGAAGTTATGCAAGAAGAGCTCAGGCAATTCAGCATTAATGATGTCTGGGAATTGACTCCTAAACCAAAAGGTAAGTATGTTATTGGAGCTAAATGGGTTTTCAGGAACAAGATGAACGAGAAAGGAAAAGTCATAAGAAACAAGGCAAGACTCGTGGCCAAGGGATACACACAAGAAGAAGGGATAGACTATGACGAGACTTACGCACTAGTAGCAAGGTTAGAAGCAATTCGATTATTACTTGCTTTTGCTTGTTATAAGAATTTCAGGTTATTCCAAATGGATGTCAAAAGTGTCTTCCTAAATGGATTCATCCAAGAGGAAGTCTATGTGGAACAACCACCTGGGTTTGAAGACCCAAGGAAACCAGACTCAGTATTCGGACTCAAAAAGGCTTTATATGGCTTAAAACAAGCACCTTGAGCTCGGTACGACAGACTGAGTAAGTTCTTAATTGAAAATGGATTTGTTAAAGGTAAAGTAGACACTACTAATTTCATTAAAAGAGAAAGCAAGAGTTTTCTACTTGTTCAAATATATGTCGATGATATTATTTTTGGATCCTCTAATGAAAGTCTATGCAAAAAATGCTCTAAGACTATGCAGGATGAATTTGAAATGAGCATGATGGGTGAGTTAACCTTCTTTCTTGGACTTCAAGTGAAACAACTGAAGGAATGAACTTTTATTCATCAAGAAAAATATGCTAATGATATTGTGAAGAAGTTTGGACTGGACAATTGCAAAAAGGCCGATATACCAATGTCAAGTTCGTTGAAGATAGATAAAGATGAAGGAGGAAAGAAAGTCGACCAAAAGTTATACAGGAGTATCATCGGTTCACTTCTTTATCTTACTGCTTCTAGACCTGACATTTTGTTTAGTGTTTGCATTTGTGCCAGATTTCAAGCAGACCCTAAAGAATCACATTTAAATGCTGCAAAGCGTATTATCAAATATATTGCATCAACTTCAAGCTTCGGCCTCTGGTATCCTAAAAGGGGAGACTTTACTCTTCTTGGGTACTCAGACGCAAACTTAGCCAGATGCAGAGTTGATAGAAAGAGCACCTCAGGTACCTGTCAACTACTTGGAGGCAGGACAGTGTCTTGGTTTTCAAGGAAGCAAAGTACAGTAGCTCTCTTTACAGCAGAAGCAGAATATGTAGCTCTCGGAAGTTGTTGTTCACAAATTCTGTGGAAAAAACAATAGCTAAGAGACTTTGGAATTGAAGATTCATGCATGGAGATTAAATGTGACAACACCAGCGCAATCAATCTCACCAAAAATCCAAATTCTTCACTCAAGAGCAAAGCATATAGAGATTCGACATCACTTCATTAGAGATCATGTTCAAAATGGAGAAATTATTATTCAGTTTGTTGACTCGAAGAACCAACTGGCGGATATATTTACAAAGCCTTTGGAGAAAAATCAATTTGAATTTATCCGTTCCAGACTCAACATTTTGAGGTTTGAAGAAGTTAAAGTCTAGAGACTCTCAGACTTAGACAAATAAGACTTTAACTGCAAGACTTTGACTATAAGTTATTCTCTCTCTAATCTCATCTTGAAAAGGTACGTTTAGTGTTTGATTATTGTTATCTCAACCGCTATCTTTAATTGACGAGATTATTGCATCGTTTCCTGTAGAAAAAGGAGTTATTTTGAAATGACCATTTTTCGAAAAAGGCAGTTATTTTTTTTAAAGGCATCTTTTCACTTTCCATTATGACAATTGGTATCCCCTCCTTTCGACTGTCTTATATACAGTCAGTTTCTCTTCGCTTAACTCCAAAACCCTAAAAAGCACCAATCTTCCATTCCTCTTTTCTTCTCTTGTTTAATCTTCGAAAAAGTTGTCATCTTTCTTGGGAAAGTCAAGCAAGGAATCTTTCAAAGACTAAGAAAGATGTCGTCTTCAAGAAAGTCTTCGAGGATCGCAAGCAGGGGACCACGGCGAATGAATGAGGGGCCTACGCACTTCGATCTCACTGAAGAAGAAGTGTCTCCAAATCAGCAGCAGAGCCCACAACATTCTCAGCAGCGTCATTCTCCTCCATCTAGTCCTCAAGATGTTTTTTTTTTTGGTAATCAAGTCCTCAAGATGTTGATCATCATCAAAATGAAGAAATCATTGAAGATGCAGACCCTGTAAGAGTTCAAAGGCCCTCTTTTATTTATAAGTTGTATCGTGCTTTAAAAGGGACTAGTACTCCATTGAACTATGTCGATGATTTTCTTAAGCACAAAGGATATCCCAAGTGATCCTTGTGATTGGGGAATTAATCCGGTAGATGGAAATGATGATGACAAATTATACAACCAATTTCAACCAAGAATGGGAGTTGCGGTGGAAATTCAAGGAAAAATGGGAGAGTTGTTTAGATCGAAGGAACAAAAGGATCTATACTCAAAATTGTTGAAGCGTGGGGTGATAAACCCTATGAGTGTGGATTTTGATTTTCTGGATGCTGTGAATGTGAACTTAAGGGAAAAGTTCGGTCATCTTCAACTTGAAAAATTCTGCTCTGACACCACAGAGGCCTATCCTCAACTAACTGCATATTTCTATTCAAATCTTAGTTTCTTGGATGCGAATAGATTTTCCTTCAGTGTCAAAGATCAAGACTTTGTAGTGGATATGGATATGCTGGCAGATGTGTTAGGAGTTAAGAGAGGAAGATATCAACGGATCAAAGTTTATATTGCTCGTACTACACTGGAACTTGTTAAGGACAGGAGAACAGAGGAAAAGATTTCCTATTCAAGGATGAGTGCATTCAACATCTTGCTGCATAAAATTGTAATCAATTGCCTCAGACCGAAATCAACTTCCAAGACTGATGTCTCAAGTTCAGAGGCAAAGCTAATGTATGCCATCATCATTGGGAAAAGGTTTTCACTTCCTCACACTGTTATGTTCCACATGTATAGAGCTGTGATGAAGGACAGAGGTCAACTTCCTTATCCAGGTCTTGTGACGAAGTTAGTCAGACATCTGAACATTCGGCCTCCGCAAATTCTTTGTGCTCGATCGTGCGATCATATGGTGGTAGGACTGAAAATGGTGACTAAGATGCGTCTGAAGGAACTAAGCAAGGCATTGGAGAAATTTAAGGAGAAGACTCCAGTCAAATCTCATCAATTCTCTTCTGCAGGAAAAAGAAAAGGGAAAGAGCCCATGGATGCTCCATCCAAGAGAAGAAGAGCTCTCCTCGTTGAGGATGAAGATGATGAGGATAACATCACCATTTCTGCAATGGCTTTGAAGAATCTCAGTCGATCTGTTCCAAAGAAAGAGTCAGAACAGCAGACATAAGAAAGAGCAGAGGAAAAAGAAACGGAGGAAAGAGAAGAAGAAGAAGAAAGAGATGCTGAGAAAGAGAGAGTTGAAAAAGAAGAAGAAGAGAAAATAGATCAAGAAGAAGGAGAACATGAGGAGCACTCTCCACCTAAAGGCATGAACACAGGGGGAGACCAAGAGAAAAGAGGAATGTCCTCAAATCCTGCAACCAGTGAGGGAGTCAGTCGATCCCCAACAGATCCAGAGGATATTTATGCCTCTCAGTTTCCTGAGGAAGGTCATGATGTTTCTTCGCCAAATCTGCGTGATTATGCTGATCTACCATCGTCTGCATTTACTCCATCAGATCGTGCCAACGCCGGTACTCAAACTGACAATTCAGCAGACTTTCGCAGAGTTATGGATATTTTCTTGGAAATGCAAGGTCAGATATATGCATTGGGATGTGAAGTTCAGAACTTGCAGAATGCATGACAAGTTTCTTCGGGTTCATTGAATGATCAAATCCAAGCCCTTTCTCTTCGGATTCAGGCTAATACTAAGGGTGAGGATGTTGCACAACTAAAGGAAGACTTGAAAAGGCTGGAAGGCATCATTCAATCGATGGGAGATTTCCAACTTGTTCGTGTTCCCAAGCATTCTTGACTCCACTCCATTTTCATCTCAATCTTTTTTATGCTAACAAAAAGGGGGAGAGTTGCGAGACTTGAAAAACTTTGAACTTAAATTTGTCGAACTTTTAGCTTGTTTGGTTTGTGGTTTGTTTTGACTTGACTTGTGAGTCATGTGTGTCTGGATGTGGACTAAATTTGGGATTTGGATTTGACTGCTTATTATTAACTACTATTGATATCTTATGGATGGCTTTATTGCATACTGGACTAACCTATTTTCTGTGGTTGCAAATTCTAGTGTTATTAGTTATTCATTTAGCCATTTATCTCTATAAGATATGCATATGTGTTTGAGAAATGTTTTGCAGGTCAAAGTTTTCCAAATCTGCAGGAAAGTTTTGTCACCATAAAAAAGGGGGAGATTGTTGGAGAAATCCTCTTGAAGTGTTTTAAAGTTGACAAAACGTTTCTATCAGTCTAGTCTGAAGGCTTGCAGACTCTGCTATTTAAAGTCTGAAGACCTCCGGACAGCCAGACTCAAGACTCAAAGTCTATCCTCATTGACAGTTTCTAATCCGTTGAAGAAAAGCCATCCAGAACTGGATGTTTCATTAAGGATGTGACCTTATCGACTAGAGAAGATCTCTTGGCTGGATATGACATAACGGAATCCTTTGTTTGATCATAATTTATTCGAAGATTAAGGATCCGATGATTGGCAAAGTATACTTGGAAGGTTCTACTTATGGAAATCGAGATCCTGATTGTATGGGCGAACATGATTGATGGGCTATCGACATGTTCCTTTAATAGCTCGAATGATCTTCCTAATTGATTCCGTCCAACGGGTAGATTGGAGGAATTCCTTTGGTAAGTGCCAACAGGTATGATGGCATGAAGGAGTATATAAGGAAGACGTTCCAGTTGTTCGAGTGGGTGCACGAAAGAAGAATTCCAAAGTCTGAAGCTCCTTGTTCTTAGTCAATTCATTTGTTGAGCAAAATCGTGTAAACAAAAGAGAGTCTATATTCGTGAGAAACCTTGAGGAAGTGTGGTAGATCATCTACACTGTTGAATCTGTGCTGTAACTTCTCTTTTGTTCATAGTGAAATCCAGCCGGTGGGCTGTCAGTGCGGAAGAGTGGACGTAGGCTTGGAATAAGCCGAACCACTATAAATCTTGTGTTCAATTTTCTCTTCCCTAACCTTTACTTTACTTTACTTTGATCGTATTTTCCTTTCTATCGTTTGCCTAGAATTGCTTCCGTATCTCGAGAATTTGTTTGTGCACCTATTCACCCCCTCTAGGTGCTTATACTAGCTGTCTCAGTTCTTCGTCCAAGGGCAAAATAAGAAGATATGTTCAGTAGTTTCAGGTGTGTGTGATGAGCATAACTGACATTCCGGGTCTTGAATTATGTTTCGCCGAAATAGGCTTATCCTTTGTAGAGAGTGCGTTATGACATAACGACCATATGAAAACTCGAATTTTTGGGGCCGTCTTTAATTTCCAGATTTGTCGCCAGAGATGGGTCGAAGGCTGATATGAGGATGAGGTGTGATTTCTATTCCTTCTATGATCTGAGTGTTTGAGATTATGATAGGCACTTTTTACTGAGTATATACCTGTTTGTGTTCATGTCCATATGATTTGATCCGTGGTAGAAGCAAGGCTTAACGGAATGGCGACAATCTCCTCGATTGTTTGGTAGTCAAAACTGTTTCTTAGAAGAGGGATGTTCCATATATTTTCATCTAGAATTTATAAAACCAGCTACCTGTTCTGGCTCTCCTCTAGGCGCTGGTCCGCCGATAATTCCTCTGGTGAGCCATTTATCCTCATGTATGTTTATCTTTTGCCCATCACTGATAGACCACTGCAACTTGTCTAGGATAGCATCTCTACCTAAAAGTAAACTCTGCCAGCCCCAAGAAGAATTAGTGCATTTTCCTGCATGCCAGAAATTACCAGAATGAAAATAAAGTCCCTTAAAAACTCTGCACCGTAAGGATGAGGGGTTTTGGAAAAGCCTCCAAGCTTGCTTTCCCAAAAAGGCTTTGTTGAAAGTTAGTAAATCTCGAAAGCCAAGCCCTCCTTGAATCTTCTATTCTTTGAGAAGATCCCATGCCCTCCAATGTATGCCAGCTCTAGTACTGTTGTTTTGCCACCAGAACTTTGTTATTCTTCGTTCAATAGATTGACATATAGAAACGGGAAGTTTGAATATGGATATAGCATATTGCGGGACTGCCTACACTACCGTTTTTAACAGAATTTTCTTTCCTCCTTTAGACATGAGATGCTTTTTCCATCCTTCTAGCTTCGCATTTACTCGACCCAGAATCCAAGCAAACCTGTCTTTTTTGGAAACCCCCCAATCAGATGGGATACCCAAATACTTCCCTACCTTTTCAATCACAGGAACTCTTAATGCTGCAGCCAAATTTTGTTTCAAAATAAAGGGGCAATCACAACTACAGAAGAGTCCGAATTTGTTGCTATTCACAACTTGGCACGTTGCTACACAATACTGGTTTAAAATATTCACTAGATTTTGGCACTCTAGGGTTCGTCCATCCAAGAAGAATATTGCATCATCCGCAAAAAATAGATGGGAAAGTGTAAGGCACCACCTATTGAGTTTAATCCCCCTTAGAGTTCCTGAGTCGATAGCTTGTTGAATAAGTGTAGATAATACGTTAGCTAAAAGGACGAACATATATGGAGAGAGAGGATCTCCTTGTCTTAACCCCCTTGTAGGACGAAAATATGGCAAAGGTTCACCATTTAACTTGACACTAAAGGATGCCAAGGTAACACATTGCATCACCCACCTTACCCATTGATTATGAAACCCCAATTTTTTAAGGTAGGCCTCTAGAAAATCCCACTCTACCCGATCATAAGCTTTCTGCATGTCCAATTTTAATACTGCCTGAAATTTTTTCTTTCTTTTCTTGACTTTTAGTTTGTGAAGGACCTCCTGCACAACCAGAATATTATCTTGTATTTGTCTACCCGTGACAAAAGCACTCTATTCCATTGAAATCAATCCAGGTAACCATGTCTTTAGTCGGTTTGCCAACACTTTTGAAATAATTTTATATATGAAATTGCAGAGACTAATGGGTCTATATTGTTCTAACCTTTTGGGGGTGCGGAACCTTTGCGATTAGAGTGATAAGAGTTCTGTTAAAAACATGGGGCAGCACTCCTGATCTGAAAAAGTCTTGCACCGATGTAAATATATCAATTTGAATAATATCCCAATGGTTTTGATAGAATAGCTCATTCAAGCCGTTGGATCCTGGGGCTTTAGTAGCCCCTAATTGGAAAGCTGCTTGCTTGACTTCCTCCCTAGAGACATTTGGTGTTAAACCTGTATTCATGTCTGCTATGACCACTTGGGAACATTGTGTGAGAACAAGGCCATAATCTTGGTAGCCAATCGAGCAATATAGATTTTGAAAGTATGTCTGCTTCATATTCTTGAGTTGATTAGGATCGTGGGTCTAGCCAAGATGTTCATCCTTTAACATGCTGATTTGGTTGCGTTGTCTGTGTTGTATTGTCGTCGCATGGAAGAACTTTGTGTTCTTGTCCCCCCACCTCAACCATTGGATCATCGATCTCATCGCCCAATATTTTTCCTCCTATTGCCATATGTTTTGAACTTCATCCTTCAGGCAAGCTACAAGCACCTTATCATAGTCATGACTGGGATGATTAATTTGATACTGGATTTGTTGTTACAACAAGTGGATTTGTTTCTGTCCATTGCAAAAGTGTGATTTACTCGCGAGTGCCAAGGAAGTCTCTCGAAGCTTGCGGGATAAAGAGGGAGCTGGTGTCGATGAAGAATCCCAAGCATCTCTGATGACCGATCGACAGGCCTTGTCTTGAAGCCAGAAAGCTTAAAAAGTGAAAGTTTTTCTCTGTCTTGAAGGGCTGGGTTCGGTGGTTAGAAGAAGAGGACTATGATCTGAGCCTAAAGCAAGAAAAGCAAAAGCTTCCGCTTCCGGGTAAGTTAATCTCCAATCCATTGTGCATAGCGCCCTGTCAAGTCTTTCCTTAACCACGTTGTCACCATCTCTATTGTTCACCCATGTATAAGTACAACCCTTGCTTTCTATATCCATTAGCATACAGTCCTTTAAAAATTCTCTAAAGGAATGCAACCTATATGGCTTTGCTATCTTTTTGCCCGCCTTTTTCCCAATGATATAGGATCTCATTATAATCACCGATACACACCCATGGTAGGGTATTTGAGGAACTAAGCTATCGTAAGTCTGCCCATAATTGATGTCTTTGTTGATATATCGTTGGCGCATGAAGACATGTAAGTCTCGTTATATTTCCACTATGAGTATCAGTACAAATCATGTTGATGTAGTATATAGTGTGATGCTCCATGGTTAAATAAACCTGATCATTCCAAAATACCACCATCCCTCCAGCCAAACCCAAAGGACTCACCACAAAACAGCTAGAAAATTTCAGCTTCCTCCTAAGTTTCTGGATCACCATGTCTCGATTTTTCGTTTCCATCAAAAAAACATCGGGCCTTTCAAGGGCCACTAGGGCCTTTAACGCTTGAATTGTCAGGGGGTTGTCCAGCCCCTGACAATTCCAACTGATAATCCTCATTTTTCATTTGACAGCTTTTTTGGGCAAGCCACCATGACCTATCTTCCAACCCCTTCAGCTGCAAATATAGGGGTGTCCATAAGGTGTGATTCATCAAAGTTTTCGTTGACAGTAGAGCACGCCCCATAAGGATTATATCTCTTGGCTTTCTTGAGAGGACTCGCTTTTGTGATCATTCTTGGACTCTTTAGCTTCCTATTGTTTGAGGAACCTTCAGCTTCATTTCTGATTAAAGTTAACTGGTTCATCGTAGGTGACTTCAGTTTAGGTTCTTCAAGGCTTTTTGGATGCTCATCAAGTGAAGAATGCTGCAGAGTGGGTTCTAGAGTGCGATGAAGGTGTTGTTTTGTGCTGGTCTCCACGATGGCAGATTGCTGTTTGGTACTCTGAGGTGCTGCAGGGAGTAAGAGAAGTGAATCCTGTGGAGTTTCTAGTATGATCTCTTCGACATCGTCTTGATTTGGTTGTTGCTTATAAAATGCTAACCAGAATGGGCTGTGTTATCTGACTTCTGCCCTTAGCCATTGACCGTAAGATAGTTTGTCTTTTCCATCCATTTTTGCTTCATCAAATGGAATGTCTTTACAGTACATTGCGTAATGGCCTAGGATGCCGCATGAATAACAATAATGTGATAGGCGCTCATATCTAAAGTAAATCCATAAGTTCTTCCCCTCCAATCTAATAAGTTTGCCAGATTTGAACGGTTCTTTTAGATTGAATTCCACTCATGCCCTCCTTAATCTAAGGGTAGAACCTTCTTTGGTCTCAATTTTTACCTCCTGCACCTTGCCAAGATGTCTGATAGCTTTAGTAATCATGCTCTCAGTGCATCTCTCTAGAGGAAGCCCGAAAACTTGCACCTAGAACGCGCAAGTTGTAAAGTTGTAGCAATGCAAAGGTGTATTTGGCACCCAAGGTTTCACAATGACCAGATGGTTTGCAAACAACCAAGGGCCGTTATCTAAGATTCGTTGCCTTTCCCCTTCTAAATTGAATTTAAATACATAGAGTCCCGCTTCGCGTTAAGAAATTTATACTTGATCATTGCGCCGCGCTCGTTTTAAAGTATTCTGAAACGCTTGAAAGTGGATAGAGGGGTTGGACATAATTTTACCCACTAATGTTAATTTGCATTCTTGCAGCTTCTCCGCTGGGACTTCTTCGTCCCAGACTTCCACTTCTTGTTCAGACCAGAGTCATCCAAGTCTGTTGCATAGCAC
Organism: Eucalyptus grandis x Eucalyptus urophylla; assembly: GCA_028830015.1. Lineage (NCBI taxonomy): Eukaryota > Viridiplantae > Streptophyta > Magnoliopsida > Myrtales > Myrtaceae > Eucalyptus > Eucalyptus grandis x Eucalyptus urophylla. Next base: position 25,737,940 of record CM054199.1, read on the forward strand.
GGCAAGATGGGCATCTTCTTGTTGTTGAGTTTGATCCATCAGCAAGCCTACCGTTAATGAGCAATTGAAAGGTGGGTTGATTCCACATGCAAAGCACCGATGAAGATGGCGCCAAACAGAGGTTAGACGCTGGGGCCACCCAATAAAATACGGGGGGAGAAAGACTGGAGCTCGAAGATAATATAAGTGGTGAAATTGAAGGAAATTCACCCTAATTGTCGATGAAGGTGGAGATGGGCGACGAAAGTATCAAGGCACAGCACGCGTGAGAGGGTTGCGGATGGAAAAGAGGGAGGTGGAAACTTCATGGGTGAGATGGATGTCTCGGGTGGGTAAAATCCATACCGAAATTTGGATAAAACTTCTAGGTAATGTAATGAAGGGAGGAGACGAAGGGAATTAGGGTGGGAATGGGAATTGAGGGTTTAGAAAAACAGAGACTACCCAAGGGTAGAGAGAACCTCTACATTTCGAGAGATTTATGTTCTCAAATCTACAATTGAATATACGGTATCACCATTTGACAAGGTGATTTCTGGACCATTATTGCAATGACAGTTATTCTAAGAAATTCAAATCACAAGTCATATGATCACTACAACCAGAATATATCACTTCAAAGTTTTTTTTTTTTAAGAAAATGGTGACACATGTTTCTCCTTCCTCAGAGTCCAAGATTCGTGAATAGGCTCATGATAAAATCACTCAGAATCTAAGCTAACTCTTTATGATTTAGGTTGTATTGTTGTTGTTGTTGTTTTTTTTTTTTTTTTGTGACCGAGGATCCACCGGAGCCTACCCTTGTCGACTTACATCGATTTGGGGTCTCATGGGCCTCCGCGGTAGAGGCCCAATAGCAACTATACCTTGGGGGAAACTGGCCCAGCAACCCACCGTCGGGCCCCCCGTCTAAATCGCTAACAATGCATAATTTCGAACCCTTGACCTCCTTCGTTGGAAGAGAGATCTCAATCAACCGCGCTGCCCACGGGTGGGTAGGTTGTGTTGTTGTTGATGTATCAATTTTGGGTAAGAAAACTTCATTGATTTCATGTCTGTGTTCTGAATCTGTGGCGCACATAACCTATTTGACCAAAATCTCTGAATTGTCTAGATAAAATAACCTTTGTCATTATCCGATAGAAGCATGTGCTGATTGATGTAAGGTGATCAGGATTGTGTCAATAAGCCTATAGTTAAGATTTTGATTTAGAGTCATTGGTACTGAAATTGAAATCCGAATCCATCTTCGTTTGTTATTTCGATGCTGCTATGTTTGTTGTATTAGCTCTATGTATTCCTGCTCCTTCTTTGTATATGTCCTTGTTATTGATCGATGGTGTTAATGGCGACCGGAAATCATCACCCTAGTGCAAGGGCTGATGTCATGGATGAGTAAGTATGGATGGCGCTTTACTATCCGAAGGCAAATGATGGCAAGGTTTTCATTGAGAAAATTATCCAAAAACTCATAAACATATTATATAGCATCCAATTTAATCATAAATTTTTCAATTTTGCCACAAATTGTCAATTCAATCACAAACCTCTCGATTATGCTAATTTAGTCGTAAATCTTTAAACTATTTGCCAAACTAGTCATAAACCATCTAACAAATTGCTAATTAAGTCATTTCAACTAATTTTGACTGGATATTACTGGCATGACGATCCAATCAGCATTGACCATCCTACATGCCATGGTCAATACTAACGTAGACAATTTTTTAATTTGAAAAATCTAATTTTATTAATTTTTTTATTGATTTTTTATTCTTTTCCTTTCTTTCTTTATTTTTCTTTTTTTACATGGCGGTTGGCCAACAAGGGCCACAAAGTTCTCCTCGGCGCAATCGAGGGTTGCGGTCTTCACTGGGTTTGGTGAGGGCTTGTGAGCCCTCATCCAGGCTATTATAGGCCCCATCAAAGGCATAACAACCGTCATCCACCCTCACTTTAATTAGTGAGGGCCGCGATGCCCTCCCCTCCCTAAATTGGGTGAGGACTTTGTGGGGGTCGCTAGCCCTCACCCAAGGGCTGACGAAGGTCACTAACCCTTCAGCCAATAGCTGGCAGCCTTGTCGGCCCTTTGTAAAAAGAAAAAAGAAAGAAAGAAAGAAAATAAAAAATCAATAAAAATTTTGGAAATTTAAAAAAAAAAATTAAAGAATTGTCCACATCAATGTGAATCACGCCACATTGGATGGCCAACACTGATTGGGATGCCACGTCAGCAATCTCCGGCCAAAATTAGCCGAAAAGACTACATTGTTATTCGTTAAAAAGTATATTATTAGTTTGGCAAATAGTTTCGAGATTTATGACTAAATTGGCATAATCGAAAAGTTTAGAACTATTTGGCAACTTATCAAAAGATTTAGGACTAAATCAACAAAATTGAAAGATTTAAAACTGAATTAGCTACCGTATAGTAAGTTTACAATCTTGTATACAATTTTTTCCGATTTTAATATGATGATATAAGGTAGGGATGAAGATGATCTATAGACGTAAGAGAAGTAGGGATAAAAATAAACAAATATATATAAAGGAAAATAATAAAGAATTGATAATAGAAAATGGGCTTAAGTGGGATTAATAAGCTTGGGCTTGATTAAGTGTTAGGAAACTTTGGGCCTCATCAAGTATTGATGGATTTGGGCTTAAATTGGATTGTTGAGTCCAGGCGTAATTTCTGGTTAAGATCGGACCGGGTTTGAATGAATGAGGCCATTTAGCTTATAAGATCTTCTATTTTTAGGCACAGAGACCTACTTGACTTAGATCCAATCCTCATATGTGAACCGGGCCCAAGGGCCCGGCCCGTGTCATCCTCGGTCAGAAATTAAAAATAATTAAATAAGATTAAAAATTAAAAAAAATCAATCGATTGTGTAGACTACCTCCGGGTGCAAGAAGGAAATAAAACATATATAAATAGAAGATACAATAAAAATAATAATATAAAAAAAATCGAATAATGAAAATTTGAAAAATGGCTAGAAACAGAGAATTTGATTAGATTGTTAGGTTTTAGCACTAGATTTAGCTTGGTCTCATTTAGTCAGCATAAACATAGTTTAGGGATTTTAGTAAATACTCTGATTTAGTTTAGGTTTAGATAAATTGATTTTTTAAGAAAGGATTTGATTTAATTTGAACTTAGCTCATGAAGGTTGCTACCCCGGAACTTAATAACGTGACCATGTATATTTTATGCATGATACCTTATATGGCTCACTTTATCACATTGTACTTTTACTGCATTTATTAAAATTGTTTACTTTTCCTTAATTGTGCACCCATGCATTGAACATTGTTTAGTGGTATAGAGTAATAAAATGGTCAAAAATCACGTGAATACGTGGGAGAAGATGGAACTGAAAAAGTACAAAAGGAAAATGTGGAGTGTGAGACAGATAGCTTGACTGTAGAGCAAAGCATCATGGGCTAGGCTGAAATTCCTTGGAACGTGAAGACCATAATCGAGCAGTGCAAAGGAATATTAGCCCATTCAGTTACAATGAAGCTGGCTCATGCTCTTGGGAAGCCAATAAAGCTGTAGATTGGCTAGCGAAGGCGCACAGTACTAAATCTCTCCCTCAAAATTGAAAGTCATTTCCTCCAACTCTTTCGGAAATTTTATGTTCGGAAACTTATCTATCGTCTTCTTGTAATTCTCGTCTTTTATGAATGAAAGTAAATATCATATTAGACAAAAAAAAAAAAATTAGGCGACAAATCAATCAAGTTAGGATACCGAAAGGATATTAGTTAAACAAATTAGTATAATTGAGTCCCCGACCCTAAATTTCTATTCGTGACATCATCTCACTTGACTCTTAGTGGAGCCTAAAAAACAAGTGGTGACTCCTTTACATAGGATTTCTATAGGCTTAAATCAAACTAAAAAGGAAAAAAAAATTAATGTCGTGCAAGGTAAGAGCTTAGAAGAACCCAAACCAATTAAGGATCTTTGCTCTTCTTTGACATTACCTCAAAATCTGCTTGGCTTGCTTCGAAAAGATTGTGACTTAAAAAAAAAAAAAGCGCAAGAAAGTTTTGCCACATTAGATAAAATAACTCTGGGGTAATATCATTACTCGGTGCGATTAGAGCTAAGAGATGTTGCAATTGCTCGTGAGTGAAGGGAAAGCTATGCGGAGAAATAGAAGCGCGTTGCTCCACTGTTACTACGAAAAGCTTGTTCTCCGTCCGAGCCATTTTAGATGAGACTTAAGAGCATCGTGTCTGTTGGATTCATTGTGTCTACTGTCTGGATTAGGAAATCTGTATTGGGGGTGGTTGACCTCTCCATGGAGGATCAATGGGCAAGGATCCAAATGCTCTTCTATCATGTCACCCTTACAAAAATAAATGGCAAAAAATGTTCGAACTTTTCATGGTACACATAGACCTATTCACTATTTATAAGAAAGATCCAAAGATATTTTATCATAGAATATTTGATTAAAATTATAGAATATTTTCCATTCAAGGTTAATTCGTTGTCAAAGCAATAACCTTTTAATTTTTTAAAACAGAAATTAAAGAAAGTTACCTTTTCAACCTTAAAATCACATACATCACACATGTCAATGGGGAAAAAATCATATGGAGGGTCCACTGGTTGTAAAAGTGAAACTTGAGCAGAATATGGAGCAAGTTAAATTTTTGGGGTAAATTTGTAGTTGCGGATAATTTTTCAAAAAGTCTTGATCTAATGTACGGCGGTTAATTCAGTCTCCAACTTTTAAATTTGATTAATTTAGTCTTTAATCATTTGAAAATTTACTAATAAAATAATTTCGACTAATTTCAATAGGAAATTGCTAACATGAATATCAATTGTCTTATGTGCTATTATGGATGCTAATGTGTTTAGCATCTACAATTCGTAATCTAGTTGTCAAGCTGAATTGTAATTGGGCATATGATGGATTTGTAGCATATCCTGCGTGATCAACAGCCCGAATCAAATTGAAAAAGGCTAAATTATCAACCCATCACCCTCTTTACCAGAGGGAACAGGACAAAGGGAGCAACAATTCAATACAAAAAAGAGAGCAACAATAGTCAAACCAGCTAGTCGGGCAGCCGGAGTGACAGCGACAACGCAACACGGAGACGTCGCTAATGACGTAAGAGTCAGGGTTGCTACGAAAAGACGAGAAAAAAAGAAGAAATTTTCGCTCCCCACGGTTTCCCATTTTCCTTCGCCACTTTAATAAAGTTGAGAAGATTCAGAGTGTAAAGAAGATCTCATGGATTTTAATTCTGCCGTGATTTAGGTCCAGTTCAAGCTCTAATTTCAAGACCTTATCTCCTAAATCTCTCACCAATCAGATTTGGACATATCTTAAACAAATCTGCTAATCAACTCCAAAGGAGCCAAAAAAGAGCCAAAAAAAATCCTCAACTTTTTTTGGCTAGTTCAGTTATAAATATTTTACAATCCAATCCGTCTAAATTTGGCCAGTCGACGCTAACGTGGACGCCGAATCCTAACGTAATAATTTTTTTTTATAAATATTTTATATCTTTTCAAATTTTTTTATTAATTTTTTATTTTTATTTTTATCTTTTCTTTGTTCCCTTCTTCTTATTTGGCTTCTTCTCCCCCATAGTGGCCGGTGAGCCCAAGCCAAAGAAGAAGAAGAGCAAAATAAAAATAAAAATAATAAAAATTCGAAAAAATATATATAATTAAAAAATTGTCTCATCAGCATAATCAGACAAGCAACATCCATGTCAGCATCAGCCGATCAAATTTAGCCTGATAGACTGAATTGACATAATTATAAAAGGTTTAGAAATAAATTAACAAAAAAAATAAGTTTATAACTGAATTAGCACAATTATAATAAGTTTATGACTTTTTTTTATTAATTATACCAGTGATATTATATTAGAGATTCTTAAAAAAATTTATAAGATTTTTTTTTGTTAGAAACAATTATGATATTATTTTTAATTATCTAAATCTCTTAAAATTTTACGTCGTCTCTTAATTGTGCATATCTTATTTGATATATATTACTGGTCATCTCATAAAACCTATAAATAAGATAATTTAATATTCATCATTATACATCAAAATATAGACAAATTCTATATTTTTGCCTTCTGCATTATTGTCCTTAACGTAGTATCTTTCAACATTGTGAAGACATGTCTTTGTGCAATAACTTTTGCTCAACAAAGCTTGGTTTGTTCTACTTGCTATAGCCATGCTAGCCGTATTAACTGCGTTTGTTAAGTTGTCTCGACAACAAAGTTGACCGGTCGCAAAGAACACATGTTGTTATGGTCCAATGCCTTTGATTAACTTTTCACTTATCGTTTCAAAAATTGACACTACCACTAGACTTGCTGCCCTTAAGCTTAGATTTGGTAGACTCGCCTCACACATCGCCTTGTTGCAGATCACCAAGCCCAACACCACACGATTTCATTAAAAGAACAAGTTTTCAGGATAGTAATTGATATTGATTCAAACTCTAGTTGACCTTGAGTTTGAGTGGATATTAGTGATATTATATTAAAGATTCTTAAGATTTTTTACAGGATATCTTTTTATGGTGGAGACAATTATAATATAACTATTCATTAATCTTTTTTTGATTTTACATATATCTCTCTTGATTATGCATATCTTGATTGATATATGTTACTTTAGATAGTCGTCTCGTGTAGTGGATTATGCTATATGAAATATAAACAAATTTCACATTCCTATTTTCTGTATTATTATTCTAAACTGGTTTCATGGATTCCACAGACACTAAATTTAAATGAGAATCATGTTAGAAATAGGATTCATCATCTTCACCCGTTAACTAAGTGCGCATGATTGTCTAAAGCAAAAGTGCATAAAAAAACGTGCTAAACGAAAGATAATATTTTATGACCCAAAAAAAATGAAAGATAATATTTGTTTGCTTTTTTTTTTCCTTCTTCTAGCTTGGGATGAATTTCTAAAATTGAAATCTCGATTTTTGGAAACACCACTCGATGCCTAACTCTTAAATATTCTGTTGGGAAACAGATTCCCAAAATCAATCCGATACTCAACCGAATGACGAAAACAAATGCGGAAAACATGCCCATAAAACATGTTACACTGAACATAAGGTACATTACGGAGTCAAACATACCTTGTCTTTCACAGATTAAACACCGTTGTCGCGGTTTGATGAGAAATTTTGATATTGTTCTTGAAGAGGAGCGTACTGTCTCTTTTTTTGGGAAAAACTGAGAGAGCGTAGAGCAGAGAAAACATATTCTCTCTTTTTCTCAGATTACGTAACTTCTCCGATAACTAACTTATTAGATATCTTAACTACCCAGATTTTTCCTTTTTCCTTTTTTTTATTTTACAGTAATTGCACTCTTCCATGGGCTCTTCACTTGCGGGCTAGGTTTTGGCCCAACATGGGCCGAGGGGCTTAAATAAGCCCATCAAACATAAAAACGCATCATCTCCCACTCGCACATGGTGGGCCAAACAGATCTCTCTTTATCTCTCTGCAACATTCATACCGGTAAATAATCTGTGCAACCAGCATACTTTGAGAGCTCATTGCCATACATTTATTATGAATATATAGCATCTCATAATGGGCATCACAATTTTGAGTAAATTTAGTATGCAGAGTACCCTAAATCAATTGATTACATTTATATCTCTCTTGATATCTTTTTAAACAATGATATATTGTATTCACAATTATAATTATCCCAAAAATAATTATAATTGGTCAACTAGTGAATACAAAACTATAATGTGATTCTCCAAATTCGATCTTCCTCTTTCATTGAAACTCTCAATTTTACTTCAACTTGCTTTTCTAGAAATGTCTCATTAGATCGAATCAATTCATGATCATTGGCAATATTCTAAGATAGCAAACATTGAATAGAAATCTTAAGAATAAGTAAGAGTCATAAAGGCACTTAATTGAGAAACTTTTTTCCTTAAGAGTCTCACACGGCATAAAAATTGAGATCAAAACTTTTGCCACTTTTGTTGATCGTCCTATGCATACGTAGTATGAAATACGTATTATAGTATTAACTCATTTTCCATGGAGCGTATGTCTACACTTTCAATACCATACATATGATAGTTTAGACATATCTAATGTCTAACTTGAGTTCACATATCTACTTATTCACAAAATTCATCAGATCATAGATAGATAAAGTAAAATATTTGGGTTATTTTACTTTCAGACATAATAAGTATTATGTCCTCATCTTAACACTCAGTTAATGTGACATATATATTTTAAGTTTGAGTTCTCGATTATCACCTAAATAATAAGATTAAAAACTGTCCTATATCTATTTATCACATAGTAAATAGAGGCGATTAGCAATATGAGTGAGCTAATTTTTTATCCGTTTGACATACTTTCTCAATTTTATATAATGCACTAAACATTAATATGCATAAACATCAAACAAAGACTCATAGGCATTAATAATGAAAACACAAATTCATTAAATGTGAACACTTAAGGGAAATTACAATATTCAGTACATCAGCCTCTACGCAGTCCTAGAGATTTCACATGCCTATAGAACACATCTCTAGGTATTGGCTTCGTCATAGGATCTGCTACCATTCTATGCGTAGATATGTACTGTAAGTTCACATATTTTCGTGCAACCATATATTTGACAAAATTATACTTGGTATCTATATGTTTGGTCTTGCCATGGTATTTTGGATCTTTGGTGTATGCTATTGTTGCTTGGCTATCACAATTAACCAACAATGAGCTTGCAGCATTCTCAATAACACCTAAATGATTCAAAAATCTCTTAAGCCAAACACATTCTTGTATTGCTACCGATAATGCCACGAACTCAGCTTCTATCGTGGATAAGGCTATACACATTTGTTTCTTACTACTCCAAGATATGACGCTATTATTTAGTAAAAAAACAAATTTATAGGTAGATTTCTTTTTATCTAAATCTCATCCCCAATCAGCATCTGAATAGCCTTCAAGTTGCAAATCATTTCCTTGGTAACTTAGCATATAATTAACAGTTTCCTTCAAATACTTCAGTATTCTTTTAACGACTTTCCAATGTGTTTGACTTGGATTTGATTAGTATCTACTCACCATTCTAACTACAAAACATATGTCAGGTCTTGTACACATCATAGCGTACATTAAGCTTCTAATAGCACTAGCATAAGGAACATGTTGCATTTGTTCCTTCTTTTGTGGAGTTTTTGGACACAGTTTATGGCTCAATCATTCACCTTTTGTAATAGGAGTATCTATGAGTTTACAATCTTGCATACGAAATCGTTCAAGAACCTTATTTATATATGTTTCTTGTGAAAGAGATAATGATCTCTTCGAACAATCTCTTGAAATATCTACTCCAAAAATGTATGCAACCTCACTCATGTCTTTCATCTCAAAGTTGGAAGATAACCAACTCTTGACAGTATTAACAAACTCCATATTACTTCCGGCAATCAGTATATCATCAACATATAATAATATTATCACAAATTGATCTTTGGATCTTTTGATATATACACAATGATCCTCATTAATCATTGAAAAATCATATGCCATTATGGTATTATGAAAACGTATATACCATACCACCCGCGAGGGTGGCTCCGCTGGTAGGCTCCAGGACCTCCACGCTGAAGGCAAGTGGAGACACTTGGTGACTTACCCGGGGTGCGTGGGTGGTGGTTTCCTACGTGCCTCCCTGGGGGTTTACTCCCAATTATCGGCTGTGCGGGGTTCCTCTAGGTCACAAAAAAAAAAAAAAAACGTATATACCATTGTCTAGATAACAGCTTAAGATCATATATCGATCTCAAAAGTCGACATACCTTTTATTCTTGGCCTTTTATAATGAAATCAACATGTAGTCTCATATATATGTATATATACATCTAATTCTCCATTGAGAAAAGTAGTTTTTACATCCATTTGATGTAACTCAAGATCCATACTAGCCACTATTACCAAAATAATGCGAATCGAGGTAAATCTTATAACAGAAAAAAATGTTTTCTCATAAATAATTCTTTCTTGTTGATTATACCCCTTCGCCACAAGACAAACATTATATTTTTCTATTAAGCCATCAGCTTTACGCTTTATTTTGATAACTCACTTGTATCTAATGGCTTTGCGTCCTTTTAGAAGGTCAACCAGTTCCCAAACATGATTTGACTTCATTGACTCCATCTCCTCTTCCATTACATGCATCCATTTTTCCTTACTATGGCAATTTAGAGTCACATTTACATTTCTTGGCTCATCTTCATCTTGTGGAGCAAAAATAAAGTTTCCCCTTCAATGTCAAAACGTCGACAATGAATACTTTTGCGACTTGTTTGCCGTATGGGAGATTGTACACTTTGCACATCATTCCCCATTATGCTCAATGACGATATCGTCTCATCATGTGGTTGTAATTGAGAGTGAATTGAATTAAATTTATCACTTCTCATGTTACTCCCACTTAGACGAACTCCATTAAGTTCATTATCTTGATTCAAGATTTCAAATAAGGAGTAATCTTCACCTATTTTACCCTTCTTAGGAAATTCATTCTCTAAGAATGTGACATCCCATGATTCGAATTCAGAAATACTCACACTTTCCTGCTCACTTATAAACACGTACTCTTTTGAGTGTTCTGAGTATCTTATAAAAATATTATTTTTGCCTCTAGGACTCAATTTCTCAAATTTGTGAGAGGGCTCATGAATATAGGCAACACAACCCCACGATTTAAAAAAACTTGAATCCGATTTTCTATCTGTCCATAACTCATACGGAGTGGAAGTAACTGATTTAGAAGGCACGCGATTAAGTATATAGGCAACATTTAATAAAGCATCACTCCAAAAGGTAATAGGTAAGTTAGCATGCGCCATCATAGACTTAACCATTTCCAGTAAGGTTCTGTTTCTTCTTTCCACAACATCAATTTTTTTAGGAATGTAGGAATTAGACAACTGTTTTTCTATTCCTTTGTCATCACATAAATTTCTGAACTCATCAGATAAATATTTTCATACTTTTATTTTCTTATCTAATTGATTTTCTACCAAGTTTATAAACTTTTTGAAACAACTTAATGCTTCAAATTTATGAGAAATCAAATAAACATATTCGAATTTAGTATAATCATTTATAAATGTGCTGAAATAAACAGCCCCATGCATTCCTCTCACATTCATTGGACCACAGATGTCATAATTGATTAATTGCAAAGGAAATTCAACTCTTTTACATTTTCCAAATGATTTTCTTGTTGTTTTCCCTACTAGGCAATGTCTATATATGGGCAAATAAACTTTTTCAATATTGCCTAACAAGCCATTTTTGGCTAGCATATTCATACGTTGTTGGCCAATATGACCAAGTCTAGCATGCCACACATTCACGTCATTATCATATGAATTAGAAGACGTTAAAATGGAATAATAAATATTGATGTTATCATAGTTAACATTTAATACGATAAAATCATCTAGAAAATAATCACAACCATAGTAATTTGTATTCAAATACAAATCCACACCACTATTATGAAACTTCATACTGAAACTAAGCTTTACCAACACTAAAACATATACTAAATTTCGATGAATCTCCAGAGCATATAATACATCATGTAAGAACAAAGTGCGTCCACCATGCATGTTTAATTGGCATGTGCCAATCCCTTTTACTTTGGCTCTAGAGTTATTTCTCACATAGATCCATTTAGTTCCAATCGGTACTCATCGAAATTCCACAAAGGATTCTCTATCATTCACTATATGGTCTGTTGCTACCAAATCTACAGTCTACAAAGAATTAAATTTAGTTAAGAATACAGAACTTGACATATAAATAAAGTTCTCAAAAATACAAGAGGTGTTTACCTTATTTGGCTCACGACAGTCGCGAGCATAGTGACCCTTCTTGTCACCATTAAAATAATTCACCATTGACAGTTTCTTCATTCAAGGACATTTTCCTCTTTCATGTTGGTCAACTTTTGGTTTCTTGCAAGAAGGACTTGATCCACTGCAATTCCACATTTTGAACGAATCAATGCGCTTGCGCTTAGAGCTCGAAGCCCCTTCTAAGTTAGAACCAGCACAACAAATATCTATTTCCCGCTCAAATGCCTTTAAAGCGGTCATTTGCTACCTCAAAGTGGCGCATAGCATCCTCAAGTTCCTCCATAACATGGTTAAGAGCTTTTAGTGCTTCTTGCTTTTTACATATTGAATTTTCATATTCAATATTTCACAATTCTTGCCGTTCAATTTCTCTTCTTTGTTTAACTCAACAATTATACTATTAGTTACTAAAGCCATCGATTTGAACATATCATACACATATACACGAATTATTAATGTCTATCATTTATGCATCCATTTTGCATAAACTCATCATATTAATGAATAATTTCAAATAAGGTTTCAAAATCAAAAGGTCATTGAGTTTCCAATCATCATCCAAAATCCTAACTTGAAATTATCATTAACATAATTGTTCATGCATAAATGAGTTCAGCAAAGTCACTAGAACTTTCTTGAACTTTCTTGAACTTCTCATAAAGAATTGTAAATTAACATACTAATTTACAACGATAGATAACATTGAACTTTCAATAATTAAATATGTCACTTACACTAAGTAAAATATTCAGATGAAATATATCAACATAGAAAGAGATATTTACACATTAAACATCTCAAATTAATCTTAGAAAAAATAATTAATTAAACCTAGATAATCTCATTTATTTCATAAACTGGGAAAGTCTCCTCTAATCTCTTAGTAAAATTTTTTGAGAATTTTGAAGACATATTGGTCAACCACGAAAAGACCTTTGGAGAGCTCTCATGCCACCTCCAAGGCGCATTCATTCTGCACCATGTGACACTCAACCCAAGGGTTGAAATTTTGGTTAACTCGATTCTATAGTACTCTTTTTACAAAAGCTATTGCTAGACTCCTATAATCTGGGATCACGTTGACCTCCAATAACCGATCTAACACTATTTGTCATTCAAGTGGAATAGTGTTCATTAGGACAGGCACCTTCTCAAAATGCAGCATAGGATAACCATTCCAAATAATTTCTTGTATTATTTGATTGACCCTAACCACGTGTGATACTACATCACCGTCATTCCACCAATAATTAGCTAATTCTGCTTTTAGCCGAGCAAGTCTCGCCTTTTCTTCGTCCATTCTCGGAAATATAGGTATGCGTACAAAACGCATCATGGTTCCTGCAACAAATGCGTAATAAAAGAGATTACTTATGATCCTCAACGAACAAAATTAGAAAAACATAATTTTCCTTCTTTTTTTTTTTTTCTGGTCAACGCAGGTCAAAGACCAAAGTCAACGGTCAATGGGTCAATGTAGACGGGTCGGGTCAGGTCGAACCAACTGACCTTGCTAGATGACGTCATCGTTGACATCACTGGCACGTACCCTGCGCGTTGTGGGCAATCGCCGGATGACGTTAGCTGGCGTGTGTGCGCACATGCCAGCGGTTGCCGCACACGTGCCATGCACGCATGTGCGGTTAACGCGTGCATGCGTTGCACGCACCTGCGGTTTGCCCCGCTCGCACGTGCGTTGCACGCGCTGACGACAACGAACATTCAGGTTGCGCATGGCGGCACGTCCGACGGCCCCCGGCAGTGAGCCACCAGTCAATTTTCTCATATCGACGAGAGCTATGACCCTACGCTATCAAAAATGAGATTCAATTTACAAAAAATCATAAAACGGGGGGTGAATAGCATGCGGTGTTAGGATTTCCATCCCCGAGCGACCGACAACAGCATTTCACGAAAAATTCAACCAAAAACAATTTATTAACATGAACAGTAATTAGGAAACATGAATAACATTGCTCTGATACCAATGTTGGGAAACAGATTCCCAAAATCGATCTGATACTCAATCGAATGCCGAAATACAAATGCGGAAAACATGCCCAAAAAACATGTTACATCGATCGTAAGGTATATTACGAAGTCGAACATACCTTGTCTTTCACAGATTAAATACCGTTGTCGCAGTTTAATGAAGAATTCTGATATTGTTCTTGAAGAGGAGCGTACTGTCTCTCTTTTTGGGAAAAATTGAGAGAGCGTAGAGCAGAGAAAACATATTCTCTCTTTTTCTCAAATTACGTAACTTCTCTGATAACCAACTTATCAGATATCTTAACTACTCAGATTTTCCCTTTTTATTTTTTTATTTTACAGTAACTGCACTCTTCTATAGGCCATTCACTTGTGGGCCGGGTTTTGGCCCAACATGGGCGGACGGGCTTAAATAAGCCCATCAAACATAAAAATCCATCATATTCTGAAATGCAAGAATGTAATATTCAATAAATAAAACATCTTTCTTAAGGAAAACGAATTCCAAATATTTCAAAAATATTTCATGACCTCCGGGGAAAAAAATTGATGTCATCTATAAAAATATACCCAACGCTTTAAGAATTCCTTAAATTGCACAAATTGGACAGCACTCAAGCGTTCCTTCCAATTGGGGGTTTCAAAGAAACAAATGTAAGCCATGATCCTAATCCTAATTAGAGTTAGGATGAAACTTGAAAGGTGAAAACAAAAAAATTACCGTGAACAGTTGGGAATGAAGTTTTTAAGCGGTTGTACAGGCATTGCCAACCTCTGCTATGTCAATATTCTAAACGCCAGTCTTTTTGCAGGGGAATCGGGCGAAAAATCACATTCTTTTTTGTGGAAAAATTCGAAAATGGAATTAGAATACATTGGAGAAGCTGGCGGGTACTGATAAAGGCAGAAAAAAGGAATGGCAATACGCGGCTGGAGGATCTGCTGAGCAAGCTTGGAGAATAGCTTTTCCTGTCCCAATACTTTATTCTTTTTGGTCGGTGTGTCCCAATACTTTATGCAGCAAGATTTTAAGTGTAATTTATTTCCTCATTCAGATTCTTGGCACGTAGCAAAAAGTGCATCGAGCATTGGGAAAGTCGACCATGGGCAGAGATTCCTTTTGTCCCTTCGTTCGATGGAGGGTTGGGAGTGGAGAGGAAAGTCCAATCTAAGCAGACGGTTGACTGCCCGAGGGTCTTTTGTTATGGACCTGTTGAGGATGATCCTGAATTTACTTTTGAATTAATTGGTCAGATGCAGCACACATTGGAGGATGGTATTGTAGGAGAAATTCAAGCTATTCCTCTTAGTCCACATTAAGGGAAGGACACTTCAATCTGAATTCCGGTAAAAATGGAGTATTTTCGGGGAAAAGTGGGTGCAGTACTTTGAAGGAAAAGCCTGTTCACAATTTTAACATAGCCAAAATATATGCTAATGTGTGTGGATATATGTTAACATATAACATATGAAAAGTGTGAAAGGAAATTTTCCTTTTCCTGCAACATTATCTCGACCAGATTTGTTGAACCTATCTAGTGGTATGATTCATGAGTATGCGCCTCTCGACTCATCAATGAGTTGATTCTTTGTTTTAATTAGTTTCACTGTTACTAGATCAAACTTGTAGCTGCAAATTTTATTAAAGTTGAGGATAGAATTTGTGAGTCAAGTTTGGCGCAAGCAGTTGAGATCCACTTGGATGATTACTCAAACTTGACTCACCATATTTTGAGTTGATCTCAAGCATGTGTTACTCAATTATTGTGTCAATTTGAGCTCAAGCTCACCAATGCTTAGCTTCAAACGCTTGTGCATAAATAAAAGGACACATAAATGTTTGCATTTAATTGCACAATATAAACTCATGTATAAATGTGAGGAACATATTTGATTTATTAAGCTTGAGCTCAAGCAACATTTTTAACTTCATAATTGAGTCCGGTCAAGCTTAGCTTGAGCATCTTGATTTTTCCATTGAAGTCAAACTTGAACAAAAATTTTAGTGCTCACTCAAGCTCAAGCCAAGTTTTGAGCATTGAATTTGCAAACTGAATCAAGCTCAAGCATGATATTTTCTTTTGGCCCGACTTAATTACACCCTTAATTGGACAAAACAGATGAAATCACAAAACATGCAATTGATTCATATTTTTTATTCATCATGTCATTCATAAAACAGGATATTAACAGTATTTTGTATCTTTGGAGTCATCCTATACAATTTCCGTTATAGATTATTTTCTAAGACTTATTAACTCACAAGAGTTGGGAAGGAAGTACTCATTAAACATGTACTGCATTGCCAAGCTATGCTATTTTAGTATTTAAAATCCCAAACTCCATTTGTAGGGCAAATAAACGAAAAAACACATAAAAGTATGCCCAAAGTTTTTTGATTTTTTATTTTTATGAGAACTTTTGCCTTTGCTCTAGTTGGTAATCATCCCCTATACTGGGGCAAGGCAAAACTCACGAGCATTAATTTGATTTTTTATTCCTACAAGATGATATCATGCAAAATACTCAAGCAATAAAATTAAATGGTGAATGGTAAAGTAAACAAAAAGAATGGCGAAAAATAAAAATAACCTGAACCATATTAGGCTCATTATAAAATCCCGAGACAGGACCTCACGAGCAATCCACAAAAATAAATCGGTACTGGTCTAATAAATGTAACATATTTAAATCTATGTGATGATAAATCTCCGCAAGATTGCGGCAGATCGCACCGCTAGCGACTTCGTCGGTAGTGGCCCCTGGTGGCGAACGCCGGAGACGCCAGGTAGTTGGTGAAGAGGCGGATCTAAAACCATTTCCGCTGATTGTGGGAGGATCCTCCTCGAGCAATGCGACGCGGATGATACTCTCGTTCTCTCTTGTTGTTGAGCACGCCCCGCCCGTCATTTCGCCCCACAGGGGCATTTCCGACAACTCATACCCGCTTCTCCTCGGGCAATTTCCTACTCACCTTCCTTGTACGTCATCCTCGTCGATCCAATCTCAATCTCAGCCGTCCATTCTCCCTACGCCCAGATCTCCAATCTCGAAACCCTAGCAAGCGGGATATATAAATCCGTTTCCAAAATTCCTCCGCGCAAAAAATTAATTGTCCCTCTCTCTCGTTCCACGCCTACGAAGACGAAGACCCAAGGTAGATTGCTATTCCTATAGATTGGGGGAGAGCGAAGGAGGTGAAGAATTTCTCGCCGGAGCTTCATATCGTCGAGGAGTTTTTATAACAGGAGATCTTTCGCGATTGCGTCGAATCGGGATCCATTCGGGGGACAGATGGAGATATCGGCCGCTGCGCCGTCGTCCGGGTACGTGGCGTGGAAGGAGGTGGCCGTGTCGACCGACAAGGGGAGGAGGAAGGTCCGTTTCTACCTGAGGCGGAGGGACGGAGGCAGAGATCTGGCCGTGGTGGGGCGGGGGCGGAGCTCGAGGCACATGTCCTACCGCTGCGCGTTGCCGAGGAAGTCGGCAATTGGGCTCCGAAATCACGGGCGGATAAAGTCCCGAAGGCAGGTCGTTGACTGGTTGGACTCAGGTACGTGGGGTTTCTTTCCTTTTTCTTTTGTGTACTAGTTTTGATTAACTCGGTTTATCACTTGCCCGCTAAAAATCATGACATATTTTAAATTTGAGATGGCTTACATATAATCCACTTCAATTCGGGTTAAAATATGTTACTCCTTCGAAGCAGCAAAACATGACCAGTTGCCACAATTTTTTTATGCGAGAGATTGAGGTGATGGGGTCCGTTGGCTGTTGCGTTTTGCTTTATAGCAGTCGCTTCCAGGTCGCACACACAGCCTGTAATTTTTGTTGCTACGATTGCTCTTGCAGTTATTGCTAGTACCAGTACACAGAAGAGGAGAAAGCTGGTTAGTTCCCCTTTCAATTTTTGTGCTTTTTTTTTTTTCATATAACTGTGTGAGGACTTTGGATTTAGCTGGTTTATGCTTACCTCTGCATGTTCAGTGCAATTTTTTTCTCTGGACTGCAATAATGTATTAGTCAAACGTTTCTTGATCTTGATTTGGTTTTCAAATCGGCTGGATCTCTGGATCTCATGTCTTATGTGTGAGCTTGATTCCAGTGTAGAATCAAGAATTGGATCAAACTGGCCATAGTAACTGTGGCTCCAGGTCCCCCGGTTACCTTTTCCAAAAAAAGGGAAATTGGTACCGGTTCCTGGGTAAGAATCAGACCGGGAATTGATGAATGTTTGATCTTTATTTTTAATTTTTCTAATCATGTTTTGCCATTGTTGTGTATACATGAAGTTCATGTATCAAGATAACATGTCAATCGAGGCAGAGGAATGTGATGAGATGAGTCCGATGATTGAATTGGAATTTTCGGGTCATGAAGAAGAGACATCTGCGAGTGCGACAAACAAGACAAACAAGGTAACCTAGTACTCGCCTTCCTCCTCATAAGAAGCAATATACATCTGATGTTCAGAATCATTTTTTGGGAATCATAGATGAGGAGACAAAAAAAACGTCTAAGGTAAAGTTCATTCATTGTCGTGTTGAGTATGTTTACCGTGTTGCTAATGGTACTTCTTGTAATGTAGATAAGAAACAAAAATTCTTTGCACCACGTGGCTAGCCAGGTAGGGGAGATACTAGTACTAGTGTTGTCTTATTGACATGGATATTTGATCAAAATCGTTGTAAGCGTATGCTTGCTCGGTTCATCTTTTATGGATTGTTGCAATTAACAACTGGAATTTTTTGTTGTTGTATTTACTTTGATTTTGCTTAACTAAAAATGAACAAAAAAGGGAAAAAAAGAATTGGCCGTTTCCTAGGTAGACTCTTGGAACCGATTGTTAGATAGGTACATACAAGGAATGTGAGGTAGGTTCCGGATTTCAAACACTAAAGAATCAGTCATGATAGGTAGGTTAAAGTTTCCAAGTGAAACATTGACTGATCGTGGAACCCGCTCCGGCATATCCTTTTTAGGTCATTAAGCCTAGGTCTAATGAATTATTATTATTATTATTATTTTAAATTCTCTGACAACTTCAAAGTCTCAGATCAGAACATCCTAGTCAAACCAGCCGGTCTTGTGCCTCACTTCTGCTGAAATTGTCTAACACGTAATGGCGGCTTGTGATATAGTTCACCTCTTTCATTTTACAGGGATTGGTCTCTTCACCGTCATCGCCACCACCATCACTGTCACCGTCATTGTCATCATCTACTTATGAAGTGTTCCTGAGTTTTAGAGGTCCTGATACTCGCAAGGGATTTGCAGATTGCCTCTACACCAGATTAAGTGAAGTAGGGATCATGGTCTTTAGAGACAACAATAATATTCATCCCGGCGAAAAAATTGATGATGCATTGGTTGAATCCATAAAGCAATCCAAGATATCAATACCCATTATCTCCAAGGATTATGCATCCAGTCGAAGTTGTCTCATGGAATTGGCACAAATGTTGGAATGTAAGAAAGCAGACAGTCAATTGATCATACCCATTTTCTATGATATTGATCCCACTGAGCTAAAACGCCAACGTGGATGTGTTCGGGAGTCCTTCCGGAAGCACAAGAAGCGTAGAATTAACCCTGAGGACATTTCTAAATATAAGCAGGCTCTTCGAGAGATTGCTGCGATGCGGGGTTATTATCTGCCGAATACAAACAATGGGTAGTCAACTTTTTACTTTCTTTTTAATATTATGGACTTTAACTTTATGAGAATTTTTCCAAGCACAATGCTTTTGAGGTCATTAATTGGATGAGACTAAATGTGATTACGAGGTAAATGTATTTCCCATGCCTTTCTCATTGCCACTGCATCATCCTTGTTGGTCAATTTAGTACATTTTAACTGGATCATTTCCTTTGGAAATTTCATAGGTTGTTGTTAATTATATTTAATGTGATCACGATTCCTCATTTTCAACTTTCACATTTGGCAGGCATCAAGGTAAGCTCATAAAGGAAGTTGTTTTATATGTCGAACGGATTTTGAACAAGAATGATTTATTTATACCCAACGGATTAGTGGGCATTGAATCCCATGTACCAGAGGTTATGAGAAAGCTTGGCATCATCTATGTCAATGGGCAAGCAACGAAAATATGTAACAGAGATGTACGCGTGCTTAAGATATGTGGCATACCAGGGGTTGGCAAGACTGCTCTTGCAAAGTTTGTGTACAACAAAATTTATCATCTCTTTGAAGGTTGTAGTTTTCTTATGGAAATTCGAGAAAATGTCGGATTGAATGGACGCATGCACCTGCAAGAAAGGTTAATCTCAGACCTCCGAAAGGAAGAACGTAGATTGCTAAGTACTACTGATGAAGGAACTAAAATCATCGCAAATTCATTTAAAAATATGAAAGTTCTCATTTTTATTGATGGTGTGCATGATTTTAACCAAATCAAGTATCTGGTTGGGGATCTCAGTTGGTTTGGCCCAGGAAGTAGGATTCTCATGACCGTTGGAAAAAAAGACATTCTTGATAATTGCATGTCCGGAGTGGCTGATAAGTATGAGGTTGAACCAATGAAGCGTCATGAAGCTCTTCGACTTTTTCGTAAGCATGCTTTTGATGAGGTTGATGAGTATCCTCTTGATGAGCAGTTTGAGTACTATTCTCTGTCCATAGATATTGTTGACACTATTGAAGGTATACCTTTGGCTATCGAGGTAACGGCTTCATATTTATGTAAGAGGGAAATAGATATATGGCGAGATACATTGAGTAAATTAAAAAAGAATCCAGAAGAAAAAGTAGAAAAAGCGATCGATTTATGTTATGGTTCTCTAGATGACAAAGAAAAAGAGATATTTCTTGATATAGCATGTTTCTTCATTGGAATGGATAAGAGACTTCCCTCATGTATGTGGCATGCTTGTCAGTATCATCCTTCAAGAGGAATTGACTCTCTACGTGACAAGTGTTTGGTCAAAATAGGAGAAAATCACGAGCTATGGATGCACAGTCAACTAAGAGAGTATGGCAGAAAAATTGTACGGAGGGAAGATCGCTGCCCTTGGAAGCGCAGTAGGATATGGGATCACGACGATGCACTTTCCACCCTTACTAGAAAGGAGGTATACTTCTCAAACATAAAATCTTCTAGTGTAAACACAGTCAACAATCTTTGAATATACTTTCTTTCCTCAAATTTTCTCTCCCAAAATGAAGAGTTAAAGGCCATTTTTCATTTATCTTCTATTTATACCGTTCTTTTGATTTGCAGAGTGCTGAAAATGTGGAAGCCCTTGCTCTCACGTCTGATGAGAAAAAAGGAGAATGCTTCAGATATGAAGGATTTGACAATCCATGGAGCTTGAGGTTCTTGAGATTGGATTGGGCTACTATTGCATGGAGTTCTCAGAGTGCTCTTTCGAATTTAAGGTGGCTTGATTGGCAAGGGTGCAGCGAGATTTCTGAATTACTTAGTTTGCATTTGGAGAACTTGGTCATTCTTGATCTATCTCACAGTTTGGTCACTAGAAATTCCCAAGTATGGGGACGAATCCTGGAGGTAAAGTGTAATATTTGCTTTTATTTTCTGGGAATATTGGAATAGCCAGCACCAACTAAGCCTTTCCTGTCCTCTTTTCTTGCAGAAGCCGAAGGAATTGAAAGTTTTGAAACTTAGTAGCTGTCGTCACCTGCATGCATCTCCAGACTTCCATACTTCAATGTATTTAGAGAGATTAATTCTGGAACGTTGTTGTCTATTATCAAAGATCAGTCGATCCATAGGTAATCTAAAGAAATTAGTCTCCTTAAATCTAAAGTTCTGCAAATTCATCAAAGTCTTGCCGGAGGAACTGCATTATCTGGAAGCTTTGGAAGAGCTTCTGATTGATGGAACTTCCATTCGTATGATTCATTTCCGACCAGCCTCTATGAAGCAACTTAAGATTTTGAGCGCTTGCCAATGTGAAGGTTTGGCTCGTATATCAGACTCTATTGGTCACTTGAAATCTCTGTTGTCTCTTGGACTGGATGGTGCTGCTATCGAAAGCCTCCCAGATTCTGTTGGATCCTTGAAGAAACTTCAGAGGCTCTGTTTAGGAAATTGTCGGAAGTTAGCTGAACTTCCTTTTTCCATTGGGAATCTTAAGTCGTTGGAAGTCATGGATCTATCAAGCACTATGATTTCTAGATTACATAGGTCAGTCAAGAATCTGAAAAACTTGAAAGTGCTGAAGATGGAGAATACTCACTTAAGTAAATTCCCTAAAGAAATCAAAAATCTAAAAAAGTTGGAAGAGATAGATCTTTCGCAATGCAAGAATCTGAAGGGGCCAATTCACTGTGGTATCATCAAAGGACTATCCTCTTTGAAAATCTTGAGACTATCATCTACCAAAATTTCTGGCCTCCCCGGGAGTGCTGACAGGTTTTCTGACCGCCAAGCACTTTTACTGCTCTCTGATCTCCAACGATTAGACTTAGAAGAATGTGACCAAGTTAGGGTTCTGCCAATACTTCCATCTAATTTAAGCATTCTTCGCTGGGGATCAAAAAAAATGAGGACTGTGCCAGACCTTTCTTACCTGAAAAACTTGAAAGAGCTGTACCTGGGTGATATAACTGATCCAATGCAGAAATCTTCCTCCGAGTCACCACAAATTGGATGGGTAACAAGCCTAGCGAATCTAGAAATCTTAGAATTGTGCTTCTCAAAGATTACCAGGCTACCTGAAAATTTCAGTGCACTTCAACTTAGAAAACTTGTTTTGCACTATGTGGACTCACTTGACCTCCGAGAGCTACCTTCTAGCTTATCAACATTGTGTCTTCAGCACTGCACAATTCAAGTTCCACAATTTTCTAAGGTGAGAGATCTGTCTGAATTAGAGCTCAAGCACTGTCACTTGGCAAAGATGTCACTTGAAGATTTGAAGCTATTGGAACTTCTGAAGATATCCCACTGCAGTGTGCAAACACTCGAT
The DNA here is from genome assembly GCA_028830015.1 of Eucalyptus grandis x Eucalyptus urophylla. NCBI lineage: Eukaryota > Viridiplantae > Streptophyta > Magnoliopsida > Myrtales > Myrtaceae > Eucalyptus > Eucalyptus grandis x Eucalyptus urophylla. The sequence continues at coordinate 25,760,834 of CM054199.1, forward strand.
GGGCTGGAAAATATGCCTCGTCTTAGAAAGCTCACTTTATTCAACTGCCCTTCACTGTCTGAATTGCCAGATCGAACAAAGTATGAGTTCGAAATAGATATGTGAAATTACTGAGGAAAACAAGGTTGGCAATCAGGTTACTACTCTCTTCTATGGTCAGAACATTGTGGAAGTCGATTCAAGAATGATTCCGATTTGTGAGTGAAGATCTTGCCGCCCAACAGACATTCCATCTATCTTCCAAAAAAAAGTTCAAGGCAACTTTTAAAGGTAAATATTGCTACTTTTGGCTTTCCTCGACTCGAACATATGTACAACTCCATGATGCACTTGTCTGTCCTTTTTTGGTTTTCCTTAGGATGTGCTAATGGCTACAGTAATCACGCACTGGGACCTTTGTCAAAGACAGTGCTTGCAGTCAAATTTTTGTGCAGCGTCCTCTCCACCTCTTTTAACTGCAATATCGCCTTATGTAATTAGACGGCGAGCCTTCGTGTTCTGGTAAAAGGTTACTCCATTGTGGATGGAGGTCATGGGGTCGAGTCGCGCAAACAGCCTCTTCGGGAAACCAGGGGCAAGGCTGCATGCAGTTAGCCCTCCCCAGCGGACGCGGACCAGCTTTCCCTCCCCATGATGGCATGGTCTAATCTGCTGGCACCATGGAAGGAGGTACTGACACGTCTATTCAGAATTTTCTCTGGGCTCCCCTTCCTTCCGTATGCAAGTGTCGAACTTTTCTGTTGGTGGGGCAGACCTTGTGGGCTTGGAACTTCTCTTTTGGTGGGCCTAATCTTGTGGGCTTGGACCAGCAAATTTGTGCTTTGCAACTCTTTTACTTAATGGTGTGCAAAGGAATTGGGAACCGACTGGGCCGTCCAGAGCCGGACCGAACTGGCCCAGAACCAGCGGTTCCCATGGGGATTGGTCCGGTTCCAGGTATGAAACCACCCACCAGACCGGACTGGTTTATATATAAATTTCAGCTCACTTTCTTTCATGCTTTTTACCAGCTAGGAGTGTTTGTTTAATTGATGACGGAGATGCAACTCTCGTGTCCACTTCTTAAGTTGCAACTCCGTACTAGTTTGCACATATCAACGCTTTAGTTTCAGTTATCAGATGGAAGGCTTAAGGATGCATCGAACAGTGTAGTCTTTGCTTGTATCAATAGTTAGTCCCTAATTCTAATGGTGGTTCTTTATTATTCAAACCTTGACATGTACTTTTTTGTTAGGTGAGTTATACAGTTCCCTTTGGTACTTTGGCAATTCTGTAGTGAGTGTGATGGTATTAATTGATGAATACAATTTTATATGGATTAGGGACCGGTTCCATGACCCACCTAAGAATCAGACAGAATGTCCGGTTTAGTTCTCAAGTAGTTCCAAGGAACCAACGGGCACTTCTCAATTCCAGAGTGGGAACCACCCACCCAAACCATGCTTAGCCCCATTTTTACTAGCTTTTGATTCTAATTTCTTAATTCTTTTTTTCCTTCAGTCTTTTTAGTGAAAATGCTTATCCTGGTAACTAAAACATCAAGCTCATGTGAAGACTAACAAAAAACGAATATTGATAAGAGATAATATCAATACCAAATCCTTAAGTATACCGGATAGTCATTTTGTGCGTCAAAACTTAGTAAAAGGACAAGCGTTATATGCATAACCTCACTGGGAATACTACATTGTTGGCATTAATTAAAAAAAAAAAAACTTAAGGCTATCTTGTGCTCATCCATGATGTGAAGTGGTTGATATAAAAAAGAACCATAACATTAGTGCCTTCTCTGACTGTTATGACCTTGTCCTCAACCATTCCTCATACGCGGTGCTTAATTTGCCATTGCTTTCTGCACGAATTCATGAAACTTTCTTGGCATCTTGATTTCTTTATTGTTCACTCGGTTTTGTCATTTTGGAAGTAGTTGGGGACAGATTATTTAGCAATATACCGGCTAAGCTGGCTGGATACTCACTATCAGAATGAGGATTGGGCAAGACTGCATGGTGCAGGAGGACCTATGGCTTGCTTTTCTGTTTGTATGGGAGATTTGTAGCCTTGAAGTCCAGTGGATGCACGTTGAGAAGATAAGCCAATGGCACTTGAGTGCGGACACATCAGGTTATGGGTCTGTGATGATGTTTGTGATGTTCTGTCAGGGATATTGTAAAATTTGTCGGTATAGTCACTGATTTTACTCTCTTATTCTCTGGTTTTCTAGATTGATTGCAATGCAAATTCTATAAATACGGGGATGAAATGCAGTAAAAGCCATAGTTTTGGACTTACTCAAGCCAGAAGAGAAACATGTCCCAATGCTTTGACAAGCTCTGAAATTCCCCAAAAGCAGCTTGGAGAAGGACAGAGCAGCTTTTCCATTTTTGTGGAGGCATATCAGAGAGTCAGACTGCGGAAGCAACATAGTCTGTTTGTGGAAATCCTCTACTTTGTCCATAGACTCTGCTCTGATTGCGCGAAGGTGGTACTGATGGCCAGAGAAGGCAAACCAAACAATTCCTTCGACACTGAGATAGCTTCCAACTTACACTTAGAAGATTGGAGGTCCATTTGAACATACCAGACATGGCTGTGAAGTTTGGCGGAAATCAAGAACTCTCATGCTCGCTTTGTCGCATCATACTCTCTAGCTTTTGCTTGTGCAAAGCTAGTTGTTTTATAATTATAATTCTCTGTTGAGAGTTCAATTCTTATAATCTGGAAAAAGAGGGAGCTAATGCTATGGTGTTGTGAGAGTTGCTTGTGTTTGTGGAATCATCAAATTAGCTTTTTGTAAAAGCAACACTCTGTACAAATTATAAAATCTCGAGGATTGTTTAGTGGATTGCAACTTTGTATGTGGCTATTAGAGATAGGAGAATGGAGCAGGCCAAGTGAAAGGCCGAACCGCTACAAATCTGTTGTTGGATATCTTATGTCACTTTAGCACCTTTCTTATCTGTTTGATAGTAAGTAATTGGCTCTGTATAACAGCTTTCGTCTTATAGCAACACATTATGTATGTCCTCCACCACAAGGTTTTTAAGTTCTCTTAAAACAACCAATTCATCCCCTCTTGGTTGTCGTATTGTCATTTCAATAGGTATCAGAGCAAGTTGGTCAGGTTTTTGAAGTGTTATATTTCAATATCATTGTGGCTCACATTCTAGGAGCATATCAAAGTGTAGGACAATCCATTTTCAGACCCCTGATGTTTGAAGAAACTAACTGTATTTACTGGAAATGAAGGATGAAGGTCTTCGTGCAATCCATGGATTATGATCTATAGAATGTCATCAACAGTGGATCCTATATGTTGACGCTAGAGTTCCGGTGCCTCCCATGTCTGCGGAAACAGATGCTTCAGCAGCTTCACCTCTAATGACTATTTCGAGAAGAGCAAAAAGGGAAGACTCGCTTTAAATGCTAAAGCTATTCATGTTCATGTACTTTGCCCTGTCCTTCAGAATTTAATCGCGTCTTTTTTCATAAAACAGCGAAAGAGATCTGGGACAAACTCAAAGTTACCTATGGAGGAACAAATTGAGTAAGAGAGACCAAAATGAATATCTTGCGGGGAAACTATAAGGTGTTCAAGATGAAGCCTGACCAGAACATCACTCAAATGTACACTTATTATACTGATATCAACAATAGTCTCGCCAGCAAAAAGAACCTACACCAAAGCTGAAAACGTAAACAAATTACTACAAGCTCTATCTAATGAATGGAGTCACATAAAGACTCCAATCTAAGAGACCCTCAGGATCCTGCCACTAACTATGGATGAACTTGTAGGAACAGTCACGGCCTATGTAGTTGAATTGGAAAACGAAGAGCACAATTACAGGGTTAAGAAAGCTATTGCCTTTAACGCTCACATATCTCATGCTAAAGACGCATCTTTGAATTAAGATTATGACAAAGAAGTGGCCCTACTCACGAAGCGATTGAAAAGCTTCGTGAGAAAAAGAGAGAACTTCAATGGAGAGAAGTCAGACATACAACTAGAACAGAGCAGAGGCTTGAAACATAAAGATGAATTAAACGGTAAGGAAATTATCTGCTTCGAATGTAAGAAGGCAGGAAACATTAAGCCAGACTGTCCCCACTAAAAGAAAAGGAATGGCAAATCCGAAAAAAAAAACAAATAGAAAGGCACTCAAGGCCTAAACCTGAAGAGACCCTGAATGCATGCCCAGCAGTGATGAAAAAGCAAAGGAAGCCAACCTCTATTTAATGCTGACACTGGTTCAGAACAAGATGAGGTAGAATCCTCTCTTATGATGAAATGCGTGAGATGCCAAAGGAAATGTTTAAAGAGTCATGGAAAGTATTTAAACGGAATACTGAGCTGAAAAAGGAAATCTCTCCGTTAAAAGAACAGGAAATCTTACAAAAAGAACTCCAAGTTCTGCAGAAGGAAGTGGATTCTACAAAAGCATAACTTGATCTTCTATGAAAAGACAAGTTGCTGAGATTTGTGAAAAATTCTCCGTAGGTTCAGAATTTTCGAAAAAGATTTTTGCTCGTCAAATCCTTCATTACATGAAATCTGGATTGGGCTCCAATTCTGATAAAAATCAAGAGCCATTTTGCAAAGCAAAACAAAAGAAACCACAGCATGAATATAGATCTCATTGCAGAGAAGATCACCCTCTTCCACAGGAAAGGCATGATGACCATTGTAAACTATGAGTTCAGATGCACCAACTATTATACTAGTGTTAGCTCACAACGGTCATCTTTGTTAAATTGATCGTGGCTTCTTAAGGAAGTAATTCTGAGGGAAACGAGCTGGCCAGTTTTGATTTTCATGCCTCCTCGTTTTTCCTCTTCATTTTTCATTTTCGTCCCTAGAAGAACTTGTTTCCTGCCTGCTCGCTCAATTCCAATTCGAAGTCCGTGCCAAGAGAATGTTTGGGTGGAAGCATTTCAGAGTGAGTTATCATGGCTCAAAACCGGCAATAAAAAAGCATGGAATATAGTTCTACCTTAACTTAAGATATCACAAAAATCAGTGTACCAGACCTAAATTTGGTGATAGCTCTTCGAATTTTCTTTTCTGGATACGGTGCATAGACTTCTCTTACCACGGCTAATAAATTTTCTTTGAGCATGCATAGATAAGCTTCTTATTACTTTCTGCTTAATTTAAATCTTGTCGGGATGCATTCTGACCTTTTATTAACACACGAAATCACGTATAACTTTTCAGAAATCTTTTGAATCGAGAAAATATTTTAATGGCAGGAAAGCAAAAATTTGCATTTTACTTTTTAAATTCATTACAATGTTTGTTACAGGGAAAATGTCAGAAATGGTCCATATACTATTACTTAATGTACAACTTTGTCCCTGAACTTTCAATCGGCTCAATTTGATCCATGAACTATTGATAAATGCTCGATTTGATCTCTGAATTTTCGATCGGCTCAATTTAATCCCTCAACTATTGATAAATATCCGATTTAATCCTTCGTTACTATTTTTCTTTTTCTTTTTCTCTTTTTTTGCTTATAGTAACGAAATTGAAAAAAAAAATAACGAAAAAAAAATAGTAACGAAAAAAAAATAACAAAAAAAATAGTAACGAAAAAAAAGAAGAAACCCTAGCGGGTACTGTTCATCTTCCTCGCGGAAGCAGCCTTGCCCGCACCGGCCACTGCGCCGGCAGACCTCGACCGCGCCGGCGACCCACGAGCCCTCTCTGCTCCACCGCCGTTCCACCGGTCTCGCCCGCCGCCCGTCGACCTTGCAACGCCTCAGTCGCCGGCAACTTCCAGATCCGGCGACCTCCGCGTCCCTGTCGCATCTCAACGCTCTGCCCGACGACCAGCGACGACCTGACGCTTCTGCTACCGAGCCGAGCCGATGCTTGCCGCCGCGACCCAGCGCTCGACGTCCCCCGCTCCAGCCCGTGCCGACCTGCGACGCCATCGTTGTCCCGATCTCGCCGCTCGAGTTTCCGACGCCGGCGGATCTGAGAGCCCCGCAGCAGCCACGACCCGAACGCCCCTGCTCGCCTGCGCCCGACGCTCAACCGCTGCCGTGCCGCTGTCCCTGCCGCGACACGACGCCGCCAGAGCCCACACCGCCGCTGCTCGCCTCTCCCCGATGTCCGAAAGCAAGCCTCGCGCCCCGCAACGCCCCTCGCCGGTGCCCTGCCACGCCGGAGTCCCTCGCCGGTGTCAACCCTCGCTTTCCCGCGCCGAACGTGCTGCTCGCCGTGCCCTCGCCGGAGTTCCGAACCGGCCAAGATTTCTTTTTTTCTTTTTCAAAAAGAAAGAAGAAAAAAAATTAAATTAGGTATATTTATTTTATTAGGCAAGTTTATTTTATTTTATTTGAGATATTTCTCCATGCATAATTAGCCAGTGCAGGCAAGGCTGTTTCCGTGAGGAAGATGAACAGTACCCGCTAGGGTTTTTTTTTAACTATTTTTTTGTTATTTTTTAAGTTACAATTTTTTCTTTTTCTTTTTTTCGTTATTTTTTTAATTTTTTTAATTTCGTTATTATAAGCAAAAAAAAAAATAGTAACAAAGGACTAAATTGGACATTTATCAATAATTCATGAATCAAATTGAGCCAATTGAAAATTCATGGATCAAATCGGACATTTATTAATAATTCATAGACCAAATTGAGCCGATCGAAAGTTTAGGGACAAAATTGCACATTAAATAATAGTATAGAGACCATTTGTGACATTTTCTCTTTGTTACATTCAAACTATACTAGTAAAATTTAGAATAATTTGGTGATTTACTAATTCATGGAGATGGTGATAAATTCTTTATAGGTTTTTATTTTATTAATCACTTTTGGCAAAGAAATTGGTAAGTTATCAATCCAATAAATTGTTTGGTAAACTTATTGTAGTGTTGCTAAATTAATATCGACACTTTTAAATGTCAAATAAGTTGGTAATTAGCAATTCGTTTGAATGTTAGTAAAATCCCGATAACGTTGGTAACCTACCGATGAGTTACCTAATAAGCAAGCTACCAATAATTTTTTTTACCAATAGTATGAAATATTGTCAGTAACTGCGGAAACATACAGACGGAAAATTTTCAAAGTTTACGCTATGGGACGCTAGGATTTTGCGCCTTCTATAATGATCTAAAGGAATACTGAGAGAACGGATCATCCACAGCGTAACGAAAAGCATAATGAAAACCTAGAGTCTGAGAACTACCCTGAAATGTTAATGCGCTCAACTTATGCAACACAACAATTAGTTCGCCTCGTCACCTGATGATGGTCGTCATTTCAGTATCCTGAATGTCTTAAAATGTTTAGCCTCTTTCCGGTCTAGAAAGCGGGATATTGAATCCGGATGAAGAACATATGTCTCGCACGTCTCTGGTTTTTTTTTTTTCTGGGCAGCCATTAGGTGTCTTTTCCTCTTTCTCTGGGAATGTGGCGTGCATATGCCACTCCTACCAAAGATAGAGCCTGCTATAGCTGATGTGTCTCCCTCAAAATTCGACTTGGGAACAATATTTCATTGACAAGTAATTGTTTGAGGGCAACTGGAGAGTTTCCTTCAGAAGCGAAGCCCGCGAAAAGAAGCAACAGAGACTCTTGGCTTGTAATCTGTTGTTGGGTCGCTACATCACCAATCCCTCGCCTCTAATCTATCTTTTCAGTCCTAAAACGGGTCCACTCCACATAGCGTTGAATGAAGTTCATGCCCCATTAGTCTCCATTGATAAGAAAGACTAACAACAACACCGTACCATAGCGTTAGATCAAAGCATTTTATCAATTTCAAAGAAATATTTAAATCTCTTTGCATGAATTTATTAGTAGGAGATTTTGTTCATTCGCAGTTCAAAAAAGTAGTATTATAATTGTAGCATGACATGAGCGCACAAAATAAAAAATTCGAAAAGGAAAATAGAACACTGTGGCTAATATAATGTGTCGATAGTAGTAATGAGCCTATCCAATATTTTCTATTATAGATTATATTGTATGTTATGATGGTGATTCGTTTCTTTAAAATTCATTTACCTACAGCCCCTTTTTACTCCTTTAAAGCAGCTAAGAGGTCTCTGCCTCATTTAAGTTCAGGATCTTCAAGTTTACTAGAGGAGGGTAACTCTCTCTCTCTCTCTCTCACTGAGACAGAGCAAAATGAAGAATGTCAACAACAGCAACACAAGACTCATCCTCCTCCACCCTTACATCCAGAAGCAAGGAAGCTCCAACCGCCTATGGCTCCTCGCCTTCTTCTCCTTCTTGACCACCGCCTTCGTCGTCACCCTCATTTACACCAGAGAGTATTCCACAACCACCGCCGCCTCCACTGCCACCACCACCTTTACCCCCACCACGACCGCCTATAGCAACGCGCCTCTGCCATCGACCGTTATCAACACCCTCCTTCACTATGCATCCAAGTCCAACGACTCTTTCCGCATGTCTTACCCCGAGCTCAAGCCCATCTCAGACGTCTTAAGGAAATGCTCCTCCCCTTGCAACTTCCTAGTATTTGGCCTCACTCACGAGACCTTCCTCTGGAAAGCCCTCAACCACAATGGCAGGACCGTCTTCATCGACGAGAACCGCTACTACGCCGCATACGTCGAGCAGAAGCATCCCGAGATCGATGCCTACGACGTCCAGTACACGACGAAGATGAGCGAGATGCGGGAGCTCATGGCCTCCACAAGGGAGCAGGTGCGTAACGAGTGCAGGCCCGTGCAGAATCTCCTGTTCTCCGAGTGTAAGCTGGCGATCAACGATCTCCCCAATCATGCCTACGAGGTGGACTGGGACGTCATTCTCGTGGACGGGCCCCGCGAGGAGTGGCCCAACGGACCGGGCCGGATGTCGGCGATATTCACGGCGGGGGTCCTGGCGAGGAGCAAGAAGGGCGGTAACCCGAAGACGCATGTGTTCGTGCATGACTTCTGCGGGGAGGTGGAGAGGGCGTACAGTGAGGAGTTCCTGTGCAGGGAGAACTTGGTGGAGTCGACTGAGAAGCTTGGTCACTTCGTGTTGGAGAGGATGGATCCTAGCAGCTTCCAATTCTGTGGTAACCGCACTCAGCGGCTCCATCACCCAGCTCACTAGTACATCATCCTAAGTTCACCGTAATCAAAACGATGTAAGAAAGTCAATAATTTATCCCACAAAGCCTTAGTTTTCCTGGATGCAAAATAAATTTTGCCAAGCAAATTGCACCAGTCATTGGAAATCTCCAGTTGTTCACTTTGAAGGATTTTCTAATCTCTTCGAAAGTCTGCTAAGGTATTGAGAATTATCAATGAAGATTTTTAGCGTTTTCATCGTGACATGAGCTTTGAGCATTTGTAGCATATCGCTTTGCGAACTTCAGTGCCATTTTTCCAAATGCAACCACAGACCACCATGTGATGTGCTAAATATATGTCCTGGCTATGGTTGAATGAGGTTCACTTGCATGTACACGTCAGTAAGAGCTTAATTCTTCCAAGCATTTCAGTTCTCATTACGTAGAAAACCAGAAAGTTGTGGAATTTTAAGGAATGAATGTATAACTGTAGATGCCTGGAGAGATTAAAAATCCAAGGACCTAAAGTCTACCTTAATTAACAAATGACTAAAGAATTCCAGTAAATTGGCCAAAAAAAGGCTTAAAGATAGTATGACGTTTTTGAAAAGCAAGACAGGTTTTCTTTTCTTGGATGCTAAGCATCGGCTGGACCATATCCATTTCAGAATGAATTGCAGCATCAACCAAAATCAAGCAAGGCAGTCCATCATGAACAACATCTTAATGTGCACTCATTGCTTAGCCCTCTTCCAAACCACTAGCAAAGATACCCAGGATTCGCCAGGAAGTAAGAGAAATGGTTTCAGTCTCCTTACTCATGCTTGAAGGAGCATCCCAAGATCGAGTAATCAAAACAATAAGAGAAAACCCAATCTATCAAAAAGTGACAAGAAAACTCTCGCTAGAAGTGCACCTATAGCATGGAACAGAGATGAACCCATTAAAGCTCATAAAGCTTGAGAAAATAATTATCGCATTAATTTAGCCAGAGAAACACCACAAGCAGGCTGCACTTAATACAAGGTAAAGTTCAACTAAAAAATAAACACTACAGTCGCAAGTCAAGACGTTTTCAGTAAAATATTCTACAACAAAACTTTCTCCACATGACATGCTCACTTCACTGTGAAAGAAAGAGGGACCTCTATTTTCCATGTGTGCTTGTGACCTCGAAAAACATTTTGGCCAGCATAGCACAAAAAGAATCAGACAAAGAAGCACTACAGTAAACTTAATAAACCAGGCCCATCTTTGGTGCCTGCTACAGCTTAATATTCAAAAAAATGATCAAGTGGCAGAACCATTGGCTGAGATCCTTACTACATCCTCATCTTTAACATATAATGGAATTCTTAGTCCGAAGTCCTTGAGCTTATCAACCAGACCATAAAGAAACTCAAAGGTCAGTTTCGACTGTGCATTGAGCTCTTCTCTCACCTGTGGATGAATCTTGAACCAATCTCCCAGCATCTTGTGCACGTGAGAACGAATCATCCTCCACGGGACAGGGTATTTTTCGCAAAACTTGAGATACTCCACTAGTAACTCTGCCTGGTCCAGATGTCCATCTTTGTGGCTTTCTTCACTTCCAACTATCCAGTCAGCAGTTCGATACCCTGCAAAGAGAGCTGGATTCTCTAGGAGAGTCTCTGCTGAAAGCACGCCATCAGCACCAGTTTCTTGTAAGCAGCTCTCTACATCATCCATGTGCCGTATGTTTCCATTGGCGAGGACTGGTATATTTAGAGCATTTTTTACAGCCTTTATTGCCGACCAGTCGGCACGAATTTTCTTCCCATCTTTCTCATCTCTTGTTCGTCCATGGACAGCTAAAAGAGAGCATCCAGCTTCCTCTAGCATCCTGGCATAGTTAAGCGTATCCTCCAATTTCGGGAAGACTCTGATTTTGCAAGAAACAGGGACATTCAAGTTGAGGGCTAGCTTCTGTACTAGGGATTTTACCAAAGGAAGGTTATCCATCAAGAATGCCCCATAGTTTCCTCGCCTAGCAATACGCTGAGGGCACCTGTAGAGTGCAAAATTACCAACTCAATTTTAAGATATAACACGATATCAGTTGCTCCATGTCACATAATAGCCTACAGGATGTACAATCTAAAACAAGCCCCACTTCATCTCAGTCTTAGATGATCTTCCAAATTCGTTCAGAAGTTTTTCACGATCAAGCAAGTATCGCATCCTATTGGATCATGACTATGGTGTGACACTCAATAAGGGACAGTTTGCAATATATTGAGCAAAAGAACCCCCCCCCCCCCCCCACCAAAAAAAAAAAAAAAAAAAAAAAAACACTTCAGAAGACGAGTTAGTCAATAAAATCAGTCAAATAACTTATTTATTTCATGCAATCAAAGAAAAATCCTTTCAGTAACAACATATGACATGCTTAATAATTTCAGTGTGTACCAGCCATATAATACATCAACTAATAATATATCATGTTATGATAAACTGATATATTTAAACATGTTCAAGATGATGGATCAAAAGTTACCCCAAATTTATATCAACATAATCACAATAAGGTTCCACTCTTCGTGCAGCTTCCAACAAAATGTCTGGATCATTGGCACAAAATTGAACAAATAATGGCCGATCCTCCTGCCAATTCAAAAAAATTACAGGAAAATTACATTAAAAAGAGGAATGACAAATTAACAATATATGCTTTTTCATTCTAGAAGAATTGTATGAATCATCCAAGTCATCTATAGTCAGTCACAACTAAAACACCTCGCTCTACTTGCATGAAACACACTGAATATAATAAATCAAAACAAATTACCATGCGACTTTAACATTCATCCGAAGTGATATCCACAAGTGCTAGAACAGAATAAAAATAACAGCAGATTCAAAGATGCAGATGAATGTCAAAGCTAGACAGAATGCTCCAATACAAATCAGCAGCAAAAGCCATTTTTTCGCCTTGACAATAAAATGTAATATTTCTTTTGTTCATATGACACTACATTACAATGTCAGATCAGTTTTTGGGAAAAAGATATCAAATGAGTTTTCAGATTTTTATGAAGTGAATTATTGGTATATATTAAGGCCCAAAACAAATCAAAGGGTGCGAATTGATAGATCTAAGCATTAGACTTCCAATAATACATTTTCGGGGCAGGATAGGATATGATGTACAGATAATTAAGCTGATTATGTTGGGAACCTTCAAGTATGTCACACTGGGAAATAAGACTTTTAGATCCAACATTTCATTACTAAGAAATCCCAAAAATATTCCAGAAATCCAGACAATTTGGAACATTAACTGCAGGATGAGTCTGCTGGATATTTGCCAATAACATAGAGATATCTTCTTCAATACACAATAAATACTGGCAGTATAGCAAATTCCAAAGAACATGTCCCATGTGCAAACATTTTTTTTAATAGAAATTAAAAGCCAAAGAGTTTATCAAAGCCAAAGAACTTCAGAATGAAGCTCATAGTAACAATATCTGTATTTCAATGGTTCAGCCAACAAAATAGATTGAAGCGTACAAACAATGGCTCCTGAATGGTTTGCCTGGTTCTTTAACCCCAAGTGCCACCCATTAAGCTAATCCTAGTAAAAAGAAGACAAGTAAGGGAAAGAACAATGTCCTCAAATATACCATTTTCATAGCCAGAATCTGCATGCAAAACAATGTTGGTCTTGTTTTAAATTGGATCATCATTCTTAGAAAAAATGCTGGCCAATGAATCAAAGACTTAACGACGCGATGAAGTTCTACTTTGTATGGGTTGCCACGTTGAGTAGAGGAGGCGCTCGTGGATGAGGGTCTCTTGGACATGGATTTGTGAAAGAATAGGAAGAATAGGGTTTCCAGACTTCTGTCAGTATCTTTTTTTTTTATATGTAAACTTCAGTTGCTTCTGCATTTTGAAAAATCCTTCTTTTTGCAATAACCCTCTGCCAGCATGGTAACAGGGTGGGACAAGACAAAATACCATCCCTCCCCCCAAATAAAAAAGGAACACGAAAAAGCAAGAGATATCTTTTCCCCGTGCCCATTTAAACCACTCAAACAAGGCATGGATCTGAGGACCAAGAGGAATTTGTGCCCTATAGCCATCCCTATCCCTTGTTATCCTAACAAGAATTGAATTTAGATGAGTATGGAGCAAAGAAAAGCAATTGCACAAGAAATGTTTCCTTGAATGATTTTCCTGGTTCTTTTAAACAACAAAAGCCATTCGTTCTGAATAATCCTATTCAAAAGAATTATAATGGGAAGAACCATCTCTACAATTACATATCATCACCAGAATCTGCAAACAAAATAATATTAGGAATATCCTTGTTCGGAATTGGACCATCATTCTTAAGCACAATGATGGTTGATGACCTGAAGATTTAACATACTGCTCGCTGATGGTAAGAAAAAGTGAGCACACTTAACACAGTCTCAACACATGTTATGATGGGCCGGCCCCCTGTGGATAAACAGAGGTTAAGACTAAAAGGGCTGTGAACACCCTATCTGCTTTTACATTTCTCAAAAGAAAACAAGATCTCCCCAGCGACAATTTAGTTGGCTAGATTGAGCACATCGTGATAGAGATTCTCACATACAGGAAGCACCTCTTTAATCGTATTTCTAGTTGCCCATTCCAAGACCCATGGCAATTTTAGTCAAGTTGATTGCAGCTTTCTAGCATCAGAGCTAACAGCCCTTACCAACACAACACAAAACATCTACATGAATGCTCCATCATGTTACTATCACCTCAATCAGCCTCCACCCAGTCACCAACTTGAGCCAGCTAAAGCAACTCTAAACTGCAATCAATGGTGGTATGTAACATTCTCTCCCGAGGACAGAATCATGCTCCTTACACAGAGCAATGGCGCAGCAAGAAACCGCCCCATCACAACCCAAAAACAAAATATATAAAAGAAAGTAACTTTGACAAGATTTACCTTGCAGGTAGTGAATTCCGTGCTCCTGTACTTCTCAGTCTCGGTGAAGATCCTGGAATGGAGCATGGGCGTGTAGGCCGCCTCGGCGCCATACTTGCGACACAGCATCCGGAACGGGAGCTCGGAGTTGTCCACCATCGGGGCCACTATCAGCCTCGGCCGGCCAAGCCCCGCCCAGTGAGCCCACGCGCGCTCGGCCCTCGACCCCGCGCTCAGGCACCGGCTCGGCCACCCGTTAGGAAACGGCGCGGCACCGTCGGCCGGTTCGCGGTCTCGGGCTCGTGTGTCGGAGCAGAGGAGGTCGTCGTCGAGGTCCTGGGGCGGCGGCGGCGGCTCGGGAGGGGCGGCGGAGGTGTGGAAATCGGCGGAGGTCCGAGCGAGAGAGGAGGCGGCCATGGCGGGTTTCGGAGGGGCTTTGGCGGCGGGGAAGAGAGAGAGGATGACGCCGTAGGGTTTGAGTCTCATGGGCCGGCGACGGGAGCGGAGAAGAGGCGGCCGCCCATCGCCGCCGCGGCCTGCGGCGCTCCGTAAGGCTGTCGCGGAAGGGTTTCCTTCGTACAACGAATCTGAAAAGTTGCGTTCGAGGGAGATGGGATACCGAGTTATTTTTACGAAAGATACGGACCGAATTTTCAACGAATTACCTTCTTTTTTTGTGTCATATGTGAAGGTATAATAGAAAATAAAATTTAAGGAATATGTCAATCGGTGTTTCTCGGACATTTCTTAATTATCCTTTGAAAGTATAATATGCTTTTTAAAATTAAAAGTCTTGGGAAATGGATTGTTTATCGGCGGTCCGCTTTAAAATAAAGCGAATCTATACCGAAAAGGCAAATAGAATTTGGAGATAATTTGGTAGTTTTTGAAAAATGTCAAATCATCGTCAATTGAATAATCTATACTGTCTTATGAAGTGAAAATAATCTCTCGTTTTTCAAGAATCTCAACCATTTTTTTCTTCCCCACCGTCCTCTATACACATATTAAATCAATGGACAAACATTTAAGTTTTAACGATTTTGTATAGTCTTAACCAAGTTTTAATATTTTTATGCTGCAACAACCTTTATAAAATAATTTAAATCTCGAAATATATGGATGTTTCCTCTTATATTTATATTTTGTAGGTAGTGTGTTATGTCGATATTTCATTTTCATATTTAAATGATCCTTTAGTAATAAGGTGGCTTTCCTCAATCTGTCAAATGTGGATTTTTCCATACTAGCAACAGGTGTGCGTAAGTACTACGCATTAATTGTAGGTATAGAATGGCAATTTCCTTCATAAAATCATAATAATCGTACGATTTTTTTTTATTCTTTTATATTTTTAGCGAAGGCGAGTAAGAAGAGGGAATTTCTATGATCCCTTGAAAATTTTATCAACCATCTTAAAATGTTGTCCCTCTTGGGTGCATTCTTTTGCACTTCTTGTATAAAATGTAGTAACCTAAGATATTAATAATTATACTTTAGGACCTAATCTTAAAAAGTTTTCGCTGAAGAAGCATAATTCAACAATCATCAATCCTCAAGGATCCAATCTTTGAAAATTCATACAAGTACCTCATGAGATGAAGATCGATTGACAACATTTAGTCGGGAGGACTTTTTCTTTTTATTTAGGATTTGAACGATGAACTGCCTTGATTATAATGTCCGGAATCGAGCAGAATACTCGGTCCAAGCTCTATGATGGATAGACCGTGCATCAAACCTCCTCATTGAGTTCCGCTTATTTCCAAGTTATTTGGCAATTCATATCATGACATCATGTATATATTGATTATTTATATCCATTCTATATCATCCAAATATTTGAACATGATTATGAGGTGTTTTCCATTTAAAATGAGCGAAAAACGAGCCAATTACCATCGATTTCGAGTCAGATCATATCATGTGACGATGAGTTTACCGTAGGTTTCAAGAACGGAAATGTTTCTAATGATTCTGATTCGCACCAAACGGCATCGAGAGCGCGACCTCTCATCTTCCCCGTCCGAGAGCCGCCGCCGCCGCCGCCGAGCCAATCATCTCTTCCACGCCGACCTCGCCGTCTCCTCTTCCTTTCCGCTTCCGCAGTTGGTAAGAACCGCGAAAAAACTAATATTTTTAAGGACTTCGGTGCAGTTGCTTCTTCAACCCAAAGATTCCTTCCATTGATGGACATCTACGGGGAGGATGTTGATGGCAACATCACCTCCAACCACCGTCTCCGTCACCCGTCGCCATCGCCCCCCCACCTCGCCTCCCAACTCCAACCTTCCTCCTCCGCCCCTTAATACGAATCAGCTTGCACTGTAGAGGGACGGAGAAAGAGGAGAGAATGAAGCTCCTGGCAATGCAGCAGGGCCACCCCGCCGACGGCCAGAGCAGCGCCGCCCTCCGGGGGCTGGCCCCGCTCGACTCCTCCAAGTCGCCGCCGGCGACCGTGTTCTGGCTGGCGGTTCACGCCCTGTGCTGCCTCGGCAGCCTCGTGCTCGGCTTCCGTTTCTCTCAGCTGCTCGTCTTCCTCCTCTTCTCCACGTCGCCGATGTTTCGTGCTGCTGATGAAACGGCCTCCGACAATCCTGTCCTCCTCCTCTCGAACCCGAGCCCGGCGACGGTCAACCAGTCCACGACGCGCGTGGCTGTGGGCCGGCACGGGATCCTGGTCCGGCCGTGGCCGCACCCGGACCCTGTCGAGGTCATGAAGGCGCACCGGATCATAGAGAGAGTGCAGAGAGAACAGAGGGCTCAGTTCAGCGCTAAGAATCCTAACCCGAGGTCTTTGATTGTGATCACCCCGACTTACGTGCGGGCATTCCAGGCGATGCATCTGACGGCGCTGATGCACTCCCTGATGCTCGTGCCGTACGAGGTGGTGTGGATCGTGGTGGAGGCTGGCGGAGCGAGCAACGAGACGGCATCGCTGATCGAGAGGTCGGGTTTGAGGACCGTCCATGTCGGGTTCGAGCAGGAGATGCCCGAAGCCTGGCAGGATCGGCGCAGTTTGGAGGTGAAGATGAGAGTTCATGCATTGAGGTGAGTGGCTTCTCTTGGAGTGTTTTCCTGCTCTTTTCGTTATTGGTTAGTAAAGGATTGGCAATTGAACTTCTTGAATATTAGTGTGAGCCATAGATCTTATTTAACGTTTCAAAAACTACTAGGATTGATCCACCGACTAGCTCGAGTCCTTGATAGTTTTCCAGAAACTTGTTCAATCTTTTATTTTCCGTTCGGATAATGTCAGTCAGAAATCAAGTTTTCCAGTAGTCGCATTTCTTCTGAATTGTCATTCTTGTTTTGATTTGAAGTTCATCATCTGGAATAAAATTATAAGTCTTGACTGTTCTCGTGGTTTGAAAAGAGTTTTCTTTGTAGTCTGTGAAGTAGAAAACGCGAAGGCCTACTGATTTCCAAGCAAATTGTGCTTGTTTTCACTGATTATGGAAGCATAAACTGGAAATCCCACCGTAACAGATGCCTCCAATTAGGTTGCATCCGTTAGCCTGTTGATATAGAAATGGAAACTGATTCTAACGTGGAGAATTTCGATGTATCAGAATCGTGAGAGAGAAGAATCTGGACGGCATTGTGATGTTCGCCGATGACAGTAACGTTCACAGCATGGAGCTCTTTGACGAGATCCAGGCTGTGAAATGGATCGGCGCTGTTTCTTTAGGAATCCTTCCGCATTCGACTGTGGATGAATCGGACCAAGCCGTTTCGAAAATCTTGAATGAAAGCAATTCGCCACTTACTATCCAAGGTCCAGTTTGTGATTCAGCCAATCAGCTCATTGGCTGGCGCACCGATAACAGGTCACATAACATGCACAGGGGAGCGAGTCACCTAGATGATCAGGGTTCGCTTTTGCCAGAAAAACTGGAATGGGCCGGTTTTGTGCTAAATTCTAGGATGCTGCGGAAGGATGCTGAAGATAATCCGGAATGGGTGAAGGACTTGGACTCACTCAATTGGGATCAAGATGTTGACAGTCCCCTGTCTTTGCTCAAAGACCTATCGGTGTTGGAGCCACTAGGAAACTGCAGCCGCCGGCTTATGGTCTGGCAGCTTCGTGTCGAAGCCCGTCCTGGTAGCGAATTCCCTAAAGGGTGAGTGTCTTGCCTTTAGAAGCTCATCACTTCAAATATATCCCCAATGCTTTGGATAATCGAGTCTTTGCTGTCATTGAAAATGGAGTTTCTCCCTTCCCCTGTGTGATGCAGATGGCTTATCAACCCTCCCTTGGGGATCACGGTACCCTCGAAGCGCCCTCCATGGCCCAATGCTCCCCCAGAACTCCGATCTATAGAAAATGCAAGCAGCGAAGAAGAGGAGACCGACCAGCACCCGGCTGAAAATCAAAGGCACGAACGAAGTTTTGGGATTAAGAGAAGGCACGAGACCGAGACAGTCGAACCCGAACTGCTCAGAAGGGAACCTGTAGAAAAGTGACGGCTTATCTTAAGAACAGGAGAAGATGCACAGCCTCAGAATTCAACAAGCTTCGGCTTCAAGGTATTTATATATTGCCTCAGCCAAGGCGAACTTCGAAATTAGCCATTTTGTTCGATCTGGATTACGAGGACATCAGACCACACTCTGTTTCATTGGTTTTTATGCTGGTCGGGGGTCCTAAAATCTAGGAATCACAGGAATTTTCTTGCTTACACTTCCTTACTGCTCGCATATTCAGAAATTCAAACACCGGACAGACATACGAAAAGTACATCTTCATCTTCTTCATTTGGTCTTTGTACGTTACAGAAGTTGTACATGGTATAACGCAACTTTATGGGACATTTGTTTGATTGTAAGAAAAATTGCACGAGTTCTTTCGACATCTATGTGAAATCATGGTTCATGCCTTGGCGTCAATCAAAATGCCAGACCGCTAGGCGCCGCAAGGTATGATCATAGTTAATCAGGTTTTGTCCATGCAGGATTCAAGGATCTGTTTCTATGCTAGGCGGTTAAACTCTGCTTTTTCCAGCTAAAATCGTCAAAGGGTCTTCAATCTTGAATGGCAAAATCGAATGGTAAAATCTAATAAACTTGGACAAAAGCTCGCAAGATAGCGCTACTCTCATCTACTAAAATTCAAATTATGCAAGCAAGATCGCTATGCTTATCCGCATGAATCGCATTTCATCAATTAACTCGTATTGAAACTGATGTGCTAAACTACAATTATGAAGAACAGAAGATGAACAAAACACAAGGCTCAGCGTTTATTGAAAAAGAAAATGGGCACTCCACTAGTATTGTTCCTAGTGCAGATATATAACAAGCAGCCCAAGAAACAAAGATTGGCGAAATGCTTTAGATGCAATTTCACTAATTTTAGCACCCCGACATGTGAATTACCCAGTACCGAGTTTCCGGCAGACGTCTGATCCTTCAGCGATCTGCATTATCTCTCGTTGTTACATCTAGGTAGTTTCTGTTGAAGTGGTGAGATTTTCTAGCACATGTTCTTGCTCATGCTTAGCATAGGATTTCATTTTCGAAGTATATAATACCAGTATAAGGTCATGAAAGTTCTCTGTCATGCTTAATAAGCCAATTGTGAAGTACACAATCGCGACTAATTCAAAAAATTTCCTGTCTCTGGACAGCTTGAGACAACGTTGCAAACGGAATCATTTGGTAGTCGAAGTTGCTTTCTCTTCTCCTTCAGTTCGTCATCGTCAAAATTATCCCGTCCAACTTATGATGGACACGTGCAATTTTATACATAGATTTTTTAACTGTCTTTGCTATTATTGCTTTGATATCTAAAGTTGGTATATAAGATTTAGCTGTTTGATAAAATAAAATAAAATAAAATAATCAGTGGGTACCCTGAGGATAATGAAAACAAATTGTTCCAACTTCCTTAGTTTTAATTGATTTCCAATTGATCCCAAGATAGATTTCAAGTTCAGAAAGATCGAACGTGGATTCCTGCATGGTAACATTTCGAGAGCTCCATATACTCATTCCACCGTACAATGTGATGCATGGTGAGTTTGTCAAAAGTTGATGGATGTGTTTGATGGAATGAACAGAAGTGTTTGCTGTGTTGGAGGGAAAACAACTTCAGGATATAAGAGTTCACCACCAAAGTATAAAGGAATGTTCCATCAATCAAGAATAAAGAATTCTACAGTTCATCATCAATTGGATAGAGAATCGAAAGATTCACTCTTTCAATAGATACTCTCATGCATTGTTGACTCAATTCTAAATGGTTACGGTCCAGAACATGCCTCTCTTCACAGAGGCACAAGAATTAGGAGACACTATGAAGGAAATATTAAAGATGCGAGGAAAAAGGTAACGGTAAAGACATTTGAATTAGAAAACATTATGCAGGAAATGATTAGGAAACAGCCCTCTAGCCTTGATCAAGTCAGATCTACCTTAATTCTTCAACTTCAGGAATTTCCAATCTTGAATGCTTTCTTTTCATTAGATTCATTGGATCATGTTATGGCCGCAATCTACTCTTTGCTTGCATAAATATTAAATGGGCTTAGTTGATTATGAAACTTGAGTTGGGCCTGCGAGACTATTGTGTTCAAAAAAAATTTATGCTTCCACATTATAATGACACACTTGCAGAAGATGTCATTTCTCAGTCGGATTCCATTAGAAACGCTGACGAATTGGTGACAACCTCACAATTTCACTTCGTGTAAGGCCGTTCTTTTTTCCAGCAAAAAATGATATTTTCCTTTGTCTCTAATAACATTGTTTCAATTAGTAGATTGTGAATATGGGCATCACTTAGATTTAATTTAATAAAGCTAACAGTTGAGTAATTTCCACACAAATAGCGTAAAAGTTTGATGATCAAAACAAGAACTGTCTTAAGTGCTCCAAGACTAATAGATAACCAATCCCATTTTTAAGGAAATATTTTACTTTCTCTCCATGTATTCATATTGTTTTTGGCAGTTAAGTCCATGTGCTATCGAATTTCAAATCAAATCCTCTTACTTAAACATAATGTCTTGTCAAATCCTCCTGGTACAAAATCCGAACAAATCCAACTTTCCTGGCTCTCCGAGGATGCCAGAGAATGACGTGGATAAGCATAGCCTATGAGGACACTCCCATGGAAAGTGGATTGGCAGGAGAACAGAAAAGTAACTTGAAGAGCCTTAATCCATTCACCATCAATGTCTCGTCTCATGGGGTGTCCACACGAGCATTGTTTAGTCACACTCCAACGTCCTCTAATGGTCACAACAACTGGTTCTAACCAGAATATGAGGACTTGATTGGTAAAATTGAAAGTCCCGGGACTCGATTACAAAAGTATCAAAAGTATGTGGACAAAAAGTAGAGTTTTTTCTGAATTTTGTAGCTGAAATTGTCCAAATTGTTGTCCCCTAAATCTGATGGACATGGGCCGGTTAAAGGTCCAAGTGCAGATTCAAGAAAGGGAGGAAAAACAACAAAGCAGGCAGGAGAATCCTGAACACATGATTCCTGGCAAGATCAGAAAGGTTTAAAAAGCAATCATGAAGGACCAACCGACCGAGGAATGGGCAAGGAATGGGGGACGAGGTTGCCTGATAATTGGATCTCTGAAGAAGACGGAGCGGAATGGTAGTTGGATATTGTGCGATCTAACTTTCACAGGTTTTGACCACGCCCATTCAATGAGGTTGCAGGCTTAAAAATGGCAGGTTCCCATATAAATATGGAAGGTGGTTGAATCAATATTCGTGCCAAGAGGATAAGGTGGGGGGAACGTTGTGATTGGATGTATTTGCCCGCAAAACTGTTGGGCGGCTCTGGAACATCTCCATCTTCACTGAGGAAAGCACATGAAATCAATTAATATCTTTAATCTTTTTTATGTTTTTATTGCTTTTGCTGATTTTATTTCCTTCTCTCTAATATCTTTGTGACAAATAGGATATACCATCCATTAGTTACGAAGAGTTCTCTTTTGATTGCTAAAGAGCAGAGAGAACGAAGAACTCGAACGGAGAAATTTTGTTAGCGACGATATATTGTTCTTGACATTGGACGCTTCTATATGGTCATCACTTTTAGGACTATCCCTTATTTCTTTTCCAGTGGAGGACTATATCTGTTAAACGAACGATGCCGAGAAAACTGAACATCCATGCTGATGTTTATCATCAAATGCCCCATAAAATAATAGAACATCATCACGTGGAGTTATGACAACACAATCATTTATTTGTGAAACACGCGATGGAAAATAATCTCTAGTTACATGTCGTCTTAAAGGATTTGAAGTTTGAGATTTATCTCTTTGTTGAATCATGTGAGAGTAAATCCTGATTATTGGAGCATCGTTTCAATGATACACAATCTTGCATGCCGATGACTATTTCTGCACTTGCAAACATGGACATGAAAAACCCATACACACATTCACAAACAAAAAGTCGTTTTCCTCTTCGTTTTTTCTAGTGCTTTTTTATCTTTGAATCTATGAATCATAAGTTCACCCTTTTAAAGTATGAATTAGTTCTCATAAACCCCTTGGTAGAAAATGTAGTTTTTGTAATATATTGAAAAATATAACCCTTTGAAAAATCATGACTTCCGACAATTGGATCGTAGTTTAAATCTAAGATATCACTTTGGAACACGCATTCCAAAGTCCGGAAAAAACTATAACCCTTTGACTACAAAAGGAATAAAACTATATTCAGGAAAATTATAAATTAAATAAAAATATATTCTAAATCTTGTCACCCTCTTCTTGGCGTGAAAGTATAACTTCTGTGGGTAGGGGCTTTTGATATGTTGACAAGTTGCTGCTGGTCCTAGTTGAACTGATGAAATGTCATCCTCTTTAATGCCCTGAACGTGACTTATAAGATTCAGCTTGAAGTGAAGACATGGATTTTGCATATCCTAGGAATTTACTCTCGTAGATAGGTGTCACGCAAGTCGAGGACAGAGTTATGCCCGCCGTCTGTAGTGTGTGCGGTCCTAATCTAGCCCCTTTTCTTCTTCTTCTTCTTCTTCGTCTTTTTGTTTTTCTGTCCATTTTAAAAATAACGACCACATGCAAATCCATAGAACACCGTACGAGCTCCATGAATAGGTTAAATTCAGCCTTTAGCCTACGCAAATGACATTGGCCCAAAATAATTTACATGCAATTGATGAAATTTAAATGTGCAACTTTAAGTTCTTGAACTGAAGGTACTCTAACACTCCAAGTAACACATTCAATCCTGGAGTTGATTTTATATATAGCACAAATTTGATAATTTTTATTTTGCGACTAATCTCCAAATCCTTTTTTTTTTCTAATGTCATTAGGCTGTCTGGCAACAATTAAAAGCAGAATAATCTCTACCGAGTACGACATTCCTCCCATTTCAGCCACATCAAATTATTACAAGACCACACGTCCCCAACTCTTCGGAGTGACCTGCATTTGATTGTCCAAATTTGAATTGAAATAGGATAGAATGAGATTGGATTGGAAATCCTCCAAATATACTTTGAATTGTAGAAAACTCTATCACATGTTTGGTGTAATCCAAGATAAAATAAAAATCTTTGAAAATCTCACTTGCCCAACACGATATGTCACAGCTTGAGCTCCCTCAACAGCTGTATCAAACCCTCTCTCTCTCTAGCTCCCTCCAGATCGTCTCCTTTATCGCCATCTCCACCTTTGGACCCTAGTCCTCGCTCAGCTTCACCATATTAGAGACGATTCCATGGGGAGACAAGCCTTAGTCACCAACAGCGCCGCGAAGCAATTAAGGAGGTATTGCCCACGACGATCTAGTAGACAAGGCAACAAAAGTTGACATAGAGGTAAAGGATGGCAATGGGGTGGTGGATGCCACGCATGAAGCTCGGGTGCCACTTGACATCAAAGTCCACAGTCTGGGTAGTGAGGGATGGAGAGGAGGTGGATAGAGATCCACTAGTGGACGGCACCGGAGCAATGAGTAAAGAAAGCAAACATGTCTATGGTGTGGATAACGAGATCCTTCGAGCACGCTTATGAAAGGATTTGAGTTTTTTAATGATGATGGCCATACAACGTATAACTTCTCATTTTCATCATCAGTCATCAAAGCATGATCGGTTGGTCGACAATGATTATCAACGATGATCGAAGGCGTGGAGGATTTGTACAGTGGTCAGAAGGGATGATAATTGGTGGTCACGTCACTCCATAGTAGGAAGAAAATTGTTAAGTTGCTTTTGTAATTTTCTTTTATAGAATCCGGATTTATTATCCTGCCTGAATTCAAAAATGGTGGTGTTTTCTCCCTTCGCCCTTCAAGCCCGACAAGGGCATTCAACTAAAGCAGATTCGACGTGATGCAGCAATATGAATAATAGAAATATATAACTCATTAACAAGAATTATATAACTATTGCTCTCATGCAATACCGACCCTCTCTCGTATCCAGCGGTCGCATGGGAATCATCACCCCCGGCTCCTTCCATCCAAGACATCTTTTTGAGGGTTCCTCTTTCCCCAGAAAGTAAAAATTAGCTTATTATATCTTCTGCTTTTTTTTGCAGTAAAAGTGAGGATGCCAGTTGCGGGGAAACGAACAAGAGTTCGAGTATGGCTTAGGGAAGAAGGAGAGACCCATTAACGCATCAAATGCACGGCCATGACTCACTGGCTTCACAAGAAATCATCGTTCTAGGAGTTCCAAGAATATTGCTCAACCCTATCCCCGCCGTCATAGAAAGTGCGGAATTCAATTTTTTCTTTTCAGTGAAGCGGCCTCTTTTTAGGGCAAGACAATGGAAAGGATTCAAAGGGCCCGACGGATTTTTATGGAAAATTCACTAAGGAACGTTTGCAAGTTATTTTTAAATTAAGTAATTTTAAGGTCTTATATATGCTCATAATGCATCAATAGTCTTGTGGAGAGTGAACTCAATGTTTTAAAATTAAAGCTCTTATTATGACCTGTGTTTGACAAAGTATCTCAACGTGTTTATTTTTTTGCGAAACATCAACGGATGAAACATCCATCAAATTTAAAGTATTACATCAAAGAGCATATGTACATGAAATCTAAGATAATATTAGATATACCAAAAGTAGTTTAGTTAACTTGGTACATTAAATAATGCGATAAGATTGTATCAGGTATTAAATGGAGTCTACCACATCACTAAATATACCAATTTATCTAATCACTCCAATCATACTCAATGTTATTCTTTCGTTTATATCACATAACTTGTTAATAGCGTAGCCATTAGCACCACTGTTAGGGATCGCTTGATTTGTTTTTCGGACTACTAATGAGACCACTTAAATTTAGTAATATCATGTTAATCTGTCACTAGTAATACGTATTGCATGTAGTTATTTTTTTATTTAGTTTTTGAGAAGTTCTTTATTTTTGCACAGGTTTTTGAACCATCAAAGGCATATCTTGTATACATGGAAAATAATCTTTGCTATCAAAAATTACATAAGAAAATTAGGAAATCAAATATATTTTCATACTTGAATCAACAATTTCATGAGCTAGTGAAGACTAAACCAATCCATCTGTAAGTTTACTCTTCAATGAATCTGATTGATCCAAGGAAAAAACACTATTATCTATAATAGATAACGTGAAACTGAATTTTGCTTGTTGAATGCAGCTAATATTCCTTTTCAATTTTATAAATAAAAAATTACTTTTACTTATTGACTACAATTAATATTTCATTTTCTTTTTTGTAAGTAAACTATCATTTTGAAAATTTTGATTACAAATATCTAACGTGATTGTAATGGATCATTTGTAATTCATCATAGCAAAAGGAAAATAATCCAAATTTTATCGAAAATGATCATGCCTTCATGTATATATATCGTAATTTATATATGACAAAATTGATGATTGCCACAAAAAGGTACATAATGGAACCCAAAAAATAAGATCATATATTTCTTTTAACTTATGCAATAACTATGCCGTGGAAATAAATATTTTGAAAATTTTAAAGCTGTTGATATATTTGCCTATTTGTGTCTATTATTAAAGTTCACTTTTGCACAATAACATCATTTAACGTGAATCGGTTGTTAATAGCATATAGTCATGTTTGTTGCGCGACTACAATGTGCTTTGGAAATTTAAGCACATTTTAGATATGTATCTATATAGGTTCAATATGAATTTATCTATGCTCAAAGATTGCAAAGGCATTTAAAGAAGGCCACATGAGTGCAGCGAGACACACGTTAACAAGTTCATTTATCCTTGGTGAATAAAGGAAATAAAAAAGCTCCCTTTATAAAATATGGCAGAGTTTTTTCTCAATTAGGATCGGGAATCAGTTTACATGCAACGGGACAAAACACAAATTATAGGGACAAAATTTGAATATGTTACCACATGATCCACTAAACATTATATACTGATACATATTGATATAAATTAAGCATTTTCATTGTAATGCAATTACATACTAAATCAAAATTACAATGTCACAAATACGATAAAGACACAAATTTCCACCCTTGGATGCACCTAAGCAAGGGGCCATTAATTTCTCCCATAATTTTCCGCAGTCACTCAAATTTTTCCTTTTTCCCTCAAACACATTTTTTCACTTAGCCCAAAAAATTAATAAAACAAATAAGATGATAAGTTCATTCTAATTTGTAAATAAAACGAAAGAATAAAGAATTCTCATCTGACAAAGTCACCACCCACGCATGAATATTCTAACTATTTCCCTCGCCTTTATAACCATTCTCGCACCAAACCTTCTTCCCTCCTCAAGTCTCTCCCTCTCCCTCTCTGTCCACGCTCTCCATCTTCCTCTTCCAGCGAAGAAGGAAGCAGAGTGTCACTGAGACGGAGAAGAGACTCAACAGCTCAACCATGGCGATAACAACCGCGCCGACCGTTCTCACCGCCCTCCTCTTCCTGGCTCTGGCCTGCGCAGCACTATCCGACCCCGCCTCCATCATCAACTACGCCGCCAAAGGCCGGACCGCCTCGGCCCCGAGGACCGACGGAGAGGTCGTGGAGATGTACGAGCTCTGGCTCGCGAGGCACGGCAAGGCGTACAACGGCCTCGGCGAGAGGGAGATGAGGTTCCAGGTGTTCAAGGACAACCTGAGGTTCATCGACGAGCACAACAGCTCTCGGAACAGGACGTACACGTTGGGCCTCAACAAGTTCGCCGACCTGACGAACGACGAGTACCGCGCGATGTACTTGGGCACGAGGAGTGAGGCCAAGCGCCGGGTGATGAAGTCCAGGAATGCCAGCAGGCGGTATGCTGTCCGAGCTGGGGACCGGCTGCCCGAGGCGGTGGACTGGCGGTTGAAGGGCGCGGTGAATCCGGTCAAGGATCAAGGAACTTGCGGTAATTCATTTTGTTTTCCCTTGTTGCCATCGGTTCATTTATTTGCAAAGTTGAATTTCTGGTCGAACTATGGCCCAGTGCCAAAACCCACTTCATAACTTAGTACTAAGAATTTCGACCAAAAAAAAAAAAAAAACTTAGTTACTAGAAGATACAAACTTTTCACACTAGTCAAATCCGTTCTTAGCTTGGAATGTTGCAAATTTATGTTTTGGCGAAGCGTCGCGATCTCAAAGTTACCATTCCTACACTGAGAGGTCCGAATCCGTAAGGAAGAAAACTTGCTCTTTGTAGCTTACTTCTAAGTATGGAGAGCTTTTCAAGTTTTTTTCACCGTCTTGAAGAGGCACCCGAACTGATGTCTTGAAATGTTTGTTTACCAAGAAAGAAACAAAAGATGCAATTCTTGGGTCCCAAGAGTAGGCACAGCACTTGTCGAACGAGGGTTTTGGAACTCAACGTTGCCTCTTTAAAGAAAGGTGGGTGGTTTAGTGCCTTGGACCAACAAGTTTGGACTGATCAGCTGAGGGTTGAATACCTAACCTTCTATGCTTTCAACTGGTAACTTTTTTGCTCAAAAAAAAAAAAAAAAAACTGGTAACTTCAATTCATGTTCGTCCGTTTGTGTCTGCGGAAAGTCACTAAGGAGCGTCCACTGAAAGTTGGCAACCTTCACTACTGTCAGCATATTCGGAAACATTTGGCAATTTACTTTGTACCTACTACTCCATCTGGTTTCTGGTTCTGAGTCTCCAGGACATCAGGAAGAGCCAAACATAGATGAAATTGAAATACTTATTACCATGTCCACTATGGCAACGAAGAGCGAAACAAGAATTAACGGGGGACCGCAATATTCCGATGCTATCTAAGAGATTGTTGAGCAATTGAACTATTTGATCTTCACGTTTCTTGGTCCCTCTTATAGATATGTGTGCAACAGGAGGATCCTCTGCAATGGACTGCATTAAAACTACTGTCATTGCACAGTCGATGTAAATCTTGGCTTATGCATTTTGTAGCGAATGGAAACAACAATTCTCTTGTCGAGGGCAAGGCTAACTATATACAATATCCTCTTTATCACCAGGAAGTTGCTGGGCGTTTTCAACAGTAGCGGCTGTGGAAGGAATAAACCAAATTGTGACGGGTGAATTGATTTCTCTATCAGAGCAAGAGCTGGTGGACTGCGATCGGAAGCACAATTCGGGCTGCAACGGAGGTCTCATGGACTATGCATTCGAATTCATCATCAAGAACGGAGGGATGGACACCGAGCAGGACTACCCTTACAATGGCATCGGCGGAAAGTGTGACGCTTCTAGGGTATGGAATACTGCATATGATTTCAATGACCATTCTTTCTCTGTTCTTTCATTAAGATCTTGAGGTTCCATCGATCAGATTCTCGACTGATTGAAGTTGCTTTGGAGTTTTTCAGGTGAATTCAAAGGTTGTCACGATCGATGGGTATGAAGATGTTCCGCCCTATGAGAGTGCGCTTAAAAAGGCTGTGGCACATCAACCAGTTAGCATCGCCATTGAAGCCAGTGGCAGGGCCTTCCAACTTTACCAATCTGTAAGTATAAGTTTCCACTGTTCAGTTGCAGCTACACCGAGAAGAAAAAGGTTTTGAATTTCATTTTAGTAAACAAACGATCTGTATCATTGACGTGGTTCTTTCAAGTTCCTTAATTATAGAGATCGAATTACAAACAGAATTAGAAAGCAGAAAATATGAAGTTGTGTATAAGAGCATTTAAAACCACGTGATGCATAACGCAAGTGGGGATAGTGCTGTTCGAATGTTAACTTGGTCAACTGAACCAGAGTTTTAGTCCTAGTATTCTCTAATTATGACGGGGATTCAACTAGCTTTGCATTTTCTCCGAAAGAAAGCGTGCAATTTTGAAGGGAAACTAGATTGAAAATTGTTATCAAAGGTAAATCAAAAAGCTTAGTTTGACTGAAGCGTCGCTCTTGATCCGAGCAGGGTGTATTCACTGGCGAATGTGGCATTTCCCTTGACCACGGAGTGATCGTTGTTGGGTATGGAAGCGAAAACGGAGTGGATTACTGGATAGTGAGGAACTCATGGGGCACCAACTGGGGCGAGGACGGTTACATCAGGATGGAACGCAACGTCGTCGACAACTTCTTTGGTAAGTGCGGCATTGTGATGGAACCCTCATACCCCACCAAGACCAGCCAAAACCCCGCGAAACCAGAGTCGAGGACAATGACTACATTAGAAGTCCTTGAAGAGTCTGTTCTGGCTGCTCTAAGCTAAGGGAAGAGGAAGAACTTGGAGAACGGTGGGAAGCGCTCTTTTTATATTTCTCCAATCCTGATTTGGAGATTGTGTTTTCAGATGATCTGTTCCTTTTAGGCCTGAAGTTAGAGGAAGGAGCAGGCTTTCATTCTTAGAATTCAGTTGTCATCGTTGTGCATACCTAAGTGTCGAAGTCGAGCTGCACCAAACAAATGGATCCTGGTCGCAGTTTTATGTTACCTTTCGCAATGCTCATCAGAATGAATGTCTTCATGTTGGTTATCAAAAAGGACTTTCGCTATGAAAGCGTCTTTCTTAGCATCCATTATGTTTGCCCATTAGTCGATGGCGCGAGCTTGAAATTTATACGACTTCAATCGAGGAAATCAATATTGCCTGCAGAAACTTGTCATTCCATAGAAACAGTGGGCAAAAACAAATTCTAACTTTCTTGGACTTTTCAGTCTCATACGCAGAGCTTGCTTACCTCGCTGTCTTGTGCAGCATTCAACTTGTAAGTGGTGAAGCATCTGCTGTCCAAAAAGGGAGAAAAACTAGTGAAGAACAGACAGAACTAATTGTTTATGATAAGAACCAAAAGGCGCGCGGCATGTAGAAATCTGCAGACATCGGAAGCTCCATGTCTTCTTTTCATTCATTTGTTATGTCCAGTCCGAGTGTTCTTTCCCATGCCTAGATCAGGTCTAGAGAAACAATAAACAAGCGAGGGCAATTGAACCTCAAAGACTTGCCAAGTCGATAAAATGATCAGACTTTACACCTAAGAAAAACTTGTTTAAAGTCTTTAGTTTGATTCTTTCTAAACATCTGAGATCAAGCCGCAATAAAGTAATCGCTCATGAATTTTCGATTACAACACGGATGACTTGTCTTTGATCAAAACAAAGATCTAAGCCTAGTCAAAACTTATCCGAAATGCCACTCGACTACAAACCCACAAAAGAGAACTAAAAAATGGCGTCTAGCATCATGAATAGGACATCTGAATTCTTGATTTGTTCAAACACAGACTGATTCAACAAGGAAATTCTCACATCTGCTGTGCTGTTCAATAAGGCAAAACTACCACGTGAGAAAATCAGGAACCAAAATACAGAGGAAGATTGGAAACCAGGTATTGCAAATTCACCAGACAGTATCAACGAGTCAGGAGATCTTGAATGTATTTAGGCCCGGGACTGTCAAGAACGAGACGGGTTCTCATGCTCTAGAAAGGAAGAATCTATCGGACCGATCTAGCACGGGTGAGACCGGGAAAAGGGACAAGTTAGAAACGGGACAAAACCGAAGCTTGGTCTTAAGGGACAGCTTTTGACTCTCTCAAAAGTAATCGCAAAAGAAAGAGACTAGACTCCAATGAACGAGAAAAGGCGGAAAAAAGAGGAAAGTCGAAAGTATTCTGGAAAAGCTGCTTTGGAGACCGAAGGATGGAGGATGCAGATTCGAGAGCTTTATCGCCAGCCCCCCATCTTTACTCTTTTCCACCAAACCGCGACACCTGGAACTCCGGAGGAAAGTTGAGTTTTGATAATGGCAATTTACTTGCAACCATAGCAGATATGCAGAGTTCCAAAATTGCTGATGACTCGAAATGCTGTATTCAACCATAAAGTAGCTAAAGAACCCCAAAAGCAAAAGAAAGATTGAGAATGGCTATGTTCACCTTCATTTTGAAGCAGCATCTATGAAGATTAGGACAAAGAGGGTAACCAAAAAAAAAAAAGCAGAAGCATGCATAAAGCAAGGGTCACTAACCCAGTACGAGCCTCGCGCATGAACTGTACAAAGAAAACTGAATGGACTCGAGTTTCATTTGCATTTCGAAGCAGCATCTGTCCGGACAATTCATAATCGAAAGGAATCGGGAAGATCAGCACAAAGTGGGAAACGAAATTATGCAGAAGCGTGCACAAAACAAAGGGTTGCTAACACAATAGCAGACTCACGCTCGACTGTACAGAGAAACCTGAAAGAGATCACGTTTCATTTCCACGAAAAGTTGCACTAGGCAAAAGGGAGAAGCCTCGCGCCTGAACTGTACAAAGAGAGGTAAAAGAACTCGAGTTTCATTTCCAAGAAAAGTTGCACGAGGCAAAAGGGCGATAATAGGTACATCATTGCGAACAAGAATTGCCTAGGGAAGGTCTAAACACAACGAAATGTCAACAAAACAATTTTCAGCGCTTACAACAATTGGAATTCACAAGTTTCCATTGGTGCTATGTTCACCATTTGACCACCTCCTGAAGGTGCAGGCCACTAAATTCCTACCCGCGAAAAGACCTAGCTTCGCCCTAAACAACATTGACCTCTCATTGCTACTCGACGGCGCATCGGAAGTATTCACAGGAGGGAACTCCATAACACTTTCTTGAACTCCTCTGATATCGTCCAATGCTTCGATTCCACAGGCATCCAAATTGAAGACCAGCGACCCTCTCCGCTCCTTCAACAGCTCCACCACTTGCCCGCTCACTCCCCTGCACTTCCTCACCTTAATCTTCACCAGATTGGGACACCCCTGAGCAAGGGATTCGATCCCGACATCAGTAATGGGGCAATTCTTAATGCAGAGCTTCTTCAGGGCCTCGCACTTGGCGGCAATGCACGCAATCTCCGCATCACCGACCGTGTCACTCCCACAGAAGGCTAACCTTTCCAATTTCCTGCAATTGGAACCGATTGCGGCCAAGCTAGAATGGGTCACGCTGACGCCGATCAGGACCAGCTCCTGCAACTGGAGGCACTGCTTGGCGACCTCGACCAGACCCTCGTCGCCTATCCTGTTTATCCTCCACCCATCAATGTGAAGCTTCCTCAATTGCCTGCAATTCTCAGCAATGCTAGAAAGACCTAAATTCGAACACTCGGGGACCTTCACGACATGCAGACTGTCGATACCCTTGCAGTTCGCGATCCCGCAAAGACCGCCATCGCTCACCTGAATTCTCTCCAAATGAACTTCTAATAGACCTGGATTTGAGCTCCCAATTGTCTGGAGAACATTGTCCCAATCGCCCAGACAGCGAATCAACTTCAAAGTCGAGAGCTTTCTCGCTCCGACCAGGAGAGGACCGAAGCACTGACCATTGATGAGCTCCTTCAAGCAAATGGATCTCAGCGACTTCGCCGCGGCTCCCGGCCCGATGGGCTCGGCGCCGTCGTGGATTCCCCGGAGGCGCTTGATGGACAGCTCCTCCAGATTCACGCAGTGGTCGAGCACCGCATTGATGGCCCTCGCGCCGAACGAGCACGACCCGCAGGAGAGCTTCCTCAGCTGCCGGCAGTTCTCGGCGAAGGCCGCGACCCCGAGATCGGTGACCTCGCGGCAGCCGCGGAGCTTGAGCCGGGCGAGGCCGCGGCACCGGAGGGAGATCAGGACCAGCGCCTCGTCGCCCAGGCTGACCGACTTCCGGTCGCACCGGAGCGCGAGCTTCGTGACGGCGTCGAAGCGGGAGAACACGGAGGGGAGCGACGAGAGCAGGTCGGCCTGCGCGTTCAGCGAGAGCCGGTGCCGGCTCTCCCCGTCGACGCGGCGCCACCGCCGGCACACGACGGAGCACCGCTTCCGGTCGCCGGTGCCGAGGAAGTGGAAAACGTGGGCGAGGCACTCGTCGGGGAGGTCGCCGGTGTAGTCGTACCCAGCGGCGGCCCCCTCGTCGGCGGCGGCGGCGTCCTCCTCGTCCTCGAACGACGAGACGAACTCGAGGGAGGGGAGGGAGTCGAGGCGGTGGCTGGACGAGATCGCGCCGCCGCGGTGGCTGGGCTCGGGGGAGGAGGAGGCGGAAGACGGGACCTGCCCCATTGCGGCGGCGGGGGAGGAATTCCGGCCGAATTCCGGCGGAATGAGCAAATGGGTACGTGGGGAAAGGACGAAAGATGCGAACTTGGGGGGAGATCTCGGGTCGGGAAAAGGGCGACGGATCGGAGGATTATATGGAGGAGGTGGAGATGGAGATGGAGATGGGGGAGGAGATTATTCGCGTCAAAAGTGGTGGGGGAAGGGATTTGAAGCGGTGCGTGGCTACGTCGCGGTCGCGGAGCAGACGAATCATCACGCACTCCTCCCCTCCTCCCTTCCTTTCCTTCCTCCTCCACCTTCCTTTCCTTCTCTTTTCTCATTTACTTTTTTTGTCGTTTTGGTATTCTTTTGATTTTTTTTTTTTTGGGGGACGCGTTTTCGGGAGCGCATGATTGGCCGTGGGGCCCGCGCGGATCCGATCTCGGCCGTTGGATTGGATCGTCCAAATTTGTGGGTTTTTTTTTTTTTGGAATTATGGGTGATGGGCGGTGATGATGATGAATGCGTATGGCGATGGCCAAACGGCGGAATTTGATGGTGGTGGGGGGGAGAGGAGAGAAGGTTGACTGTAGGTAGGAGGCAGCGAACGATTCCATGTTTTGTTAAACCGTCCTGCCGCTGTGCATCTGGGTCTCCCCCGAAAAATTAAAGTCCGAATTGACTCCGTGTTTCTTATTGTCATTTTCTTGACGAATTCGCGTTTTTGCACAGAACCCATTTCAATTTCTTTTTAATCCGTCTCCGAAATTTTCGCAATATATAGGTTTTGACTCGTAGATTTCAGATTTTGAATAGCATTTTCTAATTGTGCCATTATGTTTTTTTTGCTTCCGTTAGGGCATGTTAGAGATGATCGTGGATTTCCTTAATATAATTACATATGTTAGAGATATTTAATAATTTTGTTGATTCTCCGTATCTCTCGAGATTAAGCATACATCTTGATTGATATATTATTTTATATGGCCTTTATATTCTTTTTTTTAATATAGATATGAATATGCATAAGTTTTTTTGGTTAAGTTAAATTTTTTTTGGTTAAGAGAATATGCATAAGTTCGTCGCACCTATTTTCCACATTCTTATTCTTTGACTGAGCATTGATAACATGTCAAAGGAAGTTTTTGTTTTTGCCATGGTGGAGTTTCGATGGACTTTATTCAATTGATCTTCTGCTTTTGAGTCTAGGTGCATGAATCAAAAGCAAAAAAAAATTATAGCCCACGTTACAAGTTTCTAGGCCTTGGTATTCATTAAGCGGCTGGTATGTGCTTGTCTACTGGTTTTAGACCTGTAGCTTTGAAAATCAAAATCTCTCTATAAAATGGACACCGACGAAGAACCCATTAAAGTCAACCCAAAAGAAAATCACCTGTAATGGCTTCTTATATTTTACTTTCCTTCATATATTTAAAATCTCTTTGTGATGCGGGAATATCCAACGTAGCTCCATCAACCAATTCAGAACCATCGATGTGTATCCAAGTCAAGAAAGAAATTGGGCATTATGTGCTTTGATTGATAATTTTGAATGAATAATATTAATTAATTATCGGTACTTTATGGTATATCGATAACTATCAATGGGAGGCCATTTGAGTTACTTGCCCCATCACGCATCACTTTGAGGAGTAATGTTTCCATACATCAATGTGGGCTATATCCACATAGGACATAATTAAGGGAACATAGGCTCTTCAATAAAATACTATCACATTCGTCATTGAAGATCGTAAAAATCGCATATGAAATAATTAGATATATTGGGTGGCACCTCATATAATGTGGTATGAGGTCCACATAGTTTGTGGATTATGATGATCTTTGTATGTCACGCTAGCTTGAAGATCATTCGTCTTTACTTTTCTTTTTAGGGTACTCAAGTACATAGACTTTTCTCAAGTTAGAAGAGAAATTTCTACAAATAAAATTAAAATTACACCTATGCAACCTTAACTTTGGATTTTTCTATAATTTCAACAGGGACAACAACTTCCAACACTCAATGACAATGTGGCTTAACACGATATGAAGTTTAACGATTTCCATCACTATTAATCATGATCACATATATCAATCCTTTTGGCACAATTGCTAAATAGAGAGTGTTAGGGCTTTAAGCCATGTAACTCGAAATTGGCCATTCTATCTCGTTTAATAAAATGGGTCATATAAACATGATTAATGACCGACAACATTGAAGTTCTCCATAAATTAGGGAAAAAAGTTTGTGATGTTTTCTTTAAAAATTCTTACTGTATTTACATAATCATATTCACTTATTTAGTGCATTCCTTTCATAAAAACCCATAAAATTAGAATTTTATATGATCCATGCTTTCGAGTTATTCGAAATATCAATTGATCTAATTTGACCCAACTAACTTTTTTTCTCGTATTAGGAAGAAAGGAATATTTTACGATAAAAAGGCAATGCATTATCTCACCGTAAAAATGGATGCGTTGACACAAAAGAGTTGGGACAAAAAAATTACAAGAATATTTGCACTCTTTAAACTTTCTTTTCAAGGATTCTGACAGAAAAAGAAAGA
This sequence comes from Eucalyptus grandis x Eucalyptus urophylla, assembly GCA_028830015.1. Lineage (NCBI taxonomy): Eukaryota > Viridiplantae > Streptophyta > Magnoliopsida > Myrtales > Myrtaceae > Eucalyptus > Eucalyptus grandis x Eucalyptus urophylla. The sequence goes on from CM054199.1 coordinate 25,796,825, forward strand.
AACATACTTTCTTTTGAAAAGGCGGGGCACAAATCCCAGTCTCATCGATTTTTTTTTCCCTAGAATTCATGAAAAAAAAATCATTTTCAAAAGGGCGGGTCCGATTCATAACCCGTCCTCTGCATCTCAATAAATCTTTTCTTTCTATAAATTTCTTTGTCTATTTATAAAGAAAAAATTGGGGAAGAGCAATTAAAGTAGGCATTACCATAAGAACCAAGGGTGATCATGAGTTTAGGTAGAATTGGAAATGGACAAAATCGGCCATAGGAACCGGTCTAGTTCCAAGTTCCGCAATTACTAATCCAATTCCCAGTTAGGCATTTTGGTTTCCAATTCTTGGTAAGAACCAAACAGAGGAACCAAAAGCCTTTTTGTGTCACGTGTTCTAAACTTTTTATTATTTATCTTATTTTACATGTTCATCTTTTATAAATTGTTACTATATTGCGTTTACTATTATTTTGCTTAAATAAAAATGAAAAATAAACAAAAAAAAATTGTTGATTCTAAAGTAGACCCTAGAATCAATTGACAAGAGAGATTCCAAAATATATAAGGCAGGTGAGGAATCAATCCCAACAAAGTAGCTTTCAAATTTTAGGTTGAACTTCTACCGACCCTTGGGACCACTCATTTTTAATACGAACCTCACGTGTTACACAATATTAACTTCGAGCTGCAGTAGCTTGTCCTCGAAGGTCTGGATTTGGGTTGTCAAGGCCTATCGCCAGGCTGCACCGGCGTAATAGAAGCATAAAAGTTTTCGTACGAGTAGGTACAAGAGAGCGGAAGTTTTGATCTGGAGAAAACTAATCCGACCAGGCTTTTACTCGTGAAACCTAGACAAAAACGAAGGTCGTCATATGAAATTCGAATCTCCCTCCAATGGCATCTCCAGAAATAAAGACTCCTAAGCCGTACGGTGTTGCCTTTATGAACCTTTTCCGCCAGGCGTGGACGTCGGGAGGTTTATACGGGGGAAGGTGTTTCTCCAAGTCGCATGATTGAAAGGAGTGCGCTCCTCTGCGGAATCTTCTTCTTGAATTCGATAGGAGACAAGACAACTACCCCTTCGGCTCCGACGTGGCCCATGCGCTTTTGTTCGTCGAAACCCATTTTTTGGCCGTGTCTCATGGGAACGGGGTTAGCTGATGTTATGGCCAAATGGTCCTTTTTTCCCAAAGCAAGTAAATGTGCAAAGGCTTTGGTTTCACATGGAGAAAGGGACACGGGATCATTTTGGTTCCAGTTGCTATCGCATTTATGTCGAGAAAAATTCCAAATTAGTTCGTCAGTAATAAATTTACTCTACAATAGTTTCATTATATTTTACTATTAAATTGAAAAACACATGGTAATTAACGAATGTACTAATTTATAATTTTTTTGTTGTATTAACCTAATTTAATCAAAGTTATTTGAAGGTAAATTCGTTGTAAATGTACCGTTTTGGAGTTTTCAATAATCACAAAATTATTTTAAGATAAATATATTATAAATATATCAGTTTAAAGATTTTCGTGATATTAGCTTTTTAAATTTGCATCCGAAGTACAAATTTGACTCCCTTTCTCATTCGTTAACCCATCTCACAAAGATCGCATCTAGAGAACTCATAAACAAAGGCCAACTACAGGATATCATTTAGATAATCGAAGGCCTGCATCGATGTCCGTGGCCACGGGAGCGTATGAATTTGATCTTTCCACGTAAAGGGGGGGCATAATATATTCATTTGGATATAAAAATAATATATATATATGGCCACACGCAAGACCAGGTAATGCTGCCGATCTTGCTGAAATTACGCAAAAGAACCCTAATCTGTCTTTCATCAGTGTCGACAAACCCGCGATCAAAAGAGGAGGGCCAAAAAATAAGCACAATTACCTAAATGATAAGCATCGATCCCATCCGAATCCCAGAAGAGATGTAGACGTGGCGCTTTGACCACAGTTTACTTGTTGATGAAATTTTGAAAACTATATATAATTATGTTCCGTTTATTTAGCATGACATAAATTATTTAAAAAAAGGCTCTCGAAAAGGATTAGCTAATGACAAATTTTTATATTATTGACAATAGTTAGTATCTATATATTTTCACGAATAATAAAAATATTTTTAACTCATTTATTATCGTAAGCGATACAAACGATATTTTTTAGGAAGATGTTTTTTAATAATTCATTTTCTATGAAAGAAATGTACCCTTAAAATCAGTTTTTCATGTATGCTATTAAGAAAAATAAACTACCCATCGTTCTATTTTTTGCCCCTCATTTAGTATTAGTTAATGCATGTGCTTTGGATCCGTATCCCCCATTGGCCGACTGAAGAGCGACCACGTAAGTAACTAAAGGCCATGTATGTCCACGTTCTAGATGCTGCTCAACACGAAACATCCACTGAATTTATTGTTATTTTCCTTCTTCTTTTCTCTTTTTTGAGGTTAGGAAAGAAGCGTCAAATTCTAGCGATCCATGCGGAACATGCCACGATAGTCCAACGATAAAAGGGCGCACTGAGGAGAACAAGTGGCCAATCGACCGTCCAAAATCGATCCTGGAACCCAGTCAAGTACGTTGGGGACGACCAAGGGGCACGGGCCAAAAGTCAAAGAATCGAAGGTTTCGCCCGACGTCTTTTGAGTGGTCCGATCCGAGGGATCGACCGCTTCTCGGTCAAAATGTCCAAAGGGAAGGGGGACCTCTTTGCTGGAGTACAACCTAAGTTCCGGAGTTTGGCCGTTTCAATGCCTTTGACTGGGATCGTCCTCCCCGGGGCGCCTGCTTTCCCATGCCACGCGAGGGGAGAAAATCATAGTTCTTGTGGATCCTGGCAAATTCCTAACGCGGTAATAGGAGTAGGAATTGACACGAATTACTCGCTGGACAAGAAGGGAATAATAATCTTGGGTACGCGCTTGGATTAGGCGCGAAGGAAACTGAGAATGAAAGCGAGAAAGAGAATTCGAGATATAAGATTTTATCATAATTCACCTTTTAATTAGGGCTACTTCCGAGAGATGATTTCACTATAATTAGCATATCGAACCTCTTTATTACGTTCTTCAATTAAAAGGTAAGAAGATTATATATACTCAATAACTATTTATGGACTTGAACTCAAACTACCAAACCTTCTAGCGGCTTGGAAGCACTCTCTTTAGACGCCATACCATCTCATTGATGGGGAGTACAAACCACACCCCAATAATATGCCCCAATAATATGTATATAAGATCGGAAATTACCTTACAGAGAAATATCTTTTATTGTAAGTTCAAGCGCATCCGATCTATAGCATTAGCAAGTTGGGTGGCTTTTTGAAAAAAGGACTTCACGTACATTAAAAGACAAGATTGTGAGGTCCGTACGAGATGCATAAAAAAGGATGATACCTTGGTTGTTGGTTAAGCCATGATGGAATTCCTCTCCCTTACTGGATGTGTTTGGTAATCATATTATTTTCAGAAATATTTTCTGCTCAAAAATAATATCTCTGATTCCGTTCCCTATGCGAGTTTTTGAGTATTCGAATACGTTTGGTAACTATACAAAATTTACATTCTCATAATATAAATGTATTTGGTATATCCCTCAAATTTTTTTGTGAGTTAAATTTTCTTTTAATTTTTTAATTAATTTTATTACTTTTTTCTCTTTCTCTCTTCTTTTTCCTTTCTTTTTTTTTTTTAATTTTTTTTTCTTCTTCTTCCTCTACCCGGTTGCTGGCCTCGGCCGTGGCCCGCAATCAGTCATGTGAGAGTCGGCGACCTCCCTAGCCTCGACCATCGCTATGGCTGGCGACCAATTAGAGGAAGAAGAAGAGGAAGAGAAAAAATAGAAAAGAAAAGAGCGAAAAAAAAAAAAAAAAAAGGTTTGAGCTTGATTCTCGAGTTGTTCTTAAAAATAAAAAAAAGCAACATTTTTCTACTTCTTAAGTTTGTTCAAAATCTATCATTGGAAACAAATTTATTTCCAAGAACAAAAATTTTATCAAATGATTTTTTTTTTTTTTTGTTTCCCAGAACAGAAAAATAGAAATAGTTACTGTTTGGCCCGTTACCAAATAAGCCATAAGTGTATGACTCATAATGAGTTGTGAGAAAGTTACTGGACATGTGACGACTTAGTTTGATGAGGGTGAGAAGTGATAGCCTATTCAAAATCGCCCGAGCAAGGTGCACAACTCTTATCAAGCTTTCAAGACAACACATAGGGCATCAATGGACCGAGATACAAACCAAATTTGGGGGCAGGAGTGTTCTTTGTTTATGTATGTGAAATCGGAATTCATTCACAAGAAGCATATTTCAATATAATGACATTATTTAACATTGAAGATTCAATGTGAAGTGCGCTAAATTTAGAGTACTACCAGAATATAGATGTCGTGGGAAAATGTTCACAACTTCATACGTATGTCAAGGGACATAGGAATGATACTCGGCACGTGAGATGGATCAAAGCGAATAATGTTTTGAGCGACCCCAGGGATGAAAGCTAGTTCATCGTGGGTTGTAGTCGTTTGTTCCTTGTACAGTGCCGGTGCATCTCAAGTCATATTGGTTGATTTTCAATTATAGCAAGTCGCTCTCAGGTCAGCACCAGTAGGTTTGCGTGATGGTTTGACTGCGACTAATGTTGGTCGATCTGGAGTCTCCTTCAAGGGTCTCAATTGATCTGGGGTTGTAGCCTATGCAGCATCATTATATCGTACAGGCTATAATTGATTCGCGTTCTGGGCAAACAGGAAATAATCATCGACCTTCCAGAAATTTTCAGGGATATGATCAAGTACTTTTACTTTTGTTCCGTAGGATATGCTTTCCGTTGCAAACCAGTAACACCGTCGTAGTTACATGCTGCACAAAATAGAAGCGTTTGTCGCCCTTCTTTACCCGAAATGATGTAACATTTCAATATCGGAGGAGTGCGGGGAAACTGGTTTTTCATCAACATACCATCACAACTTCAAGTACAGACATAGAGAGTTCATTATTTTCTCGTATAGGACATTTATAGCAGCTGCCAAAACGACATGAAGAGCAGCTGGGAAAACGATATGGAGAGCAGTAGCGAATCTTCACCACTTACAGAAGCATACTACTTTTCTTTTATCTGTTCGGAATCCTTATAACTTGCATATGGATTTTTCATCTATTTAAGGAGCTTCATCCATAGCTTCAGTCGCTGCATCATTTTGCCTGAAAAAGAAGAAGAATAAAGCATAAATCAGCATCCAGTCTCTCTTCATAGAATGATTATTTAGAACAAAATGGCTGAAGCAAGTGTACACGGGACACTTTTCCAGGAATGGTATTTGCAGTGCGACAAAGTGCGCCGCATTTATAGAATGTGGAATGATTGATTTTACTTAATCAGAAACCATATGCTTCACTCGGATAAAAATCCGAGGAAAACGATTTTTCTACTGAAGATTCACGAAACAAAAGTTATAGAAGCAAAAGCAGGGTTTGATCTCAACTTACCTTGGATGCTATGACGCTGGATAGCCAATCCATACCTTCAAAGAGTCCTTGGCCATCGGTCGCGCTAGATGAGTGGATGTACCTGAACCAGCAAGTCACCAAGAAGAAGAATGACTGATCAACTATTTAATAGAACATCAGGGTTTGCTTTTAGCATCTGTATTACATATCATCAACAAGTGCTAAAGTTGATATTCCTGAAATGAATCCGATGCGATAATCGATCCTTTCAGAAAACGCATGTTGTACCGAAAACAGAATTGACACTGTAATTGAACTGGGACTATCACGTGAATCATGACTTCTTTTCGGTATTCATTCGACCAGGATGCTTTTAAATGAGGTACAAAATTGAGGCCTGCGTCAACCCATGAGAGGATTCATTGTAAGTCAGTTGAGGGGCGAGACGCGTGCGAGATACAGGACTTTTCCCTCGTCAGATAGAAGGTATTCACCAGCGGCCCTGTCGGAGTGAGTGCAGGCCCAACTTATCAGTAATTTCAGAAACACTCATTGCTCTCGGAAGGTCATGCTTATTTGCAAACACGACCAGTGCCGCATCCCGCAACTCATCCTGCAGTTGTTTCAAACATTACTTTTCAGTTTTAGAGACTGCTGCGTTCAGTTCGCAATCATCAGTAGCATGTAATAAGGCAAACCAATGGCGAGGAAGAAATGACTTAGACCTCGCTCAGCAGCCGATGAAGCTCGTCCTTAGCTTTCGAAATCCTCTCCCTGTCGATGCTATCCACCACAAAGACGATTCCCTCAGTGTTCTGATAATATTGTCTCCACAGGGCTCGAATCTGCACTTAAGCCGATCCATATGAGGCGACACAAATCTTGGAGGAGGCATTAGCACTTTGCAGAGAACATCACGCTTTCTGAAGGAGATGTGGATCATGTATCGAAGGAGATGCAGTCACAGAGGCATCCAGAATATGCTGAAGTACGTAAACTTCATTCTCTTTCTATGCAAGGAAATGAAAAAGAATAGAGTTGAGAACTGCTTTAGTACCTTGTCCGGTCCGCCGACATCCCAGGCGGTGAAGATCACATTATTGTACTCGACAGTTTCGACATTGAATCCTGCTTAACGAAATTCGTCATTAATCAAAATGCTCTGCTGATGCTTGCGGTTCAAGTAAGTGATGTCCAAAGTATCATGTTCTGTAGTTATTAGTTAACTGATGGTCAACTATTCCTGGCGGATCAGTTTTGACGCAATTTTCAGGTTTCTTCCATAAAAGATTAATTTACTTGCAAGAAAAATAGTTGCCTAGACCTTGCATCCCAAGTCCTAATGCCACTCAAGAACTTAAAGAAACTAATCTGAGTCAGGATTGTACTGCGATATATTTAAGAAAACCGCATATCTGCACATATAGTCAAACGCCTTAAAAAGATTAAAAAAAAAAAAAAAAACAATTGGACATAGTACCAACCACTCGCGGGAGTTGTGATGACGACTTCGCCAAGCTTCAACTTGTGGAGGATGGTTGTTTTCCCGGCACCATCGAGACCCACGATCAGAATCCTTGTTTGCTTCTTGGCATATAGCATCTTCATGAACCGAGATATCACCAAACCCATCGCGACAACTGATGCAATGAAGAAAGCGTTCGATACGATTTTGACTGATCTAATTACATTACGCTACACAAGAAGAGAAATTGTACATGATCTAAGTAGAAAAAAGGATGAAGCATGGACCTAGTTATATTTACTTATTGCGAAAGATGGAAGTTTTGAAAGTTTCGGATTCAATTGGTTGAGTTTACACAAGGGAGCAGCTAGAGGAAGCAAATATATTCACCCAGTACAAGTACTAGGAACCAAAAGGAAGGTGTTTGGGACTTGCGTGGGAGGCATGAAGACAGCAGAATTAGATTCGGATGGATTCTAGTGGGAGAATACAGTGTAATCCCTCTCTTAATGAAATATCCGCTCACTGTTGAAGTAGAATCTGGTACCTTGGGGTGAGTTGCGTGGGAGTGGAAGAACTCGTCCAAATCTTTTAATTTTTTTCTAAAGGAGAAAAAAGAAGAAGAAGCAAAGCGTACCTAACTCAGTGCACTTCATTTTTTGACACGAAAAATAAAAAATATTGAAAGCGCAAACTTGATTTCTCAATTCCTCACTAAAGAAGTGTGAAATCTAAAATCTCAAGTTCACAGAAAAAAAAAATACTGTGCTAGAAAGTTTTTTGGTCTGGCCCAATCCCGACTAGGGCAATCCCACTAGGACATTATTAGGCATTGGATAATTCCTACTATGTTTGGTCAGGACTTTATGAGGCTTGAGGAGATACTTCAAGTTTGCATCACAATATCGGAGCCTCACTTGATTGTAGTTGTAACTTCTCTGTAAATAACGTTGATATCCAAAGTTCGGCTCGAAAATCCTAATGAATACATATTAATTGTCCATCCGCGTGTATCATATGAGAATAATCGATTGAAGTTTGAAAAACTCTTCAGTTGTTTATTTTTACTTTCCTAAGTTTTGTTAGGTAATATTTGTACAATAAGTTATAACTTTTTTGGGAATATTATCTGAAGATATTATTGGTTGATTTTGCAAGTTTAAATTCCAAAATTGTAATTGCAAATAAAAAAGACAAAAAAACTCTATTACAAAATTTAAAGTTTATGAGCTTTCTCCTTATCGGTACTTTTGAACATAAAATAAAATGCACTTCTTTGTTCACTTTACTAGTTTTTCATGCGTTGAATTGAATTATTGAATAAAATAACTTGCAAATTGTCAAACTTTAGTTTGCTTTGCTTTTGTTTAGTTTAATTGAGCGATTTAGGAGAAGAAAACACAAATATTCCCATCATGTCACAATTCCAGCGCATTTAATTTAATAAAGAAACTAATGCTATAGAGCAATTTTTCTTTATTTTAATTTAACATAATTTATTCTTTTCTCGGAGAAGAAAACACAAATACTCCACATGATGTCACAATTCCAGTGCATTTGATTTTAATAAATAATCCAATACTATAGAGCAATTTTCTTCTTTTTAATTTAACATAACTTATTCTTTTCTCGGTTAAAGAGATTTTTGTGAATTAAAAAATAATTGTTATTTGAGATAAGATTATATCATTGAGTAGTATATGAGAAATTATATTCAAAATAAGACATATCAGTTAAGAGCATATTTGAAAAATCTTTATTTAAGTTATCGATTTTTTTTTTTCAAATTTAATCTCAAGAAGAGATAAAATCTGGATATACATTTCATCCATGCTTATTTTAGATTTAAATGCGAAAATAAAAATAAAATTGGAGACATTATATCAGTTATCTAAAAGCTTATTAATCGAACATGGGTCATTTGGTACAATTAGGTAATGTGTCAAGCGACGTGGTAGTCCCAAAAATAAATTGAAATATTGTGGGGTGCATATAAAAATTACTGTTTTTTCAACTCTGACATTAACAATATATAATAGTTTAAACGTAGATAGCTATCAACTCCATGAAGCATCAAACGCAAATACAATTACTACCATATCAAGACATCTATGATTTTCGCAAGGGGGTAACCAAAACAAATCGAAAAAGAGATGTCATTATTTCGATGGTGAAAACACATTGAACTGATGGGCATATATCCTAATTTCAGCACGAGGAATCGATTCCGTATGCTCTAGGGGAACCAACGGCACTTTAAAAATTGACTATCTAGAACCCAAAATTCTTGTCGATAAGAGAAACCATCCATCTTCTACGTCCAATAATAATCAAACGATTGGCTTCATTTCCAAGCGATCACATCCTTAGCGGATTGAAGGATAGATGCCACGGGAGCGGCGGCTTCAGCCAAATATGCCTCCACTCGACATGGAATCGCCGCCCTTGGGACGAATTTGGTGTAATATCTACACATCCCTCCACTCTTGGCCTTGCCCCGCCGATGAACGATAATCGGTGGTGTCCACGATGATTACCTGTTCCTCTCCTGATGCATTTTCGTCGGCGATTCCTTGAAGAAAACATCCTCGAGTGGAACACGTTAGCGACATCGACGTTGAATTTGAACTGCATAAATAAAAAGAATATCGAGATTGACTCGGTTGGTGAATGAGGAATTACTGTGTTGGTCGAGGTCCATGGTGAATCGGTCACACGACATACCAAGTTGAATTTTGATAAGCTTCTTCCAAAGGAAAGTTCCATAAGCTCTGTTCTATTTGTTCGTTTTATTCAAGCAAAGTTGAATTGGTCCATAGCCTTTCAATTCTGAAAGGCGCAATTATTCTAGACGTCTTGTTTGAAAGTAAAACGGGCCACGTGGTTCAGTTCTATTGGTCTGAGCTGGCATAAGCAGTGGCTGTGAATTCATATCGAGTTCAATCTCATGTATCTGTTGGCTCTTTCACTTTTGGATTTTTACCTCGACCGGTTGAACCATTGCAAATGGTTGACATCAAAGGCAAATCGCTTGATGTCTTCTCTAGAAGTGATAGCGTGATTTTTTGATTAAATTTTGTTCACCGGGTACCGCCTCCATAAACCATTTTGCTAGATGAAAATCTTGGTGCTTAGTTCTAGAATAAGTTCATTATTATGTCAAACCAAAGTAGAAGATTAGTGGGCACGAACCTACCCGACAAATTGTTGTGTACATGATCAACTATATTAATAAGAATAACGTATGCTCTTGACATAAGGATGGTCATTGAACTTCAGAAGCCATCAAATGACTCATGAACAAGAATTTATTGCTACTCTAAAGGGACAACAATATATTTTCTCACAATGACCACAAAGTGTTGTTAAGGCCACCCATAAAATTTTTTAACGTATATATGTGTCTACCCAACCCAATTGGGTTAGGTGAATTTTATAATTAGAAAGTCTTATCTAAACCTACCTAAAAGTGCCTTTCGAGCCAACGTCGCTCAAGTGAGCTCAACAGCCGCTAGGCACATTATCAAATCTTGCCACCACCTAACATTCAAGTCTACTAGGCCCGCTCATCTTCTCACACCCTCTCTAGCTCATCTACTTTGGGTGTTATTTATGTGCAATGCTTAACCCTTTTGACGCGAGAGAATCTTGGGAGCAAACCTTCTCTACACCATACTTACATGTGAGTTTTTTAAAGTAGTTTTCGCATGAGATAGCTCTTTTCTTGATGTGTCAACAATCCAAATGGCTTCCATAAGAAACCTTTTAGCCCACCCTGCAGTGCCTTATTCCTCGAGAAAGTATTTTATGTGTTGTCTAGACAGTGAACATAAGGTAACCAACGAACATTCACATCACCCTTGCGATATGGATCTCATCCTACATAGCGCTACTATCTTCAAGTCATTGTCACGTAATTTAAAACGGCATATCAAGTCGCTTCTCCATTTCCTCGCCCTTGCAATGCAAGGGAGATGCCACTGAATCACGAGCTCCGGCATGGAGCGATAAAAGAATGAATCGATAACAAAGATGGGCTTGGCGACCATGATGATGATCATTACTTATAAGCCCAGCCCATGCATGCGAACGCAGAATGATGCGAAGATTATCGGTTGTGTCTAGACTGCGAGCTAAATCAACAAGTTCTCAGTCCGATAGGCCCAAAATGAAAAAGTTCAAGACTTGTTTTCTTCCTCTTGAAAAGACTGCACGTTTGATCCCTACTCATGTAGAGAATCAAACACAAGTTTGGGTCATTATGGGCGCGTTTGGTTGTGTTTCTGTTTAAAAATTGTTCCAGGGAACAGAAATAGAAAAAAGTGTTTCTGTTCCGGGGAACAATTTTTGAACAAAACAACGCGTTTGGTAAACTTGTTCCGAGAATAAAAAATAAACAGAAACATGTTTGGTAAATTTGGATAATTTTTTTATTCTTTTATTTTTTCTATTTTTTTCTTATTTTTCCTTTTTTTCTTTTTTTCTATTTCATTTTTTTTTCTTCTTTTGGCCGGTCGCCGGCCAAGGCCTTGGCCAGCGACCGGCCGGCGAGGATCGGCCTCGCCTTGATCTGGCGAGGCCGAGGCTCGCCGGCCGCTGGGCAAGCTCGGCCTCGCCAGATCTAGGCGAGATCGAGCTCGCCCAGGCCGGCGCGAGGTCGACCTCGCCATGGCTGGGCGAGCTCGAGCTCGCCTAGATCCGGCGAGGCCGAGCTCGCCCAGCGGCCGGCGAGCCTCGGCCTCGCCGATTCACCGCCAGGTCGGCGTCGCCTGGCGGTGGCTCGGCGAGGCCGAGGCTCGCCGGCCGCTGGGCGAGCTCGGCCTCGCCCGATCTAGGCGAGATCGAGCTCGCCCAGGCCGGCGCGAGGCCGACCTCGCCCAGCGGCCGGCGAGCCTCGCCGTGGCTGGGCGAGGCCGCCGGCCCTCGTCGGCCGGTCGCCGGCCATGGCCGAGGCCGGCGACCGGCCAAAAGAAAAAAGAACAAGAAAATAAGAGAAAAAGAAAAAGAAAAAAAAGTATTTCTCATTTGTGTTTCAGAAACAAGAAACACAAAATTTGTGTTTCTTGTTTCTGTTTCTTTTTTATTCCTGGGAACAAAAGAACAAAAAAGGAACAGAAACGCGCCAAACGCGTTTCTGTTCCTTTTTTGTTCCCAGGAACAAAAAAACAGAAATTTCTGTTCCTGGGAACATAAACATGGTGCAGCCAAACATGCCCTATAGCGCCTGCCTTTTTTATCCTAGAAATGATATTCCCGAGAAAAAGTGCTGCAGAATTAGCAAGCAAGGGCAAAAGCACGATAAGTAGATACATAATCAGGAGTGAGGTTCAACAACATAAATTTATAAAATGCAAAGAGTGTAGGTCTAAATTAATTCAAATAAAAGATTTAGAACTGAATTAACATTTAACTTTTTTTTTCCTTCTTTCTCTTTTTTTTAGTGATGCAATTCAAAGGATCAATCTTGGTCAAAATGTCGATTGGGGACCTCTTTGCTGGACAGCAACCAAGATCCAAGATTTTGGCTGTTTCAATGCGTTGGCCAGGTTTGTCCTCTGTGTCTGCTTTTCTATGCTGCGCAGGGAAGGAAAATCTTGGTTCGTGGCTTCTAGCAGATTTCTGGTATGAATTGAAGCAAAAAGAAAAAGAAAAATGAAAATAGAATTACACCCTGAACAAGAAATTCCTAAGATGATAATGGGAGCCGGAGTGACCGAAATATATGCTAAGCAAGAAGAGAGTAATTTTTGGTTACATATGCAAAATTCAAAATTAGCTTACAAGAGATCTCTTTATTGTAAGCACACTCTTTAGCATCACAACTCCAATGCCTAGCGCATTCTGTTTATAGCATTCACAAGTTGGGTGGCCTTGTGAAAAAGAATTTATGATGCAGTAACATCGCATTCTATGGAAAAAATTTCAAATCTGACTCATGTTTTGTTGATTGAACTGGCTCAATCATTGTTCATGCAAGCCAAGGCAAATTTCAGTCACAACTTAATTCGATGGGCCTAAGGTTGAAGATGTTGATTTTGTAAGAGAGTTGTCGACTCAATAGACTATTTATCTACTTCATGATTACCAAACGACTATCAAGATGTTGATTTACAAGTTTATTGTCAACTTCCAGGTTACTAATCAACCACCTAATGACTACAGACTATTTTGGCCAATTTCTATGGCTGTTTGTTGATCTTCTAAAATGGATATTCGACTTCCAAGGCTGGTGGACAATTTTTGGAGAGTCTAATCCTAATTCAATGCATTTAGTCTTAGTTACTTTGCGTCTTAATTATATGTTATTATGTGTCCCAAATTTGTGTCAATTTCAAGAGTCTTAACTTTTTTTGGTCAAAAGTAAATATTTTATTTATATCTCAAGGTGATACATAAAAGATTCAAAATACAACAAGTCCCAAACAATAAAGTAGAATTTTAATTTACAGACTATGATAAGCACAATCTCATCTCATAGGGATTGATCTATCTCGGCGTCAAAATAGACGAACAACGTTCGATCACCTAGTCTCGTGTTGTAATCAATGATAAGCATACACTATAATCTCATTTTCCAATAGCTACAATTTATGATTTTTTTGGTAATTTTCCCTCGTTAGCTGGTGGTGTTCCTTTAAACTTTGGTGGTGAACTTCATCTATCATCACTCGAAACACATTCCCATCACACATCATTTTGTGTATGTCAAAAGACAATATTGTGAGGTTCGGTATGAGATGAGTAAAAAAGAACAACACATTGATAGTAAGTTGAGCTATGATGCCATTAAAGTAGATCAGAGAAAGAATTTTTATAACTTTCCTGTGTGTGGCTCACGGGAAAGTTGGTGGGCTTGTCACGACTTAGTTCAACGAGGGTGAGAAGTGGTATTCTATTAAAAAGTGCTGGAACAAGATGCAACTCCTAACAAGCTTCTAAGACGATACATAAGGCATCAATGTACCGAATTACATACCAAATAGGGGCAAGAGTATTTTCTTGTTATGTATATGAAATCGGAATTGACTCACAAAAGGTGCATTTTGATATAAGGATATTGTTTAACATTCCAATGTTAAATGCGCTCAAAGTACTACCAGAATATTGACCTCTAAGCAAATGTTTATACGTACACCAAATGACAAAACAATAAGACTCGGTACGTGAGATGAGCCAAAGCGAAAAACACTTGAGTGATTAGGGGATGAAAGCTCGCTCATCATGGGTTGCCGTTTGCTCCTTGGATAGTGCTGGTGCGTCTCCAGTTGGATTGATTGATTTTCAATTATAGCAAGTCGACCACAGGTCGGCACCAATAGGTTTGCATAATGCTCTGTCTGTGACCACTGTTGGTCGATCTGCGGTCACCTTCAGTGGTCTCAAACGATCTCGCGATGTAGTAAATTATAGCCTATACGGCATAATTATATCGTATAGGCTATACTTGACTCACATTCTAGGCAAACAGGTAATAGTCATCAACCTTTTAGAAATTTTCAGATTATATGATCATGTACTTTACTTTTGATCTGAAGAATATGCTTTCCATAGCGAGCTAGTGACACTGTTGTAGTTACATGCTACACAAGAGAAGTGTTCGTCACCTTTCTTTACCCGAGATGTGAACGTTTAAGATTCGATGAGTGTGGAGAAACTGGTTTTTCATCAACATATCATCAAAACTTCAAGTTCAGACATAGAGAGTACTATATTTTCTCGTATAGGATATTAATAGCAGCTTTGAAAAAGAAGTGAAGAGCAGTAGCGAATTCTCACTGTTTTATAGAGGTACATGATTTGTCTTTCTTTTATCTGTTCAAGCCTTTATAATTTGATATGCATTTCATCGGACTGGAGCGTTTCATCCATAGCTTCAGCTGCTGCATCAATTATGCCTAGAGAGAAGAATGACGCATAAATCAGCATCTATCAGTTCCCTTTTGCAGAATGAAGATTTGTAATAGTAGGGCTGAAGCAAGTGTACATATGAGATGTTTTCAGAACCAGTATTTGCAGGGCGACAAAATGCAAATATAATGTGAACTTATAGAATTTGGAATGATTGATTTTAGTTAATCGGAATCCATATGTTTCACTTGGATAAGAATCTGTGGAAAATGGTTTTTCCACTGGCAGTTCACGAAATAAAAGTTCTAGAAGAAAAGGCATGGTTCGATTTTGACTTGCCTTGGTGGTTATGTTGCTGGATAACCAATCGAGACCTTCATAGAGTCCTTGGCCATTGGTTGCACAGGCTGCCTGTATGTACCTGAACCAGCCAGTCACCAAAAACAAGAATGACTGATCAACTAAATAATACACTATTAGGATAAGCATTTAGAATCTATATTACACATCATGGATAAGTGTTAAATTTGATGTTGCTGAAATCAATCTGATGCAATGATGACTTTCCCTGAGAAAGTGCATGGCGTGCCAAAAACGGAATCGACACCATAATTGAACTGGGATTATTACATGAATCAGGAGTTCTTTCATTTTTAATTTAACAAAGATGCTCTAAATGTGGTGGAAATCGAGGGCTCAAGTCTGTGTCACCCTATGAGAGAAATTATCGAACATCAGTTGAGGTGTGATACGTGTGATGGGGTACAGGACTTTTCTTTCGTCAGATAGTTGGTATTTACCAGCGGCGCTGTCGGAGTGAGTGCAGGCCCAACTTATCAGTAATCTCGGAGACACTCATTGCGTTTGGAAGGTCTTGCTTATTTGCAAACACGAGCAGTGTCGCATCGCGCAACTCGTCCTGCGGTCGTTTCACATTGAAAGACTACTATGTTAGTTCGCATTCATTGGTAGCATATAATAAGGCAAACCAGTGACCAGGATGAAATGAGTTTAACCTCACTCAGCATCCGATGAAGCTCGTCCCTTGCTTCCGATATCCTCTCTCTGTCATTGCTATCCACCACAAAGATAAGTCCTTGGGTGTTCTGAAAATAGTGTCTCCACAGGGGTCGAATCTGCAGTAAAGCCGATGAGGCAACCGAATCTCACACGAGGCATTAAGCATTTCACAAAGACCACCACGCTTTTTGAAGGACATATGGATCATGTAACCGTGGAGATATAGTCACAGAGTCGAGATTATGCTGAAGTATGTAAACTTTCATCCTCTGTGTACAGAAAAATTAAAATAAAACAAAAAAGAGTCAAGAACTGCTGTAGTACCTTGTCCTGTCCGCCGACATCCCAGACAGTGAAGCTCACATTCTTGTACTCGACAGTTTCGACATTGAATCCTGCTCACAAGGTTCATCATTAATCAAAATGTTCTGCTTACGTTTGAGTATCACTTTTTGCAGTTATTAGTTAGTTGATCGTCAACTATCTTAGGTGGATCACCTTTGACGCAATTTCATGGCTTCTTCAGTGAAAAATTGATGTCCTTGCAGGAAACATTACTGCCTAAACCTTGATCCTTTCATTTCAAGTTTTAACTCCACTCAAGAACTTACAAAAATTGATGTCCTTGCAAGAAAAATCGGAGTCACGATTGTACTGCATATATATTTAAGAAAACCACACATCTGCACTTATAGTCAAACACCTCAATAAATGGAATTGGACGTGGTACCAACCAATTGTGGGAATTGTGGTGACGATTTCACCGAGCTTCAACTTGTAGAGGATGGTTGTCTTTCCAGCGGCATCAAGACCCACCATCAGAATTCTCATCTCCTTCTTGGCGAAGAGCATTTTCA
This sequence comes from Eucalyptus grandis x Eucalyptus urophylla, assembly GCA_028830015.1. Classification (NCBI taxonomy): domain Eukaryota; kingdom Viridiplantae; phylum Streptophyta; class Magnoliopsida; order Myrtales; family Myrtaceae; genus Eucalyptus; species Eucalyptus grandis x Eucalyptus urophylla. The sequence goes on from CM054199.1 coordinate 25,813,476, forward strand.
CAAACCGAGATATCGCCAAACCCATCTTGGCAACCGATACTGCAAAGAGAGTGTTTGATACAATCAAGACTCGTTTAAATTTTGTTATTTTTACACAGCTAGAGAGATATTACATTATTTAAGTAGAAAAAGGACAAAGTATGGACCTAGTTATGTTTACATACCGTGAAAGATGGAAGGAGAGGATAGAAGTTTGTGATTCAAATGGTTGAGCTTAAACAGAGAGCAGCAGGAAGAAGTAAATACATTCGCTGAGAATAAGTTCTTGGAACAAAATGGAAGGTGTTGGGGACCTGCATAGGAGGCATAAAGGCGACAGAATCAGATTCGGATGAGCTCTAGGGAGAGAATAGAGTGTAGTCGCTTTCTGAATGAAATATCAGCTCACTGATGAAGTAGAATCTGGCAAGCCATATATTATTCTCTACCAGGTGTGAACTGTGAGGGGATGGAAGAACTAGTCCCGATCTTTTTTTCTTTTTTTCTTTTTTATTTATAATGCCTTTAATGACTTCTTTCTTTTTCTTTTTCTTTTGCCAAAATGACTCAATATTTTTTTGTCTGAAAAGGAAAAAAGCAAAGTGTACCTAACTCATTTGTAAACTTTGTTTTTTTTGCCAAAAAGGAAGTGCTGTTGCACAAACTTAATTTCTATATTTTTGTCAGTAATGAACCTCAAAACTTGAAATCTCAAGTTCATGGAAAAAAATCATCCCATAGATGTTTGCTCGGCTTATTAAATGCACCAACATGTTGAAGCAATTGCAAGATGAACATCTAAGTGGATCAAGGATGGTGGAAAATATACGAATCAAGCCCGACACCAACTAGGGCTATCCTAGTAGGTTGTTATTTGGCGTTAGATAATTCCAACTTTGTTTGGTTAGGACTCTATGATGTTTGAGGAGAGTTCAAGTACGAATCACAATCATCTGAGCATCACTTGATTGTAATAGTAACTTCTCTTTGGATAACATGGTATCCAATTTTCAGCTCGAAAAATGCTAACGACTACATACTGGTTGCCCCATCTACGTGTTTTGGATGAAAATAATCAATTCACGTTTGCACAACCCTTCAATTGCTTATTTGTACTTCCCTGAGTTTTGTCATTGTGATATTTGTAAGATAAGCTGTATCATTTGGGAACACATTTGAAGATAATTTTTTATTTATTTGGCAAGTTTAAACTCAAATATTGGAATTGCAGATAAAAAAAGACCCCAAAAAAAAAAAAAAACTGTATCACAAGACTTAAAGTTTGTGAGCTTTCTCCTTATCAATACTTTTGCAACCTAAAATTAAATGCTTTTCTGTGTTCACTTTCAATTTTTTATGCATTGAATCGAATTATTGAATAAAATGACTTACAAATTACCAAACTTTAGTTGCTTTGCTTTTGTTTACTTTGATTTAGTGGTTTTGATGGAGACAACGCAAATATTCCCATCACGTCACTATACCAGTTCGTTTAATTTACTTTAGAATCTAATACTATAGATCACTTATCTTCATTTTAATTTAATATAATCTATTCTTTGCGTGGTTAAAGAGATTATGATGAATTTATATTATTTGAGTCAAAAATATACCATTGAGTATTATATTAACTAGATAAACCATATAAGTAAAGAGTATGTTTAAAAGACCTTTTTTTTTTATCCATTTTTTCAAGTTTAATCTCAATCAGTAAAATCGATGTACATTTTATATATGCATATTGAATTTTAACATAATAATAGATGAAGTTTGGAGATGACATATCAATTATCTAAAAGCTTATCAATCGAACATGGGCTATGTGGTAAAAATACGCAATGTATCTAGCTACATGGCAGTCTCAGAAGCAAAATAAAGTGTCATGTAGTGCACGTAATAGCGAAGATTCTCTCGACTCCAGCTTTGACAATATATTATAGAATAGACCATACAGTAACAATCAACTCCATTAAAGATCATAAATGCAGATACAATTACCAGAATATCAAGACGTCTGAGATTCTCCAAGGACATTACCAAAACAAATCTAAAAAGAGATGCCATTATTTTGATGATGAAAACAATAAATTGACGGAATATATCCTAAATTCAGAACAGGGAATTGATTCCATACGCTCTGGGGGACCAACGGCATTTTAGAATCAACTTTCAAGATATTAAAATGTATGTTAAGAAGAAAAAACTCTCTATCTTCTACATCCAATAATCAAACCATCAGCTTCATTTCCCGGCAATGACATCCTTAGCAGATTGAAGGGTAGATGCCACGGAAGCAGCAGCATCGGCCAATATGCCCCCGCTCGACGTGGAATCCTTGCCCTTGGAACAATTTTGGTGGATGATTTGTACATCCCTTTTTTCTTGGCCTTGTCCTGCCGATGAACGATAATCAATTGTGTCCACGATGCTTACTTGCTCTGCTCCCGATCCATTTTTGTCATTGATTCCCTGAAGAAAACATCCTCAAATGGAGCATGTTAGCGATTTCATCAATGGATTCAAACTGCATAAATAAAATATTATCATGATCGATTCAGCTTTATGAATAGTAATTTACCCTGCCGGTTGAGGGATCCATGGTGAAATTGTCACACAAAAAATACCTGGTTCAAGTACAAGCTCTTCCTTCAAAAGAACAGAAAAGGTCAATAAGCTTTTGTTCAAAGAGATTGATGAGTTCTAGGGTTGATAAGCCATTCGTTCCCTTAATTTGTGCAAAAGTTGAATTGGTCCATGGCCTTTTGATTCTGAATGGCGCAATTATTCTGCCGCATGTCTTGTTTGAAAATGAAGACAAGTGAACGGGAGCCACATGGTTCAATTCTGTTAGTCTGAGCTAGCATAAGTAGTGGTCGTGAATTTATAACGTGTTTAATCTCATGCTTTTCAACAGAGTGCTGTAATAGTGAAAATGGTAGAGATCAACGCTAATTGCTTGGCATCTTCTCTAGAGGTGATAATTATATATCTTAACAAGGGAGGTGATGTTCGCTTAAATTGTGTTCATTGGGTACTGCCTTCTTAAACTTTTTTGTTCAACGAAAATCTTGGTGCTTAATTCTACAATAAGCTCAATATTATGTTATACATAAGAACATTGGTAGGCATGAAGGTGCTCAACTAGTCGTCGTATCGATGATCACTTTCAGTGTATGGTGTTAACATAAGGGTGATCGCTGGACTTCAGCAGCCATCAAATGATTCATGAACAAGAATTTATTGCTAAGATCTGTTCATAATGAAATGTTATGTGTAACATTATAAGGCCAGCCTAATCAAGCTGGGTTGGATTTTATAATTAAAAAGTCTTGTCTAAGCCTGCTCAAAAGTGTCTTTCAAGCCAATTTGGTTCAAGATGGCTTCGGGGCTACCGGCTCATTATCAAATTTTAGCCACCACCCAACATTTGAGTCTACTAGGCCCACTCTTCTTCTCACATCCTCTCCACTTCATCCTACTTTGAGTGTTATTTATGCGCAAAGCTTAATCCTTCAGTAAGCAAAACTTCTCTACACCTGAGGTGTATTAGTAGTTTTAGCATGAGATAGCTCTTTTCTTTATGGTGCCCTGTTTCTCGAGTGTTTCTATAATAAAAAAAAAACCATCTAACTCACCTCATGGTGCCCTGTTTCTCGAGTAGTATTTTGTGTGCATCTCATCCTACGTAGTGCTACCATGTTTAAATTATTCAGTTTTTATCGACTTGTTATTCTACCTAAATACATGTCCTACTTTCGTAATTTAACAACCGTATCAATTCCCTTTTCATTTTCGTTCCCCTTGTAATACAAGGGAGATGCCACTGAATCACATGCTCTGGCTGAGAGGACTCTTGTGAGAGATAAAATAATGAATTGATAATATATATATATATGGCGACTATGACGGTTATCATTACTTATAGCCCAGCCCATGCTTGAGAACGTAACCTAATATGAAGATTATCGGTTCCGTCTAGGCTGCGAGCTATATCAAACAAGTTAACGTGGTTTTTCCCCCTTTGTTCTGTCATGACCGGGTGCGGTTTCGACTCCACCCAATTAGTAAGAGCTAATAATCTTACTATAAATCAAGTTCTCTCGGTCCCGATTGGACCAAAGAGAAAAAAGCTCAACACTTCGGAAAGGCTGCACATGTGAGCCCAACTCATGAAGAGAAAACCTGCTGCAGCGATAGCGAGCAAAGGGCAAAAGTTTGATAAGTAGATACATAATTTCAAGTGGGGTCGAACAATCAGGGCGTGGGAAGGAATCGCTACTGCAGTCAATCCATTTGACAGGAGGCAATGCCAAATGCAAATGCTGACATACGGAGTTATCCCTTTGGCTACGGGGTCGGGTCACCATCTTTTCCATGATCCAACTTGGCATTGAACCGTACAATCGTATAGTTCTACACCATCAAGGAGGAATTGGGATCGGTAGCATAAGAGACTCGCACAATGACATTTGTATTCAGCTAGAGGTGAGCGCTGCTTTTGTTCTCCTGTGAAGATTGCAGACCTCACATGGTTCGAGGAGGTAGCCCCGCTTGATTTAAAGGTTCATATAAGTCGCGAGGATTATGGAAGACTTGCTCCTCTTCTTTTATAAGTGTGAAAGACTAGCATTGGTAGTTAGCTAGAAATAAAAACAATTTACCCAAAAATTATTTTGTAATATTTTAGAAGGTCATATTAACGAGCACTTGCACGACACTGATTAAGTACACTTCACATGAAATAATTTAATTTTTAGGCAGCTGATTATACATAACGCCAGAGCAGTTAGTGCAATGAAAATCATACAATTTCCTTAATCAGCTACTTAACAAGTGCCTTGCACTTGCAGCACTTGCTAACAAAATCCTGTCTGAAATACAAACCATTCAATTTCTACCACAAGGTCTTGAACTCCAGATCAGGCTACCGGTTTGATAATGAATCACTTTAATAACCAATCGATCTTATACTGTTAAACCTTGATGGCGAAAGGTCGCTCCGAAACGATGCTGATCCAGTCAACACAACTGGCACAAGACTCTTGATAAATCGAAATTGGATAACGAGCTCCTTAGACCCTTCTGAGTGCAGCAAGTAATTCTCAACGGAATCGATACTTCCGTTAGACAAAGCCAATTTCCAAATGGATTTTACTAATAATCGCCCCCTGTTAAACATCTAATTAAGAAAATCTTATCATTATTAGTACATCGTTTTGTCTCTTGTAACGTGTAATAAGTGCATTGAAGAGGAAAACAATTTGAATTGGGATAGTTAACCAACATCTCGAGAACACTCTTTAACAAGACTCTTTTCAAAATACTCATTGATTTTAACGGAATGTCAATGTATTTTATCACATTTTGATCTCGAGAAAGAAACTAATATATATTATCAAAAAGTTTTTTTTTATCACCAACTTCCCAGAAAATAGAAAAACACTATGATTATGATGGCTTTTGGTATTATCTGCTTTTTGGCTGTTTTATGATTTTTGAAAACTTTTACAGAATTACATAATACCAAATTGATTCGAATTAGCCTCTTGAGATCATAACCTATGTAGCACGGACACTCTCCGGAAGCCTTCGTGTCGTGTCCGACACTCCGACACGTGTCCGACACGCTCCGACACGTCCCAACACGCGGTCAACGAGTGTCGAAAAATCCGACACGTAGTCAACTCTTTCCGACACGCTCCGACACGCGAGTCCAGAATTCCGACACACGATTCCGACACGCAAGGGGTCAATTTTAAAAATTTCTAATACTTGAGGGGTCAAAATATAAATATACACAAAATAAGTAATAAAAGAAGTAATAAAATTGCTATAAATATACACGCATGGGTAATTTTTTCAGTTTTTTTTAGAATTGTTTTATTTTAAAAAAAATCTTTTACTATGAAAGAAGTAATAAAAAATGATATATATGATAAATAAATAAATTTAAAAATATCATTTCAGCATTTTTCTTTAAACAATGTTTTTTCCTCTAAGTTTTGTGTATTATTGTAACAAATTAAAATAATGAATGATATTATTTAATATTTTTCGTGTAAATTAATTCTAGGCTATTTTTATTTATTTATATATAAAAATATATTTAATATATAACGTGTCGGAACGTGTCGAAATTCTCTATTTCTAAGAAATGACGTGTCGGCGTGTCGTGTCGTGTCGTGTCGCGTGTTACGTGTCCGTGTCGGTGCTACATAGATCATAACACATCATTGTAGCAGATGACCGTCGAACGTTTCGTATTCTTAAACTGATAATTTGACTTATATAAAATGATAGTTTAAGTTTAAGTCAAAAGTCTAGAGTTAAAATCCTTTCACGTGTGTTAGGCTTTTGTCATGCTATCATCCTTCGCGTGAGGGGATGTTCAGTATAGTATACTCTGTACGGCACTCTAATAGCTTAAGTTTTCTAAATAAATGGTAGCACGTATAATTTTAAGTGAGTTAACCCAGGAATGAGAGACTCGCAGAACGTTTATTCATTTTAAGATCACTTAGATACATCATAATGGTTGATCCTAATCAATAGTGTAATCTTGCCAGCCGAAAAATGGAGAATCAATCAACGTCACATGCACATCCCACCAATCCAAAATGAAAATGGCAAACATGTGGTGAAATGACCTAATTCTTTCTTCTTCTGATGAGTGGCACCCCGATCACTCACTTCTCAAATATCCAGATGGGCTTTTGTTTTGGAGAGGCAAACAGAACCGCTGGTTGTAGAGCCAGGGTCCATAGGAAAATCTGTCTTTCACGAAATTGGTTTTTTAGCCCACCTGAAGCTTTGGGAGCGTTGCTTTGTAATGAGGCCCCTTCTGGTTTTGCTTAGTAATTGAATAAACTTTTATTCAGACAAAAAAAAAGATGACCCAATTCCTTTATCAAAATACCGAATACTTCTGTATAAATGTCGATTCATGAGAAATCTAATTTTCATAATTCAAGGTTTATTTTTTCCATGCGAATGATACTAATGAACTTGACAACATACGACCAAAAAACAAAAAATTTGACAACAATCGTACATGGTAACATGCCTTGGGTTATTGAAATGTCTACGATGCCCGATTGTCATGACACAACAATTGCCTGAAACCGGTTGATATCTAAGTCTCAATTTATTTCGCGATAAACATTTTTCGATATTTGGTTCGCATAGGAAATGAGTCAATGGAAAATAATTTCCTAGTTAACGAAAAAAAATTTCCTACCAAAATTTGAATTAAAATAAAAATGATTTCCTCTTTCGAATTGGAAATCAATTTTCAAAGTATGACTAAATACTTGCATCAAAAACTTTGTGCTGGGCCACAGGAACCCAAAAGCTCATTCCCAAGCCCTTGGCAACAGGGTCAGGCCCAAGTCTGTATAAGCCATATCTAAGACCCTAACAACTGTGCCTGAGTCCATTGAGGTCTTGCTTGAAACATCGGTACTTGGAACACTAAGCCTAAAAATTGCTAACATGGATGTTAGTCGCCATATGTGGTATGGCTAGAATTTTTATAATTATTTAAAAAAAGTTAATTTTTTAATTATTTTATTTTTTTCTTTCTTTTTGACCAATCGCCGAGCCTCGGCGACAATTGAGGACCAACCATAGGAGAGGACCGGTGACGCTTGAGCTCACCAATTCACTAGCCTCAAGCAAGCTTGAGCTGCATCAGCCTCGCTTGAGGCCAGCAAAGCTCAAGTTTGCTGAGATCAGACAAGCTCAACCTCACTAAGCTCAGTGAGCTTGAGCATCACTTGAGGCTAGTGAGGGCCCGTAGTAGAGGCTCGACAAATTGTAAAAATTATTCATAGCAATGCTCGTCATACAACCAACGTGTATATCAACAATTTTAATAATTTTCCTACTAAAATAAATAAAAGTAAAATTATTTATGTCAATGCCCATTGTACGATAAGCATTTGTATCAACAATTTTAGTAATTTTCCCGCTTGAATAGTATATGTATATTTAGGAAAATCTTACAATAGAAGATACTTTTCAGTTCATTTTCGAGTGTCAAACACTTCAAAAATATCACATTTTTTGCAAAGCAAATAAAACTTAAAAGATCCAAAGAGGGACGACTTTAGGACTTGCACTTTGCGGTCCACCTTAGGAAACCACGAAGAAGCCAATGATGTCTTGGGATGAGGTACCCAGAAATGAGAAATCAGTGCCCACCATAGAAGGTCGAATCGTCACTTTCAGCGAGCAGCTTGAGTGGAGAATTTGCTGGGAATATCCCTCCTTGATCCAAACCTAGGAGAGCCCAACTTTATCGTTCTTGATTGAATGATGATTGGTGGAGGGTCCCTTCAAGCGAGAGAGAGAGAGAGAGAGAGAGAGTATATGATTGGCGAAGAGACGTCTTTCGTTTGCATTTGGAGCCACCGGTTTTTCCACCCAAAGTATTGCAAAAAGAGTAAACTTAGATCATGGTTAAGTTATATATTTAATTAACTGCAAATTATAAAGAAATATTTTATAGTTATAAAGTTTGCGATACGTCACATGCCCTTAATCTACGCGCATTTGAACACGTTATAAGTGATTCTGCTTTCAAGAACGATTTTTGCGAAGATAATAACAAACATTCAAGAAAATATGTCTATTATTTATGTAGGCCACATATATAAAGAACAGAAACCCTTTAAAAGTCTACTAGATTGTATTTTTTAAATATCTTGTGATGTGACGAATCATGTCCATTTTAAATATGTTTAGCGAGCCTATACCTGAGATTCAAATTTTTATTATTGCATTCTTTTGCAGGCACCATAACTAATTAGTGGACCACTCTCCATAAACTTTGTTTGGTGAATTATTGCATTTGTATATGCATAGTTGCATAAATTGAAGTACTTGCATGCAAGACGAAATGAAAAGCTTATTAGTGGTGGCGAATTCCAAGATATCATAACAAATCACTCATTATTGGACTCGGGTGCTGATTAGATGTATGGATAATCTCCTCCTTATTCTTTAAAAGAAAAAAAAAAGGAAAATGAGTGTTCCACTTGTATTAGACAACCACTTGCAATTTTGAGGCTTTTGGAACCTTTGATCATTCTCATAGAGCAACGCGCAATTCCACTTTAAAGCCTTAATCACTTATTGTTAGATATAATTGGCAAGAGATGCCAACTTGGCTACCTCGACAGGTTGCATATTTTTATATAAAATCTTCCTCGTAACTGATTTGAATGGATGGCATGCTTTTTTTCGAAAAATAGTTTTGGAAATTTGAATCAAGTCTTTGTACGTACATGCGTTCATCTAAAGCATCTTGTGTAAATGAAACTTCGTGTACTAATATTTAAGAGAAACCCAAAAATTTTGGGTGTTAAATTGTGGAAATAAGAACGTGTGCAAGTGCGTGACATTGAACAATTACTTTCTATCTTCGCAGTTAAGGAATTTTATCCTTCTTTATAAACTAAACGGGTTCGATAATCTATAGGGTCTAAATATTTTGTATGCTACCGTTTTTGTATTAAGTAGTACTTTTTAAACTGGAAGATTCATCACGTAGGAGCGAGAAAAAGCATGAAATTTGGATATGGAATTTCTAAGGAGTGAGTAGCTGTAAATTTCGCACGATAAAGGTAAAAAAAAAAAATAACTGTTTAAATTGGACAGTCAAAATGAACAAGTCATACAATGTAGATAAAAAATAAAAAAATCAAATTTAATACAACACTTTACGACTATGACAATAATTTCTTCAATGTTCGTTTGGATGCATCATTTCATGGAACATGATGAGGTGCTCCACAACTTTCACGTGACCTTTTAAACATTCATGATGAACCGATTGAAGAACTTTATTTACTTTTGAAATTGTTAGATCGAGCCTTCATCGGGTAAATACAATGTACACCAAGAAATTATATGAAAAATGTAGAAATTTTCAGTAAGGGTCTAAAATGGGACTATTTCCTCAAAAGAAAGCCTAAAGTAGACATTATCTCAAATAAAATCTTAAGTAGCCAACTTAGTCACAAATAAGACCTCAAGCTTATTGGCCAGCCAAATTTTCCCGAGCCAATGAGCCATGCATCTTTGGTGTACATATCACACAATGCACATAAGATGCATGGGCTTCAAAATTCGGTCGACTGGTGAGTTCGAGACTTTATTTGAGACTAAGTTAGCCATTGGGTTTAATTTAGACAATGTTTACTTGAAGCTCTCTTTTGATCAAACAGACCCACTTTAGACATTTATTTGAAATTTCCCTTATGATAAATACATAAAGAAAGGATGTGCTTATATGAACTAAATGCAATCTTAGTTGTCAACTACGATTCCGACTTCATTTTGACGGGTTAACTCACTCGTGTAAGGTGTTAAAATACCTTACATCTCTAATTTATGGGATTCATATATATATCAAAACAAGTTTTGGGATTGGATTTTTTACATCCACTTAGATTCCGCTCCTTAGGATGCGTTTGATAATCATTTTGTTTTCGGAAACAATTTATAATTAGAAATGATTTTTTTATTCTATTCCTGAAATCGAATTCTAAGCATTTGAAGGCATTTAGTAACTACCCAAAAATTTTATTCTTGGAATAGAATTGCATTTGGCACCGTTTTCAAAATTTCTAATCCAAATTATTTTCTTCTAATTTTTTTAATGATTTTATTACTTTTTTTCTTTTCTTCTTTTCTTTTATTTATCTTTTTCCTTAGCCTGTCGCCAACCTTAGGATGACCAGCAACCAGTCAGACGAGGGCTGGAGACCTCGCCAAAGGGTCGCCGGCCCCCAGCGAGGCCGCACCCCGTCAGTTGAGCCAATGGCCGGGGGAGGCCCGAATGAGGCTCTCTTTCAAGGAGGTAGCAGGGATTCGACTTCCCCTGGGGGTAGGGTACTACAAAAGGAAGAGCTCGGCCACCGGCGAGCTCGTCGAACCTCAACCTAGTTTAGGAGCCTCCAGCGAGCTCGTCGAAGCTCGCCCAACCTGTCATCGGCGATAGTCGGTAGTGGACAGCGGCAATGGCGGTGGCCAATGGCAACAACAATGGAAGAAAAATAGAAAATGAAGGAAAAACAAGAAGGAAAAAAAGAAGAGAAAAGAAAAGAAAAAATTTTGGTTGGCTTGATTCTTGAATTATTCCAAGGAGCAAAGAATCAACATTTTTTTCCTTCTTGACTCTAGTACAAATTTATTCTCATAAATAAATTTGTTCCTGAGAACAAAAAATTTACCAAACAGATTTCTGTTCCAAATATACTCTAAAGAATAAAAGAATAGAATCAAATATTATTTGACCGGTTGCTAAATGCGTTATTACTTGAACTTTGGGTTGGATCTCTCTCTCTCTCAATGTTGCACTTTTATTCATTTAATGACAGCCGTCAGATCGATATGTGTAGTTGGTCGTTGGGTCGAAAGTTGTCGTTGTCAACAGTAGGATTAAGCCCGGCGAACTGCGGTGCTCAAAGTGGTTGGACCGCCGAATGAGCCTTAAGATTAGGGTTTGTCAAGTCCATGCATGCCGAGCCAAAAGGGAGTTTGTTTGATTGTGGCGTCCCCAACAGTCAATGCCAAACTTTGCTCTAGGAGAAATACAAAGCGACCGGTAGTAATCGTGTCAAAAGAAGATACAGAGAATGCTAATTTCAAAAGGCAAAGCAGCCACGGATGAACAAGAAGAAACCACACAAATGCAGACATCACATCTCCCACGGAAAGAAAAGGAAGAGTTCAAATAATTGATGAGAGTGTCAATCACGTCCATTCCCGTCCCCACACGCCCAACCCCACCGGTTAGGAGTTTTTCTTCGTGTTAGGTTGGGGAGAACACGACCCAAGGGACGAAATGGAGATCCTCGAAGCCCCCACATATCCTAACTTAACGATTTCTATCCAAACACCGTACTTGGTCTTAGATAACGCTTTCGTACCCTTTCGCTCGAAGACCAATTCCTTTGAGATCGTTGACTCAATAGTGGGAATTATCGTGGTTCGACCAATCGACGATATTGATCAAACATCACAGTCCTCGTACTCCGAATTGACAAGCAGTTGTGCATCAAGAAAGGAATAAGAACTTGATAATTGGATTCTAAAACTGATGAATTGAATCCACTAATGACAACAGAAGCCTTTTCGTTTTTCACATCGAATATTCATAATCGAAATCCTTAAAAAAAAAAAAGAACCTCAAAACTAAAATCGAAAGAACAAACCAAAAATTTAGAAGAAATAGACTGGGGGACAGAGGCAAGGCACATTCTAAGAATACTGGTGAGGGCTGCCCCACCGCTAGCCTAAGCTTCGGCAAGGGTGGCATGCCCCTCGCCGCTGATGATAGAGAGGGTCGCATATACCCTTTGCTTGTGTCATGCAAGTGCCATAAGGCTCGTCTCCATCCCGGCCATGGATCTAGGCTCATCGCTGCCATCTCGTTCTCGTTAATGGGTATGACAAGGAGTGGTGATAGGTGAGCTAGAGAGGGGCATAGGCAATCGGAGGGAGGCTGAGAGAGAGAGGGAGGGAAGGGGATCGGGTGCAATGAAGACAATAGCGCCCAACAGCCGTGACTGTGATGACGGGCAGCAGTGGCGTGCTCGGCGGACCAAGGGCAGAAGTGGTTATGTGGTACAGCTGTTAAGAGGAGACAAAATGGGATTGGAAAAGAGGGAAAAGAGAAAAGGATGGTTGCACAGCCGGCGGAGAGAGAGTCGCTTAGACCATATCCCCTTAATCCGACGGACAGAGAGTCGCTTAGACCATGTCCAACACTAGGCAACATCCGCGTAGCCTTAGTTATTGCCAAAGTACCGCTAATGGATGGCTGCCCAGCCGTTGCCATGGCGGAGCGAGGGTTGGCAAGACCCTCGCCTTGGCAGGACAAAGATCTCTCGGCCCTCATCCAACCTCAACAGCACATGAAAGTGCTCGCCAACCACGCGCTTCCCATTCGCCTTCTTCCATCAAAATTTTTAACTAATAGTTATTCTTATTTAATTTTGATATATTGTATTGATGTTAAACTCAATCAAAGATGATAATCTAATACTTAGCTCAAAAAAATCTAAAATCCTCGCAGAAAAGTTCTTTACTTGGTGCATATAAAGAGTTTATAGGCTGTTGTCAATGCATGGGTTGCCAAAAATCTAAGCATGCATCGGAAACATGTGAGCTAGATCCGGGTGCACGCAATACCCACTCCCGAAGGTTATGGCCGGTGACTGTGAGGCCCCGCGAGTCGTCGCAAAACGACAATTGACCCCGTTTTTCTGACGACCTCCATTGCATGGCGGTGCAAAGTGGAGGTCGGCCATGACTTAGGCCCTAGAGGTTGAACCGTCAATTTTCTTGCCGAAAAGTCGGTTCGTATTTATTCGCAAGCGATTTGCTTGGAAGCTTTGTCTTGCCATCCGTTTCCATTGTCCCATCACGAGAATTTTGCCCTACCGGTACGCCAAATTCCAGCATACGGTCATTGGACTCATGCACAGCAATAGCATCTGAGCCAATTCCGAACAAGACCACTGACAACTTTATGATCAAAAGGGATGTAGCCACATGGCTTTTGTTCTTATCAACGTAACAGGTCCAAGATTTGCGAAGACCAAAAGAGTCAATTGCTTGTGCGACAGAGCTTACTCAGAAATAATCTAGATACATAAAAAAACCATCTAGCTCAGTTGACTCAATAGTCGGATGCTCAGTTTGTCTCCCGTGAAATTACGAAGTTCGAGTTAATCGCAAATGACCGACTGACCCTATCTTGTACGGAGGGTTATGGACCATTGACGCACGCGTGTGGGATTAGAATGAGGGGTTCACGTACCCTTAGACCCTCGAGTAAGTTGATGCTGAATAATTATGGTCCAAATCCAACAACTGGTAATCATAAGATTCTTATGATTAACATCGCTAGCTTTAATCATCATTTTTGTTGATAGAAAAATCCAAATATACGAAGAAAAAATATATGCATGAATGCACACTTGCACTAAAAGAATGGTCGGAGAATCGGACTATACTTAAGTGGCTTTGCTCGACTTCAACTTTACTTACAACTTGCATTCTTCAATTTCAAAACTCTATACTTGCAATTAAGATTTCCATCTTAATTGAATTCTTTGACGCCATTAAGTGGAAATTGAGGGCAGTCGAGGTGTTAAACCACATGGTGTTGGACCTAAATACTCTCAAACAGTTTTCGGTTATGGGGTATAGTTTTCCTCGAATCATGTCTCTAGTTGGTGAAGTACAACTTAGGAAAATCAACTAACGTGTTTTAACTAAATATAAACTTGGCGACGTCATGTCTGTGACCCAACAACGGGAGACTAGTCAAATCTTAGGGTGCAAAGTTGATTTTTCTTCAAACCTGGAGATACATGTGCAATTTTTTAAACCGGAAGGTATAAATTATGAGGGTAAAGTTGAGGATAGTTTTATAGTTGTGAAAGAAAAGCTATAGTATTAGCACTAACAACGTATCCTTCCATTATATGGCAAAACTACATATATCTCCAAGAATTTGTACTAGCTTCCTAATTTAGACAGGACTCAATCACTCTAATAGCTTCCTAAGGTAATCAATAGTCCTTAAACATCCATTTCACCCTCATTATTGTGAACAATGGTGAGTGGAGACTTAGTTAGACTTGAGATTCTGTATGTTTTGCAAATAATGAATAATTTGAATAATATTTTTCTAAAAATAATCATTAATAATAATTTACATTTAAATATTTTCATGAATGATGAACTTATTTTTCATTCATTTATTTTTATAATGGATATAAGTAATTATTATTAGAAAAATGTTTTTCAAATCATTTATATTTTGCAAACAGACAGAGTCAATAGTATCCCATCTTTATTCTCCAATAGATCTCAACACCATGAAATCAATCATCGTTGCCATATCATATTGCCACATCATTAATACCATGTCATTTTTATGCTACGTCATTGTATGTCGTATTGTCAATTGCATGCCATTTAGTAAAATGTATATTTAGGGTCATATAAGTTAGAATGCATATCATGTTAGCAAAGTTCATAATTTTTGCCTATCATTACAATTAGGCCATATAAATTGCATTTCTTTTGTCATTAGTGCAAAATTCCAATTTAGATTGAATTTGCATGTAATCAATTGATAGATAAATAAATAAAGAACAAAAAGAATTAGTTAGAATTTCATATTTATTTAGAAATAATGTTTAGGTTGGGCAAGCATTTGTTGGGGCTAATAATACAACCTAGAAGAGAGCTTGAATAGGTTGAGTGCTAATGTATTGAAACTTTTGCGGGATGTCAAACAATCAACACTCAAGATGATGTTGTAAATAAATTAGTATGTGTGATGTCGATAAGTAAAATCGGAGTAGAGTAAACAAATCACATAATGATAAATAGTGGTCCGGCTTTTAACTAAGCCTACATTCACTCTTAGATTAACAATCTAAATAGCGACTAGAATCCACAAGTAATCAATAGTGCTACAAATGGCTAGTGTAGTTCTTTTCACAAGATAAATCACACTATCAGGACACAAGAACACTACACTTACTCTTGTAGACTTCAGTATAAGCTATTACGGTGCTAAACTAATACAGTGAGATTCGTAGAACAAGATCAAAGGCAATTTCTAGCTCAGGTGACAATATTAGTAGTCCGAGTATATCTCAAACCTTAGCCTTCTCTTTAAAGCAACACTGCTTCTTTTATGCTGAGGTATTCAATTGATCTATTGGAGACCTTCAAGGATAGACAACTAGCCATTTGATAGACCATGGCAGTCATCAGGTTGTTCCTCTAGTTGCTTCACTAATCAAAGCAGATTACCTAAAATGTTTACTAGAACATGCCATGTCTCTGAGAATTGTCAATTGCTTTTTTGTTGCCTCGCCTAGTTTTTAAGCTATGGAATCGAGAGCTTCAATGGCTATATTCTGAACTATCAACAGTCTTCTTTTAGTGCGTATCTTAATATCATCAAACCCGATACATTACTACCAATCTATTGCACATCATCACCAATGTTGATTGTGAGTGTCGAACTAACCATCTTCAGTGATGATACCAATTGTAGACACATGATGTTAGGATCGATGATTGTCAGTACTGAGGGCTCTCAAGAACACTATCTGGATTGGCCCTTCCAAGTTGCCATTGTTCGTACTTGTTTCCCTAAAGGTCCAAGACTATTATCTCATCTTTACCGTGGATCATCAATAATGATAACTTGTTTCGCTATCTTCATTCATCATTGTAACCGTTAGTAACAAGGATAGTTTGGTGATCATCAAAATCTCATAGTGATGTTTTCTACCAACATTTGCTTTTATTAATTAAGCAAATATTTGGAAAAAATAATATGAATAATGTCATCATTTTTGCTTTGCATTGAGATATGTAAATTTTTATCCTACTCTTGGTAGTTTATTTGCTGCTTTGACTATCGGTTGTTACATTATTGATTGTGCATCCATACAACCACCTTTGCATGTTAGTATTCTAAATTTAAAATCCATCAAGATTGATTGCAAATTATCTTTGAGAAATAAAGAGAAAAGGTATAGCAATAGCGTTCATTAATCTAGTGTAATCAAGTTCTTGAATCCATTGAATCTCTGGTTCATAGAAGTAAAGTACTCTTTCTACTTTATTTGGCTTTCTAATAAACAGTAATTGATTAATGGCAACTCCTAATTGAATTGAATTGCATGTTAAAATTAATTAGGCCCAAAGTTGCGATTGGTAGGAACTAGAAGAGACTGAACGAAGTTTTTGGACTTAGTAATCCACAAACTTTCCTCTTTGAGAAGGTCGCGACACGAATCCATCAAAAGGAGGCAATGCCAAATGCAGATTCTGACTAATGAGTTATCCCGTTTGCTATAGGATCATGTTACCATCTTTTTCATGACCTATCTTAGCATTACATCATACAAACAAATAGTTCTATCTTTTGCTCTAGTATCCAATAACAGGGATAAGTATGATGCAAGTGCCACAACTTTCATATAATACTCATTTGAGTGCTATAACTTTTTTCATTCATTTAAGTGCCATAAATTTGAAAAATCAATCACTTAAGTGCCATAGGAAATTTGCCTCGCCACAAAATCGGATGTGGACGCTAGTTGTTATACATGACTTCGATGGCGCTAATGTGGACTCTTTTTTAATAATTTTCTATTTTTTTTTAGTTATTTTATTGAATTTTGAATTTTCCTATCTTTTGCTCTCTTTTTTTGGCAAGCAAGGTCGCCCTCATTGGCTGCAAAGGCCTCACTCTTGCCAAATTTGGGCGGCCAGAGGCAAGGCCACCTTCCCCAAATCTAACAAGAGCCTTCACGGTTGAGGGTGAGGATAGCCAATGACCCTCACCAACCCTAAAAGAGCCCAGCTTTAGTAGTTTTGATTGAATAATGTTTGGTGGAGACTACTAGTTTTGATTGAATGATGATTGGTGGAGACTCCTAGAGAGAGAGAGAGAGAGAGAGAGAGAGAGAGAGTATGATTGGTGAAGAGACATCTTTTGTTTGCATTTGGATTCGCTAGTTTTTTCACCAAAAATATTGAGAAAAGAGTAACTTAGTTCTTTGTTAAGTTATATATAATTAACTTGGAAAATAGAATAAAATATTTTATAGTAAATTCGAATAAAGTTTGTGTCACGGCACATGCATGGATGGAACGTACATTTAACTCATTATAAGTGATTTGACTTTAAAAAATAATTTTTTAATACAATAATATATATTCAAGAAAATATGCCTACTTATTAGCTAGATATATACAGAAGAAAAAGCCATTTAAAAAACTAATAGATCGCATTTTTTAAGTATCTCATGATATGACAGATCATTACACCAGGGGCAAAGTCACAAAAAATCATAAACTACATCTATTATGACATATTTAGTCTAAACATCAAAAGTCCCAAATTTGTATCTATGTAACATATTTATAGTCAAAGTTTTTTCAACAATTAAAAAACTGACATCATAAAGTAAATAGCATTGACGCGGCGTCTACGTTTCTTAAGTGAAATAAAAACAAATTTTTTTACGGGGTAAATGTGTCACATAAATACAAGTTTGGGGTTTTTTTTAATCACAAGAAAAGATTTGAGATAAATTTGTCATGGTAAACATAATTTAGGGTTTCTAATGCCACAAAAAAAAATCATGATAAACACATTACAATAAGCATAATTTAAGGCTTTTGTAACTTCTTCCTGAAGAAATATTAGTACCTTGATTTCATACGTCTAGGCACTGAAAATAGAATTTCAAGTTTAACGTCTTTCATATTAAAGTAGCAAATTAGAAGGGAAAAATCAGAATATTTGTAATGAAGAATCTTCTACAAATTAGTATGAAGATAACAAATCAAATAAAGTATCATGAGTCAATCATTTGGAGATATTTTGTGATTTTTTAATTCAATTTCCTTATAGATAAAATTGTTACTTTTTATCTTTATCTTTTACCATAATTATAGGTGGTGATATCTCTATATATATTATTATTTGACTCAATTTTTGAGTTCTTCATTTAAAATATACGCATATATTTCAGTCAATGAATTGCCATCTATGAGGAAACATATCGATGACATAAATGACAGAGAAGATAGTATCTCTTTTACATGAAAAGATAATGAGATGCGTAATTTTAAGAAGCCCAATGACAATTATTTAGGTAAAACGACATATGACCAAAGTGATGTGCACTTCGAATCTAGTGCTCAAAACAATATCGGACCAAAGTAATGTGCACTTCGAATCTAGTGCTCAATATTCTTATTTCGCTTTAACTGAGCTCGCGATCTCTCTAACTCTTGAACGGCTTAAGATTTCTTGCAACTTTCTGAGCAAGAATTCACACAGCCTTTAGCTATCTTGGCATCTGCAATATAAGAAAGTACATAAAAACCCGTATTATACATTTCCAAGTATTGAAAAATAATGAAAAAGATAATTAAAAGAATCGTCAGTAGGTAGTATTTTTTTTCCAAAGTTAATGATCAATTAATATCCACCTGCACCAAAGGGTTTTTTTTTTTTTTTTTGGGTAGTTTTTCCTCTCTTTTTCCTTTGGGAAAATGGGGCTAAAAAAAGAATAATTATCGACAAAAATAAGATCTATACTTTCAAAAACCAGAAGTCATTAGACCTCAAATCATCATCATTGGCCATTCAAAACTTGGGAAAAAAAATCCGAAGGAAGAAATCAAGGTCTTTAATGCCCCCCCCCCCCCCCCCCAAAAAAAAAAAAAAAACTATAGCGTGGTGTGTTAAAGAATATGTAGACCAATCCCGTCTACACCATTGATCATGCAAAACCCACATTATTAACAATATGGTGATCCACTTGATTAATAGTCCAAATGATATTGATTTTTATGATTTACATTTCATGTAATAATTTCTCCTCATTGCCTAGACCTGTCCCATAAATCCAACTCTCAAAAACCAATCCCAAGAAAATATGTAAGAATAAGTTTAGAGTTTTCTTGTTAAAAAACATAGCAATGTTTTCTTGTTAAAAAACATAGGAAACTAATTTCATGTCCAGCCAAACAATAGCAAATTCTTTGAAAAAACACAGACATTTCCTAGAAAAATCAAGTTGTCTGCAAAGCAAATGGATCCCAAACGTATGAATAATAGAAATAATAGATTTTTATTCCACAAAACAACTGTAAAAAGCACTTTGCTTTTTCGAGCAGTCTAATTAGGAAAAATATCACAAATGATCCCTATACTATTACTTAATGTGCAATTTGATCCCTGAACTTTCGATCGGCTCAATTTAGTCCTGAACTATTAATAAATGTCCAATTTGGTCCATGAGCTTTCGATCGGCTCAATTTGATCTATGAACTATTGATAAATGTCCGGTTTAGTCCTTCGTTACTGTTTTTCCTTCTTTTTTTGGCTTCTTCTCTCTTCCCTCTACTGGCCGGCGGAGGGAAGCCGGCGTCCGACGAGGGGCTCGTTCTCAGATCTGAGAGGGAGCCCCTCGCCCGACACCAAGGTGCTCCATCGCCACCTCGCCAGATCTGTGAGGGTGGCCCTCGCCCGACACTGGCTTCCCTCCAAAAAGGAAAAAGAGTAACAAAGGACATTTATCAATTGAGCCGATTGAACGTTCATGGACTAAATCGGATATTTATTAATAGTTCAGGACCAAATTGAGCCGATCGAAAGTTTAGGAATCAAATTGCACATTAAGTAATAGTATAGGGACCATTCGTGACATTTTCGTATCTAATTATCAGACAAAAGTTAAAGGTCTTAGCCCATCACTATCGATGAACAAAGAAAAGCAGACATCATTCCTATATAAAAGGAGAAGGTTTTATATTCCTACCAGGAAGCGGGTCGAAACATCTGGACATCACGCAACCGTGGTTGCATCGGCTTGCGAATGTCTCGACCTCCGAATTGCCTAAACAATTCTTGAAGCACGTGAGATAGCAGGCCTTTTTGTCAGTGAGCGCTGCACAGTCCGTCAAGCATTCGACCTTACAAAGTTCCTTTTTAAATGATTCCACCTCAGTGGCAGATGCCTGCAATGCTATCGCGGCCACGAGCGCCAGCATCGCTAATTTAGCACAACTCAGGACATCCATGTCTAATTTGTTCTCAAATAAGTAATGTTCGTAGTGTATTTACTGTATTTTGGTACAAGAGTGATATGATTCTACTGTTTATATAGATGCGGGACACTGGGATAATCTTCATTTGTTTATTTGGTAATTTGGTTTTTTCTAGTAATTAACCTAAATAGAATGATAAATTGCCAATTCCCAAAATTTCATTACAGTAATGCTTGATACACCTACCAAATATGGGTTGTTTTTTCAAATTAGATTTTCTTTTCTAGTGGGGCTACTACGACTCTTTTTTTATGACTAGCTCTTTATTATGACAAAATTGCCTATAAAAATCCAATTGAAATTTAGAATGGTGGACCTGAATTAATTATTTTTCCTTGTTTTTCTTTTTCTACACGGATTCTCATTGCCACTGTTAAGAAAGTAACGCGGCTTTTCTTTTGTTTTTTAATTGGGTATTAATCAATTGCCCTATATTTGGTTGATATGTTTAAAACATTCAATCTATAGCCTATATCTGGTTGATATATATTTGGTTATTGCATACTAAAAGTACCTTGCAATCGTTTTCTTACCTTGCAGTCTTTTATTTATTATTATCATATTTTACCTCTATAACTTTAGATTTTTAGAGAAGGTAAATTTTCAGGTGAAAATTTCAATTAAGTGCCTAAAGTGGAACCGTTTTCTCAAAAAAGAACCCAAAATGGATATTGTCTCAAATAAGAATCTGAAGTGACCAACTTAGTTTCAAATAAGAGCCTCAACTTAAAAGCCAACCAAACTTATTTGCATCTAAGGGTATTTTCATCTAAAGACTTTTTTTTCCTTCTTTTCTTAATTTATTTTCTCCTTCTCTTTCTTTTCTTCATCATCATCGAGCCTTCACCTTTTTCACTCTTTAGATCACGTTCTTCAAAGTCCATCTCTATCTTCCTTGCTGAATTAGCCATCAATGCCCTCAACCTCATTTGTCATTGCCCTTAACAGCAATTCCAGTACCTTTGTTGAAAGATGGAGGTCAATCCAAGCCCTAGATTGAGCACGAGTGGACCAAGATGCGACGCTCACTTGATTTGATCCCCACATCTTGTGGTCGTGGTCAAGCACGAAGCATGATGAGATATAAGCCATTAGCTTGCTACCCTTGTTGTTGTCGATGCTTGAATTCAAATCGGTGCTCACGCAAGCTATGATCGATCTTAGCAAGGAGAAGCCAAATTGAAGTGCCTAAGCCAAATTTATTAGAGGTTTTTGAGATATCTCTATGATACTCATGTGCATTGATTTGTTCAATGAAATACGTGGTTTTGGGAATTTCTGAGTGATTTTGCACTTTTTTCAACTTGTTATTCTCTCTCAAATCTATGTAGATAATATTTCAGAGTTAGAGAGGCAAATTTGTTTGAACATGTGTAGACAAGAGTCATTCATTTTTTAGATTGAGTGCTGTCTGATTCGAATCGCCACCAAAGGTGAGATCACGGGTCAGAATGATTCAGCAACCTTTGAAAATAACTAGCATGCACAACACAATTGGACCCTCTCAAGAAGCCACATATTTCACCTCAATGGAAGCTGCATCTATGAATGTTATGAATAATCCAACCTAGACCCAATAAAACATTCCTAAGAAGCTACAAGTGAAAGTTATCGTGGCATAGGCAATTTCATTGGCGGGGAGAGCATGAAACTGTTACTTCAATTGCCAAATAAGTTTTTACAAGCAAATTGAATAAAAACAAGACCCACTTATGGATATTTCTTAATTCTCAAGTTCACTATCGTCATCGGAGAAGGTGAGTGGTGGCGAATAACTTAAAAACCGGCTCATGCCGAAATCGATGAGTTCTTGGGTGAGGATGCAAAATTGCATAATGTAGAGCATGTGCTTTGAAGTTTGCTGATGGGGAGGCTGCAGAATTGAAGCACGCAATTTGCAGTTTTACAAAATTGCATAACTTCTCGAATATCTTTTCGTTTTCTTCTTTTCCTAAATTGTTCAAATTGTTTTGCACTTGTGCAAGCTCGTGTGTCAGGAGTTTGATGCATTTGTCAAGAAGGAGGTGAGCAAGATGAAAAAAGAAAGAAAAGAAAAACAAAAAGGAAAAAGAAAAAAAGTCTTTAGACGAAAATACCCCTAGCTGCAAATAAGATTTGATTGGCTTTCAAGTTGAAACCCTTATTCGAAACTAAATCAGTTACTTCGGGTCCTTATTTAATACAATGTTCACTTTAGGCCTTTTTTTTGAGAAAACGGTTCCACTTTAAGCCCTTAATTAAAATTTTCCCAATTTTCAGAATACCTAATTCTCCTATAAATAAATAAATAAAAACTATTTCAAAGATTTCCCAAAGTAAAAGCACAATTACTTTCTCAATTCGAATATAATAGAGGGAAAAGTCACTAAAAATCCCAAACTACGCTCATTATAGCGCATTTACCCTAAATATTTTTTTATGACACCAAAAATCTTAAACTTGTATTTGTGTAACATATTTACCCTTTGTCAAGATTTCGTCAATGAGCATCATCAAAAATCTACCTAGATGTACGACGGAAGGAAAATGGTGTTGACAAGGCGCTCACGTGACTTAAATAAAATAAAAACGACATTATTATGGGCACATTTGTGATTCGCTACGAAAGTCAAATAGAGACCAGCTCGATTAGAGCAAACTGGACTGGTCCGTCCGTCCAATTCCCAAATCTAGGACCGACTAGTTTGGTCCCCAGTCTCAAAAATTGGGAACCAGTTCTCCCAGTCCGATTCTCGACTCCACCTTGGAACTAAACCAAACTGGAAATTGATCACCCCTATACTAAGTGTAATGTTAGTTATTGACTACTATCCTAACTATGTTTTGGTGGGTTAACTCGCCCTCGCACGGTGTAAAGTCATCTTACATTGTTAACTTGTGAGGTTTTTATATTGGTCTCAACTGTAGGATTGAGCACGGCAAATTGGAGTGCTCAAAGTGGTCGGACCGCGGAATGGGCCCTTAAGATTAGGATTTTTAATTAAGTTTATATCGGCCAGGGAAGAAGGGAGTCTGTTTAATTATGGCGACATTGATAGCCAATGCCAAAATTTGCTCTAGGAGAAATACCTAGCGCAATTAATAGTCATTATGTCAAAAAAGGATACAAAGAATGCCGATTTGCAAATGCGAAACAGACTCAGATGAACAAGAAGAAACCACCCTAATGTAGTCCTCACGTGTCCCACGGATGGAAAACGAAAGAATTTGGGAAAATGATGACGACTCCGAAAATTGTGTCCACTCCCATTCACCGGTCTGAGCATTTCTTCAAACCGGTTCGGTGAGAACACAACTCGAGGGACCACATAGAGATCCTTCAATCTCCATTTATCCTAACCAAGAATTTCCATTCAGACAAATCTTAGATAGCTCTTTTGGGCCCTGCTTCGCTCGAAAATCAATTCCTCCAAATCGTCGACTCGATAGCAAGAATCATCGCAGTTTGACTAGTCGATGATACTGGTCAAACATCGCAGTTCTCATAACTCAAATTGACAAGCAATTGTGCATCGAGGAATGAATAAGAACTTGATAAGTGGATTTTAAAACTGATGAATTGAAACTGCTCATAACAAAACAAATCTTTCCATTTTCACATTGAATATTATTAATTGAAATCCAAGAAAAAAAAAACTTACGACTACAATCGCAGCACAAACCAAAAATTAAGAAAGACCCTCGACTCTCATGAGAAAGAGTCGCGTAGACCCTTGCTTCTATGATGCAAGGGCCATGAGGCACATCTCAATCTGAGCCATCAACCTTGGCTCATTACTGCTGTCTTGTTCTCGTTAATGGGAGTGATGAGGACTGATGATAGGATCTGGGCAAGGGCCGATGCCTTTACCTATGGCTGGTGAGAGCAAATGACACACTTGCCCAAACCAAACTAGTGTCACCAGCCCTCGTCCATGGCCAGTAACCTCGTCAGCTTAAGATTAAGAAAAAAAGAAAAGAAAAATGAAAACTTTTCAAGTCAGCACCAGCCGTGCAACACAAGGTGGCCGGTGTCCACATCGATAATTTTTGGTCAAATTTATCTTCAATTGAAAAAATGTAAAAGTGATTAAAATTCAATTAGTAAAATTAAATGATTTATGATTGAATTAGTAAAAATGCAAAGAGTTTAGAACTTTTTGAATAATTTTCTCGATCATGTTTGATAATGGTGAGGCCCCACAAGTCGTCGTGCAACGACAATTGGCCCCGTTTTTCTAAGAACTCCATTACTCGGCGGTGCAAAGTGGAGGCCGGCCATGACTTAGGCCCTAGAGGTTGAACCGTCAATTTTCTTGCCGACATGTCGGTTCGCATTATTCGCAAGCTATTTCGCTTGGAAGCTTTCACTTTACAACCGTCCCCGCTGTCCCATTACGAGAATTGTGCCCTAGCTGTACGCCCAATTCCAGCGTACGCTCATTGGACTTTCTGCACAGCACCAGCACCCGAGCTAGAATTCCAAGCAACACCGCTGACCACTCGCTATATGCTTTGCATGGATTGGTGCGCGACTTCATCATCAAAAGGGGTGTAGCCACATGGCTTTTGTTCTTATCAGCGTGATAGGTCTAAGATTGCGGAGACCAAATGAGTCAATTGCTTACGCGACTGAGCTTACTCAGAAATAATCTAGAAATAGAAACACCATCTAGCTCGGTTGGCTCAATAGTCAGGTGCTCAATTTGTCCTACAAAGTTTGAGTCACTCGCGAGTGACCAACTGACTCTATCTTGTATGAAGTGTTATGGACTGTTGATGCACACATGTGGGACTAGAATGACGGGTTCGCGTACGCTTGGACCCTCGAGCACGTTGGTGCTGAACAGGCATGGTTCAATCCAATGTCCTGTACTCATTATAAGAATCTTATGATTTAAATTCCGTCACTTTCATCCGTCCTATTTGTCAATAAAATGATCCAAATATATGAAGAAAAAAAATATGCATGAATCCACACTTGCTTTAATGGAGTGGCCGGAGAACCAAACTATATAGTTCAGTGGCTTCGCTCGTCTTTACCTTTACTTACAACTTGCATCCTTTTATTTCAAAACCCAGTATTGTGCGCTTAAGATTTCAATCTATACTTGAAATCTTCAAGCTTGACCCCATTAAGTAGAACTTGAGGGCAGTCGAGGAGTTAAATCACATGGTTTTGGACCTAAATTTTCTCAAAGAATTTTTTTTTTTTTTTTTTGATTAAAGCATACGATCTTCTCTAATATGCCTCTAATTGGTGGGTTACAACTTAGGAAAATCACCAGCATGTTTTAACTAAATATAAACATGGGCGACGTCATGTCTATAACCCAACAACAGAATATTGGTCAAATCTTAGGGTGCAAAGTTTATTTTTCTTCAAATCTCGAGACACATGTGCAATTTTTTTAAACCGAAAGGTACAAATTATGAAGGTAAAGTTGAGGGTAGTTTTATAATCGTGAAAAGAAAAAGCCATAGTATCAGCACTAACAACATATCCTTCCACTACAAGCGAAAGCTATGTATATCTTCAATAATTTGTACTACAACTTCCTAGTTTAGGCAAGCCGCAAGCACTCTAATTAGCTCCCTAAGGTAATTTAATAGTTCCTAACCATCCATTGCACCCTTGTTATTGTGAATTATGGAGAGTAGGGAATAAGTTATAATCGAGGCTCTATTTGTCTAGCAAAAAATGAATGATTTAAAAAATATTTTCATCATCAATAAAAATTAAGGGATACATGTAATCTGAATCGGGAAAATGTTTTCCAAATCCTAATCAGGAAAACATTAAACCAATCGATGACAAGCACTTCCAAACCCTAGTGACCAATGGGTTGATGATTGGTGAAGGAGACTTCTTTTTGTTTGCATCAGCACCACCATGGCGTGGAAATGTAGCTAAATTTCGAGGACTCTCTGGATTCAAGACTACACCTTAGGCGACAAGGAAACCCCCCCAGCTATGTGGAGCCCCTCCTCCTTTTGCTTTATCATGTTAGGTGAATTATTGCTCTTGTCACTAACTACTCATTCGTATGTTATTTGTCCTAAGGTTTCCGAATATTTAATGTACGAGAGGATGAGATCAAAGGCTTCGGTAGTGCTGGCCAGAATTCAATGACATGATGGCAACCCACCACTCATTTTTTGGACTAAGATGGTCAATTATAAGGTATGATTAAAAGTAATTGGTTTTTTGTCAAAATTCTTTGCTTTGTTAAAGGGAATTTGGAGCATTCTCACCCCGCAATCGCTTTCGATGTTGATAGTTTTGGAAGCTTTGGTCAATTATTGAATTGATGAGTGAGACAATTTTGCTTTTGCCACTTGGATTCAATAAAAACCATCGCCCCCTCTTCCTTCCTATGACTATTTGATGCGGAAAAGTCTAAGTGCGTTACTCGATTTATCCCCTTTAAAAATCATACTCATATTTTCGAAAAAAATAATTTCTTGTACCATCTATAAAAATAAATAAATAAATAAATAACTCATCACTCACAAAAATAGTGAGACATAAATTCTAGTCAATAATGAAATTATTTTACATTAACTGATTTTTAAGCGATAAAACTCATCATTTTTAGAAAAAAAATTTCCAAACCTTCAGTTTTCTATGAAACCCTTAATTTTCTAAAGTAATCTTAATGTATCTGGTATTATTATAACATTAAACATGCAGCCGGAATTTGATATGCAAAACGAAGTACCAGCCCTTGTGTAGAATCACTATAAATTCTCTCATTTGGACGTACTCGTTCCTGTGCATGTATTAGTTTTATATGAAATAAAATTTAAAAAAGAAAAACAATTGATAGAAGCAGGAAAAATTCTTTTGGAGTATGCTAAAAACTGAGACAGAAGAACAAATATTTAAACAATCAAATACTTAGGGATAAACAAAGCTAACCCAATTTTTCCTTATCCCTTCGGAGGTTTCTTCTTCTTCTTCTTCTTCTTCTTCTTCTTTTCATTTTTTTATATTTTATTTTTTGGCTTTAAGTTTTTCTTTTGGAAGAATTAACTCCTTTGGTGAGTTATTGGTCAAACGTCAATTTTTCCATCACCTCCTATACAACTCGGTTTACCAATTGAGGTATGTACATGGTACCGCATGATTTTAAAAAATATTTTCCTAAAATTAATCATTTGTGTCGCTTACAAAAATGAATGAACATAAAAAATTGATCGTCCATGAAAAAATTTACATATTTTTTTATCGATAATGAAATTTTTTATTGACTAAATATTTCAAATGGCACAAACTATTATTTTTTTAAGTTATTTTATAAATCATTCATTTTTCATGAAATTTTATTAATATCTCTATCACAGGGTCTAGAATCCCAACTACCTTCCTATGTGGACTTGAAGTAACTTTCAATCACTTTGAGCTGCCTAGGGCCTACTTACAAATTAATCTTCTGAGGCCCAATCCATTTTTTCTCACGTCATCATTAAAGTTATTTGATTAATTTCTATATATACCGTATAGACCCCACTTGCACTTATGCGGAATCTACATGAAGATATTCGTGCTTTTAAATGATAGACTATCATTCCGATATCATAGAGAAAATAAAAAAAAAGGGCAGGATGTGCACTTGAAGAATTAGATATTTATTGCGCAAATTGGAGAACTTAGTCGCATAAAGATTCATTTTCCACTAATGTCATGGAATGGTTGTTCATATTAGAAAATTTTGCTCTCGAAAAATTTGAGACCCGGCTCGTGAAAATTGATTTCATATGTCGAGATCGATGCATGCATTATCTATACAAGTTAGTTCCAATTATGCTGCCTTGCATAGAAGATTCTACAATGTTAATTACAACAATGTTTCTCGTCCTTTTTAGCCCTGATTTCACATTGACTTGGATGAGAATGAGTTGCGCCATGTCATTCCGAAGGGTTAGCATTGCTTATATGCACATTAGCACAACAATTTGACTATGCGAATATTTTCGGAAACGTTCAAAAGTTCCTGTTAGATTTACAATAATGTTTTAAGAAATTGGGTTTTTTTCTCAGACATTTGAGAATTCAGTCCTAAAGGATTAAAGGATTTGTTCATCACCGTTGCTAATAAAGTCACGGAAATTCCGGATGGACCGGCGGAGAAAGAAACCCAAAATGGGCCCCCATCAACGCGTAGTTCCATAGGCTTTTTTGCCTTTGGGGGATGATTTCCCTTCGCATTTTGTTAATAGATATCCTTAAACCACTAATTAAGAAAACAAATTCGATTTGTGACCGCTTCAATTTTCCCTTCCATAAAAACGACATTAGTTACAAAACCACGCATTTTTTTTCTACTAATTTAAATTATTATGACATATAATGACCCCACTTGAAAATCTGATCTTGGAATTCAGAGTACCGTCTGTAGACACGCTAGTGACTTTACCAATCACAGTCCCTGCGACCTCAAAAGGGAAAACACGCTTTCAACTTTTAAACGGCCATCTCATCCGTGCATTCAATTTCCAGTTCACTTTCCCGAGAAAACTCTCATAAAATCTGAATCTGGTGTTTGAATTGTGTGTACCAAATCATGCCGGATAAGTTTTTCCATCTAGGTTCAACCCCATCAATGCCAAAATCCAGAAAAATAAAAATAAAGCGCAGACAACTTTCCTCAAAAGACACAGTTTTTGTCGGAATTTAAATTCGCTCGAAATTTTTTTTCCTACGAGAGGGTGAATCACTGTTTAGAAAACTCTTCAGACGGATTTTTTCCGTTTCCACTTTCGAAAATCACACCACAGCAAAGATCTGGGAAGAGGACAAGACCGGAGAACAAAGAACTTAGAGGAATTAAACTCATAAAAGTTACTTTCTTTTTTTTTTGGGTTTTTCGAGTTTTGAGATTTTCACATTTTCTTGTTTCTACTCCTTCGCCTTTTTGCTCGACCAAAGGCCTGAAGAGGAGACAGATCAGAGGTTTCGCTGAGTCTCCCTCCTCTCCCTGGTTCTTTTCCCACTGTACATCGGCCAAAATTATTTTTTTTTACTCTACTTAAAATAAAAATAAAGGAAAAAAAAAGGGGTGGAAAAACAGAGTCCCAGTTTTCTCCATCTCCTCGCCTCCTCCTCCTCTTCGCATTTCGACTTCTCCTTTTTTTCTCCGAAGCCGCCGCCGCCAACCAACTAAGAAATCATCATCCCGGTTCTTCTTCTCTCTGTCGTTGTCTTCACTCGATCTTCCCGATCCCGATTCGCTTCACGACGGCGTTCCTTATGTCGGCCGCCGCGGCCTGCGAGCACATCCCCGCCATGTAGTTCCTCACCTCCGCCCTTATCATCTCCTGCATCACCGCCATGAACTCCGCCTTGAACGGCGAGAAGTCGGCTCCGACCCTTGGGGACGGAGGCGGGTAAGGGAAGATGCTGCTGCTGCTGTTGTTGCCGCTGTACCTTGGGTACTCGGGCAGCGCCACCGCCTGCGGCGGAGCGCACGCCGGCGTCGGAGCGGGATCTGACGCCATGGGCAGTAAGGAGATCGGGCGCGTCGCCGGCTGAGTCGGCTCGGCCGCGACCCGGGTCGAGACCTCGCACGGGTCCGCGGCCCCCGGGAGCGACAGGCTCAGCGACGTCGGCGGATCCTCGGTGGAAGAGACCGCCGCCGCCGTCGCCTCGACCGGCGGGGGCACCACGGGGCCGGTCTTCGCGACTGGCCGGTACACGAAGTGCACGCTGGAGTCGCTCATGCCGGATCCGGACGGGCTGCCGGGGCTCAGGCAAGGCCCGGCGGAGGCCGACCGCTTCGCCGGCCGCTCCCGCGGGCTCAAGTCCCCGTCGTACCCCGCGGCAGCGTCGAACGCCCTGTTGTTCCCTTCCTCGGCGAGCGGGGAGAGCGGGGGGGAGCACTTGCGCTTGAGGGTGGAGTTCCAGTGGTTCTTGATGGCATTGTCGGTGCGCCCGGAGAGGAGGCGGGCGATGGTGGCCCACTTGTTGCCGAACCGGGCGTGGGCGCGGACGATGATGTCGTCCTCCTCCGGGGTGAAGGCCCGGTGCTCCACCTGCGGGGAGAGCTGGTTGCACCACCGGAGGCGGCACGACTTGCCGGACCGCCCGGGGATGGACTTGCTGATGAGGGACCAGTTCCGGGGGCCGTGCTTCTGCACCAGGAGGCGGAGGGCCTCGTCCTCCTCGGGGCTCCACGGTCCCTTGATCCGATCCACCTCCTTCCTCGAAGCCATCGATCGACCCAAGATTCGCCGACCCAAAAAGGAGCGAACTTCACCGAGAGGTGGCTTGCGAAGCGGGGGCTTCCTTCGGTGCAGAAGGAAGGAAAGGGGGAAGGGAGGAAGGTGGGAATTTGGATGGAGAAGAGAGGGGGATTAGGGAAGGGAGAGAAGGGAGGGGGGTATATGAAGGTGGGAAGGGGGGGCGGGGGTGACCGGTTGGACCGGTGTGGAAGTGGGGAGGCGGTTGGACTTGGGATACAGCTGGCTGAGGCCTGGGACACGCGTCGCTTCCCAGATTGCACTGATTAACACAAGTCGCTCTCTCTTTTTACTTTGCTCTCTCTCTCTCTTGGGAGCGTCTTCTGCACTCTCTCTCTCTCTCTATCTCTATCTCTGATGAGGCTAAGGAAGTAATCGAGAGTCGGATTTTGAGTGGGGGAGGGGGAAGCGGGGGCGAGCCGAAGCGATTATGATTGCGGCCTTTTGACCTTGCTTCCCTCCCAGCCCCGCTCTCCCTTATCTTTATCTCCTTCCTCCTTTTCTTTTGTACCTATCTTTTGTGCTCTGTGGAAAATTTGATGACCCAACGGTTTGGTTTCGTAATTTCAAAAAAAACCTCAATTGGGAATTTGAATCTCTCCAACTTTTTATCACGAAATTCAACCAAAAGCCAACTTTTTTTGTCTAAATTTAAGATGTAGCGGCATCGGGGGACGAGATTATAAAATGGACAAAATGGTCGATTAATTAACGAGTTAATTTTACTGCGGCATTTTAGAACAAAATTATATAATTTTGGGTTAAAATCATCAAAGACCCTAAATTATGTCATTGTGACATATTTACTTCAATTTGTAAATATGATGTTGCCAAAAAAAATCAGAATAAATTTATCACGTGTGAGTATAAGTTTTGGATTTTTTGTATCACAGAAAAATGTGTACAAATTTTGGATCATATGAGTCACAAACAAAGTTTGGAATAAATGTGTTATAATCGATAAATTTTAGCATTTTTTATGGCTTTTTTTCCTATAATTTTCAAACATCTCCCAATGGTAAGTAGCTCTTTTTTCTGTAAATCTTTTCGGTTACAGATGTGCTGACCGGCTATCTATTCTAACGGACTGTTTCCGATTTACTTTGTTGCGTTTTTTGAGATTTTCCTTTTTGGTGGGGGCATGAAATGTAGTCCTTATCCTATTTAATTTAAAGGAACATCAAGAAAAATAAAGATTTCCTTTTTAGGAGAGTTAATCCAGTACACGGCTGTTTGCCTATTTTAGCTCGAGTAAAAGAAGTAACCACAGCTTGAACTGTTTGTGCACCTTAGAAGAAATTAATTACATACCAATTAATTTAATGCCTAATTCAGTAGCTCCCTGCATTTTAGAATAATGATACAAATCGTCCCTGGAATTTGATATAATGTGTAATATGATCCCTGAATTTTATTCGATGTGATCATTGAACTTTAAATCAATATGTAATATAATTGCAATCCCTAAATTTTTAGTATATGTTCAACTTAATTCCTAAATTATATAGAAATATTCAATATCATTACTCCATAATTTAAATTTAGGGATAACATCAAACATTTTTAAATAATTCAGATATTAAATTGAACATGCGTTAAAAATCTAGAGATCATATTATGCATTCAACTACAGTTTAAATATCATATTAAATAAATTAAAAATTTATAAATCACATAGCGCATTGAATCCAAGTTCATAAATTATTGTGTCGTTTTCCCCTACATTTTCTAGGATTTTTCAACTCCCTATGTTTCTTCCAAACAAAATGCTAGAATTACTCTATTGCACCCTTTAGAAAAAAAAAACACACACACACAAACACACACATACATATATATATATATATATATATATATATATATATATATATATTAGGATTTAAATGCTTCATCACAAAGTTTTAGTTTTGAGTGATCTTTTCCCCTAGATGGAAAATAGTCTTGATTCTAGATTTTGAGCTTTGTTTAATTTCATTTATTGCGGTTTCAAAAAATCATGCTCTCGGCAAACAAGTTGTTTCAAAATTTTCATGATGATTTTATGACCAAAAACACTTAAAATTACATCCAAACCATATATCAAGACTTGTTTAATTTGATTAGATCCTCATTAATACACTTAATAGTCCGTAGTGTATTAATGACCCAATACCCAATATTCCGAGGTGTTGGGGGACTACCAATTTTAAATTACACAAGCATTTTAGCATTACAAGAATAATATCAACGGACCATTCACATTCAAGAAGGAATATAAAAAAGACCCAAGGAAGTTGAAAAAATGGATTGGATCGCACATACCGAAAGTAGATCAGACGTGCAAAATGAAAATATACATTCGAGTAAAATAAGAGTATAATTTCGAGTACAATCCAGATCCTTGGTGGGTCAAATCATAGAACTCACAAAAACTCTGGGGTCAAAAGCGAAACCTCCAGAAGGGGCTCCCCCACAATTATATAAAAAAGGGTAGCACAAAATCCAAGGCGCAAACAGACGCGAGAAAAGTCCATATGACCACCACCCGCGCATCACATCAAACCCTCCAAATATGATATGCATGGGCCGGTGGGCAGGCGCGAGGCGAGTGCGCCACACGCTCCCGCGCCAGCGCGTGCTCCCCACGGCAGCAAGCAAAATGCAAAACCGGCGGTCCGCTGGAAGTTAATGAAACCGAAACACCTAACATAACCATAATTAATTAATGACGAAACAAAAAAATATCTCGAAGCGGAAATCATTTTATATTGATTTTTCTTTTTTTAACGGATAATAACTAACGGTTAGGCTGAGGTCCGACTTTGACCGGGGGACTCCAGGCTGTCGAGCATTATCGCTGTCCACTGTTGTCGCATGATATTATTTTTTTGCCTTTTTCGAAAACCGCTTTAGATGCGATTTTTTTTAAAATAATAATGAAATAAAATGAAGAGAGAGAGAGAGAGTGAAGCAACGGCAGCACGGAAGTGCTGAGCTGGCGCAAGACGACAAGAGCGGTCGCCGATTCGGAGGGCGAAGTGCCAATGCCTCCCTGTCCGGTCCAGCCTGTAGACCTGCCACCGTAACGCAACGGCTTTTTCTGCCTCCGGACCTCCCACCGACAGCTGCCCGTAGCCCATGCCCCATTCCCAACCACTCCGGGTACGACCGAAACCGTCTTATCCGGTCACGCAGATTTTTTCTTGGCCCTTTGGTAACTTGCTAATGGACAAAGCAAGAATAGCCATTTATTCAAAATCATAAAACTTTTATTTTTTGTTTTAATTAGTTGATAAATTCCTTTCAAAAAATGAACACGTAACGGTTTTTTAAATCTACTACTAAAATAACAGTTTATTTTAAATAACTCATCCCATGGTGGCCGAGTTGGTGGAATCGAATGTTAGCTACACGCAAGGTCAGGGTTATCAACTCATCAAGATGAGCAACTTAAGTGGGGTGCTGTGGATGGTGGATCCCCGCGCTAGTGTGCTCCTCGGGTTTACTTCGTTGGCTGCCGGCTGTATGGTGGTTCATGAGTATAAAAAAACAGTTTATTTTAAATAAATAAAAATCAAATACTAAATAATTATAAGCTATTGTAGAACTATTCATTCAAAAATTTATATCTCACAATAAATTGTTATTCTCACATCGACAAACCGCAATGCTTTGTTAGCAAAACCATGCATACCCTTGAAATATCACTTAACCATGTTTGATTTAGCGACTTGTTTATTTGAAATCTTTCAATTTTCAAGACGTTGATGGTCTCACAAGATGACAACATACGATGTATTAAAAATTATTGAATTCGTTTTAAGAAGTTGCTTATCGGGTATACCTTTGAGACACCAATTAACAGAACCCTTTTAATAACGTGATTAGTATACTCAAAGCATATAATTAATCACTCGTTAAAACATGGTCAAAGATACAATAAGCCGATGCGCACGCCTCCCCCCACAAAGAGGAGGACCTTCCACGGAGCTTCGTGGGGACAAGATTGAGACCCAAATCAAGCTAAATGGAACCCGTAATTTGGGTCAATCAATCGAGGATTTTGGGAAAGTTAAGGGAAAGAAAGGGGAGATTTCGATCTAATTAATTAATAATTAAATTTATGGAAAAGGAGGGAGTTGGGGTGGGGGGCTCGTATTAAATGAGGGGAGATTGATGTCCGTATCCGGTTTCGGTTACAGGGTACGACGTACCTACTGCTCACCTAAATATGCCTGCCGTTTGGTATGGGGACGTGGGATGGTGATGATTCCTTGTGCCTCCTCGAACCTTTTTGAATTTTGGTGCGTCTAGCATTGATGGTTTGGCCATGTCACGAAATTTTGTTGGGCATTTAATGCGATTCCCAAACTAACTGCTCCTCTCGCCCTCCCTTTATTTTCCTCTCTTTTTCTTCTTTTTTCCCTCTTTTTGTGTTGTTACAAAATTGAGGTGTGTTTCTCTCCCTTTTTTGCGTCTTAAAAGGAGCGCTCTTTGTCCAAAAAAAAAAAAAGGAGCGCTCTTGATTTCTTGTCAACGGGAAAAAAAAGATTTACTTTAATTTTTATAAAAAGAATAGAACAGAATTTCAATTGATGAAATTTTACCGGCTAATTCTCTAAAAGAATACGTAACTTTAGGTCTAATTTCAATTTTATCATGAATATTTTTTATCTGAGAAAAAATCTCAAAATTTAGGTCCACTCCAAGTCTACCTTGAACTTTGCTTTATCTAAAAAATAAAAACCCCAACTTTGGATTTTTTCTAAAAGAAAAATCAACTTTTATCTAATTTCAAATCTATCCCTTTAGCCCTCTACCATCCAAAAATCGCCATTAGTCGCCCCTAATTTTCATATCCTAAACAGCTTAATTTTAGAGTCAATTTTCTATGTCAACCTGTTGGTGTCGATTTGTTATCTACACGGAAATGCCATGTCAAATTAGGAGTGGACCACGATGGAAAATGTTAGAATATATTGAAAGTTTGTGATTTTTTTTTTAACAAAACAAAATTCTGGATAGATTTAGGATTGGACCTAAAATTTAAGATTTTTGCCGAGACAAAAAAAAAATTCAAAGAAGAATTGAAATTGGACCTAATGTTATGTTTTTTTTTTTTCGGGGAGTTATGCTATCTTTTCTTAATAAAAAAAAATTGAAGTGTTTGATAGTAAAAAGGACTTAAATTTGCTGGAGCATTTAAATCTTCGAAGACTTAAAGGGGCCAGCAACTGTAACTAAAGTTAAAAGCAAAATCAAAAAAGTATTCCATTATAATTACCATTTCACGCTATTAAATTTTGGTTTATCGGTTAGTTCGAATGAAACTAGAGGCATTCTAATTGTTTCATAGTCAGTCGGTTCTAATGACAATCAATCAAAATGCAAACATCTCGGTTGTGGTTCGTCATTACGTGTTATATTTTGAAAATTACTAAACCACGTATCTCTTCCAACTAAAACATCAAATTTAGGTGATTCGTGTGTTTTCAAAAAGTTTATGATCTCCTATCTTTGTTAAGTATTCTTGTAATACATTTACGATATCACAATTTCTTGTAGTTTGACAAATTTATTTAATGAACTCAAAACCAACCATCCCCTAAGTCTAAATCAAAAGAAGTTAGTAAGCTGTAAATCAGCAGGTGAAATGGTGAGACATAAATATTATGTTTGAATTGTTGCATAAAAGATTTGGAAGAAAATAAAGAGAAGATCTGTAAATCGGCGGGCGCAAAAGTTTTACCCGGCAGGGAGAGCAGCCGACTTTGACTTTCGACCTTTTTCTCGGCGATTTTTTTCTTTTTGCTCCTGTAAGAAAAAAAGGGGTTAATAAAATATTTACAATTATTACCGCATAAAAAAGAACATAAACAAATAAAAAAAGGAGATATGGGCGGAAGGCAGGATCCTACTTTCAGCCTTTCCAACCGTCGGATCACGACATCTGTCAGGCAATCTCTCCCTCGGCGAAGGTAGTGGTGAAGGAGGCATGTGCGGGGTGGTGACTTTATCACGTGCCCGGGCCCGGCATAAAGGGGACACACGTGCGACTTGCGCCCTCCCAGAGCAGCAGGCGAATTTTCAGACACAATAACCTTAAATTAAAAAAGAACCACGAGAAATTTTTTATAAAAAAAAAGAGGTTACTTAAAATAATTTTTACAGAGCTCCTCGGATTAGCCTCTTTTGGCGAATAATCCAAAAGACGACAGCGGTAATTTAAAAAATAAAAAAAGGGTGGTGAATCGGGAGTACGATCTGGCACTGGTCTCGTACGATTCCGTGGAATAAAGAAGGCTCGTGATGCACGTGACGGGAAGGATCGCGGGGGGTTTCCTTTCGCGCCGATCGAGGGAGTGGCGGGCGGGGGTGAGTTGGAGTCTGAGTCGGATTTAGGGTTTCCTCGTTCCTTCCTTCAAGGTCCGATAATTGATGTCTTAAGGTGAACTTTCTAATTACGTATGATTACTGGGAAGAAGGCGGCTTCTTTTGGGGGTTGATGATTTTATATAAGATATTCGTGGGGGGCATTTGTGATTTTGGAAATTATAGGTGCATAAAAGGAGCTACATCCAATCGGGATCGACCGATTGTAGATATGTCGATTTTGCGAATGAGCTCCTAATTAGCCTTTGAATTGATGTGCGATGTACTTAGGAGGCATATGATAACCATTTTGTTTATTTATTTTTTTATTAATAGAAATAAATTTAGAATAATAATTCATTTAGTGACGCAATTTATAAATATTTTTATTTTCAAAATAAAATGAGAAGTGGAAATTTTCTTATTTTTTATCTAAAGAATGAAAATAGAAATAAAAACTATTCTCATTGCTTATTCTTCGCTACATTCTCCTAAGAGAAGACCATCCTCCTCCTCCTCCTCCTCCTCGAGACTCTCCCCATCCTAAAATCCTAGATTGGTCCCTACCTCCTCCACCTCTCTGGCCCCCTCCCTTGCCGCCTCTTCTGATGGCCGCTACTACATCTCCACCTCTTCCCCCCAAGTCTCCTTTGATACCGACACCAGCAAAGGCAACGGCAACACCTCTCTATATAGCTTCCACCACTCCCTTTTGGACAATTGCGTCATCTACAACTTCTCTTAGCTCCGCTTTACCACCAACAACTTCCTCGCCATACCCTAACACTCCTCCTCCTCCTCCTCCTCCTCCTCCTGGTGCTGCCGCCTCTGCGGCAATGACATAGTCATCTTCCAGAGCTAGTTTAGGCAAAAGATTGACATGGGCTATCTCAAGGACCTCCTCCGGGACGATCTGCTAGAGACATCTAGTCAACATCAGAAAGCTACTCCACGCCCCCATATCAAACAATAACATCTTCTTGGTCTACAAGTTTGTTGACAACACTAGCCTCTCCGATTACTGCGGAACCTTAAAATGCTAAATTTTACGTTTTAGAGAATTGGACGTCGAGGATGTAGATCACCGCCGACGTCACGCATGGCCTCGGTTACATCCACGAACAACATCAGCCTCAACATGATCCTTGTCCATAACTACGTCAAGAGTGGGAGCATCGTGGTGATGAAGTTGTCGTTTAAAGCCAATGATTGCCTCTTTGAAATTGCCTAGCTTTGCACAAGGTGAATGAGGACGACATGCTCCGAGAGGCCTGATTAAGGAGGAGAAGATCGGAAATTATTCTATTATTAAATGAATTTATATTTTAGGAATAGAAATTCTGTATTGTTTTTAAACGCAATCAGATACTTAGAAACTTGTCGGGGAATAAAAATAGAAATATTTATTTTTGGCCAAAAATTATTCATAGGAACATAATGATTCTTAATCACGCTGTTAAGTATTGTTATGTACAACTTTTTACTGACCAACATTAGATGATATTAGAACATATGTGAATAGAATTACGGGTTGTCGGAATTTAAAGGTTGTTATTTAAAACCTTAGGTGTGTGATATTTGAGTAAATTTCATTTATTTATTTTTAATCCGGAGTAATTTTATCATATCTTTTTTTATGGAATCTTATACAATGCATGTGAATAACACGACTTGCATATATCTATACAAGGATTAGTTGAGTTTAGAGTTGTGATGAAATATTACGTGTCACACGTGGACAGGGAGGTGAATTATTAAAGTCGATGGTGGAAATCATTCGGATGTATTTCATTTCAGCGGTGTGAACTACCTAAGCTCGATAAAACATTGACCAGCTATTAACCAACCCCATTGATTAAACTCATGAACCGATGATGTACAAGCTAGCTCTCAACTTCTCAAGTGGATGACCCAAATATGAGATATTAAAAAATGACATGACAAGATGCCGTCTAGAATGACTAACGTTAATTAGGTCGCCTCGGTAGTGAATTCCATTGAATTAAATTTTGCGCAATAATTTAGAATTAAATTGATAAAATTAAAAAAATTGCGACTAAATTGATATTCATAATTTATTGAGTAATTTTCCTTCTTTTGCATTTATGTAATCTTCAGGAAAAGAAAAAGAATACTGTTGGGATAAAAATAATAAAATCAAATGGTTATCTGGAATTCAATTTGAAGTGATCGTTGAAAGGACCTCAATCACGGAAATGGATCCAGAAGTCATGTTATCTATCTCAAGTACGATTTTTTTATTATATTATCACAATACAAAATTGTACTTTATTTGTGAAATAGACATCAGAATATATGCGTTTTTTCTTGGTCCAATCAGATATATATATATATATTGACGTATTTGAAATTTTAGGGAAACTTTCGTGATTGAACGTCTGATGGTCAATTCCACGTAGTTACAAGTGGCCGTCCCTTTCGGAGAATCTCCCGAGAGCTTAATTGGGATATTCCCTGTCCGAAACTTATATCTGAAAATTCGCAAGCCACAATGTTTAGTTCATATCTGACCAAAAAAATAAAGAAAAGAAATAGAAAAACACAATTGTTTGGGGATGACATATGCGTGCACAGATGTTTTTTTTTTTTTTAATGATCCTAAAATCCCGGTATAGTCAGCAGCCGGCGAGATAAACCAAGAACAACGCTAGCCCAAGACCCATTATCAAGGCGCCACATTTAAGAATCTCTAACGACAGAGTTAGGATTTGAACTCCCCTCTCTTGGATGAGGATGTGAGCGCAAAGCCAGCGCTGCCGTTGTGGGCGGTGGTCGTGCACAAGTGCTTTTTGATAGGTAAGAAATGGTGTAATGGTCGGCGAGACTCGGATTTGAGCCGGCATATACTTGTTTATACTTTGCAATGACTATGACGCAGAATTAGTGTTTGAAAGAGCAACCGATTTTATCCCTAAACAATCACACAAATTTCAATCATTTTAGGATAGATGTTATCTTATAAATTAGTTAATGGGTTTCTCGTAAATCATATCCAATATGAGACACTATGACATCGTACTTCATTTATTCATTTTTCCTTTTTGATGAGAGTAAAAGAGACGTGCACATGACAATTAATCAAATTCGCTATTTGATTTCTCGACAATATATATGCAATTGTAATTCTATCAATAAGGGGAACTATATAATTATTTAAGTAAACGATGTAAATCCAAATGAAAAACCATTATTTTTTTTTCGTTATCCCAAAGAAACAAAACATATGGTCATTCTTTAGTGAACTTAATGTCTATTTAAGATGTAACGTTAAAAGCAAAATGAGTGGTAAACTTTAAATGAACTTAATTATTTGATAGACTCCGACCAAAAAAATTATTTGTTAGACTTTTATGTAAATACCACACTTAAACTCTCAATGAAAGATTAAAATATGGATTGTTTAAATTGCAATACCCACAGCTGGAAACCAAAAGCCAAACTAAAAGTCGAAACTTATATAGAAAGTAAATAAAAATAAATTGAGAATACTATATACCGAGATGAATCTGTATGGAATAGTCATGCTTGTTTACTTGATATGACATATATTCTTGTTTTTTCGGTGGACTACCCGTTCAATGGTTGTTTGGTTGTTAAATACACGGCATGATTTTTAAAAATTTATTTTTCTTATTGAGTTCTGAAAGGGATATGCACCAAACAATTCAAAATTTAAAATTGAAAAAACGAAAGGAAACTAACTGAGGTTGGGCCTTACAGCGACTCTTCAACTAATGTGCATAACTTATTAATAGAAAGGTAACCGTCTGCAACTTCCATGCATTTGTCCTGTTAGCTTCCTCAATTTTTTTTTTGGTCAGTAGCTTCCTCAATTGAAACGAACCGACGTGAACCTAATTGCAGAAATAAATTAAGATTGACATATAAAACCAATTTACTAAATTGTGTGACGCGACCTTCACATCAAATTCAAACCCGCCCTACCTATAGAGAAATATCTTGGACATTGAAGTTCATTAGGTATGTTGATTTTGTAAGCAATCTGAAATTATGTTGACGAGGTCTTCAGGTTGACGAGGTCTTCAGGTTATTTATTAAACATAATTAGAGAAGAAGGATTTTTTTTTTCCTAATATTGATCATGCATGACGCATCACAAGCAAAATATGTATGTTAGAAATCGTAACTTTTCCTATTTAGGTTGCTCTCAACACATCTAGTTCCAAAATGTGTCGGCAAGTGTTAGCTCTACTTTTTAGTTAGCTCAACTAATTCCTCAAGGTTACTTGGTAAAAACGCATTTTTTATCCTTGGCTTTGACTTTCTTTATTAATATGTGCAATCAATATGTTCTCGTAAAAAATATACTACAATAGATTATTTTCTTACTCAAAATTTTAGGCCATCCTGCTAAAGGGACACAATGAAATAAGAAAACCACAAATCATCTTTATGAACCTTTCTATGGTATCTTGAGAGTCAATCTTTCATCATACGAAATCATATTAAATTTATTTTTTCATAATTCTTATACAAAATGAAATATGAGAAAACTATCTTCAAATAAGGAAAAAAGTTAACATTATGACAAACCTTAAACTTATACACTTATAATTAATTTATCCTGAACTAATTTTTTAATTACCAAAAACTCTAAATCAATAATTTTTTTTTGGTAAAGTTAAATCAATAAATTTACTCTCCGCTAAACCACAAACTCATACAACTATAATAAATAGATCGCATGAGCCCAAACTATAACATTGATTAACTGTTATGTGTTATCTAACTTATCAGTTTTGATAATAAAATTTAATGGAAGTTAGCGGATAATAAATTTGTTATAGGTGTATTAATTTGAGATTTTCGATCATCAAAAAATTAATTCATGATAAATTTATTATAAATAAATAAGTTTAAGTTTGTTCTTGAAATTAATTTTAAGAAAAATTAGTCGGATCAAATTATTACCCTTTAAATTTCCATGAATCGCGTTTGAGAGGAGTGACACGCGGTCCAAATCAATCATCTCTCTCTCTCTCTCCTGCATTATTACCATCCACGCCAGTCTCCGTCGCACGCGGAAAACGTGCGCTCATTTCCAACCGTGCCCCTGGAACACGACAACTTCCGACAGTTGTAATTTCTCGAAAAAAGG
This sequence comes from Eucalyptus grandis x Eucalyptus urophylla, assembly GCA_028830015.1. NCBI lineage: Eukaryota > Viridiplantae > Streptophyta > Magnoliopsida > Myrtales > Myrtaceae > Eucalyptus > Eucalyptus grandis x Eucalyptus urophylla. The sequence goes on from CM054199.1 coordinate 25,855,843, forward strand.
GGTCCCTGCCTTTTTTTCCCCTCTTCCCAACGCGGCGGGAAACCAACACACGCGCGGTCAATTCCGGTACCGCCACGTCAGCGCGGAGGGGGGGCCCCACGCACGAGACGGTTCGGTTCGGTTCGGCTCGTCGCCGGCCTAGGGTCGTAGGGGAGCCCCGTCACGGCCCCTCCGACCCCCTCGGTTCGGTTCCCGCCACGTCACGCGGTCTTCGGGGACGCGGGGCCCGCCGCTGCCTTCCTTTGTCGTTTTGTCAGCTGACGTGGCGACCCGGCATTCCTTCCGCCCACCGGCCTATGCCATTTGCGAATTCTTTTATTAAAATTCGTTAAAGGGCGCTTCAATATACAATAATAGAATCGGTTCGGTTTCCAAAGCGATGATGGAGTGTTTTTATTGTTTTTTTGGATGTTCTTATTTATTTATTTATTATTTTTTGGGTTTGTGATGATGGAGTTGAGATAGGCAAAACGGAATTGGGCTATTCTATATTTAGACTCATCATGAAATTATTTCATTCTTTCTGTTAGAACCTTAGATTAGATGAAGATTATTATGTTTCTGGAGATTTTACTGACAACCCTCGTTCTCAATGGGACCTGCTTTATTAATTTTTTTAAAAAACACCATGCATAAAGTTAGTTTATCAGCAAAATAATTTTTTTGGGAAAATAATTCCTTTTTATGCTTTTCAAAAAGGGTAGTCCGAATACCCTTAAATATCTTCTGTACTTTTTTTTTTGGGTCCAAAATATCTTCTGTACTTCTCCACCTCAAAAATAAAAAAGAAAAGAAGAAGAACAAATTTTCACAAAAGCAATCATTGAAAGTTGGCCGATATTATGATAAAAGAGAATCTCAAAACTAATTAGATTTATTTTAAATTAATTTTCAACAAAAAAAAAAACAAATTAGTCTCACAAAAAATTTCAAACCTATATATCCTTATACCCTTAACCGACATTTACTACTAGTTTGGAATCTTTTTGGGTTTAGCGTAAATTTAAATTATATTATTAGTTCGAGGTTCTTAATGATATTAAATGTAAGAAGAGGTGGATAATGTAACTAAACCCTTGGACCGAAGTACCAATTCACAGAGGGTATCGTACCTAACCTTTCGTATCATCGAAGGAAGGCTCTAGTGAAAAACATTTCACATAATCAAGAACACCTTTTCTTTTCTTCTCTCTCTCTTTTTTTTTTTTTTTTTCCGGTGGGATTCATTAACAATGAAGGGGAAAACGTTGCTGTCGGCTTTTGAAGCGTCAAGCTGATGGATAAGCGAAGGGCACGCGACGTCGCTCGGGGAGAGGGGGATGGGGGTTCTGCTCTTTCTGCTCCTCCCTTTCCCTTTCTTTTTCCCTTGCCAGCTATAAGGCACTTGCTTGCCGCATCGGGGTTATCAAAATTCTTTTTTTTTTGGCCTTTGAATATTATTATTTTTATGAGGAAGTTTGATCGAATATCACTATTGTTTTTTTTTTTAAATTATTGGGGGGGTTGCTTTAGGGAGTGAATCTGGAAAGGACAGCATCTGCTGCAGCGCAATTGCGTGGGGGATTGGGATTGGGGATTTGATTAATAGGGGGGGGTCGGATCGCATCCCACGATTCCCGCCCATCCCCAGAGGCCGTATGCATGCGTCGTACTGTTAGGACTTGTACTCTCTCTCTCTCTCCCCCTCGTGCACATTCTTTCTTTTTATTTTTTAATTTTTTTTGGGGGATAAGATAAGATTTGCTCTGGGAGATGGTGTCTATTTTGATTTTTGAAGGAAGGGTTTTATTACTCTTTCTATATTTTGTCATGTTATTATGTTAAGTATTTGTCCGCCCTTGTTTATTAAACATGTTTAACATGAACATAAAATGGTATTTTGGGTGCATATGTTTAGAAATAAAGTATGATGAAAGTCAAGTTATCTTTTATTTATTTAATTTTTTTTTTGTTTTTGTCATTGAGTTATTTATACAGGTGTGTTTGGCGAAATGTGTTTTATGGTAGACGCTAATCGGAGATGCATGCGATTGATGAAACTCGTGGACGTTTAACGAAGTTTGTGAATAAATTTAACGGAAGAAGAAGATGAGCATGGCTTTCATTGAAATTTTTTACATCTGTTTTGTGACTTCTCTGAATGGCTAAAGAACATCCGAAAAAAGCCCTTCCTACAACTTTGTAAATTCTCTTATTTGGTTTGATATGAGGTAACAATGCATTCCCTTTTTAATTCTTAAACTCTCTCCGCGAATATGGAATGTCATTAGAATTATTGGGATGGAGTTGAATCCCGACTAAAATGGTTTACAGATTTCAATTTTTCCAATTAACTCATTGAGATTGAATTAAACTAGTATTCTGTTTGAAAATTCAATGCCTATTGAATGGTATTAAATATACAATCAAAAAACATAAAATTTAATTGGGATGTATATCATGCGAATATCATGATTAATTCATTACGTCACCCGATCATGCGATTGATGCTTCAAATGCCTTTTTCTAAGGATGTGAAACTAGGAAGCAACGTCTCAGGAATTCACTAGGCCAAGGGGTCGGGATCTAGCTTTTGGAGGATGGGATCAAATCTCAGAAATCAAAAGAAGAACGGGAGGAGTAGGAGTCGAGAAACTACAAAATTAGAGGGAGAAAACAAAGGGTAGTTGGGTTCTCAGAGAAAGAGACAAGACAGAAAATATGTTGGATAATGAGGGGACAAAGCTTATCTCGAGCAGATTCATGAAGTAGGGGATGTAAACGCATCAACAGAATAGGCGTCCATGGGCGAAGTACCTCCTGTACTTAGGAAGCAAGATTTATTTGCTTGCTGATATGTTTCCTATGTGTGTGTGTGCACATGTATATGTGTGTGTGCATGTATACATATAATACACACACACACATATGCAAAGTATGTGTATTTGAAGTCTGCAAATTTTAAAGTTAGGTAGCATGACTTATCGAAGCTTTCTAATAAGCTGCTCCAATTAGGGCTGCGCAATCAATACTGAGTTGACCAAACCACTCATACAAATAGGTCCGATCCCTGATTCTAATAGGAATAGGTTCGACCCGCGATTCCAAAATTTTGGAACGAATATGGTACGGGTACATTCCAAGTCCTAGATATTGAACCTACCCACTACTCGAGAACTGTTTATAACCTATTTTATGAGTTGGAAGAAAATAATTTGCATGCTTCAAATGAGTAACTTTCTCATTGTTTGTTTGTTTTGTATCTATATTTTACTTTAAGCTGTTTTATTACTTATACTATTTGACGGTAACTGCTATTTGTCTTGAGTTTTTAAAAAAAATGAAGAGAAAAAAAGAAATCAGTTCCCAAATTGACCGTAAAATTGAATCAGCAAGTAAGTTTCCTAGACAAATAGGGTAGATTGAAGTCCCACAAATTGAAAATCAATTCTTACAGAGTTGGTTACAGTCTGTCCTGCCGACCCCTCCAATAGTGGAGCTACTGTAAGTGTGGGGTGTCTGCTCAGTGTAAAGGGCCTTTTCACAGATTACCATGAGAAACCGTACCAAAGTCAACTGTGACTCAAAGGAGCCGCGTACCATGCAGCATGACATCAATCCATAGTGGATGTTTGTAGGTTAAGCTTTTCTTTCTTATGGCCAGAAAAAAACAGAAGGGAAAAATGAGAAAAAAGAAAAAAACCATCTTCACTTACTCAAAAGGGCTTAAACAAAACGTCTTTAATTCCTTTTTGCTCCTCGACGAACTTAAAGAACACTACACACACGAATGCGCTTCCCTTTGAATTTCAGTATCTACCAGACCTGCGCGACTCTTTCAGTTCCTTATTCTTCCAAGATTTCACTGGCCAAGGTAAATGCCTCGTGTTAGGTTTCCCGACCATTTATTGCACTCGAATAGTTTTAATAAAGTCCAGACTCGTCGACAGAAAAGGGAATCTTTTCACTTTGAGTCGCAGCAGTTCATATTATACAATGAAAATGCAGAACAAGAATAAAATCAATTAAAGGGAGAAGGAAAGAAGATACTCGCTCTAGTAGCTGCTACTTTTGCCGATCACCTAATTTTACAGGATATACAACTTTGTTGCTGCGAGTGTTCCTTCACGTTCCAATCCACAGGGAGAAGATGAAGGAAAGAATAGCTAGTTAAAGGGAACTTCACAGATGTGTAGCCTCGATTATGGTCGAGTCGAGGTTTGATTTCAACCAGGTCTCGAATCTTCCTTTCAGTTCACCAAGCAGGTGTGACAAATTTTGCCTCAACGACCAAGTAGGGTTATTAAGGGCGCGAATGGAATTAAGACAGACAAGGAGTGTACCGCCTTCATGCAAAAGGACCTGCATTTTGATTGAAACAACTGAGTTACATATGCACCCAAAACAAAGGGGAGAGATGCAATTGGAATGTGAAATTGGGTCGATGTGAAGACTTAAAGAGGCATTGCTAGAAAGTATGCAAACTAAAAAATTGTGGTCCTTCGTCACATACTTAGCATTAGTAACTCCATGATGCCCTAGTTTAATAAGAAAAACACCTCCTTCCATCTTAATCAATTGTATGAAACTGTGGGAAATTATAGAACAACAATTCCATATGCACATGGAAGTTACACTATGCATCCTATTGCAATGGGGGTTGGCAATGCGAGAAATCGCACTATGCCCCGAGCTGCAACAATTACGATCAATAGAAGCCCAACAAACAAACAAAGATGGAGGCATTATCAATGGAAGGAAATTTCATCCAGGACATATTGGAATTTTTATTGTCAACAAACTTGATATTGATGCACTACAAGCAACTTATTGGATTCTTGTCATTATCAACTCATATGGTAGATTGAGATGATATCGAGATGGTTCAAAGAAAAATAATCAGAACAAATCATACCGTCAACCACAAGGGAAGAAAACCCAATACGGATGGTAAGGAGGCCAAAAATATGCAAGTTAAAGCAAGAGCCACATTCTGCTTAACCTGCAAATACATACCGTCAGAATCCATGACACGATCTCCAAACAGGAGATACAAGGGACAAAGATTCTTAGAAAACATAAACAAGAATAGAAGGTAATGCATCGAAGTACCAGGGATGTCGTATGCCGTGACTTGGCAATAGAGAATGGAACACCCGATATGTTATCTCGCAGCAAGAGCACATCAGCAACAGCAACAGCAGTTGCACTAGCACGTTGAGCAAGCACGATGCCCACCGTAGCAGCAGCAAGAGCAGGTGCATCATTAATACCCTCACCAACCATAATAAGGCCTCCCCCTGTAAACAAAAATGCCAAATACTTTACCTAACAGTGATATATTGTGTAAACACATTTTGAAGCGAGAATCACAATTTATCCCCTGTAACAAATCCAGTTGTAGAGTGTGTGGCTCAAGAGATGCAAAAGGAATGGAGAAACTAAACCAGGTATTCCAATAAACACAACGGAAGCCTACTGAGCAATAGGAGTAAAACTGGTGCACCAACTCGGTTTTGGAAAGCAAATATCTTGAGTTTAGCCATTAAAATGAGTAATCAATCGAACGGGGAAAAAGCATAAAGAAGACGAGGAACTTGCACCTACTAATTCGTTTTCAAATGGGATACAGAGAACCATCAAACAAGTATGTGGATACTAGGGGTCAATATGCATCTGATGCTTTCCGTGAGGTTAGGCAACAGATGAAAATTTGAGTGTGCTTGGAAAGATGCTTCTCAGTAGAGTGGAAGCAACAAACACAAGATATCATGTATCAAACCATTTCTGTTCTGAAGCATCAAGAAAACACTAAATGTGCGTCCATTTTGGACCTGGACAGTCCATGTCTCTGGATAATCAGTTAAAAGCCAACTCGTGGATCCCAAGGATGCCATTGTACTCACCCAAAAAATATAAACTTAAAAATTCAGGAGCACATGCTAACAATGCCATGCAATAGTTGTCGCATGTTATATATTCATGTTGAGTTTCATCTGTGCTAAAACAAGACAAACAGAGATTGATCTTTCAAGAATCCCGGTCAATAAATGTAATAATTAGCATATTGAAATTTAGAATGCAAAAAAAAAGCAATTGCTAATTATAGAAATAAACTACATATCCATAAGCACAAAAACCTCTTGTAAAATGTGATGAATCCAAGAGAGTTAACCCAAGAGAGTTAACAAGTTTATTACTACTTATAAGAACAAACTTTGTTTTTAAAAGCACAAAACCACAGCATTCATCATCATCCATGAAGAGTGATTTTAACTACAGGTTGGAAGATCACCTGTATCTCTTGAGATGCTTCTCACATAATTAAGCTTATCCTCAGGCTTCAGGCCGCAATAAACTTCATCAATATTTACAGAATTTGCTACTCTCCATGCACTTGACTCATGGTCGCCAGTCAACATTATTACACGCAGATTGGCTTCATCTTTCAATGCTGCAACCACTTCTGCAACCCCTTGCCGAGGTCTGTCCTCGAGATGAATAAGTGTTATCTGCATGAACTTATAACCAAGCTCAGTATAATACTTCAATTATGCCAAAGGTAGAGCTATTGAACACATAGTTTCAATCCATATGTATCTTCACACGCTACATAAGTCAGATTCAAGAGTGGGTGTCAGGTATCAACATGTATCCCAACATCTTAGCTGTCCATTTTCCAATTTATGGTACATGTAGACCCACCAGCATATAAATATACACAACCTTTGCTGTACAACTTGGTTGAAGTAAACACATTTTACAAACACAACGGGGAATACCAGCATCATTTGAGCATTACCTTTTTATTAACAGAAAGAGCAGCATGAACTAAATCCCTTCCATAAGAAGATGCACTAACAGCCTCCTTTATCTTCTTTGATTCATCTTCAGATTTAGCAAATGAAGTTATAAAGTCTATGGAACCAAGTGATGCCTTCACACTTTTGCCACCTCCACTTCCTTCCTATAGCGAAACAGATAGCACACTCTGATATCAGTGAAAAGCAAGTTAAGGGATAGAAACAACATAAGTATATGGTGTTGATAGCTTAAAACTTTTTATTTGACAGTTGGCCTATTAGACTTGATGCCTAAGGGATCCGCAGAGAAGCTTGAGGTATTCTGGAATTAATTAATCCTAGAGAGGCCTTGACCTCTCAAACTTCTGTCGCTGTTAGTCATATACTAAAATCTCATCCTTGATGACAAATTACTGTCACACCAGCAGGAAGTAGACTGCAGTGATCAAAGAAACTCCTAGCTAAGATATCCTCTTGAATATACCAAAGAATTCAATCAAGTGTCGTTTACTCAGAGGAAAACTCAATCCATGTGGCTGCCAATATTAAAGCTCCTAACAGAATTAAGGGGGGATAGAATGAGACTGCACATAGTAATGAAGTTTAGAACCAAAAAATTGCAAATGAAAAATTTGGTGTCTGTGGAAACTCTACCTCAGTATTGTTCAGAGTGGCAATAAGACCTCTACCAGGAAAATACTCAAAACTCTCAAGAGAAATGGAAGGAAGGTCCTTCCCCACACAATGATCTACGACAGCTCTGCAACAAACAAGAAAGACGAATTCTTTCATAAGTAGAGCAAAAAGTGTAAATGGATATTCAAGATACAAAAAGCACACCATTCTAATCAAAATACAAGCAATTTCATATTCCAGACCAATAGAACCACTGTGTATAGTTGTATAGATCACTTAAATAGAGTACTTTTTCCACTTGAACGAGGATAAGTAGTCATCTTCAACAGCCTAATTGGAGGTTTTGTAGAATGAAAGTTGTTTTCTTATTGGATGTCAAAGAACCTATAAATCGATTTAACAGAGTGTAGCAGTAGCAAATACATTCGCTCTTATGCAGAATGAGTAAATTTTCTCAGATACATGTTCAAGGAAACTATTCCCAAAGATAAGGAACTCCAACATCATAGAGTTAACAACAGAATAGAGAAAAAGACAATCCGGGTTCTGCTCAGTATCATGAGTGGACCATGGCCGTATTAATCATGTCATCAGTGTTCTAATTTATCCCTATGCAAAATCTCTTTTTATCACCTCTCATAATAACACAGCAATCTTATTATTGGAAACCAATATACATGTCTGGTCACCAAATGGAGCTTTCACTCTAGACATTTTACAATGTTAGAAAATTACAATAGAGCACATAAATGTATTGGTAGATCTACAGACCTTCTCTTGTCACAGCCAACTTGAAATAAAGTAGGTGATGCTAATATGTGTACATGATGGACAATATTCACTGAAGATGGATTTTTGATCAGACCTTGATTATCAAACTTGGGAATGGAAGTATATATTCTCTACCCTCCTCTATTGATCTGGATTGTCAATCTTAGCAGCAGTCGATTACTATGAATACTATATAGGGACGTCATAATGAGAAAAAGGTAAGGAATACTCTAGAAATTGTTTTCTTATGATTGAATGAGGATGCTGAGATTTTTTTAGCAATACAATGATGGCTGTTGATCCCTCCATCACATTTTGACATGTACAAATGTCAAGATGAAGTGGAGCCAAATGTGACCAAGGCATAAGAAATCAAATGAGAAAAATCTGTCAAACTACCTCATGTTTACCTGACTAGTATCCTAGCATCCTGTCCAAAAGATAAAATTCACCGTAGGATAATCTATAAAACTACTTCTTTGGCTATGCTTGGTAGTAAGGATAAAATTCAGCATAGGACAAAATTTATTCTATCCTAAGTTTGGTTCCTACCCAAGACAAGATAAAATTGGATATATCATAGATAAAGAAATTCTATGAGGGAGGTGGGATAAAGGTGGATAAAATTACTTATATCCATGGTATGAAAAAAAATGTCTCAAATAACAATCTTCATCAATTAATAAAATTAATTCTAATATAAAAAAGAAAATTCAAAATAACCAAAAAAAAAAAAACAAATTTTTTTCTATTAATTCCTATATATATTTATATATATATTTTTGGTAAGGGTAAGATATTAATTCCTATTTTAGTTCATATATTTAAATTTCTTTCTGTCCTATAATATATATTTCTATATATATATTTAGCATTTATATTTATTACATATTTTAAGGTATATTAGAATAGTTTATCATTAATATATATTATTAAGGAATGATGGAAGGGGATAAAAAGAAACAAATAACGAGAGGGAAAATAATAAAAAATAAGTAAATAAATAAGGCGAGAGAGCTGAAGCACTATACTTTTCGGAATTGCGAAGGTGAATGATGATGCTGTTTCTCTTTTACTAATTTCGGCATTCACTAACTTTATATTTCTTGGCAAAGTCAAACTTGTGGCTATGAAATGCTGCAGGAACTCCTTTGCTGCTTAAGATTTAAATCGTATAATAATTAAGGATTTATTGACAGAAGTTATCTCTGTTTGTGCATCTGTGGTTTCTTTAGCAATGAACATAAGATATTCTTAACATCTCAATTTGTGTATTTTCAGATTTATTTACATTGATATACTGTCGTATCACACACTGTGCAGAATAGAATACGAAAATATTTGGCTTTATTAATTCACCAAACAATGGATAGGATATAGCAAAATCCCTAGATTTCATATCTCATTCTATCCAGTTCTATGCTGACTAAAAATTTGGACGACCAAATGCAGGCTTTCTGGTTTTGACTTTTTCAAACTCTTCAATGAAAGCGGTGCCTCAATTTGCTGAAGTCACTCCTGAAGCCTTTAAGAAGCTTGTTCTTTTGACCCCATTGGTAAATCTAGGGGTGAAATGAAAAGAGGCTCGTGATCAGATCTGTAATACACTAGTTCTAAACCGTTTCTACAGATTGCAATCATACATCACCAATCTGCAAGATCCCACAATGAACCCGCCATAGATGTTCACAAACGACTATTCATAGCCTGAAATTTTAATCATTCATATTCTCATGCCTAATCAATTAGGACCTTGGGCTCCTCATATACCGTCAACCAACTGTAAAAAAAACCTTGCTATCCATTTTTAAAAAAAAATATAAATTATGCTCTTTTAAGATCTTGCTGACCTGTGTCATATATCTTAGCATTACCACGTCAAAGAGCAACTACAATTGCTACTTCACAGTAAGAATATCTGTAAGGAAAGAATGTCAACATTCAACAGAAGCCTGCTTCATATAGCCAGAAGTCTCACAAAAACATGAAAATCAAGCAAAGTACCTTCCAATAGGATGTGTAGTACCCTTCTCCATTGCAGCTGCTACAGCAAGAGCTTCTTCTTCACAGCTCGGAGTGCAACAAGTAACAATTTTTGATTCACCTTCTCTTTTTCCATGACCATAGATTGGTTCTACTGCTTTGAACATTAGTCCGCCCGTGGTCAATGTCCCAGTTTTATCAAATGCTACAGTGTGGCAAGAAGCTAGAGCATCCAAGACGTGCCCACCTTTCAGCAATATCCCCTAGTAAAATTAAGATAGTGTTAGACATTATCATAATCATAGGCAACTCTTGTACTTCTCCCACTCATACAGGTGACGAGAAGTAAATGGTATGAAAAATAGACTCTAAAAGAAGTAAAGGCACAGAACTGTATATAATGCTGTATTATTTATTGCAAACATGTGCAAAGCATCTTATGGAAGGGTATATAAAACCATGTTTAAAGATCCGTTGAGCTTTGCACTTCAGATATTTTGCCAAAAGATAGTGAATTCACTCATAATATAAAAACCATATTTAAATATGCCAAGCATAAGGTCATGATGATCATCAACTGAATTTCTAAATTTCCAGAATTTACCAGTAATTGTGCTAAACAGAAATGAGGAGCCAACACTTAATCAGAAAAGAAAATTATGCTATTGCATTAGTTGACAATTACCTTTCTTGCACAAGAACTAATTGCAGTAGCATAGGCCAACGGAGCCACAGCTAAGGCACAGGGCGATGCTGCTACCATAAGGCCCAATGCTCTATATATTGACCCTCGGCAATCTGAATGATCATGAAATTGGAAGGCTAGAATTAAAAGTGCAATTGCATAGTTGCTGTAAAAAAAAAGGTTATCTGAGGATGTTTCAAGAGTCATGACCCAAGAGTAAGGCCTTTCTAATTCCAAATGATGATCTATTATAGCCTATTAATGCTCCTCATGAAAATTCTAATGATCTCCTTAATTTAGTGAGAGCATTTCATTTTCTATAGAGATATTTTGTCACATCTTGGATGTACTTAGTGTTGTGTGTATGTGAGAGAGAGAGAGAGAGAGAGAGAGAGAGAGAGAGAGAGAGAGAGAGAGAGCATCTGCATTCTTAAGTTGCTTAAGATTTACATGTTACCTATCAGGAATGGCAAAACTTTTATATACAGCTTATCCACCAAATGTCTGAATAAGCACGACTATCCAACAGCAGTATATTCCTAAAGCTAATATTTTGCATATTCTAGTTTAATATCCTATTATTCCAATATGATAATTTGCTATTCATAAAGAAGGGATCACTTTTCAGTGTAAAGTATCAAGCATGTGCAGGAGATTTCCAGAACCAGAGATTCCATGCAAAGAGTGCATCCACCAATAAAGTCAGACTTTCCAGAATACTTGTTATTGCTAAAAAGGGGAGCCAACCAATAGTTGGGTTGTATGGATGTTTCTACCGTTGTTCATTTATTTAAAACACACTTCCTCTCTTATGAACACCCAGAATGAAAACAAAGACCATAACCAATAAAGCTGGTTATTTTACAAGCATAAAAAGACTTTGATGGAGACTATTCACAAAAATACTTCTGTATTGACATCATACCTGAGGTGCTAAAAAATGGCCATTTGAACAACAGTGGGCCAATGATGGCAACTGCAATGGATAGAACTACAACCACCTTGCTGTAATGCTCACCAAATTCATCAAGCCATCTTTGGAGCTTGGGCTTATTGAGTTGTGCTTCTTCTGTCAACTGTACGATTTTGCTCAGTGTTGATTCTTTCCAGGTCTTTGTTGCCTAAATGAAAGTTGAAAATATATTTGTTGAGAAAATATGTTGAGCACCTCATAGGCAGCATCATAGTAGGTAAATTCTTTTGTAAAAGTACTAGGGAGTACTCAAAGGTTATCAGTATATGGCATTTATATGGAACATATATCAATTTCTGGTTATTCATGCTTTGTAGATTAAATCATTACTATGTAAGATTGAGAAAGCTTATAATAATTAATGAAAAAGCAAGCAACTAAAAGCTCATTCATACAATTCAGCTTGTACTCCAACATCCAAGAATTCAAATTTTACAGTGCAAGTTTGTGAGGACATTGCACTTTATTAAACCTCAAGGTTATAAAATAAAAAACCCGCATTTCATGCAATTCTTTGAAAGTAAGCAGACCTGAAATTGGCAAAGGGAAAAGCAGATAACACTATAAACAAGAAGATAGCTTCACGACATTTTTTAATATTCTGAGAAGGTTAGAAATAATCAGTAGGATACAGTACCTACCTTTACAACTATTCTACCGTCCAAGTTCCTTGCACCGCCGGGAATCCTATCTCCACATTTAGCCTCTAATGGTTTGACTTCTCCAGTCAAGTGCTCAATGGTTATTGTTGCACTACCCTGGAGAACTTCACAATCTACAGGCACAGACTAACCGCAACACCAGAGTTATTCTCAGATGTTAGGAACTTTCAATACATAAAAAAGAAGTTAAAAAAAAATCATGGACTTTCGAGAAGAAAAAAGAGAACTTTGGGAAGCACTGCAAGTGTAAAAAGTCTCAGCATCATAAATATAAACACAGGACCAACTAATACACAAAAAGGTCAAACTTCTCTCAACCGAGATTTGTTTGATCAGAATTTTGAGGAAACATGATAGTTCAAAGATGAATAAGTAAGGCAATTGGCCTTTGCTGACCTCTCCAGCTCCAACCAATATATAGGAGCCGACTGCCACATTATGCACAGGAACCCTTCTGTATGCTAAATCAGAGAACTTAGGTGATTCCTCATCATCCACATCCAAGACAAGCACAAAATCAGGATAATTTTCCTTCAGCTCTCTCACGTCAATCATTGAACGGCTGGTGAAGTACTCCTCAGCTGCAATTCATACGAATTAGATGGGACATTCCCAACTTGTACTAGGTGCATCAGAATCAGACTAGCCAGCTCTGCTCACCTATATGAGCCAGATTGAACATTGCCAGAAGTAAGCCTCCTTCCAAGGGGTTTCCCATGAACGTTGATGCAAAACCCGCAAGAGCCATCAACACATGGATGTTTACTCTTCCAGCCGCAATATCAGTGAGTGCATCGAGGGAAGCTGATACCTAAGATAAACCACAACATGGGGGATCCTTATCACATTGAACAAATTTTGGAAAAATGGAATAACACTCTCAAAGTTGAGTAGAACTAGACAGCGTGCCCCATTTCCATCTAACAGTACAGCTGATTTTGGTATTGCTTTGTGCATCAACAAGCAAAGCAAGAGCTGTGTCCTAATTCAGGAACATATCCTTTCCTTTTCTGATGAATCCTCCCTCCGAAAAAAATGTAGGCCAGAAAGCACAATCTACCTAAAACATGTCTCAAAGGTGATAACATCCATCGTTTAACCTCAATGGCATAACTTAATAAACCTTCCAACAGGAACTGACAGTTCAATCAGAAAAAAATCTAATCCGATTAAATTCATCAGAAAATGCTTCAACTTCCTCCCTTTATTTGCTTACGAGGAACAGAGGCTCCGCATTCGATCGCATTTAGGTCGCAAAACTAACAAGCAACACGAAAAGCCAGAGATAAAAATTCTCACTCCAACGAGAGGAAACGCGACGAGCATCAAAGAATTCTGAAACGGCTTCACCACCGGCTTCGGAACCAGGTAAGGGCAAGCGGCGGCGGCTACGAACAAAGCCGCGGAGCAGCAGCACATCTGCAGATTCTCCCTCAACAAATTCGCCAGGTCCACCCATCCGACCGCCCGCGCGAACTCGCCCAGCACCCTCTGCGCCCCGGTCAGCTCCGCGTCGCCTCCGTCGCCGTGGTGATGGCCGTGGCCGTGGTGATGGCCGTGGTCATGGTGGTGATGGCCGTGGCCGTGACCGTGGCCGTGGTCGTGGTCGTGGTCGTGGTCGTGATCGCCAGCTTTGGCGAGGGGGCGGGACCGCCGATCGCGAGGAGCGGCCGCGAATCGGATCCGCAGCAACGAACCGCGGAAGCCGGAGCCGCCGGGAATGCGGAGAAGCGGGAGGGAAGCGCCGATTCCTCGCGGCCGCGCGGCGGCGGCGGGGGCGGAGGGGCGGGAGGCCGGGGACCGGAGCCTGCACAGATCGGGGGCGCGGGGGAGGGCGTCCATCGGAGAAGCGGCGTCGGAGGAGGGCTGCTCAGGCCATGGAAGTGGAGAAGCAGAAGGGAGGTTGGTTCGGCAGTTGGAAATTGGAATCAGTCGCGGCTGCTGCTTTTGGTCGGTAAAAAAGGTTATAAAATAGAAGGAAGGGAGGGAGGGATGGAGTTATAGTAGCCACACCATGTGCTCATTGTGTAGTCGAAAGGGCGGCGGCGTGATGCTAGTGTGCTCTGTTACTTTAGAGTGGGGGTGACCCTCACTCGAAATGCCACGTCATCAGCCTCCAACTCTCGTAAAAAGAAATCGAAAATTTAAAAATAATGATTTCACAGCACGTGGACTTTTTGTCTATTTCGCGTTCGAATGAAACCTAATTTTACTTCAGCGAGAGGTGTCCCTAGTAATCGCGGCTCGGGGGAAAGATGCCGAATTGGATGCGTTTTCTTGAGAAGATCTCACGGTAGAAATATATTGGACAACTGAAATGTTTGAAAGTCAGGACTCTCTCTCTTTCTCTCTCTTCACTTGAATATGATACAATTTTTTGTTGAGTAAGCAACTCATATAATGATCTGTACTTAAGCTTTGTCGAGTAAACTAGCCATGTCGACACAATCACTTGACATGATGATTTATTGAGCAAAGGTTTTAGGTACTTTGATCGAACAAGAAAAAGTTGGGGTACTAAATTATAGGAAAGATGAAAAATTTAGAATTTATTCCTCCTTAGCACAATGGTATTGACCTTATCAACTTTCTCTTTTTTTTTTATTATAATTTTTCTCCATTTTCCTTGTTCATAAAATATAAACACAATATACTATTCTCACTTCTTCATATTCATTTTCTCTTATTGTCACTCCTTTTATTTTCTTTTACTCTACCACTTTTTCCCCCAATATAGTATAAAAAAAGATAAAGTATGTAGTAAACAATTATGTTCCTTCAAGGAAGAGGAACCATTCCAAACCTATTTTGGTTGATGTCATGAAGATGATTAGAAGATCTTGTTCACTCGATTCCTTGAGTCTCATCTAAATTGATCATTTAGCTCAACTTATGTAAATGATTTTTCGTCCAAACTAATCAAGCTTTGAATTCTTTGAATTAGAATACTTGATGGCACGAAGCTCGAGATTTTTGTGTTTTGGTTAATAATGAAATTTAGGTCGATTATCAAGTCAAGTCACTTCGGGATTCCTCTTATTATTTGAAGTATTTGAAATATGGTTAATTATAAAAGTATTCTCCAATTGCAAGCTACAAGGAAAAAAAAGATGGAACATTGCAGCCAATATGTTGTCGAAAGTTGATCACACTGCCTATCGTTGCCTATTGCCAATCATTTGGGAAAGAGAGTTTGCAGTCCAAAAGTCGTTGTTTTTAGAGAATAAAGGTACCGTTACCTTAACATGATTCTGAAACTTATAATGAAACATTATAAGAAGGTGAAAAATAATTACACTAGAAGCTCTATAGTATATCCATTCATTTCTTTTCAATTGAATCCTCAAATCATATTAAAAACTTCAATATAATCATAGAACTACACAATGATCACGCAAGATATAACAGTCTCCCTTTCTACTTTCATTCTTTGTGAATAATTCGAATGACATAGGTTGATGTGAGTCGGTCCAATTTGATACGAACACATTTCATAAAACAAGTTAAACAACATTGGCCTTGCTCGCTAGCAAAAGACCTTATTATTCTATATTCAACCTCAAGCCCCAATGGATGACTAGGACCTTCACTTATGATATTGCAAAAGAAAAAAATTAAACAACCAAATAATGAAAGGGACCATGAAATATTCTTAGTTTTTACTAGCAATCAGAGTTTGGTCATCACTAGTTCGTGCCGGTGATGTGCTAGTGTCCTTCACCGCCCGAGTCCTTGATCCCTCCAAGCGTCTCCGAGTTGGTGAACTTGTGTCCTTCACCAGGGGGGCTTGGGCCCGAGTCCTTAATCCCTCCAAGCGTCTCCGAGTTGGTGAACTTGTGTCCAGCTTGCTTGATGGCCCCAAGTGACAACCCGTCGAAGAACGCTCCGCAGGCAACTCCCACTGGAGCTTTCGGCTCCATCACATTGAAGGGTCGAGCTCCGTTCGCAACGAAAGTGGGGCTGAGCATCGCCAGGACCAAGAGAATGTGGAGAGCCCTTGTTGTGCTCCTCATGTTCGATGAAATTACTGACAGAGACAATAAAAAGCAAATTTTTACCGACAGAGACAATAAAGAGCAAATGTTTTTATTTGTTTGAAGGGAGCTTGTGATGCGGAGTCTATGGCCGAGCGGGTGCTCAAAATATATAGTGCGAGCAACGAAGAGTTTTCTTTGACCGGTTCTTCTTGATGGTCCCGGTTTCCCGTTCTCCTTCTCCTTTTCTTCGTATGACAATTTAGTCTTCCCCTGTTCAAAGGCCACGTGAGCATTTGCATTTCTGCATGCAGCCGGCTTGAGGAAGCAACGAGGAAGCTTCTATCGTGGCCGAGAGAGCGCACATGCAAGCCGGGGAAGAAGCAAGAACGTAGCACACAACCGATTGACCATTTACTAAAACATATTTGCACTCATCCGAAAGGCTAGATATATTTTGAATCATTCTATGTTTAAATAAAATAAAATTGATTATCGGATGATGGTTGCTGGATGAGAAACTTGCAAGCATTAAATGAGCTATAAAAACTTTATGGTAGGCTACATGAATTTGAAGAATGGAAGTTATTGAAGATTTATGTTACTTTATTTTGCGTTTTGATTGTCTTTATGATTACATGTATGAGGCTGTTTTGTTTTAGTCATTAAATTCCCATCATTAAATCTGTGGGTTGTTATGTAGTCATTGGCGTTTGTAAACTTCTATTCCTATATAAAGGGATGAAGTTGTGAGTTGTAAATAAAGCCACGAGCCATAGTCCACGAAGACACAAATAAGAGAAAGCATTTTCAATAAAAATTTCTCCCTCAAATTTCTAGTATTCTTATTCCAAGTTTCCAAAGTTTATTGTCATTCTTTTGGTTCCAATACTCTATAATATATCACACAAGTAGAGAGAGAGAGAGAGAGAGAGAGAGAGAGAGAGAGAGAGAGAGAGAGAGAGAGAGAGAGAGAGAGAGAGAGAGAGAGAGAGAGAGAGTTTGAAGGTATATTCAATTGAAGTTTTACACCAAGCGAAATTTGAAAAATTTAGGTGCTTGATTGAACCAAAAAAAAGAAAAGAAAAAGTGAGTTTGAAGGTATATTCAATTGAAGTTTTACACCAAGCGAAATTTGAAAAATTTAGGTGCTTGATTGAACCAAAAAAAAGAAAAGAAAAAGTTAAAGCACTAAATCTTTGAAAAGACAAAAAATTAGGTACTCATGATATCATTGCCCAAGAAGAAAACTCTAAGAATTCACTCAATATTGGAATACTACCTTGAGATGTCTTTTATTTGCCTATAAGTTCATCTAGAACTTCAGTTCTATTTCCCACATATACATGTATATATATTTATTGATCACATCTTTCATTCTTGTTTAGAATTTATAGCTCCTTGGCACAAAGGCATTGCCCTTATCAATTTTCTCCTTATTTTATTATTATTTTTTTTTCAATTTTCCTCGTTCATAGAATATAACACAATGTACATTTGTTCTCCTATCCATATTCACTTTCTCATATTGTCATTCCTTTTATTTTCTTTGCCACTACCACTTTTCTCCCAAACATAATTTAAATAAGAGAAAATATGCAGTAAACAATGATGTTGCTTCAAGGAACGCTCCGAACCTATTTTTAATCTAGATGATTTTATCCCAATGGCTCTGTTTATTTTTATTCTTATATTCATACTTTTGCGTTTGGATAATGCCAATATGTTGAGACTAGTTTTTTGGTCGATGTCATGAAGACACCACTCAATTCCTCAAGTCTCATCCAAAATGATCATTCGGGTCAACTTATGTAGATGATTTTTCGTCCAAATCGATCATGCTCCAAATTATGATATTCGATATTAAGGAGCTTGAGATTTTTGTGTTTCGGTTAACGGCGGGTTTTGGAGTTGATGTCAATGTCAAGTCAAGTCAGTTTTGGATTCCTCGCATTATTTAAGGTGCTTGAATTATGGTTGATATTCAAAGTAATCTTCCAATTGCAGGATACAAGGGGAAAAAAGAAGAAGAAGAAGGAAAATGAGATGGTGATGGTCCATCGTTGGCGATATAGGTGACGAACCATCATCCACCGCCATTTTTCTTAGTAATCGGATATACTTGTTGCATCGGTTTTTACTTTTTTTTTTAACTTTTTTTTATCCCTGCTGAAAGTTAATTAAAGCCAATATGCTGTAGAAAGTTAATCACACTGGCTATTGTTGCTGGTTGCCAATCATCCGGGAAAGGGGGTTTGTGGTCCAAAGGGCGACATTATTTTTAGAAAATAAAGGTGGCGTTGCTTAGTTAGCTTTTCACCTGTCAATTAAATATTATAAGAGTGTGAAAATTTCATGATTGTCATATAACTAGATCACACGTGATATGATGTAACGTCATACATAACAATGTTCCTTTCTACTTTCAATCTTTTTGAATAATTTGAATGACAAGTTCATTTGATTTTGTCCAAATTGACATGAACAGATTAATGAAACAAGTTAAACAACATCGGCCTTGCTAGCCAGCAAAAAACATTCTTATTTCATATGCAAGCTCAAACCCCAATGAATGAAAACAACCTTGAATTTTGATATTGCAAAAGATAAAAATTAAACAACCAAATAATGTCAGGAACTATAAAATATTTTTAGATTCTGCTAGTAATCAAAGTTCGGTCGTCACTGGTTCGTGCCGGTGACGTGCCCGTGTCCTTCACCAGGGCTTGGGCCTGAGTCCTTAATCCCTCCGAGTGTCTCCGAGTTGGTGAACTTGTGTCCCTCCCCCGGGCTCGGGCCAGCTTGCTTGATAGCCCCAAGCGACAACCCATCGAAGAACCCTCCGCAGGCAACTCCCACTGGAGCTTTCGTCTCCATCACGTTGAAGGGTCGAGCTTCGTTCGCAACGAAAACGGCACAGAGCATCGCCAGGACCAAGAGAATGTGGAGAACCCTTGTTGCGCTCCTCATGTTCGATGAAATCACCGACAGAGACAATAAACAGAGAATTTTTTGATTCGTTTGGAGGGAGCTTGTGATGCGGAGTCTATGGCCGAGCAGGTACTCTAATATATAGTGCGAGCAACTAAGAGTTTTGTTTGACCGGCTCTTCTTGATGGTCCCGGTTTCCTCGTTCTTCCTCGCCTTTTCTTCGTCGAATAATTAGTCTTTTCCCTGTTCAAAGGCAACGTGAGTATTGGCATTTCTGCATGCAGCCAGCTTGAGGAAGCAGCGAGGGAGCTTCCGTTGTGGCCGAGAGGGCGCACATGCAAGCCAAGGGAAGAAGGAAGAATGTAGCAGACGACTGTTTGACCGTTTACTAAAACGTTTGCACTCATCTAAAAGGCTAGATACATCATATATTACTCGATTTCACACAAGTAGATATAGGGGGACCAAGTTTGATGGTTTAGAAGATGAGAGACAGAAGTTGGACTGTAATTTCTGTGTCTAGTTTTTCAGCGGGCGAGCGAACATAGTCAAAGCAGCCATGGAGAAGCGTGGTATTACCCCATACCGAAGACCAAAGACCGCGAGGATGACGGTGTATTTCGAAGACTTTTGGGTGGACAGCTTGAATTTTCACAAGCAGACAACAGCGGAACTGTTGGGGAAATCTCCCAAATGTCTTCTTTCAGTATTAACTTGAATTCGAATCACCGTTCTAACACATTCTTGGAATGCCGGCTCTGGGAGCAAAAGCAAGGGAAACTCCACAGTTAACGAAGTTTAGTGATCGGGTGTTAAGAGTTGCAACGACCGTCATTAGCGAAATAAAATGATAATGTTAGATAAATCGTTTTTCCCATCAAGGTTTTAGTTGTATAGAAAAACGTGCGGGCAATATATCTATAAAAAAATTCCTTAACACTCTTCCTCGTATGTAAACCGATTCCTTACACGCGCAAGATTAAATGACAGCGAAACAGGAAAACAAGCAAAATAACATTAATGATAGACAACAAATATTAAGACGTGGGTGCGAGAATTGGTACCTTAAACTTGTGCTCTAATATCATATTAGAAAAATCGTTTTTTTTTTGTGGATGATTTATTAGAAATTGTGTCAATAATGTTTCTTTAACATATTTCTTTAACATATGAAAGCGCATACGACATTCCTTCTTCAGAGGAGTTCGGTAACCGTGGGATCGATTTCATCCTCTATTTCTCAAAAATCCCCTAATTTCCCTTTATTATTAGTCATTAAGAAATGAATGAAGTTTTAAATTAACAAGTGGTGGAAAAAAAATGTAAATTAAGTCGATTAAAATATAGAAAAGCTATTTAAATAAAATTAATCACATCTTCCGAAACTGAATCTTTCCTAATTTTCAAAAACCCAAAATAAACCAAAGTTCCAATTTTTTCTTTCTTTTTTCCACACTTCCACTTTACTATCTTTCATCACTCACGACTCTGTCTATGAAAAAACACGCTGATTTCATTTAACCACTACCTATGAACCTGCCCATTGCCGCCGAAACGAGAAGTCGTTGATCCACTATGAGATCAGGTTTGGCTTTCATTAAACGGTGCTTTTCCAGTCGTGAAACGCGTTTTCTATCGACCGGTGTGTTCATTTATCCCCCGAACAGCAGCCTAATCGATCCCAATGGTAGTGGTCGCGAGCAAGTGTTAGAACAAGTATTTTTGTCAAGTGTATATCGAGAAGGTCCGCCAGAAAAACATGGGCTGCCTAATCAATGTGATCAACTTGTGTGTTATGGAGGAAATAATGCTTGATTACGGGAAGGATTCGGATGGATTCTATTTCAACATAGAGCATCACTGCACAATTTCAATGTAGAGCCTCTTTTTCAGGGTTGGATCCTATTGAACGTGCTCGAAAACATGCATAGCATCTCATTGGATACTATGTGTTTGTATGCACATAATAACCATGTTCAGAATTGAATATGGAACTCAAAATTCGTGTGGAATAGAACATTCCAAATCAAAGAGCCTCGTATGGTTACAAACTTCTTTTTGATGATTAAGGGGAAAAGTGCCAAAAAATTCCTAAACCTTTTGTTTTTGAGCCAATTTAGTTATAAACCTTTTTTTGGTGTCGATTTAGTCCTAAACCTTTTTATGTTGTGTCAATTTAATCATTTCCAGCCAATTTTGGCTGGATTTTACTAACAAAACGCTGGCCGGTTGACGTGGCCTGATCGGTGCCGACGTGGACAACTTTTAATAATATTTTAATATTTTTATTTTTTTGATTTTTTTTTTGATTTTTTTGCTTTTTAAATTTTTTTTTAAAAAATTTCTTTCTGTAAAAAAAATTAAGAAATTTTTAAAAATAATGACTTCACAGCACAAGTTACGTGGACTTTCTGTCTATTTCGCGTTCGAGCAAAACCTAATATTACTTCGAGCATAGTTCGACGAGAGGTGTCTCTAATAATCGCGACTCGGGGGCAAAATGCCAACTTGGATGCGTTTTCTTGAGAAATCCCATGGTAGAGATATGTTGGATAACTGAAATATTTGAAAGTTAGAACTCTCTCTCTCTCTCTCTCTCTCTCTCTCTTTCTTCACTTGGATATGATACAATTTTTTGTTGATTAAGCAACTCATGTAACAATATGAATTTAAGCTTTATCAAGTAAGCGAGTCATGTTGACACAATCACTTGACATGATGATTTATTGAGCAAAGGTTTTAGGTACTTGATCGAACAAGAAAAAATTGGGGTACTGAATTATAGAAAATATGAAAAATTTAGAATTTTTACATCCTTAGCACAATGGCATTGACCTTATCAACTTTCTCCTTATTTTTTAAAATTTTTTTTTTGTCCATTTTCCTCGTCCATAGAATATAACACAATATGATATTCTCACTTCTTCATATTCATTTTCTCTTATTGTCACTTCTTTTATTTTCTTTTCCTCTACCCCTTTTATTCCCCAGACATAGTACAAACAAAGAGAAAGTATGCAGTAAACAATTATGTTCCTTCAAGGAAGAAGAAGCATTACAAACCTATTTTTAATATGATAATTTTATCTCAATGGCTCTGTTTATTTTTATACTTACATTCATACTGTTGTATTTGGATAATGCCAATATGTTGAGATAGGTCTTTTGGTCGATGTCATGAAGACAATTAGAAGATCTTGTTCACTCGATATCTTGAGTCTCATCTAATTGATTATTCAACTCAACTTATGTATATGATTTTTCATCCAAACTAATTAGGCTTTGAATTAGGGTATTTGATTGCAAAAAACTCGAGAATTTTGTGTTTTGGTTAATAATGAGTTTCAGGTCGATGTCAAGTCAAGTCACTTTTGGATTCCTCTTATTATTTGAAGTATTTGATTTATGGTTCATTATAAAAGTATTCTCCTAATGCAGGCTAAAAAGAAAAAAAGATGGAACATTGCAGCTAATATGTTGTTGAAAGTTAATCACATTGCCTATTGTTGCCTGTTGCCAATCATTTGGAAAAGAGAGTTTGCAGTTCGCATCGTTGTTTTTAGAGAATAAAAATGCCGTTACCTTAACAAAATTCCAAAAAAAAATCTTTTAACTTATAATTAAACATTATAAGAAGGTGAAAAATAATTGCACCAAAAGCTCTATTATATATCCGCTCCCTTCCTTTCAATTAAATCCTCAAACCATATTAAAAACTTCATAATAGTTACAGAACTACGCAATAATCACACAAGACATAATAGTCTCCCTTTCTACTTTCAATCTTTGTGAATAATTTGAATGACACATGTCAATGTGAGTCGGTCCAATTTGACACGAACACATTCCATAAAACAAGTTAAACAACACTGGCCTTGCTCGCTAGCAAAAGAACGTATTATTCTATATTCAACCTCAAGCCCCAGTGGATGACCAGGACCTTCACTTTTGATATTGCAAAAGATAAAAATTAAACAACTAAATAATGAAAGGGACCATGAAATATTCTTAGTTTTTACTAGCAATCAAAGTTTGATCATCACTAGTTCGTGCTGGTGACGTGCTTGTGCCCTTCATTGGGGGGGCTCGGGCCTGAGTCCTTAATCCCTCCAAGCATCTCGGAGTTGGAGAACTTGTGTCCTTCACCGGGGGGGCTCGGGCCTGAGTCCTTCATCCCTCCAAGCATCCCCGAGTTGGTGAGCTTGTGTCCTTCACCGGGGGGGCTCGGGCCTGAGTCCTTCAACCCTCCAAGCATCCCCGAGTTGGTGAACTTGTGTCCCTCGCCTGGGCTCAGCCCAGCTTGCTTGATGTGTTAGACGCAAATTGCGTAACCCCAAGATCTCCATAATTAGAACAATAACATGCATAATTGAGTAGAAAGATTAACGCACCTGTTTTGGGATCCATTGTTCTTGAAGCAGAAGTGGAAACACAATGTTCCACGCGCAAGTCCTTCTCCTCTATTGCCCTCCGTATCACTGACTCAATGAGGCGGCCCCTCACGTGTAGCGTTAGATAAACGCCCCTTAGATGAGGATACGGGTGAGAATTATGGTTAGAGGAGAGACTTGAGCACTATTTATAGAGTTTCCAGCCAGTCCCTCTCATTACGGGCCAGGCTCAACTCGGCCCACATCAGTCAGCCCATATTAGACTAATTAAGAAACCTACTATCTCTCCTTAGACCAAACCCCGTAAAACGATAAATGTTAAACGATAAATTACAATATCAATTTATGTAGTCCATAATTACAAAAACTCTTACATGATGGCCCCAAAGCGACAACCCGTCGAACAACCCTCCACAGGTAACTCCCACCGAAGCTTTCGTCTCCATCACATTGAAGGGTTGAGCTCCGTTCGCAACCAAAATGGGGCTAAGCATCGCCAGGACCAAGAGAATGTGGAGAGCCCTTGTTGTGCTCCTCATGTTCGATGAAATTACTGACGGAGACAAGCAAAAGCAAATTTTTACCGACAGAGACGATAAAGAGCAATTTTTTTTTATATTTGTTTGAAGGGAGTTTGTGATGCGGAGTCTATGGCCGAGCGGGTGCTCAAAATATATAGTGCGAGCAACAAAGAGTTTTCTTTGACCGGCTCTTCTTGATGGTCCCAGTTTCCCCGTTCTTCTTCTCTTTTTCTTCGTATGACAATTTAGTCTTCCCCTATTCAAAGGCCACGTGAGCATTTGCATTTCTGCATGCGGCCGGCTTGAGGAAGCAACTAGGAAGCTTCTGTCGTGGCCGAGAGAGCGCAAATGCAAGCCGGGGAAGAAGGAAGAATGTAGCGCACGACCGATTGACCATTTACTAAAACATATTTGCACTCATCTGAAAGGCTAGATATATTTTGTATCACTCTATATCACATAAGTAGAGAGAGAGAGAGAGAGAGAGAGAGAGAGAGAGAGAGAGAGAGAGAGAGAGAGAGAGAGAGAGAGAGAGAGAGAGAGGGAGAGCAAGTTTCAAGGTCTAAAAGAAAAGGCAGAAGTTGGACAGCAATTTCTATGTCTAGTTTTTCAGCCGTCGAGCGAATATAGTCTATAAGCAGCCATGGAGAAGAAAGGTTTTACCCCAAACCGAAGACCAAAGACCTTGAGGATGACGGTGTTTTCTTGAGATGATGATGCAGCAGAGCCATATTGAACGACTCAAGTGTTCGAAGCAGGCACTCTCTCTCCTCCCACCACCTCTCATCTGAATGGAGATGGCACAACTTTTGTTAAGTAAGCGACTTATGTAACTATTTGTACTAAAACTTTGTCGAGTAAGCGAGTTACGTTATCCCAATCAGGTCACATGACAATATATTCAATTGAGGTTTTACACCAAGCGGAATTTGAAAAATTTAGGTACTTGATTGAACCAAAAGAAGAAGAAGAAGAAGAAGTTAAGGTACTAAATCGTAGAAAAGACAAAAATTTAGATACTGATGATATCATTGCTCGCGAAGAAAACTCTAAGAATTCACTCAATATTGGAATACTACCTTGAGATGTCTTTTTTTATTTGCCTATACGTTCATCTGGAACTTCAGTTCTATTTCCCACATATACATGTATATATATTTATTGATCACATCTTTCATTCTTGTTTAGAATTTATAGCTCCTTGGCACAAAGGCATTGCCCTTATCAATTTCCTCCTTATTTTAATTTATTTTCAATTTTCCTCGTTCATAGAATATAACACAATATATTTTTCTCTCCTCTTCATGTTCATTTTCTCATATCGTCACTCCTTTTATTTTCTTTGCCACTACCACTTTTTTCCCAAACATAGTATAAATAAGAGAAAATATGCAGTAAACAATGATGTTGCTTCAAGGAAGGGGGGCGCTCCGAACCTATTTTTAATCTAAGTGATTTTATCCCAATAGCTCTGTTTATCTTTATTCTTATATTCATACTTTTGTGTTTGGATATTGCCAACATGTTTAGACTAGTTTTTTGGTCAATGTCATGAAGACGCCGCTCAATTCCTCGAGTATCATCCAAAATGATCATTCAGGTCCACTCATGTAGATGATTTTTCGTCCACATCGATCATGCTCCGAATTATGATATTTGATATTAAGGAGCTCGAGATTTTTGTGTTTCGGTTAACATTGGGTTTTGGAGTTGATGTCAATGTCAAGTCAAGTCAAATCAGTTTTGGGTTCCTCTCATTATTTAAGGTCCTTGAATTAGGGTCGATATTCGAAGTAATCTTCCAATCGCAGGCTACAAGGAAAAGAAAAATGGAAAATGAGATGGTGATGGTCCGTCGTTGGCGATACAGGTGACGAACCATCAACCACCGCCATTTTTCTTAGTAATCGGATATACTTGTTGCATCGGTTTTTACTTTTTTTTTTTTAATCCCTGCTGAAAGTTAATTAAAGCCAATATGCCGTAGAAAGTTAATCACGCTGGCTATTGTTGCTGGTTGCCAATCATCCGGGAAAGGGGGTTTGTGGTCCAAAAGGCGACATTACTTTTAGAAAATAAAGGTGGCGTTACCTTAGCATGGTTCAGAAAAGATAGCTTTTCACTTGTCAATTAAACATTATAAGAGCGTAAAATTTTTAGGATTGTCATATAACTACGTGATGATCACACATGATGTGATGTAATGTCATAGTTCCTTTCTACTTTCAATCTTTTTGAATAATTCGAATGACGAGTTCATGTGATTTTGTCCAAATTGACATGAACACATTAATAAAACAAGTTAAACAACATCGGCCTTGCAAGCCAGCAAAAAACATTCTTATTCCATATGCAAGCTCGAACCCCAGTGAATGAAAACAACCTTGAATCAAAGTTCAGTCATCACTGGTTCGTGCTGGTGATGTGCCCGTGTCCTTCACCAGGGCTTGGGCCCGAGTCCTTAATCCCTCCGAGTGTCTCCGAGTTGGTGAACTTGTGTCCCTCCCCCGGGCTCGGGCCTGAGTCCTTAATCCGTCCGAGTGTCTCCGAGTTGGTGAACTTGTGTCCCTCCCCCGGGCTCGGGCCTGAGTCCTTAATCCGTCCGAGTGTCTCCGAGTTGGTGAACTTGTGTCCCTCACCAGGTGGACTTGGACCCGATGAGTGCACTTCACCAATTAACTCATGCAAGGGTCGAGCTTCAGATTTGAGAAAAATGGCGTTGAGCAAAGCTAGGACAAGGAAAATGTGGAGGGCCCTCATGGCACTCCTCATGCTTGACAAGACACAAGAGGGCGTTATGAGAGTTGATCTGTATGTGTTAGTGTAGTTTGGTAATCCAAGAGGGATAATTTATAGTGGATATGTAGCACCTTAGAAGGAAAGAAGATCTACGAAGCACCTTAGAAGGAAAGAAGATCTACGAACATATGTAGCACCTTAGAAGGAAAGAAGATCTACGAACATCATTGATATTAAGAAGGAAATCAGAATCAATGTCACCTATGGAAACAACAATTAATTATATGGCAACAATTTATTTTTATGTTTAGTTTGTGGTCCAAATATAGTATGGGTAGGTAGCAAGGATGGTGGTGAAAAGAGTTTTAGTTGACCGGCTCTTTGTGATATTTATCGTTTTTCTTGTTCTCTTTCTGATTTTCTTCTTTAATAAGAGTAGCTGAAAAGGCACCAGCATGTGGATAGAGAGGGGAAAAAGGCATGAATTGCATTATCTGTTTGGGAAGGGATTTGAATTTTCATGAGACAAGGAGAGTTAATTTAAGGTCATAATACACGAGATATTTGGAGTGAGAGAAATAATTTCCTAATAGCGCCGTTGTTCTTAAAAAAAGAATGGTCCCTTCCCTTTAATTGTTCCAAGGAAACCTATTGATTTGAAATGAAAACCTCACTTATTGGGATTTTGTCTAATCCTACAATAAGATTCCTTAAATGTGAATATTTTAAAAAAAAAAGAAAGGAAAGGGAAATCCCATTGAGTGAGCTCAAAACTCAAACGGCCAAATAGAGCTAGAAAGCGTGCCCCATTTTCATCTAACAGTACAGCTGATTTTGGTATTGCTTTGTGTATCAACAAGAACAGCAAGAGCGGTGTCCTAATTCAGGAACATATCCTTTCCTTTTCTGATGAATCCTCCCTCCGAAACAAATGTAGGCCAAATAAAGAAAATTCCTAGAACAGAATTCAACTTCGTTCCGCCTCGATAGAAGATTGGTGCCGACGAAGCCTCAACACATGCTTGCTTCTCAAGTTCCATGAGCCTACGCTTTTATCTTTTAGAAGGGGCAAATGTCGATCTCAAATAGACTCATTCTACTTCTCTATGTGGTCAAACACGAGAATGTCAAGGAGCATCGTGCATAACCTACAAAAAGACAACAATGTCAGTATGTAAAAAAGAAAATGATCTCTCGATGAGGTCGCTTCTTACAACAAAATCGAGGCGACGGTACATGCCCCATAGTCCTTATTATGGGGTTTTAGTATTTTGTTAAGATTTTATCATAAGAGAAGACATCATTAAGAAAGATCAATCAACGGCCATTAATCGAACGTCCACTTTTATTCTAAAAGTTTCATATCAAAAGTGACATTGATTTTTAAAGATTGGTTTATGATTTTACTCCTGCAAAAATGAAGTGACTTTTGTTTTGAAAAATCTATACACAAATTATTATATGAATTTCAATCCTAGAATGTGAGAGAGAAAGAATTTGATCGAAAATATGATCTCAATTTTTTTTTTGTACCCCAAAATATAATCCTGGCTTGAAAGAATTTCTAAACAAAAAGTGGTTTTGAGCCCATAATTAAAAATTTAGACAAGGTTATATGTTTAACAGGGCCAAATCAAAGTGTTTAAAACCTGCATTCAATGTTCACTTATCAAGAGTGCTTGTCAATTGTTTTATTGTAACCCTACATCACTGAGGGCATTCGATTGATTTTCGCGAATTTCAAGATGAAAATTCAATTAAAAAAAATCGAATAAAAAGAAGAATGATACTTACAGTGGGCACGACTTCTCTCTCTCTCTCTCTCTCTCTCTCTCTTTAATTACATAAACATGCACAGGGGATGTGGTTCGATTTCTACTCTATACAGCTCAAAATGGAGCCATAGGATTATCGGACCGAACCAACAAGATCGCAACTAAGTTGTGTTTCCCATGACTCCGGCTTCATCAAAGAACCGATCCGTGTCGCATGGTTGCATACTAGGGTGGGGACCTTTGACATTCAAGGAAAAATTTCAGGGTTAAGATAGGCAACTTATACTACATGGTTGTAGCTGGAGTGGTATCCACCAAAACTCTATCCTAAGTGATCCTATGTGGCCGAGGTCTGGCGGCAGGTAGTGTCACGCCCTGAACCTTGAGTGCACAAACATCCCTCGATGGTCGATAGGATTGCGACGTTCCCAGGATGCGTCGCGGACCCATACACATGCAGAAGCAAATTATTAAACTCTATACATCAATTAAACATGGGATAGAAAAACAGGACAACCAATTAACACAAGCCAAACTTTATAAACACATGGGGTTTATATACAAAAGTTTAAAGCTCAAAAGAAGTTACTAGGCTAACCCTACCTCGGACCTTACCTACTTGGGATTCGAGTCTACTACAACACCATCGGGGATGTCAATGTCTAAAGGGTTAGCCACCTCTACTCCGGGCTCATCAACCTCAGGCCCCTGGTTCGCCACGATATTTTCCAAAATATCGGCATCCATGACAGGGACGAGTACCGCCTCATACTCGGCATCGACGGCAAGTCCGTCAAAGCCGTCCAAGGGGCACTCCCGAATCCCGTTAGGCCCGTGATGAAATCACACTTTGAAGCAATGAGGTACCAACTAAGGTAGGCCCTCATCAACCCAAATGGTGGTCACGATGAGCTCACGGGTCCAGGGGGTCCCATGGATAGGGAGTATGGTACGCTGGGTCTCCGCCTCCTGTGGCCGCCCAAAACGAATGTGGCGTACCACCATTTAAGGACTTGTAAAATTGAAACCACAACGGGGTGAGACAAAGTCTCAACGAATTCACACCTTAAACCTTGATTAGGACGAGAATTCACCTGGAGGTAGCCTAAACATGCACCATATAAGACTTATCTCGCCTCAGCACCTCCCTGCATATTAGAGAGGGGGAAAAGGCATGAATTGCATTATTTGTTTGGGAAGGGATTTGAATTTTCATGAGACAATGAGAGTTAATTTAAGTTCATAATACACGAGATATTTGGAGTGAGGGAAATAATTTCCTAATAGTGCCGTTGTTCTTTAAAAAAAAATGGTCCCTTCTCTA
This sequence comes from Eucalyptus grandis x Eucalyptus urophylla, assembly GCA_028830015.1. Taxonomy (NCBI): domain Eukaryota; kingdom Viridiplantae; phylum Streptophyta; class Magnoliopsida; order Myrtales; family Myrtaceae; genus Eucalyptus; species Eucalyptus grandis x Eucalyptus urophylla. Next base: position 25,885,990 of record CM054199.1, read on the forward strand.
CCTTTAATTGTTCCAAGGAAACCTATTGATTTGAAATGAAAACCTCACTTATTGGGATTTTGTCTAATCCTACAATAAGATTCCTTAAATGTGAATATTTAAAAAAAAAAAAAAAAAGGAAAGGGAAATCCCATTGAGTGAGCTCAAAACTCAAACGGCCAAATAGAGCTAGAAAGCGTGCCCCATTTTCATCTAACAGTACAGCTGGTTTTGGTATTGCTTTTTGTATCAACAAGAACATCAAGAGCGGTGTCCTAATTCAGGAACATATCCTTTCCTTTTCTGATGAATCCTCCCTCCGAAACAAATGTAGGCCAGAAAGCACAATCCACCCAAAACATGTCTCAAAGGTGCTAACATCCATAGTTTAACCTTGATGGCATAACTTAATAACCCTTCCAACGGGAACCGACAGTTCAATCGGAAAAATATCTAACCTAATTAAATTCATCAAAAAATGCTTCAACTTCCCCACGTTTATTTGCTTGCGACAGACCACGCAATGTCAGAAAGCACAATGCAATCGACAAAATCTAGGAACAGAGACTCTGCATTTGATCTTATTTAGGTCGCAAAACTAAAAAGCAACACGAAAAGCTAGAGATAAAAATTCTCACTCCAACTAGGGGAAACGCGACTAGCATCAAAGAATTCTGAAACGGTTTCACCACCAGCTTCGGAACCAGGTAAGGGCAGGCGGCGATCGCTAGGAACAAAGCCGCAGAGTAGCAGCACATCTGCTAATTCTCCCTCAACAAATTCGCCAAGTCCGCCCATCTGACCGCCTGCACGAATGTTGACACCTAATTTTGGAAAAATAAAATTGCTTTTTGAAAAGAAAAAATAAAAAAGGGGAAAATTGATTCGATTGGTTATGAATGGAATGTGGAAATTCTGATTAACCATCCTTGCTCCGGTGAATATTTAATTCATAGTAAATATGGAAGCAAATTTTCAATCAAAGAAATTAGATAAATAAAAAAAGTAAGGAGTTTGATAAAAGGGAAGGAATCGAAATATCCAAGGAAAAATCAAATTGATTGCAAAATTTCGTTCCAATTTACATGAATTAAGGAAAAGGAAAAAGGAAGTTTGAAAGTTGCCATGAAGACCGGCCATCTAGAAATCACTATAAAACAAGTCGATCCGTATGGATGCGAGGAGGAGCGAATTCAGAAAAATTTTCAGAGGAATTCGAAAAAAAATTGGAGAGAAAAGTTCGTAAAGAATTTCGTGAAGAAAGAAGCACGATCGTGAGAGAAGAGAAGAAAGAAAAATACCAAAAAAAGAAGAGAAAGGCCTCCGCCCTTTTGTCGTCCAAGAAGTCTTTTTTCTTTTCCCCTCCGACAAACTGCAGAGGAAAAGAAAGAAGTCAGCAGCCACAGAAGAAAAGAAAGAGAAAGAGTGCAGAAGTGACGTGTGGCCAGAAAGAAAAAAAGAAAAAGAAAAAAGCAGCAGGAGCTACTATTCGTCTTCTTTGCGTGGAAGCCCCTGCCCATGCTCGCGTCGCACCTCCTCCGTCCGTGAGCACTGCACCAGCACCACCCACGACGACCGCGCTCCCGCCCTCGCCGACGCCGCGCCACTGCAACACCCTGCTCTGCCGCGACGCCGCCCGTCGATCTCCGAGCTCCACCGCGCCTCCGCACCGCCACCAATGCCTGCAGCAGGTCCCTCCGCTTCGCCTGCAACCCGCCGGTTCGCGATTCAGCCAGTCATCGCCGCGCCTCCGCGCACTAGCACTCGCAAGCCTCGCTGCGTAGCAACCTGCGACCCGCAGCAACTCGCGCACACCACTCGACGACCCCGCGACGCAGCAGCAGCCCGAGAACCCGCACCGGGCATCGCAACCCGCTCCTGCCCAGCCGACGCCGAAGTTCCAAAGTCTGTCGCTCCTGACCTCGCCGCGCCGCTCGCCTCAGCCAAGCACCCGGTGCCTTCGCCGCCCGTCTCCGCTCACCGGACGTCGCGCCTGCACACCCGACGCCGCACCTCGAAACCCGAGGCCTGCTCCGCTCCACTACTGCTCCGCAGAACCCGAGCTCTCACTGTTCACCATTGCCGCTGCGACCCACGAGCCCGACGCCGCCGCACCTGCTGTTGAGTCCTCCGTCCGAGCGTCACCCCACGGCTGCCAAGCCCAATTTTTGAAAAAAGAAAGAGAAAGCACATTAGGTAGTTTTCTTTAGTTTATTTTATTTATTTTATTTTACTTTATCTTGTTTTTTTTAGTATAATTAGTCTTTAGTATATGATTGGAAATTCCAACATATCACCTGATTCGCAACCGCACCAGGATTTTTTATTTCATCTATAAGGCCTTAGATGAAATAATTAATTAAGCGGGAATAAAATTGATATTTTGATCTTTAAGGCTTAAGATCAATTTATCGATTTTATCAACGAAATATTATCCCTTGATCTGAATGATGTGTGATATCCTTGGTTTAGCTTGTCATGATCGCTTTGTTTATCTTGAAATGTGTTTGGGTTATAATATTGCATGTTTTAGGGTTTACATATTTAGAATGAGAATCTTATTTCGAATTCTAAAATAAAAAATAAAAAAAATCAAATCAATCAATTTAGGTTGCTAGATTTTTAATTTGGATGGCATGTTTAATTATTTGGCAATTATTAATTTCGAAATTAAACAAAAAAAAAATCATCATATACATGTCATGTAGTGTTAAAGCATATTTTGCACGTCATTGCATATTAGGACTAAATTGCACTTAGTTCAATTCTAGATAATATTTTTTCTTAATTTGTTATAAGTTTAGATATTTTTTAGATATATTGCATTTTAGGATTATTTAGGTTAAGATAATGTTTTAGTTTAAATTAGGATTTGGCTCAACCTAATTCCTAATATAAATTAAATAGGATCTTAATCTAATTAGGTAATTTTCACATTTCACATGAAAAATATAAAAAAATGTCATAGGTTAAATTAGTTTTATTATTTATAATAAAATGCATTCTTTTAGGAAAAAGAAAAAATGTCATATGCACGTCATTAGGGCTAGATTCACTGGGATGCATGTCATTTAGTATTTTTACTAGGCCTATTTAATTAGAAATTGCATGTCATTAGAATTAGGTCATTTAGTTAATATTGCATTGCATATTGCATGATTTTCATTAATTAAGTGAAAACAAAAAAAAGAGAGAAATTGCGTGTTAATTAGAAATTATATCTAGGGTTGATGATGTGAATTCTGATCTAACGACGCAGATGTTTTCGTTGCTACAAGGTAAGTCTTGTAATTTATTCAATGCTTTCTTGGGTGTTAAATTGATGGATTGCGTAACCGCATGATCAAGCTCACATGTTAGGGAAATAAATTTAAAATCAATTTAAGATGCCTGCAAAAAAAAAAAAATTATTTTTCAAAATAAAAGAATGGTACCGAAAGGGCATTAGAAAAATCTAGTGTAACCAAGTCCCCGTACCCATAATCTCCGGTTCGCAGGAGTAAAATAATTCTCCCGTTATTTTACTTGGGTTTCTAATCGACCCACCAAAAATAGATTAGTGGCGACTCCTAGATAAAATCCATTTGCATGTTAAGAAACTTGAACCTAAGTCGCGAATTGGTATGGGCTTGGGAGAGCCCGAGTTAAGTCTAAGCTTAATAATCCATTAGCCAAATTCTAGGTGGTTTAAACCCCCAAAAAAATTGGTCACGACAACGAACTTGCCCAACGCCCTTTGCGCCTCGGTCAGCTCCACGTCGCCTCCGTCGCCATGGTGGTGGTGGTGGCGGCCGTGGTGATGGCTGTGGTGATGGCCGTGGTTATGGTGGTGATTGCCGTGGTCGTGGTCGTGATCGCTGGCTTTGGCGAGGGGGCGGGACCGCCAATCCCAAGGAGTGGCCATGAATCCGAACCGTGGCAACAAACCACGAAAGCCGGAGTTGCCGGGAATGCGGAGAAGCAGGCGGGAAGCGCCGACTCCTCGCGGCCGCGTAGCGGCGGCGAGGCAAGAGGTCGGGGACTGGAACCCGCACAGATCAGCCCCGCAGGGGAGGGCTTCCATTGGCGGAGAAGAAGCGCAGGAGGAGGGCTGCTCAGGCCATGGAAGTGAAGAAGGAGAAGGGAGGTTGGTTCGGCAGTTGGAATCAGTCGCGGCTGCTGCTTTGGTCTTTAAAAGGTTATAAAATAGAAGGGAGGGAGGGAGGGAGGGAGGGATGGAGTTATACTAGCCACACCACGTGCTCATTGTATAGTCGAGGGGGCGGCTGGGGCACGGCATGATGCAATTGCTAGTGTGCTTTGTTACTTTAGAGAGGGGGGGGACTCTCACTTGAAATGCCATGTCATCAGCCTCCAACTTTAGTAAAACAAAAAATTAAGAAATTTTAAAAATAATGGCTTCACAGAACAAGTTACGTGGAGGTTTTGTCTATTTTGGGTTCTAGCAAAACCTAATTTTACTTTGAGCACAGTCAGACGAGAAGTGTCCCTTATAACACAATAAGGTTGCGTTTGGCAGTTGGAATAAAATTCGAGATATAATACAATTTATCCTATTCTACGTTTGGTGCTCGCTTAAGACAAGATAAAGCTGAATATGATGGGGATATAGACAGGATAAAATTATTCCATGAGAGAGGTGGGATAAAGGTAGATAGAATTTTTAATGTCCATAATAGGAAAGTTATTTTTCTCATATAACAAACTTATTAAATTAACAAAACTGAAATTATATTTCAATATAAATAATATTTGAATTATAGTTTAAGAAATTAAAAATTTTAAAAATGTATTTTTAATTAATCTTATTTTAATTTATATGTTCAACTTTAATTCTATCTTATAATAAACATTAAATCTATAAATTAAGTATTTATATCTATTATATATTTTAGGTATTTTTGTATTTTAGGTATGTTAGTACAGTTTACTATTTGATAAAATTTTATTAAAGAATTATGAAAGGGGAAAAAAGAAATAATAAAGAAAATAATATAAAAAAAGAGGAAAAATAAAATAAAAATAAAGGAAAAATAAAATAAAAATAAAGGAATAGTGTTACGAGAGATTTTCATCATTTCCGTTATGAACATTTAGGTTCATTTACAATGATATGCCATTTATATATAAAAAAAAAAAAATGTACATGAGATGATGTGAACATATTCGACTTTAATACTTTGATGCACAAAACAATAGACATAATATAAAAAAATCATAGGATTTCATATCTTATCCTATCTAGTCATATCCCGATTAAAAATCCAGATGACCAAACATAGCCTAAGGGACTTGAGGGAAAAATGCCAACTTGGATGCGTTTTCTTGAGAAGATCCCATGGTAGAGATATCTTGGACAATTGAAATGCTCAAAAATAAGAACTCTCTCTTTCTCTTTCTCTCTTTCTACACTTGAATATGATACATTTTTATTTATTTATTGAGTAAGCAACTCATGTAACGATTTATACTTAAGTTTTATCGAGTAAGCTAGCGATGTCGACACAATCACTTGACATGTCGATTTATTGAGCAGAGCTTTTAGGTACTTGATCGAACAAGAAAAAATTGGGGTACTGAATTATAGAAAATATGAAAATTTTATAATTTTTACCTCCTTAGCACAATGGCATTGACCTTATCAACTTTCTCCTTATTTTTTTTAATTTTTTTTTTCCATTTTCCTCATCCATAGAATATGACACAAAATAATATTCTCACTTCTTCATATTCATTTTCTCTTATTGTCACTTCTTTTATTTTCTTTTCCTCTACCCCTTTTATTCCCCAAACATAGTACAAACAAAGAGAAAGTATGCAGTAAACAATTATGTTCCTTCAAGGAAGAAGAAGCATTCCAAACCTATTTTTAATATGATAATTTTATCTCAATGGCTTTGTTTATTTTTATAATTACATTCATACTATTGTATTTGGATAATGCCAATATGTTGAGACAGGTCTTTTGGTCGATGTCATGAAGACGATTCGAAGATCTTGTTCACTCGATTTCTTGAGTCTCATCTAATTGATCAATCAGCTCAACTTATGTAGATGATTTTTCATCCAAACTAATTAGGCTTTGAATTAGGGTTTTTTTTATTTTTATTTTTATGCCTAGGATCCACTGAGCCCGCTGAGCTTACGTCGGGCAGCCTACGGCTCGTAGAGTGTGCGGTACACCTTGAACCAAGTGTCAATACCTAAAGGGAAGCTAGCATAAGACCCCACCACCATGGCCCCCCACTTAAGACGTGTTAGTAGTCGCGGAGTTTCGACCCTGGGACTTCTGCGATGAAGTGCCCAAAGCCAAACTAACTCAGCTACCCACTGGTGGGTTGAATTAGGGTATTTGATAGCAAGAAATTCGAGAATTTTGTGTTTTGGTTAATAATGAATTTCAGGTCGATGTCAAGTCAAGTCAAGTCACTTTTGGATTCCTATTATTATTTGAGTATTTGATTTATGGTTGATTATAAAAGTATTCTCCAATTGTAGGCTACAAGGAAAAAAAGATGGAACATTGCAGCTAATATGTCGTTGAAAGTTAATCACATTGCCTATTGTTGCTTGTCGCCAATCATTTGGAAAAGAGAGTTTGCAGTCCACACCATTGTTTTTAGAGAATAAAAATGCCGTCACCTGAACAAAATTCCGAAAAGATATATTTTAACTTATAATTAAACATTATAAGAAGGTGAAAAGTAATTGCACCAAAAGCTCTATTATATATCCGTTCCCTTCCTTTCAATTAAATCCTCAAACCATATTAAAAACTTCATAATAGTTATAGAACTACACAATGATCACACAAGACACGATAGTCTCCCTTTCTACATTCAATCTTTGTGAATAATTTGAATGACACATGTTGATGTGAGTCGGTCCAATTTGACACGAACACATTCCATAAAACAAGTTAAACAACACTGGCCTTGCTCGCTAGCAAAAGACTATTATTCTATATTCAACCTTAAGGCCCAATGGATGACCAGGACCTTCACTTTTGATATTGCAAAAGATACAAATTAAACAACCAAATAATGAAAGGGGCCATGAAATATTCTTAGTTTTTACTAGCAATCAAAGTTTGGTCATCACTAGTTCGTGCCGGTGACGTGCTTGTGTCCTTCACCAGGGGAGGGGGGGGGGGCTCGGGCCTGAGTCCTCAATCCCTCCAAGTGTCTCTGAGTTGGTGAACTTGTGTCCCTCGCCTGGGCTCGGCCCAGCTTGCTTGATGGCCCCAAGCGACAACCCGTCGAAGAACCCTCCGCAGGCAACTCCCACTGGAGCTTTCGGCTCCATCACATTGAAGGGCCGAGCTCCGTTGGCAACGAAAGTGGGGCTGAGCATCGCCAGGACCAAGAGAATGTGGAGAGCCCTTGTTGTGCTCCACATGTTCGACGAAATTACTGACAGAGACAAGCAAAAGCAAATTTATACTGACAGAGACGATAAAGAGCAAATTTTTTTATTTGTTTGAAGGGAGTTTGTGATGCGGAGTCTATGGCCGAGCGGTTGCTCAAAATATATAGTGCAGCAACGAAGAGTTTTCTTTGACCGGTTCTTCTTGATGGTCCCGGTTTCCCAGTTCTTCTTCTCTTTTTTTTCGCATGACGATTTAGTCTTCCCCTGTTCAAAGGCCACGTGAGCATTTGCATTTCTGCAAGCTGCCGGCTTGAGGAAGCAACGAGGAACTTCTGTCGTGGCCGAGAGAGCGCACATGCAAGCCGGGGAAGAAGGAAGAATGTAGCACACGACTGATTGACCATTTACTAAAACATATTTACACTCATCTGAAAGGCTAGATATGTCTTGTATCACTCCATAACACACAAGTAGAGAGAGAGAGAGAGAGAGAGAGAGAGAGAGAGAGAGAGAGAGAGAGAGCAAGTTTGAAGGTCTTAAAGAAAAGGCAGAAGTTGGACCGCAATTTCTATGTCTAGTTTTTCAGCCGGCTAGTCCATAAGCAGCCATGGAGAAGAAATGTTTTACCCGAAACCGAAGACCAAAGACCTTGAGGATGACGGTGTTTTCTTGAGATGATGATGCAGCAGAGACATATTGAACGACTCAAGTGTTCGGAGCCGGCACTCTCTCTCCTCCCGCCACCTCTTATCTGAATGGAGATGGCACAACTTTTGTTAAGTAAGCGACTTATGTAACGATTTGTACTAAAACTTTGTAGAGTTAAGCAAGTTACGTTATCACAATCACGTCACATGACAATATATTCAATTGAGGTTTTACACAAAGCGGAATTTGAAAAATTTAGGTACTTAATTGATACAAAAGAAGAAGAAAAAGAAGAAGTTAAGGTACTAAATTGTAGAAAAGACAAAAATTTAGGTACTCATGATATCATTGCTGTGACAGCCTGAATTTTCAGATTTGTTTTCGATTAAATAAATCGGGCTTTTCGTCGACGCGTCTATAGTGCTATTCTCTGAGTTGGCCACTCACGAGATAACTGGTCTATCTGGGAAAGCAATTAAGGAATCTAAATGCAATGGACTTGAGAATTCGACCAGGAATCGACTACTCGATCGTGTCCATCTGCCGAGATCATTACGGCACTGTCGAAATCGATTAGAGATCGGAGATATGTCAATTCGATTGAGATATGTGATCAGAGTGTGGGTGATTCCACCTGATTTCAAAATACTCATCGATCGGCACTAGACCGATTTTTCTATCGTTTTGGTACCCGGTGCCTGTATTTGATTCCTCGAGATTTTCACGACAATTGAGAGTCGCTAATGTGTCGAAGATGTACTTTGTGACTCGAGATAAATCGATCACGGGTCAATTGTACCAAAAATTCCTAAAAGTGACCCGGTAGACTAGGTCACGCTAAAAGCGCGCCAGATTGAAATTAATCGTGAATTTGAATCCGATTTCAGAAATTGAAAGTTCTGTGGTGTCACGACCTATTTTAGGAACGTCGACTCATCCTCCGAAGATTTTTCAGAGATTCCGAGATTTTTACGGAAATCCGATTCGGACGTCGTGGAAAATAAATGGAAATTCGTACGGGCCGAATTTAAGCGAGTTTTAACTTCCAAGCCGAGCTATAGGGTATTGGGGACTTATAGAATATTATATGGGTTTTTCTTCATCAACATTGGATATGAAATTTGAGGAATTTGTCAAAGAGATTGAAGCTATGTGAGTAAAATTCGGAGTTAAGGAGGAGGGCTGGATTTTAGCCTCAAAATTGGGTTTAATTGGTGGATTTTAGACTAGAAAGTATTGAGGAAATATAAGATAAGGTTTGAGGCAAGAGGGGGGACCAAGCATTAATTGTTGAAGATATTTTGCTTGGATTTTTGCTCATCTTCCTTCGCACGTCATCTTCACCGGTTCTTTCCCCTTTGCTGTCTCCTTTTAAAACGGATTGAAGCCGACTCCCCTTCCTAAAGAACGAACCGCCTCTGCCTTCTTTCATCTTGGTCTTCCTCGTTGCACCTTCGCCAAATCAACACCAATTCTCAGCCACCAATCCACTTTCGAGCTGCCTCTACTGTTTTTCCATTCGTTCCTTCGAAGATTGAAGCTGTTGTATCCCCACCAACGTCCACGAAGCAGCTCCTCTCGTCCGCATCTTCACCAGTCCACGCGTCTTCAGCTTCTTCGGTCAGAACCCCCAGCGAAGGACCACCGCTGTTGACTCCAAACCCACCGAAGAAATCCCCATGCGTCCGCCGAAGATCAGCGAAGCCAGCTCGCCTTCTCCTCCGTTCCCCTTTGCCACGCTAGCCCACGTGTCTTCCAGCTACCAGAGTTGGTCAACCAACTGACTTCAACGTTGTGGATTTCAGCCAGCTCAAAGACCAAGCGAAGCTGCTACCGCGCGTCTTCTGGTTGTCTGCCCACCGTCCGCGAGCAGCTCAGCATCTTCGGTCTCCTCTGCCAACGAATCCAGCCGCGTGAAGTCCAAGCGAAGCAGCTGCTCCTTCGCCGTTGATCTTCACCGAGTCAGGCCCAACATCACCGTAGCTCAGCCCACATCAACGGCCCAGCAAGTTGCCATTCTTCTGCAGCCCACCTTCACGCAAGTCTGGCCCACAAGAATCAGCCCAGCAGAATTCAGTCTTTGAAGTTCAGGCCCAAGTTCAATTGGTTTTAGCAGCCCATTTTGGGCCCAAGAAGAAGGCCCAAGCCTGCGACCAGCAGCTTGTAGAAGCCCAAGACCTAAACTCAGCCTTGCTGAGTTGTGTTGGGCCCGTTTTAGGCCCGGTCCGAGAGTTCGCCGACACCGCCGAAAATTAAGATTTCGGCCGTCGTCGCGTCGTCATCGCGGTGAACCGGTTTTCGCGATACACCGGTGAGTTTATACTCTAAACTCTGCTTAGTAGGTTAATGACGTTTAAGGGGTGTTAGATTTATTTTATTAGGAATTAGGTGGTTAGTTAGATTAAATTAGAAATGTAATTATTTAATTGAGCATGTTAGGTGGTTAGCATGGTTTAGTTAAGGCCTAAACAAATTGTACTATTTATCTAGAAGGGTTCGGGAATTTCTCCGAGTCCATATTGGTTATTAATTCAATGATTTTGGCCTAGGTTATTATTTGTAGAATTTAAATTGATTTATTTAATTGATTTCAGTAATTATTTAATTATTAATTATTTTTCCGGAAATTAGACCGGAATAGCCGGTGATCGGAATTTCGTGCTGATTGCAATGGTATGGTTAATTTCTGCAATTGAGTGCTAAATTATGCAAATTGAGTGCTGATTGGATTTTTTTGGTTTTTAATTCCAAAAAATTGTGAATTTCCAATATTTTATTCAGAAAATCCCAGGTGTCGGGTTTTGATACCGAAAATGGTTTTTAGTACTATATGAAAAAGTGGGATTTCAAAAAGGAGGAATATCAATTTTTCTGGATCAAGTTGACCGTGTACCCACACACGAGTAATTTCATGTGAATTTCTAATACGAAGAAAAAGGCCAGGCTCACCATTTTAATTGAAGCATTTGAGTGCAATGCACGGTGTCCTGGGCCATATTTGAGTGATCATGTGATGGTTATGAGAAATCGTCCCGGGCTGTTGAGCTGGACGTTATCCCTATGTGGGATACCCCCTGGACAACGGGAAGCCGGTCGCAGTTGATTCTGGACCCTATGCTCATTCGGGAAAGCCGTCTGATAAAGAGACGTGCCGTGCTCAATGGGGTGAGACGAAGCCTGGCAATGCCAGAAGACCGCCGAACTGAGAGTAGGCCGTGCTATATGCCGAGATCAAAACTAAGAACGCATGATTAATTGAGTGTGGCGTTTCAATTACTGGAGCTTATTTGTTGCTCATGCTCTCGTGTTGTCTGTGAGATAAATTGTACTGACCTGTAGGGTGGATCTGAGACGAGGTGAGTCTCCTTGATTGTGTGATTGCGTGCTTAGGACGCTTCTTGGCGTATTTCCCTCCTAATTGGGGTTTAGAGCTTAGACTCGCTGAGATGATATCTCACCCCGTTGTGGGACAACATTTCAGGGTCGTCGAGTGGAGGACCTGAAGCTGAGAGGAGGTGATCGGAAGCGTAGGTCAGTTAGGACCGCTTCTTTTTGGAAGGCCAGTCTTTTGTAGTCTTTTGGCCATAGACTTGTGTTCATGACTCAGTGTATATATAAAGGCATGTTTGTTTATGAATTCGTATCCTGCTTTTCTATCCCGAGATGATTACTGTCAGGGGATTTCTTTTCGCTTCCGCATGTGCAATAAAATGGAAAGGGTCGGCGACTCGTCCTGGGAAGTCGCAAATTTTTATCGACCAGAGAGGGATGGGCACGCGCTCGGGGTCCGGGGCGTGACAATTGCCCAGGAAGAAAACTCTAAGAATTCATTCAACATTGGAATACTACCTTGAGATGTCTTTTTTTATTTGCCTATAAGTTCATCTGGAACTTCAGTTCTATTTCCCACATATACATGTATATATTTTTATTGTTCACATCTTTCATTCTTGTTTAGAATTTATAGCTCCTTGGCACAAAGGCATTGCCCTTATCAATTTCCTCCTTATTTTAATTTATTTTCAATTTTCCTCATTCATAGAATATAACACAATATATTTTTCTCTCGTCTACATATTCATTTTCTCATATTGTCACTCCTTTTATTTTCTTTGCCACTACCACTTTTTTCCCAAACATAGTATAAATAAGAGAAAATATGCAGTAAACAATGATGTTGCTTCGAGGAAGGGGGAGCGCTCCGAACCTAATTTTAATCTGAATGATTTTATCCCAATGGCTCTGTTTATTTTTATTCTTATATTAATACTTTTGTGTTTGGATAATGCCAATATGTTGAGACTAGTTTTTTGTTCAATGTCATGAAGACGCCACTCAATTCCTTGAGTATCATCCAAAATGATCATTCAAGTTGACTTATGTAGATGATTTTTCATCCAAATCGATCATGCTCCGAATTCTGGTATTCAATATAAAGGAGCTCGAGATTTTTGTGTTTCGGTAAACGATGAGTTTTGAAGTTTATGTCTGTCGCGACCTGCCCTCGGGGGGAGGGAACAGGTTTAGGGGTATTGCCTAAAGGACGGGCCTAAGGCCCATGATCAGGCACGGGCTCTCCCAAGCCCATACCCCGCGTGACGTTGGGATATTTTTAAGAAATTTTGCACAAAAGGAGTCGCCACTAGCCTATTGGGGTCGGCTAGAAACCAAGTGAGGTATGGGAGTATACCTCACTTCCTACGCAACCAGAGAATCTAGGTTCGGGAACTTGATTACACTAATTAATCAATTAGTGCCCTTTCGGTACCTAATCTTGTTCATTTTAACAAAATGATTTTTGTCAGACAGTTTGGATTAATTTTATATTTATCCACTAACATACGAGGTGATCATGCGGGTGCGCGATCATTAAAGTAATAATCATAACTATCAAAATCCTAATTGCCATAAAATTAAACACGTGCAATCAAACATAATTAGATATGCAAATTAAACATTTAACATAATCAATATACGAGCATATAAAGGTCTAATAATGCTAAAATGGCAAGTCCTAATCAAACCCCATCATTTTTGGATTTTCGAAAAATTTATTTTATTTTATTTTATTTTATTTTAATTTAAAAGAAAAGAAAAGAAAATAAATATATATATATATATAACTAATTTCTAATTTTTAAAATTTTATTTGGACTTTCGAAATTTTTTTAATTTTTTTAATTTTTTTAATTTTTTAAAGAAAAATAACTAATTTCTAATTTTTAAATATTTTTTGGATTTTCGAAATTGTTTTAATTAATTTTTAAAATTTTAATTTGTTTAAAGAAAATATTTTTAGAATTTTAAATTAAATTTTTTATTATAAAAGGTGAACCGGGTCGGGTTCAGTTCGACCCGACCCGGTCAACGCGGATCGGGTCCGGTCAGAGACCGGACTCGGATTCGGTCCAAATGGGGGGGCCGGCTGAACTGGCCCGCTTGGAAGCAAGGCCCGACTTGGTAGGGCCTTACCTTGGCTTGGATTGGGCCCAACCAGTGGGCCCAATCTGATCTAATACTTTCTATTTAAAAAAAAAGAAACCCACTACCTAAGCTAGCCCAAACCCAAAAGGCAGATGGCCCACTACGACAGGCCCACGTGGATAGAAACCCTACCCGGTTCGCGACCCGTGCCCGACCCGTTTTTGGGCTGAAACCGAGGGTTTGCTGGCGGCGCTGACAACGGCGGCGGCGGGCTTGACGACAGCGGCGGTGCGGCGGAGCAGATGCTGAGACGCGGCGGCGCGGCGAACCAGAGGCGAAGACGCGGCGGCCGGCCTGGGATCTACTGGCGTCGGGGGCAGCGGCGTCGAGCTACAAGCAGAGCACGGCGGGTTGTTACGGGCGGAGGAGCGAGGCAGCAGCGGCAGGGACGGCGACGCGAGCTCGCAGGCAAAGCGGTGACGCGAGCTTGCGGGCGAGGAGGAACTCCAGCGGCTGGCGGGACGGTGGCCGACTCGGGTGGAGTGGCGGTGGCGCGAGGAGGCTCGGGCAACGTCGGAGACAGCGGCGGCGGGTGTTGTCGGTTCGCGAGCAGAGCGCAGCAGGTCGTCACGGGCGGAGGCGCGGCGGTGGCTCGAGCTGCTACTGACGGTGCTGGCGGACGTCCGGCGCTTCGGCAGCAACGGCGCGAAGGTGTGGGCGTCGCTCGAGGTGCAGAGAACGGCAGCTCGGCGTCGAGGAGAAAGGGCAGACTTGCAGGTGGCTTTGGCGGCGAGCTGCTCCCTCGGCTTCTCCAGATCTGGGTTTCGGGGAAGACAATGGCGGTCTCGGTTGGTGGAGCGGCATCGGGTTGGGGCGGCGAGGAGGACAGCGGCTCAGATGGCGTTGGGCAGCGCCGCCGTTGCCCTCCTCCTCTCCGTTTCCTCAGATTTGGGTTCCGGAGAAGACGGCGGGGGACGGCCTCGATTGGGCAGCTCGGCGCCGCTCCTTCCTCCCTTGAACTCTCTCCCTATTCCCCCCTTTTTCTTCTCTAGTTTTTTCTTCGTTTCTCCTCCCCGCCCCCTCTCTCTCTGTTCCTTTCGAACCCCCCTCCTCTGCTAGGGTTTCACGCACGAGAGGAAGAGAGAAAGCGGCATGGGCCGGGCCAAAGCGAGATTCGGCCCGGCCCCTTCCATGTCTCTTTTTTCCTATTTTTTTGTTGTTTTTTTTTGTTTTCTTTTTTATCTTTTGTTTGCTTTGTTGTTCTTTTTTTTGTTGCTCTTTTTTTTTTTTATCATTTTTCTTAAACGACTAATTCCTAATTCTGTAGACAATTAAATCCTAAATGAAAAATGGGAAAAATTAGGTGTCAACAGCTGCCCCTCTTTGAATGGGGGCTCGAAGAGGTTGCATTCAAAGATAGAAGACACCTAAATTATTTTGACGATAGAAAGACCCTAGGTGCATAGGCACGTATCAGGTCGACGGAAATGACTCATAATTATGGAAGTGCATCTTGTCAATAAGGTGAAGAAAGACTTCGGGCTGCAAAAGCCCACCGAGTCATAAAAAGTGAGGAAGACTCCAGGATACAAGGCTCTCCGGGTCATAAGAAGGATGTAAGACTCCAGGGTACAAGGCTCTCCGGGTCATAAGAAGTAGGGGAAGACTCCAGGATACAAGGCTCTCCGGGTCATAAGAAGTGAGGGAAAGACTCCAGGATACAAGGCTCTCCGGGTCATAAGAAATGGGGAAGACTCCAGGATACAAAGCTCTCCAGGTCATAAGAAGTGAGAAAGACTCCAGGATACAAGGCTCTCCGGGTCATAATAAGTGATGAAGACTCCAGGATACAAGGCTCTCCGGGTCATAATAAGTGATGAAGACTCCAGGATACAAAGCTCTCCAGGTCATAAGAAGTAGGGAAGACTCCAGGATACAAGGCTCTCCGGGTCATAAGAAATGGGGAAGACTCCAGGATACAAGGCTCTCCAGGTCATAAGAAGTGAGAAAGACTCCAGGATACAAGGCTCTCCGGGTCATAAGAAATGGGGAAGACTCCAGGATACAAAGCTCTCCAGGTCATAAGAAGTGAGGAAGACTCCAGGATACAAAGCTCTCCGGGTCATAAGAAGTTGGGAAGACTCCAGGATACAAAGCTCTCCGGGTCATGAGAAGTGAGGAAGACTCCAGGATACAAGGCTCTTCGGGTCAATGAGAAGTGAGGAAGACTCCAGGATACAAGGCTCTCCGGGTCATGAGAAGTGAGGAAGACTCCAGGATACAAGGCTCTCCGGATCATGAGAAGTGAGGAAGACTCCAGGATACAAGGCTCTTCGGGTCATGAGAAGTGAGGAAGACTCCAGGATACAAGGCTCTCCGGATCATGAGAAGTGAGGAAGAATCCAGGATACAAGGCTCTCCGGGTCATCAGAAGTGAGGAAGACTCCAGATACAAGGCTCTCCGGGTCATAATAAGTGATGAAGACTCCAGGAGACAAGGCTCTCCGGGTCATAATAAGTGATGAAGACTCCAGGATACAAGGCTCTCCGGGTCATAAGAAGTGAGGAAGACTCCATGATACAAGGCTCTTCGGGTCATAAGAAGTGAGGAAGACTCTAGGATACAAAGCTCTCCAGGTCATAAGAAGTGAGAAAGACTCCAGGATACAAGGCTCTCCGGGTCATAAGAAATGGGGAAGACTCCAGGATACAAAGCTCTCCAGGTCATAAGAAGTGAGGACGACTCCAGGATACAAAGCTCTCCGGGTCATAAGAAGGTGGGAAGACTCCAGGATACAAAGCTCTCCGGGTCATGAGAATAAGGGGAATGACTGAGGTCTCATCATGTAAAAGAGAGTTTTGATTTGGTATAATAGTCTCACTGTGTACGAACGGGTTTCGACTAAGAGGTAGGTTTCACCGTGTACGAACGGGTTTCGATCGAATGATAGTCTCACCGTGTACGAACGGATTTCGATTGAATGATAGTCTCACCGTGTACGAACGGATTTCGATTAAGAGGCAGACAAGTATGGTTTACGGATGAACCCACCAATCTTGGAAATGACATGGTTTAAGGTTAACCATATGCTTTTGGAGACGACATGGTTTAAGGCTGACCATAAACCTTTGGAGATGACATGGTTTAAGGATGACCATGAACCTTTGGTTTTTAGGGAAGCACCCGCTAACCCCTTAGAAAACTGCATGGCTTCACTGATGAATCCTGTCAAACTCAACTTAAACAAATGTCATCAGAGACGTCATCAAGAGATGTATTGGCAAATTGCAGCAATAGTTGAACAAAATAATCAAGCTAAGTCCGACTGCTTTAGAAAACATTCGATGTTCATCAACCTCATGTGACGCAAAATTGTCATCTTGCTCATGGATATATCATTAATCATCAAATTCTCTAGGAGACAAGTTCTTATCAGAACGGCTACGACTCGAGAAAAATGTTCATTAAGCATGCCAAACTAAAGCTTCTTAGTCAGAAAGGGTTTCTCACACACTCTCAATAAAATGGCTACTTGATCCCATCCATTCATGTGGGAGATAATTGGTTGCTGAAGGTATCTCACATAACCTACGTCGAAGGCTTCTAGAAACATTCGCAATGAGCACAATCTAATCGATAAAAAAGGTCTTTTGAAAGGACCACAATATAGGCTCGGTTAGGGCTTACACAAAGAAATTATTGCTTTGAGGCCAACAAAGGAACATTTGTCACTATCTTCATCGGCTTTACAAGTCGAGAGCTTGGAAGATGAGACAAGATAAAATTACTTCCACTCCTTCAAGCAGTAGCTTATTGGTGGTATTCTCATTTTCACTCAAACCATCCCAATCAGAAGAGACTTCGGAAGAGGGTTGTAATGTTGGCTTAGGAGAGGGTCGAAAGGCTTAAAATTTTCAATAGGATTTTTAAGAGTTGGTGATCATCATGACATCATGGCCAGGTCACTTGATATTTCCAAATCATTTGGCTTTTGAAATACAACGCATCTCAAAAGTCCCTTAACTAATCTTTTATGCATGGGAGCTTTGCTCCTTTCTCTAATGTCCTTTGCTCTTGTGATGATTTTTTTTTTTTTTTGCACAAGCACTTGGACCTTGTTAACTTTTTTCCACATAAGATGCAACTTTTGGTTTTTTTTTTTTTTTTTTCTTAACGGGCATTGGCCTTGCTTTTACCAGGCACACTGCTTTTTCATGCCCCTAGTTTGTAGAACTTTTTGCTCTTTGAACTCTCAGAGCTCTTATGACTTTCGAGATGCTTTTCACATTTTCTCGTGACTCTCAATTGTATTTGGTCAATTCTCATGCCTTGCCCCAATGAAGGGAGATGATCACCGCTTGGGGTTTAGAAATGAATAATCAGGCACAAATTGGTTAAAGCAATGGATATCAGTGTTTGGGTAGAGAAGGAAATGCTCTTCTTCACTTTGGGATGAGTCAAGATCTAATGAGAATTCCTTTGAAGCTATCACCAGAAGATTGATGCAAGTGAAAGTAATAGAATCTTTCTCAACCTTTCGCTTTACAACACGACCATAACCTCCTATGTTGCCCTAATGTAGGGTCATTCTCAATAGGGGTACTTTGAAGGATCATCTTTATTCGGCTCAAAAGGGTAATAAGATGTCAGCTTGGTACTTGGGATTGATGAATGAAACGCTTTTGTCATTTCAATCTTTGTGCTCAACGCGAATGAATCTTTCGTCCTAAGAGAATATCGCTTTTCACTCAACTCTCAAAAGTGTTTAAAGGACGTGTTTGGAAATGGGCTTGCCTTTCTTCATCCTAAGCACTTCTTGTTTGGCATGGTTAACGTCTTCATCTTACTCTGTCGAGATCATCTATCTCCATAGGGAAATTTGATTCAAAATGAATAATTCACAAAACGAGAAAACAATTTTGGGATAAAAAGGATGCTCAAAAGGTTTGTAATTTTTTTTTCTCAATTATTCATTTCATTTTTTTTCTCTAGGAAAGCGCAACAGGTTATTTTTTGTAATGGAAATTCTCCATTTTTTTTTACTTAAAAAAAAAAAGAAGAAGAGAAGAAGGGTACTTACCTGCGTCATGGTGACCCGTAACCCTGTAAAAAATGTTAAAGAATATGTTAGTGCAAAAATCTTTAGGGAATGAAATGTTGGAAACGATACATTGTTACCCTTCATTCGCTTTCATCTTTTGGGCACTAACATCTCTTGAATTCACATTCGTGGATATTTGGTAACTCGACAATACCACTCCATTGCATTCGCCTTTAAGTGCTTGATGTCTTCCTGATTCCTTGGTGGAAGGCGCTGCTTCTGTGGTCAAGGTGCAACTTTTTTATATATCATCCTGTAAAAATGAGAGATAAAACAAGTTATCTCCATTCTTAGTTAGGTTCAAATGAGGAACGATACATCCTTTTTGATGAATTTGGCAATGTTGTTCCAACACACTTCATTGGTGGATGAATGAGATATTTTTCTTTAAATCAAACGTTGTTCTCCCACTCTTTATATGACAAACCTGTGTTCCATTCGAGTCTGTCCTGTACCAAAGAAACCGATATGTTAGTTTTTTATACTGAAGAGAAATGAAGTTTAGGAACGAGTTACATCATTTATAAAGTCGAGTGATCAATATCCCAATATATCTCTCATGGAGGAAGGAATAATATTGCGCCTCCGTTTCATTTGAATCCTTCTTTGTTTAGGATGAACAGGACTTAATAATGCTCCATCGCATTTGTTGAAACATTACAAAACTTGGTACTTTTGATGTCTCTTTTAATTTGCCCTTTTGGATATTTGACAACTCCTTTCATTTGTCTCATCATGTAAAGTGAATGAGATCGATGGGTTATTTTGGCATCTAAGGCATTTGCGAATAACAAAACTTTTCAGAATGGAATTCAATTTCGTTCCGCCTCTATGGAAAATTGGTGCCGACGAAACCTCAACGCATGCTTGCTCTTCGAGTTCGATGAGCTCAGGAAAATGACTACGTGAAGAGAGGGCATTAAGCAACTTTTTCTTGAAATTCATTTTGGAAGGAAAACGTATAGGTTCACTTAAAACACTTTTGAATTTGCTCTCTTTTTTGTTTTTGTTTTTGTTTTTGTTTTTATCTTTTGTTTTTTTTTTAAATGATGATTTTCATGAAATTGAATTCCATCATTAAAAATTTGAGTTGCGCGATTTACAAAAGCAACAATCGGATTCGCAATCAAAACTCAAAAAGAAAAACATAGTTCTTAACAAGAATAAAGATTGATAAAATACAAGAAACTCTTGTATAGGTAATGGTAAAAATCAACTCATGTTCAAACTCTAAAATTCACTTCTCTATGTGGTCCAACACGAGAATGTCAATGAGCATCACGCATAACCTGCAAATAGACGACAATGTCAGTACGTGAATGAGAGAAAATGATATCTCAATGAGATTGCTTCTTACAATAAAATCGAGGCGATCTTAGTATGTACCCCACCGTCCTTGTTAGGGATTTTAGTATTTCGCCAAGATTTTATCATAAGAGAAGACATCATTAAAATTATCAATCCACGACCATCAATCGAATGCCCACTTTTATTCCAAAAGTTTCATATGCAAAAGTATCATTGATTTTTGAAAGATTGATTTGTGATTTTACTCATAGAAAAATGAAGTGACTTCTATTTTGATAAATTTGTACACAAAATGATTTGCGTTATAGCCCCAAAATGTGAGAATGAGAAAATTTGATAGAAAATGCAATTTCAATTTGTGTCCCAATATAATCACAACTTGAAATTTTTTTTTTTTGAAATGATTTTGAGCCCCTAAATATAAATTTAAACAAAACCATGTGTTCAACATGGCCAAATCAAAATGTGTAGAACTTGCATTCAAAATGCTCACTTGTCAAAAGTGATTGTCAATTTTTCAATCATAGGCTTGCATCACCGAGGGCATTCGATTGATTTCCGCAAATTTCAAGATGAAAAAGTAATACAAAATGAGCAAATAAAAAAGGAAATGATACTTACAATGGGTGCCGACCTTTGTCTCATGCTTTTTTTTTTTTTTTTCACATAGACATGCACATGGAATGTGGTTCGATTTCTACTCTATACGGCCCAAAATGGAGCCATGGGATCACAGGACTGAACCAACAAGCTCGTGGCTAGGTCGTGTTACCCATGACTCCGGCTTCGTCAAAGGACCGACCCGTGTCGCATGCTCGCAGACCAGAGTGGGGACCTTTGACATCAAGAAAGAAATTTCGGGGTTGAGATGGGCAACTCATACTACATGCTTGTAGTCGGAGTGGTATCCACCTCAACACCATCCTAAGTGATCCTATGCGGCCCAGGTCCGGCAGCGGGTTGTGTGTGCTAAAGTGTAGTGCAATGCAGGGGATACAGGCATGACAATTCATAAGCAATCAACACTTCATACATGGACAATAAACCATACATTCCTTCACCTCCCTACAAAACAAAGGTGAGCAAACACTTCCCCTTATACCTCCCATTCTACAAAAACATTTAACACATTTAATGTTAGGGACTAACCTGAAATCCTCGCTGGCAAACAAAAATATTTTTTGAACAAGATTAATTTTGGTCTAAGTCCTCTAAGGTTCAAAACCAAGTCCCCAGTGGAGTCGCCAAGCTGTCGCGACCTACCCTCGGGGGGAGGGAACAGGTTTAGGGGTATTGCCTAAAGGACGGGCCTAAGGCCCATGATCAGGCGCGGGCTCTCCCAAGCCCATACCCCGCGTGACGTTGGGATATTTTTAAGAAATTTTGCACAAAAGGAGTCGCCACTAGCCTATTGGGGTCGGCTAGAAACCAAGTGAGGTATGGGAGTATACCTCACTTCCTACGCAACCAGAGAATCTAGGTTCGGGAACTTGATTACACTAATTAATCAATTAGTGCCCTTTCGGTACCTAATCTTGTTCATTTTAACAAAATGATTTTTGTCAGACAGTTTGGATTAATTTTATATTTATCCACTAACATACGAGGTGATCATGCGGGTGCGCGATCATTAAAGTAATAATCATAACTATCAAAATCCTAATTGCCATAAAATTAAACACGTGCAATCAAACATAATTAGATATGCAAATTAAACATTTAACATAATCAATATACGAGCATATAAAGGTCTAATAATGCTAAAATGGCAATACATGGCAAGTCCTAATCAAACCCCATCATTTTTGGATTTTCGAAAAATTTATTTTATTTTATTTTTTTTAATTTAAAAAAAAAAGAAAAGAAAAGAAATATATATATATATATATATATATATAACTAATTTCTAATTTTTAAAATTTTATTTGGACTTTCGATATTTTTTTAATTTTTTTTAATTTTTTAAAGAAAAATAACTAATTTCTAATTTTTAAATATTTTTTGGATTTTCGAAATTGTTTTAATTAATTTTTAAAATTTTAATTTGTTTAAAGAAAATATTTTTAGAATTTTAAATTAAATTTTTTATTATAAAAGGTGAACCGGGTCGGGTTCGGTTCGACCCGACCCGGTCAACGCGGATCGGGTCCGGTCAGAGACCGGACTCGGATTCGGTCCAAATGGGGGGGCCAGCTGAACTGGCCCGCTTGGAAGCAAGGCCCGACTTGGTAGGGCCTTACCTTGGCTTGGATTGGGCCCAACCAGCGGGCCCAATCTGATCTAATACTTTCTATTTAAAAAAAAAGAAACCCACTACCTAAGCTAGCCCAAACCCAAAAGGCAGATGGCCCACTACGACAGGCCCACGTGGATAGAAACCCTACCCGGTTCGCGACCCGTGCCCGACCCGTTTTTGGGCTGAAACCGAGGGTTTGCTGGCGGCGCTAACAACGGCAGCGGCGGGCTTGACGGCAGTGGCGGTGCGGCGGAGCAGATGCTGAGACGCGGCGGCGCGGCGAACCAGAGGCGAAGACGCGGCGGCCGGCCTGGGATCTACTGGCGTCGGGGGCAGCGGCGTCGAGCTACAAGCAGAGCACGGCGGGTTGTTACGGGAGGAGGAGCGAGGCAGCAGCGGCAGGGATGGCGACGCGAGCTCGCAGGCGAAGCGGTGACGCGAGCTTGCGGGCGAGGAGGAACTCCAGCGGATGGCGGGACGGTGGCCGACTCGGGTGGAGTGGCGGTGGCGCGAGGAGGCTCGGGCGACGTCGGAGACAGCGGCGGCAGGTGTTGTCGGTTCGCGAGCAGAGCGCAGCAGGTCGTCACGGGCGGAGGCGCGGCGGTGGCTCGAGCTGCTACTGACGGTGCTGGCGGACGTTCGGCGCTTCGGCAGCAACGGCGCGAAGGTGTGGGCGTCGCTCGAGGTGCAGAGAACGGCGGCTCGGCGTCGAGGAGAAAGGGCAGACTTGCAGGTGGCTTTGGCGGCGAGCTGCTCCCTCGGCTTCTCCAGATCTGGGTTTCGGGGAAGACAATGGCGGTCTCGGTTGGTGGAGCGGCGTCGGGTTGGGGCGGCGAGGAGGACAGCGGCTCAGATGGCGTTGGGCAGCGCCGCCGTTGCCCTCCTCCCCTCCGTTTCCTCAGATTTGGGTTCCGGAGAAGACGGCGGGGGACGGCCTCGATTGGGCAGCTCGGCGCCGCTCCTTCCTCCCTTGAACTCTCTCCCTATTCCCCCCTTTTTCTTCTCTAGTTTTTTCTTCGTTTCTCCTCCCCGCCCCCTCTCTCTCTGTTCCCTTCGAACCCCCCTCCTCTGCTAGGGTTTCACGCACGAGAGGAAGAGAGAAAGCGGCATGGGCCGGGCCAAAGCGAGATTCGGCCTGGCCCCTTCCATGTCTCTTTTTTCCTATTTTTTGTTGTTTTTTTTGTTTTCTTTTTTATCTTTTGTTTGCTTTGTTGTTCTTTTTTTTTTTGCTCTTTCTTTTTTTTTTTTATCATTTTTCTTAAACGACTAATTCCTAATTCTGTAGACAATTAAATCCTAAATGAAAAATGGGAAAAATTAGGTGTCAACAATGTCGATGTCAAGTCAGTTTTGGATTCCTCTCATTATTTAAGGTGCTTGAGTTATGGTTGATATTCCAAGTAATCTTCCAATTGCAGACTACAAGGAAAAAAAAAAGGAAAATGAGATGGTGATGGTCCGTCGTTGGCGATACAGGTGACGAACCATCATCCACCGCCATTTTTCTTAGTAATCGGATATACTTGTTGCATCGGTTTTTACTTCTTTTTTTTTTTTTTTTAATCCCTGCTGAAAGTTAATTAAAGCCAATATGCTGTAGAAAGTTAATCACACTGGCTACTGTTGCTGGTTGCCAATCATCCGGGAAAGGGGGTTTGTGGTCCAAAAGGCAACATTATTTTTAGAAAATAAAGGTGGCGTTACCTTAGCTAGCTTTTCACTTGTCAATTAAACATTATAAGAGTGTGAAAATTTCATGATTGTCATATAACTACGTGATGATCACACGTGATATGATGTAATGTCATACATAACAATTTACCTTTCTACTTTCATTCTTTATGAATAATTCGAATTACAATATTTTGTCCAAATTGACATGAACACATTAATAAAACAAGTTAAACAACATCGGCCTTGCTAGCCAGCAAAAAACATTCTTATTCCATATGCTCAAACCCCAATGAATGAAAACAACCTTGAATTTTGATATTGCAAAAGATAAAAATTAAACTACCAAATAATGTCAGGAACTATAAAATATTTTTAGATTCTGCTAGTAATCAAAGTTCGGTCGTCACTGGTTCGTGCCGGTGACGTGCCCGTGTCCTTCGCCAGGGCTTGGGCCCGAGTCCTTAATCCCTCCGAGTGTCTCCAAGTTGGTGAACTTGTGTCCCTCACCCGGGCATGGGCCTGAGTCCTTAATCCCTCCAAGTGTCTCCGAGTTGGTGAACTTGTGTCCCTCACCCGGGCTCGGGCCAGCTTGCTTGATAGCCCCAAGCGACAACCCATCGAAGAACCCTCCGCAGGCAACTCCCACTGGCGCTTTCGTCTCCATCACGTTGAAGGGTCGAGCTTCGTTCCCAACGAAAACGGCACTGAGCATCGCCAGGACCAAGAGAATGTGGAGAACCCTTGTTGCGCTCCTCATGTTCGATGAAATCACCGACAGAGACAATAAACAGAGAACTTTTTGATGATTCGTTTGGAGGGAGCTTGTGATGCGGAGTCTATGGCCGAGCAGGCACTCTAATATATAGTGCGAGCAACGAAGAGTTTTGTTTGACCGGCTCTTCTTGATGGTCCCGGTTTCCTCGTTCTTCCTCTCCTTTTCTTCGTAGAATAATTAGTCTTTTCCCTGTTCGAAGGCAACGTGAGTATTGGCATTTCTGCATGCAGCCAACTTGAGGAAGCAACGAGGGAGCTTCTGTTGTGGCCGAGAGAGCGCACATGCAAGCCAAGGGAAGAAGGAAGAATGTAGCAGGCGACTCTTTGACCGTTTACTAAAACGTTTGCGCTCATCTAAAGGGCTAGATACATCATATATTACTCTATTTCACACAAGTAGATATAGGGGGACCGAGTTTGAAGGTTTAGAAGATGAGAGACAGAAGTTGGACTGTAATTTCTCTGTCTAGTTTTTCAGCCGTCGAGCGAATATAGTCTATAAGCAGCCATGGAGAAAAAAGGTTTTACCGCAAACCGAAGACCAAAGACCTTGAGGATGACGGTGTTTTCTTGAGATGATGATGCAGCAGAGCCATATTGAACGACTCAAGTGTTCGAAGCAGGCACTCTCTCTCCTCCCACCACCTCTCATCTGAATGGAGATGGCACAACTTTTGTTAAGTAAGCGACTTATGTAACTATTTGTACTAAAACTTTGTCGAGTAAGCGAGTTGCGTTATCCCAATCAGGTCACATGACAATATATTCAATTGAGGTTTTACACCAAGCGGAATTTGAAAAATTTAGGTACTTGATTGAACCAAAAGAAGAAGAAGAAGAAGAAGTTAAGGTACTAAATCGTAGAAAAGACAAAAATTTAGATACTGATGATATCATTGCTCGCGAAGAAAACTCTAAGAATTCACTCAATATTGGAATACTACCTTGAGATGTCTTTTTTTATTTGCCTATACGTTCATCTGGAACTTCAGTTCTATTTCCCACATATACATGTATATATATTTATTGATCACATCTTTCATTCTTGTTTAGAATTTATAGCTCCTTGGCACAAAGGCATTGCCCTTATCAATTTCCTCCTTATTTTAATTTATTTTCAATTTTCCTCGTTCATAGAATATAACACAATATATTTTTCTCTCCTCTTCATGTTCATTTTCTCATATCGTCACTCCTTTTATTTTCTTTGCCACTACCACTTTTTTCCCAAACATAGTATAAATAAGAGAAAATATGCAGTAAACAATGATGTTGCTTCAAGGAAGGGGGGGCGCTCCGAACCTATTTTTAATCTAAGTGATTTTATCCCAATAGCTCTGTTTATCTTTATTCTTATATTCATACTTTTGTGTTTGGATATTGCCAACATGTTTAGACTAGTTTTTTGGTCAATGTCATGAAGACGCCGCTCAATTCCTCGAGTATCATCCAAAATGATCATTCAGGTCGACTCATGTAGATGATTTTTCGTCCACATCGATCATGCTCCGAATTATGATATTCGATATTAAGGAGCTCGAGATTTTTGTGTTCCGGTTAACGTTGGGTTTTGGAGTTGATGTCAATGTCAAGTCAAGTCAAGTCAGTTTTGGGTTCCTCTCATTATTTAAGGTCCTTGAATTAGGGTCGATATTCGAGGTAATCTTCCAATCGCAGGCTACAAGGAAAAGAAAAATGGAAAATGAGATGGTGATGGTCCGTCGTTGGCGATACAGGTGACGAACCATCAACCACCGCCATTTTTCTTAGTAATCGGATATACTTGTTGCATCGGTTTTTACTTCTTTTTTTTTTAATCCCTGCTGAAAGTTAATTAAAGCCAATATGCCGTAGAAAGTTAATCACGCTGGCTATTGTTGCTGGTTGCCAATCATCCGGGAAAGGGGGTTTGTGGTCCAAAAGGCGACATTACTTTTAGAAATAAAGGTGGCGTTACCTTAGCATGGTTCAGAAAAGATAGGTTTTCACTTGTCAATTAAACATTATAAGAGCGTAAAATTTTTAGGATTGTCATATAACTACGTGATGATCACACATGATGTGATGTAATGTCATAGTTCCTTTCTACTTTCAATCTTTTTGAATAATTCGAATGACGAGTTCATGTGATTTTGTCCAAATTGACATGAACACATTAATAAAACAAGTTAAACAACATCGGCCTTGCTAGCCAGCAAAAAACATTCTTATTCCATATGCAAGCTCGAACCCCAGTGAATGAAAACAACCTTGAATCAAAGTTCAGTCATCACTGGTTCATGCCGGTGATGTGCCCGTGTCCTTCAC
Source organism: Eucalyptus grandis x Eucalyptus urophylla (assembly GCA_028830015.1). Lineage (NCBI taxonomy): Eukaryota > Viridiplantae > Streptophyta > Magnoliopsida > Myrtales > Myrtaceae > Eucalyptus > Eucalyptus grandis x Eucalyptus urophylla. Next base: position 25,912,810 of record CM054199.1, read on the forward strand.
CAGGGCTTGGGCCCGAGTCCTTAATCCGTCCAAGTGTCTCCGAGTTGGTGAACTTGTGTCCCTCCCCCGGGCTCGGGCCTGAGTCCTTAATCCGTCCGAGTGTCTCCGAGTTGGTGAACTTGTGTCCCTCCCCCGGGCTCGGGCCTGAGTCCTTAATCCGTCCGAGTGTCTCCGAGTTGGTGAACTTGTGTCCCTCCCCCGGGCTCGGGCCTGAGTCCTTAATCCGTCCGAGTGTCTCCGAGTTGGTGAACTTGTGTCCCTCACCAGGTGGACTTGGACCCGATGAGTGCACTTCACCAATTAACTCATGCAAGGGTCGAGCTTCAGATTTGAGAAAAATGGCGTTGAGCAAAGCTAGGACAAGGAAAATGTGGAGGGCCCTCATGGCACTCCTCATGCTTGACAAGACACAAGAGGGCGTTATGAGAGTTGATCTGTATGTGTTAGTGTAGTTTGGTAATCCAAGAGGGATAATTTATAGTGGATATGTAGCACCTTAGAAGGAAAGAAGATCTACGAAGCACCTTAGAAGGAAAGAAGATCTACGAACATATGTAGCACCTTAGAAGGAAAGAAGATCTACGAACATCATTGATATTAAGAAGGAAATCAGAATCAATGTCACCTATGGAAACAACAATTAATTATATGGCAACAATTTATTTTTATGTTTAGTTTGTGGTCCAAATATAGTATGGGTAGGTAGCAAGGATGGTGGTGAAAAGAGTTTTAGTTGACCGGCTCTTTGTGATATTTATCGTTTTTCTTGTTCTCTTTCTGATTTTCTTCTTTAATAAGAGTAGCTGAAAAGGCACCAGCATGTGGATAGAGAGGGGAAAAAGGCATGAATTGCATTATCTGTTTGGGAAGGGATTTGAATTTTCATGAGACAAGGAGAGTTAATTTAAGGTCATAATACACGAGATATTTGGAGTGAGAGAAATAATTTCCTAATAGCGCCGTTGTTCTTAAAAAAAGAATGGTCCCTTCCCTTTAATTGTTCCAAGGAAACCTATTGATTTGAAATGAAAACCTCACTTATTGGGATTTTGTCTAATCCTACAATAAGATTCCTTAAATGTGAATATTTTAAAAAAAAAAGAAAGGAAAGGGAAATCCCATTGAGTGAGCTCAAAACTCAAACGGCCAAATAGAGCTAGAAAGCGTGCCCCATTTTCATCTAACAGTACAGCTGATTTTGGTATTGCTTTGTGTATCAACAAGAACAGCAAGAGCGGTGTCCTAATTCAGGAACATATCCTTTCCTTTTCTGATGAATCCTCCCTCCGAAACAAATGTAGGCCAAATAAAGAAAATTCCTAGAACAGAATTCAACTTCGTTCCGCCTCGATAGAAGATTGGTGCCGACGAAGCCTCAACACATGCTTGCTTCTCAAGTTCCATGAGCCTACGCTTTTATCTTTTAGAAGGGGCAAATGTCGATCTCAAATAGACTCATTCTACTTCTCTATGTGGTCAAACACGAGAATGTCAAGGAGCATCGTGCATAACCTACAAAAAGACAACAATGTCAGTATGTAAAAAAGAAAATGATCTCTCGATGAGGTCGCTTCTTACAACAAAATCGAGGCGACGGTACATGCCCCATAGTCCTTATTATGGGGTTTTAGTATTTTGTTAAGATTTTATCATAAGAGAAGACATCATTAAGAAAGATCAATCAACGGCCATTAATCGAACGTCCACTTTTATTCTAAAAGTTTCATATCAAAAGTGACATTGATTTTTAAAGATTGGTTTATGATTTTACTCCTGCAAAAATGAAGTGACTTTTGTTTTGAAAAATCTATACACAAATTATTATATGAATTTCAATCCTAGAATGTGAGAGAGAAAGAATTTGATCGAAAATATGATCTCAATTTTTTTTTGTACCCCAAAATATAATCCTGGCTTGAAAGAATTTCTAAACAAAAAGTGGTTTTGAGCCCATAATTAAAAATTTAGACAAGGTTATATGTTTAACAGGGCCAAATCAAAGTGTTTAAAACCTGCATTCAATGTTCACTTATCAAGAGTGCTTGTCAATTGTTTTATTGTAACCCTACATCACTGAGGGCATTCGATTGATTTCCGCGAATTTCAAGATGAAAATTCAATTAAAAAAAATCGAATAAAAAGAAGAATGATACTTACAGTGGGCACGACTTCTCTCTCTCTCTCTCTCTCTCTCTCTCTCTCTCTCTCTCTCTCTCTCTCTCTCTCTCTCTCTCTCTCTCTCTCTCTCTCTCTCTCTCTCTCTCTCTCTTAATTACATAAACATGCACAGGGGATGTGGTTTGATTTCTACTCTATACAGCTCAAAATAGAGCCATAGGATTATCGGACCGAACCAACAAGATCGCAACTAAGTTGTGTTTCCCATGACTCTGGCTTCATCAAAGAACCGATCCGTGTCGCATGGTTGCATACTAGGGTGGGGACCTTTGACATTCAAGAAAAAAATTTCAGGGTTAAGATGGGCAACTTATACTACATGGTTGTAGCTGGAGTGGTATCCACCAAAACACTATCCTAAGTGATCCTATGTGGCCGAGGTCTGGCGGCAGGTAGTGTCACGCCCTGAACCTCGAGCGCGCAAACATCCCTCGATGGTCGATAGGATTGCTACGTTCCCAGGATGCGTCGCGGACCCATACACATGCGGAAGCAAATTATTAAACTCTATACATCAATTAAACATGGGATAGAAAAACAGGACAACCAATTAACACAAGCCAAACTTTATAAACACATGGGGTTTATATACAAAAGTTTAAAGCTCAAAAGAAGTTACTAGGCTAACCCTACCTCGGACCTTACCTACTTGGGATTCGGGTCTACTACAACACCATCGGGGATGTCAATGTCTAAAGGGTTAGCCACCTCTACTTCGGGCTCATCAACCTCAGGCCCCTGGTTCGCCATGATATTTTCCAAAATATCGGCATCCATGACAGGGACGAGTACCGCCTCATACTCGGCATCGACGGCAAGTTCGTCAAAGCCGTCCAAGGGGCCCTCCCGAATCCCGTTAGGCCCGTGATGAAATCACACTTTGAAGCGATGAGGTACCAACTAAGGTAGGCCCTCATCAACCCAAATGGTGGTCACGATGAGCTCACGGGTCCAGGGGGTCCCATGGATAGGGAGTATGGTACGCTGGGTCTCCGCCTCCTGTGGCCGCCCAAAACGAATGTGGCGTACCACCATTTAAGGACTTGTAAAATTGAAACCACAACAGGGTGAGACAAAGTCTCAACGAGTTCACACCTTAAACCTTGATTAGGACGAGAATTCACCTAGAGGTAGCCTAAACATGCACCATATAAGACTTATCTCGCCTCAGCACCTCCCTACATATTAGAGAGGGGGAAAAGGCATGAATTGCATTATTTGTTTGGGAAGGGATTTGAATTTTCATGAGACAATGAGAGTTAATTTAAGTTCATAATACACGAGATATTTGGAGTGAGGGAAATAATTTCCTAATAGTGCCGTTGTTCTTTAAAAAAAAAATGGTCCCTTCTCTACCTTTAATTGTTCCAAGGAAACCTATTGATTTGAAATGAAAACCTCACTTATTGGGATTTTGTCTAATCCTACAATAAGATTCCTTAAATGTGAATATTTAAAAAAAAAAAAAAAAAGAAAGGAAAGGGAAATCCCATTGAGTGAGCTCAAAACTCAAACGGCCAAATAGAGCTAGAAAGCGTGCCCCATTTTCATCTAACAGTACAGCTGGTTTTGGTATTGCTTTTTGTATCAACAAGAACATCAAGAGCGGTGTCCTAATTCAGGAACATATCCTTTCCTTTTCTGATGAATCCTCCCTCCGAAACAAATGTAGGCCAGAAAGCACAATCCACCCAAAACATATCTCAAAGGTGCTAACATCCATAGTTTAACCTTGATGGCATAACTTAATAACCCTTCCAACAGGAACCGACAGTTCAATCGGAAAAATATCTAACCTAATTAAATTCATCAAAAAATGCTTCCACTTCCCCACATTTATTTGCTTGCGACAGACCACGCAATGTCAGAAAGCACAATGCAATCGGCAAAATCTAGGAACAGAGACTCTGCATTTGATCTTATTTAGGTCGCAAAACTAAAAAGCAACACGAAAAGCTAGAGATAAAAATTCTCACTCCAACTAGGGGAAACACGACTAGCATCAAAGAATTCTGAAACGGTTTCACCACCAGCTTTGGAACCAGGTAAGGGCAGGCGGCGATCGCTAGGAACAAAGCCGCAGAGTAGCAGCACATTTGCTAATTCTCCCTCAACAAATTCGCCAAGTCCGCCCATCTGACCTCCTGCACGAACTTGCCCAACGCCCTTTGCGCCTCGATCAGCACCACGTCGCCTCCGTCGCCGTGGTGGTGGTGGTGGCAGCCGTGGTGATGGCTGTGGTGATGGCCGTGGTTATGGTGGTGATTGCCGTGGTCATGGTCGTGGTTGTGGTCGTGGTTGTGATCGCTGGCTTTGGCGAGGGGGCGGGACTGCCAATCCCAAGGAGTGGCCATGAATCCGAACCGTGGCAACAAACCACGAAAGCCGGAGTTGCCGGGAATGCGGAGAAGCAGGCGGGAAGCGCCGACTGCTCGCGGCCGCGTAGCGGCGGCGAGGCAAGAGGTCGGGGACTGGAACCCGCACAGATCGGCCCCGCAGGGGAGGGCTTCCATTGGCGGAGAAGAAGCGCAGGAGGAGGGCTGCTCAGGCCATGGAAGTGAAGAAGGAGAAGGGAGGTTGGTTCGGCAGTTGGAATCAGTCGCGGCTGCTGCTTTGGTCTTTAAAAGGTTATAAAATAGAAGGGAGGGAGGGAGGGAGGGGGGGATGGAGTTATACTAGCCACACCACGTGCTCATTGTATAGTCGAGGGGGCGGCTGGGGCACGGCATGATGCAATTGCTAGTGTGCTTTGTTACTTTAGAGAGGGGGGGACTCTCACTTGAAATGCCATGTCATCAGCCTCCAACTTTAGTAAAACAAAAAATTAAGAAATTTTAAAAATAATGGCTTCATAGAACAAGTTACGTGGAGGTTTTGTCTATTTTGGGTTCTAGCAAAACCTAATTTTACTTTGAGCACAGTCGGACGAGAAGTGTCCCTTATAACACAATAAGGTTGCGTTTGGTAGTTGGAATAAAATTCGAGATATAATACAATTTATCCTATTCTACGTTTGGTGCTCGCTTAAGACAAGATAAAGTTGAATATGATGGGGATATAGACAGGATAAAATTATTCCATGAGAGAGGTGGGATAAAGGTAGATAGAATTTCTAATGTCTATAATAGGAAAGTTATTTTTCTCATATAACAAACTTATTAAATTAACAAAACTGAAATTATATTTCAATATAAATAATATTTGAATTATAGTTTAAGAAATTAAAAATTTTAAAAATGTATTTTTAATTAATCTTATTTTAATTTATATGTTCAACTTTAATTCTATCTTATAATAAACATTAAATCTATAAATTAAGTATTTATATCTATTATATATTTTAGGTATTTTTGTATTTTAGGTATGTTAGTACAGTTTACTATTTGATAAAATTTTATTAAAGAATTATGAAAGGGGAAAAAAGAAATAATAAAGAAAATAATATAAAAAAGAGGAAAAATAAAATAAAAATAAAGGAATAGTGTTACGAGAGATTTTCATCATTTCCGTTATGAACATTTAGGTTCATTTACAATGATATGCCATTTATATATTAAAAAAAAAAATGTACATGAGATGATGTGAACATATTCGACTTTAATACTTTGATGCACAAAACAATAGACATAATATAAAAAAATCATAGGATTTCATATCTTATCCTATCTAGTCATATCCCGATTAAAAATCCAGATGACCAAACATAGCCTAAGGGACTCGAGGGAAAAATGCCAACTTGGATGCGTTTTCTTGAGAAGATCCCATGGTAGAGATATCTTGGACAATTGAAATGCTCAAAAATAAGAACTCTCTCTTTCTCTTTCTCTCTTTCTACACTTGAATATGATACATTTTTATTTATTTATTGAGTAAGCAACTCATGTAACGATTTATACTTAAGTTTTATCGAGTAAGCTAGCGATGTCGACACAATCACTTGACATGTCGATTTATTGAGCAGAGCTTTTAGGTACTTGATCGAACAAGAAAAAATTGGGGTACTGAATTATAGAAAATATGAAAATTTTATAATTTTTACCTCCTTAGCACAATGGCATTGACCTTATCAACTTTCTCCTTATTTTTTTTTTATTTTTTTTTCCATTTTCCTCATCCATAGAATATGACACAAAATAATATTCTCACTTCTTCATATTCATTTTCTCTTATTGTCACTTCTTTTATTTTCTTTTTCTCTACCCCTTTTATTCCCCAAACATAGTACAAACAAAGAGAAAGTATGCAGTAAACAATTATGTTCCTTCAAGGAAGAAGAAGCATTCCAAACCTATTTTTAATATGATAATTTTATCTCAATGGCTTTGTTTATTTTTATAATTACATTCATACTATTGTATTTGGATAATGCCAATATGTTGAGACAGGTCTTTTGGTCGATGTCATGAAGACGATTTGAAGATCTTGTTCACTCGATTTCTTGAGTCTCATCTAATTGATCAATCAGCTCAACTTATGTAGATGATTTTTCATCCAAACTAATTAGGCTTTGAATTAGGGTTTTTTTTTTTTTTTTTATGCCTAGGATCCACTGAGCCCGCCGAGCTTACGTCGGGCAGCCTACGGCTCGTAGAGTGTGCGGTACACCTTGAACCAAGTGTCAATACCTAAAGGGAAGCTAGCATAAGACCCCACCACCATGGCCCCCCACTTAAGACGTGTTAGTAGTCGCGGAGTTTCGACCCTGGGACTTCTGCGATGAAGTGCCCAAAGCCAAACTAACTCAGCTACCCACTGGTGGGTTGAATTAGGGTATTTGATAGCAAGAAATTCGAGAATTTTGTGTTTTGGTTAATAATGAATTTCAGGTCGATGTCAAGTCAAGTCAAGTCACTTTTGGATTCCTATTATTATTTGAGTATTTGATTTATGGTTGATTATAAAAGTATTCTCCAATTGTAGGCTACAAGGAAAAAAAGATGGAACATTGCAGCTAATATGTCGTTGAAAGTTAATCACATTGCCTATTGTTGCTTGTCGCCAATCATTTGGAAAAGAGAGTTTGCAGTCCACACCATTGTTTTTAGAGAATAAAAATGCCGTCACCTTAACAAAATTCCGAAAAGATATATTTTAACTTATAATTAAACATTATAAGAAGGTGAAAAGTAATTGTACCAAAAGCTCTATTATATATCCGTTCCCTTCCTTTCAATTAAATCCTCAAACCATATTAAAAACTTCATAATAGTTATAGAACTACACAATGATCACACAAGACACGATAGTCTCCCTTTCTACATTCAATCTTTGTGAATAATTTGAATGACACATGTTGATGTGAGTCGGTCCAATTTGACACGAACACATTCCATAAAACAAGTTAAACAACACTGGCCTTGCTCGCTAGCAAAAGACTATTATTCTATATTCAACCTTAAGGCCCAATGGATGACCAGGACCTTCACTTTTGATATTGCAAAAGATACAAATTAAACAACCAAATAATGAAAGGGGCCATGAAATATTCTTAGTTTTTACTAGCAATCAAAGTTTGGTCATCACTAGTTCGTGCCGGTGACGTGCTTGTGTCCTTCACCAGGGGAGGGGGGGCTCAGGCCTGAGTCCTCAATCCCTCCAAGTGTCTCTGAGTTGGTGAACTTGTGTCCCTCGCCTGGGCTCGGCCCAGCTTGCTTGATGGCCCCAAGCGACAACCCGTCGAAGAACCCTCCGCAGGCAACTCCCTCTGGAGCTTTCGGCTCCATCACATTGAAGGGTCGAGCTCCGTTGGCAACGAAAGTGGGGCTGAGCATCGCCAGGACCAAGAGAATGTGGAGAGCCCTTGTTGTGCTCCACATGTTCGACGAAATTACTGACAGAGACAAGCAAAAGCAAATTTATACTGACAGAGACGATAAAGAGCAAATTTTTTTATTTGTTTGAAGGGAGTTTGTGATGCGGAGTCTATGGCCGAGCGGTTGCTCAAAATATATAGTGCGAGCAACGAAGAGTTTTCTTTGACCGGTTCTTCTTGATGGTCCCGGTTTCCCAGTTCTTCTTCTCTTTTTTTTTCGCATGACGATTTAGTCTTCCCCTGTTCAAAGGCCACGTGAGCATTTGCATTTCTGCAAGCTGCCGGCTTGAGGAAGCAACGAGGAACTTCTGTCGTGGCCGAGAGAGCGCACATGCAAGCCGGGGAAGAAGGAAGAATGTAGCACACGACTGATTGACCATTTACTAAAACATATTTACACTCATCTGAAAGGCTAGATATGTCTTGTATCACTCCATAACACACAAGTAGAGAGAGAGAGAGAGAGAGAGAGAGAGAGAGAGAGCAAGTTTGAAGGTCTTAAAGAAAAGGCAGAAGTTGGACCGCAATTTCTATGTCTAGTTTTTCAGCCGGCTAGTCCATAAGCAGCCATGGAGAAGAAATGTTTTACCCGAAACCGAAGACCAAAGACCTTGAGGATGACGGTGTTTTCTTGAGATGATGATGCAGCAGAGACATTTTGAACGACTCAAGTGTTCGGAGCCGGCACTCTCTCTCCTCCCGCCACCTCTTATCTGAATGGAGATGGCACAACTTTTGTTAAGTAAGCTACTTATGTAACGATTTGTACTAAAACTTAGTAGAGTTAAGCAAGTTACGTTATCACAATCACGTCACATGACAATATATTCAATTGAGGTTTTACACAAAGCGGAATTTGAAAAATTTAGGTACTTAATTGATACAAAAGAAGAAGAAAAAGAAGAAGTTAAGGTACTAAATTGTAGAAAAGACAAAAATTTAGGTACTCATGATATCATTGCCCAGGAAAAAAACTCTAAGAATTCACTCAACATTGGAATACTACCTTGAGATGTCTTTTTTTATTTGCCTATAAGTTCATCTGGAACTTCAGTTCTATTTCCCACATATACATGTATATATTTTTATTGTTCACATCTTTCATTCTTGTTTAGAATTTATAGCTCCTTGGCACAAGGGCATTGCCCTTATCAATTTCCTCCTTATTTTAATTTATTTTCAATTTTCCTCATTCATAGAATATAACACAATATATTTTTCTCTCCTCTGCATGTTCATTTTCTCATATTGTCACTCCTTTTATTTTCTTTGCCACTACCACTTTTTTCCCAAACATAGTATAAATAAGAGAAAATATGCAGTAAACAATGATGTTGCTTCGAGGAAGGGGGAGCGCTCCGAACCTATTTTTAATCTGAATGATTTTATCCCAATGGCTCTGTTTATTTTTATTCTTATATTAATACTTTTGTGTTTGGATAATGCCAATATGTTGAGACTAGTTTTTTGTTCAATGTCATGAAGACGCCACTCAATTCCTTGAGTATCATCCAAAATGATCATTCAAGTTGACTTATGTAGATGATTTTTCAACCAAATCGATCATGCTCCGAATTCTGGTATTCAATATAAAGGAGCTCGAGATTTTTGTGTTTCGGTAAATGATGAGTTTTGAAGTTTATGTCGATGTCAAGTCAGTTTTGGAGTCCTCTCATTATTTAAGGTGCTTGAGTTATGGTTGATATTCGAAGTAATCTTCCAATTGCAGACTACACGGAAAAAAAAATGGAAAATGAGATGGTGATGGTCCGTCGTTGGCGATACAGGTGACGAACCATCATCCACCGCCATTTTTCTTAGTAATCGGATATACTTGTTGCATCGGTTTTTACTTCTTTTTTTTTTTTTTTTTTAATCCCTGCTGAAAGTTAATTAAAGCCAATATGCTGTAGAAAGTTAATCACACTGGCTACTGTTGCTGGTTGCCAATCATCCGGGAAAGGGGGTTTGTGGTCCAAAAGGCAACATTATTTTTAGAAAATAAAGGTGGCGTTACCTTAGCTAGCTTTTCACTTGTCAATTAAACATTATAAGAGTGTGAAAATTTCATGATTGTCATATAACTACGTGATGATCACACGTGATATGATGTAATGTCATACATAACAATTTACCTTTCTACTTTCATTCTTTATGAATAATTCGAATTACAATATTTTGTCCAAATTGACATGAACACATTAATAAAACAAGTTAAACAACATCGGCCTTGCTAGCCAGCAAAAAACATTCTTATTCCATATGCTCAAACCCCAATGAATGAAAACAACCTTGAATTTTGATATTGCAAAAGATAAAAATTAAACTACCAAATAATGTCAGGAACTATAAAATATTTTTAGATTCTGCTAGTAATCAAAGTTCGGTCGTCACTGGTTCGTGCCGGTGACGTGCCCGTGTCCTTCGCCAGGGCTTGGGCCCGAGTCCTTAATCCCTCCGAGTGTCTCCAAGTTGGTGAACTTGTGTCCCTCACCCGGGCTTGGGCCTGAGTCCTTAATCCCTCCAAGTGTCTCCGAGTTGGTGAACTTGTGTCCCTCACCCGGGCTCGGGCCAGCTTGCTTGATAGCCCCAAGCGACAACCCATCGAAGAACCCTCCGCAGGCAACTCCCACTGGCGCTTTCGTCTCCATCACGTTGAAGGGTCGAGCTTCGTTCCCAACGAAAACGGCACTGAGCATCGCCAGGACCAAGAGAATGTGGAGAACCCTTGTTGCGCTCCTCATGTTCGATGAAATCACCGACAGAGACAATAAACAGAGAACTTTTTGATGATTCGTTTGGAGGGAGCTTGTGATGCGGAGTCTATGGCCGAGCAGGCACTCTAATATATAGTGCGAGCAACGAAGAGTTTTGTTTGACCGGCTCTTCTTGATGGTCCCGGTTTCCTCGTTCTTCCTCTCCTTTTCTTCGTAGAATAATTAGTCTTTTCCCTGTTCGAAGGCAACGTGAGTATTGGCATTTCTGCATGCAGCCAACTTGAGGAAGCAACGAGGGAGCTTCTGTTGTGGCCGAGAGAGCGCACATGCAAGCCAAGGGAAGAAGGAAGAATGTAGCAGGCGACTCTTTGACCGTTTACTAAAACGTTTGCGCTCATCTAAAGGGCTAGATACATCATATATTACTCTATTTCACACAAGTAGATATAGGGGGACCGAGTTTGAAGGTTTAGAAGATGAGAGACAGAAGTTGGACTGTAATTTCTATGTCTAGTTTTTCAGCGGGCGAGCGAACATAGTCAAAGCAGCCATGGAGAAGCAAGGTATTACCCCAGACCGAAGACCAAAGACCGTGAGGATGACGGTGTATTTCGAAGACTTTTGGGTGGACAGCTTGAATTTTCACAAGCAGACAACAGCGGAACTGTTGGGGAAATCTCCCAAATGTCTTCTTTCAGTATTAACTTGAATTCGAATCACCGTTCTAACACATTCTTGGAATGCCGGCTCTGGGAGCAAAAGCAAGGGAAACTCCACAGTTAACGAAGTTTAGTGATCGGGTGTTAAAGTTGCAATGACCGTCATAAGCGAAATAAAATGATAATGTTAGATAAATCGTGAAACGGTCCCAATGGTAGTGGTCACGAGCAAGAATTAGAACAAGTATTTTTGTCAAGTGTACATCGAGAAGGTCTACCAGAAAAACATTGGCTGCCTAATCAATGTGATCAATTTGGGTGTTACGGAGGAAATAATGCTTGATTACAGGAATGATTCGAATGAATTTGATTTCAACATAGAGCATCACTGCACAATTTCAATGTAGAGCCTCTTTTTCAGGGTCGGATCCTATTGAACGTGCTCGAAAACATGCATAGCATCTCATTGGATACTATGTGTTTGTATGCACATAATAACCACGTTCGGAATTGAATGCGGAACTCAAAATTTGTGCAGAATAGAACATTCCAAATCAAAGAGCCTCATATGGTTACAAACTTCTTTATGACGATTAAGCCACGCAATATATGTTGATTTGATCCTTACACTAGTTTTGTTCTCTCAACTAAGCCCAGCCAGCATGGAACAGGAGTTTCTTCGACTATCATTTTGTAAATGGGTTTACTCTGATGTGTTTAGATATCCTAAAGAGAGTTGGTGGATCTCTTATTGCCTAATCTAATTTTGCACCTACATAGCACTTACATTCACCAATTAATTATACGTTGAACCCCCTTAGATGTGCTTGGAACTTTTGTAAAAGCGAGAGAAGTCGAGCTTCGGATGGGAAATTTATGTATTGCAAAGTAAAAAGTGTTAGGGAAATCCCTTATGATGTTTTGAATATGACAAAATCAATCAAAAGCTATTAATGTGTTTAATGGTTGAGTAATAGATCATGCAGATGATAGAACATGTAAATGATATTGTCAAAGTCTAAAAACGGCCAAAAGACTGAACGTAACACATGTCCAAAGTATATTCTGAAGATTTCTAGACTTCTATATCGAAGTTTGAAGATTGCCAGATTTTAGTATCAAAGTTTGTTCTATATCAGAAATCTGCCAACTCTGATAAATTCCAGAATGAACGTGAATGAAGAACCAGAAGACAGATTCTATGCTGAAGCTGAACTTATTCAAACTGTGTTCAGACCTTAAAGCTAAATCTGTTCAGAAGCAGAATATGTTCAGACTCAGATTGTAAAGTCTATTGCTCTCAAACTTTACATCTAGAACGAGACAGAACATAACATAAGCCCCAAACATATAACGGCTAGTGATCTGGTTTGGATTCTACATCAAGATTAATTTGATAGACTTAATCTAATTGATTGACGATTGGATCTTAAAGACAAGAACTTTCTATATGAATGAGTTCTACTTATGGAACCAAGATTCTGTTTGTATGGGCGATCGGAATCAATTTGGCATTCTACTTTTGTCACTCAATGGCTACCAAATTTTCTAGATACAGATTTGTCCAATGGGTAGATCGAAAGTCGATCCTCAAGATACTGTCCAACAGCTAGTTTGGAAGTAGAGGAGTATTTAAGGAGATTAAGGACCAATGACCAAGTAAGAGACAGAGCGTAGAATTTATAATTTCAAAGTCTGAGCGACCTTCGATCATACTCTTGTCTCTCGTGAGCTTAAACGTTTGTGATCGTGAGAAAAATACCAAAATAGTGACTTAGTGAGATAGTGTGATCTACTACTAAGTATTTGCACTCAAAGTTATAATCTATTGTTGATCGCATAGTGGAATCCAGCTAAAAGGCTATTACCATTTGGAGAGTGGACGTAGGCTTGATCTAAGCTGAACCACTATAAATCTTGTGTTCTTATTCTCTTCTCTAAACTTCTTTATTTTGTTCGTATTTAATTGCTAAAGTCTGAACTCGCTCAAAGTCTGTTATTCCTCAGACTCAGTTTCAAAGTCTGTTGTTCTTCAAACTCAGATTCAAAAGCAAAATATTTTTATTGTTCTTTGCGAAAATTATACTTCACACCTATTCATCATCCTCTAGGTGTTCATACTAGAACTTTCAATTGGTATCAAAGCCAAGTGCTTGTTTTATAAAAATATTTTTACTTTTGAGTTAAAAATCTTCTATGGCTAGTATCTTGGCACTAGGACTTATGGAAGGGCAAAGCAATATCAAGCCACCATATTTTGATGGAAATGAACACAACGTGTGGAAGAACAAGATGAAAGCATTCCTGAGATCTAGAGATCCCTTGCAATGGGATGTTGTGGAAAAAGGAATCAATCCCACTGCCGCGTTTACATCAAATAAGAATGGCAAAGACAAAGAAACCAAACCCCCCGCTCTTATATCTCGGACGGAGATGTCGAAAAGAGAAGCTCTTGATGCGAAAGCAATTTATTCTTTATATTGCGCATTGTCTCTTGTTGAATATAACAGAATCTCTTCATGTGAAACCGCTGAAGAAGTTTGGGATAAACTTCAAGTTACTTATGAAGGGACTAATCATGTAAAAGAGACAAAAGTAAACTTTATGCTCGGCAAATATAAATCATTCAAGATGAAGTAAGGAGAGTCGATTAGAGATATGTTTAGCCGTTTTATAGAAATTTTAAATGGTTTAGCATATCAAGGTCAGCCAATTTCTTTCTGAATGAAGGTCAACAAACTCTTGTGAGGTCTTTCAAAAGATTGCAACCATGTAAATACCTCAATAAGAGAAACTTAGAGGATTATGCCACCCTTCAATCCTACGAAGTGGAACAAATCAACAATGAAGATCCTGAAGGTAAAAAATCCATTACTTTAAAATCTAACGTTGATTCTAATGATACAAACTCAGAAAATGACATGGACGACGAAGAACTTGCTTTTATGATCAAGAAATTCAAAAAAGCTGAGTAGAAAAGGAAGGAACTTCAATGGAAGAAAACAATACAAGCAAAATGGGCAAAAAAGAACCATGAAAGAAGATGATCAGCAAGGAAATATATACTTGATGGCACATTCAGAATCTGAGTCTGACTTAGACACAGACTCAGAATCAAAGTCTAACTGAGATACAGACTCAGAATCTGATGAGGAAATCGAGATAAGCCATTTAAAAATTCCTATCAAAGTTTCAAAGTATATAAATGAGCTTTGCTCAAATCTCAAATCTTTTCTTAAAAGGATCTTCGAACTTAAAAAGGAAAATTCTCGGCTTAGGCAACATAATCGTTCTTGAAAAGAAAAGTTTGAAATTTTGCAAAAAGATTTTCTACCAACAAAAGAAAGTCGAGATTTACTTGTCAAAGAAAATGATTCATTAAAAAAGGAATTTTCAAATAATACGACAAAATTTTCAAAAGGTTCAAAAACATTAGAGTATATTCTTTCCATACAAATACCTTACTATAATAAGTTGGGACTTGGTTTCAACAAGAAAAGTGATTCTCTAATAGATTTTCCTAAAGTCAATGAGAGACTTAGACAAAGACCTCCTAGACTTGCGTACAAGAAGCATTTTGAAAGGATTTTTACAAAACCTGTTGGTTGAAATGCCCTCAAGTGTTCAAGTTGTGGAGACTCGAAACACTTTGAGAAAGAATGTCCTACAGTATGGAGACCTATTAAGAAAGATTGGGTAAAAACAACAAACTCTACTAACTCTCATGGACCCAAGAAAAAATGGGTACCAAAGAAAAGATGAGTTATTTTTGCAGGAAATAAAGGAAAAGAAGAAAGAGAATTCGGTAAGAAAGGTATATTTGATTTGAGTACATAATTCAAAAATTCTCATTATACTTGTACTCTCTTTGTGCCTTACTTGATTTAGACTTTATTATGACCGTATTCAATGATTTGTTTTATTGAAGAAAGAATCATGTGATTTATTTTTGTGATTCGAGATTTGATTTGATACGTGTAATAATTTTTGATATCCTGCTTAGAGATAATTGTCACGCCCCGATCCTCGGACGCGCGCACATCCTTTTACTTGGTCGATTATTAAAATGCGATATCCTAGGACTATGTATCGCCGACCCTTTCTTTTGATTAAGCACATGCGGAAGCAGTTATAAATCCCCAGACAATAAAACAATGGGATAGGAAAGTAGGCCATATTTTTCATATTGAAATTCATAACCACACTTTCATTAACAGCACAACTCATAGTATATTTACAATACTATTTACAACATAAAAGTCTCACACCTATCTACACTAAGACAGGGTGCACAAAAGGGATGGGATCTCAATCCACATCTGGGTTGTATTCAAGATCCCTCTCTGGATCTTCTTCTTCTTCAAAAGTCTTTCTCCCCTTCAGGTTCCTCTTCCTTAGCTTCTCCTCAGGGTCCTGAAATGGTTATTCAATAACCAATGAGACCACGTCTCAGCGAGTCCTACCCCCTACGACTCGATTAGTAAACTAATACACCATACGGTTGCCTAAGCACAACACGAGTCAGAGGACTTACCTTAGCCTCAGTTCCAACCTGCAATTCAAGGTTAAACACAGATATTCAAACAATTCACGACGTCCGATCAAGCATTGATCAATCGACTTAGTCGATTACATGTCAGTCTGACCATCTCTAGGTCATTCCCACTCATACCACGATTTCCCAGTGGTGTACTCATTCACCAAATCACATGTGTTTCTCGGGCGTCGTTTTCGCCAATGACATACCGATCACCGACACCATGCATTCTTTAAGGCGCCGTTTTCACCAGTGATAACCTTGATCACCGAACCACGTGTCCTTTCAAGGGCGCCGTTTTCGCCAAGGTGACATCGGCTATAAACAACATCGTGCGTTCTTTAAGGCGCCGTTTTCACCAGTGATATTCCCATAACCACCGAACCACGTTTGTCTATAAGTCATTTACGTGCGTTCTTTAAGGCGCTGGTTTTCGCCAGTGATACTTCCAATCACCGAACCACGTATGTCCAATAACATCGTACCTGATTGGTCTCAGCCAATAACATTCTCAGCTAGCTCTCACCATTCTCCCTACTATATAGCCCATCAACGTACTGTGCTCTATACTCATGCTTGGCCATTACCAATCAAATATTCAATAACAAACATTTAAGGATAAATCCTCAAATTTCACAATTAATTCAATTCCACACAACGTAGAGCTCAAATGAATAAACGAGCTGCACCACGACAATCAGCACGAAATTCCGGTCACCGGCCATCCTGGTTGAATTTCCGGAAAAATAATTAATTAAATAAATAAATTTCGAAAATAAATAAATAAACATTGAAAAATCCAATTTAGGCCCATATTGCCTTATTGGAGCCCGAAACGGGTCGGGAAAAATCCCGAGATGCATTCAATAAATAACCAAACATTTCTACTTGCTAATAGCTAGGTCTAACCACCTAACATGCATCATTAAGTCACTAAACTAATTGTTCTAACCTAATCTAACCACCTAAGTGCATGTAATTAAATCTAACCAACCCTAAGGCATAATTAGCAAACTAATAAAGCATTAGTGAGTAAAACTCACTTGGAAAAAGCGGGGATTGAATCACCGCAACGGCGACGCGACGGCGGCCGAATTCCAAACTTTCGGCGGCGTCGGCGGACACTCGGGCCGGGCTCAAAAGCCTCACAAGCCTGCAGAAATTTCTGGGCTTAGGCCTGCTGGAATCCTTGGACCGAACTTGGATTGGGCTGGGCTTGAAGACTTCAACTGGGCTGAAAATAGGCTGGGCCCAAAGCTGAAACTAAAACTTGCTGGGCTTCATTGGATTGGGCTTCAAGAGGGCTGAAACGAATTGCTGGCCTGGGCTGGAAATGCCTCTGCAGATGGGCTGACGCAAGCTCAACTGGAGATGGGCTTTGCTGGGCGTGGAACCTAGTCTTGGGCTGAAGATACACGGACGACTGGGCTTGGAATTCGCTGGGCTGCTGGAGATGGCATCACGAAAATGGAACAGCAGGCGTGAGTTGCTGGGTCAACACGGAGGCGTCTAGCTGAGAACTCGCTGCTTCGCTGACCGAGTGAAGGGCTCCTGGCAGCTGGATTCGAGCGCGGCTTCAGCTGAAGACGTGAGCTGAGCGAGCAGCAGCTTTGGTCTTCGTGCACTGGAGTTTCTTCAATGTTTCGGCAGTCCAAGACTTCGTGGCTTCGCTGGGTCGACGGGTTGGAGAAGATTGAAGACGGAAGCTGCTCGCGGACGCTGCTTCGCTGGACGCACGAAGCGGTGAGGAGCTTCAGTCAACAAAATGGTTTCGGTGCTTGCTGTGGTCTTCGATGGTTGACCGGGGAAGCAGAATCGCGGACAGCTGGTCGCGGATGGAGAGAAGATGGCGTTCGGTGGAGTCTTCGTGAGTGGAGGGGCGACGCGCGCGCTTAAGGAGCTGCGGGCGTGAGATCAGGGTCTTCGATGGAGATGCTGGCGTGCGACGCTGAAAATGGGCAGCTTCGGTCTTCGAGATTCACGGTTGCTGCTCAGTCAACAAACGAGGCCATCGAGGAAGGCTCTGACCGAAGGGGACCAACGGTAGTGGGGGCTGGCGTGAACTTCAGTTTTCGAAGAGAAGAGCTGCAGGTTCTCAACCGAAGAAAAATGAAAGCGGAACGGCAGAGAATCAGAAATCGAGCAGAAGCTGAGACCGCCGAGTCCAAATGAAAAGGAGCCGTGTGCGAGGAAGAAGATAAGAGAGAGGGTGGGCCATCCTTGCCAATTTTCCACAAGAAATATCTTCAACAATCAATCTAGGCCAAGCATTAAACCTTGGCCTTCATTAGGCCACACCAACAACTCTAACAACTTCTCAATTGGTCAATTTTGGGCTAGGGGGAGGGGAGTTACGAATTTTAAAAATCTCAGCTTCAATTGGACATTCATCCCATCCAAATTTCATCTCAATTGGCCCTCATAAAATCAATTGGTCCTCCATCAATTACCCCGGCATTTTTCCTCACTCAAGTATCCTTCATGCTTCTCAATTTCACAATCGAAAACCATTTTCGACATTCTCTGCACTAAAACAACCCGGCGACGACTTTTTCCCAAAAAGTGTCAGTTGTCAGAAAAATCTTCTGAGACTGAGTCGATGCTCCTAAAATTTATTGTGACATGGCCAAAACTTCAATTTCTGAAATCGGACTCGAATTGGCGGTTAATTTTCATTCGGCGCGTTTTTAGCGTGACCTAGACTATCGGGTAGTTTTCAGAACTTTTTAAGGCAAATGACCCGTGGTCGATTTTCTTCGAGCCACTATGAACCCACTTGACTCAATGGCGACTCTTGATTGTCGTGAAAATCTCGAGTATTCAATTACGGACACAGGGTACCAAAACAATAAGAAAATCAGTCTAGTGTTGGCCGACGAGAATTTTCTAATTCAGTGGTGTCACCCACGATTAGTCACATATCTCAGTCGAACCGACCTATCTCTGATCTCTAATCGATTTTATACTGCGTCGCAATGGCCTCTAAAGATAGACACGGTCAAGAAGCCGATTCCTGATCGAGTTCTCAAGTCTATTGCCTTAAAATTCCTTAATAATTTCCCCAGCTAGTCTAGTTATCTCGAGAGTGATCGGCTCTGAGAATAACCCTATAGACGCGTCAATGAAATGCCCGATTAATTCAGTAGAAGACAGGGTTGAAAATTTGGGATGTCACAATAATTGACTTTATTTGGTTTGATTTTATGCTCTCAAATTGTCATATTTTGCAAAGTGAAAATCTGTTTTATGTGATATTAATTTATTATGCAAGATATTCGTAAATACTCAAAGATTTCATTCTCCTTGATTTTGTCGTACTATGACTAAGTGAGAATTTATTTTTCAAAATATCATTGTGCATAATATTCTTTCTTTGAATAGTTTGTTATGATGAATTAAGAAAGAATTTGTTTATCTACAGAGATTTTCTATTTTACTCTAACGAGATAGAAGGATCCAAATCAATGGATACCAAAAAAGAAATTAGTTGATTGCAGGAAATTCAATAAGGCAAGAATGATTGCGAATCTACGCAAATTTTGGTGCAATCAGAAAAATATCTCCTACGAAGATTGGTAATTATTTTTTTTTTCAATGGTATATTTCAAACATATACCATGGGTAAGAGAATATTTTTTATCATCCCGCCTTATAAATTTCTACGTGCATTTATTATAATTTTGGATGATTGTTTATTATATTGCAAATATCTTTTGTCATAAATATAAGGCATTGCAATTTTTGCATGTGAGAAATATCTATTTTCTTTTTGTGAAATGCATCAATAATATATATCTGAGATTTATGCTCAAGGAAATCCCTTTGATCTCGAAAGATATTATTGCATATTCTTGCTATATTCATAAAAGATATTTTATATCTAGCAAGTTTGATTTGCAAATCAAAGGAAGATATTACTTGATTTTTTTTTTTTTTGCAAAGATTATTATCTATTATACAAGATTTTGCAAGTGGCAATAGAATCTTCCATATGAATTTTGGAAAGCTCGATCAGAAAATCATGGAGATTCTATACTATCTTTTGGAGGTTCAAAAATTCTATTCCTTGTGCAAAATTTTTGCTTATTGAGGAAATCCCTTATGTATCGTACGGAAGGTTGAGTAGTTCTGAATTTTAATAATTGATCATTTTATATATGCTATTCAATTTATTTATTTGAAGAAATGACATTATATATTACATGGATATTATTACAGCTTATTTGTGCAAAAAGTTCGTTAAGTTTATGCAGGTTGAATTCGAGAAGAGCTTGATTGAAGAAAATAATTTTTTGCCTCGAATTTCAAAATGCAAGTGATCATTGCGGATGTTGTTGCTACAAAAGGAATAATGGAAAAATATTTTGTTCAACGTGCACAAGCAACAATTGTTTCTATTCGCAAATATTGTCATGATGACAGGGGGAGAAAGTGAATCCAAGAGAAAGGAAAGAATCGTGATCATCTCAAAAAGGCAACAAATTGAGGAGGAGCTTTGGTCAATTATGGAAAAATCCTTTCGGATTGATCGTGATCTTATTATGGAAGGAAGGAAAAGGTAAATACATTAGAATTTAAGTTCTACAAAATCCGATTAGTGCATCTCTTATTACCTTTTGTCATTAACAAATCTCTTATTGATATTATAATTTTATTATGACAAAAAGGATAAGTGAATTTTATAATGCATCTATGATTTTTATTGGATATTTGCTGATATATATGATCGAAATGAGTTATATTGCATATCTTTAATATTTGACTTACTTTATAAATGCTGATTTTCTTTTTTTATAAATTGTGCAAGATATATTTGTTATCATTTTATATTCTCTACGTGATACTATTTCTATTGTTATCGCTTTTTGATTATGACAAAAAGGGGGAGAGAATATAAATATGAATATGTGTTGATATTATAATGTTGAGCTGCGATTATTTTTCTATATATTGTTATGCTCAATCTATTTGTTATCTTTTGCTATCTTTTGATGGAAATTATGTTGTGTTTAAGATTGCCTTGATTTTTTATTATCTTTAAAAGTGTGATTACACATCTACATATTCAGAGATTATTTTGTCATCATAAGAAATGGGGAGATTGTTAGGGAAATCTCTTATAATGTTTTGAAGATGACAAAATAAATCAAAAGCTACTAACGTGTTTAATGGTTGAGTAATAGACCATACAGATAATAGAATATGTAAATGATATTGTCAAAGTCTAAGACAACCAAAAGATTGAATGTAGCACATGTCTAAAGTATATTATGAAGATTTCCAGACTTCTGTGTCAAAGTTTGAAGATTGCCAGACTTTAGTGTCAAAGCCTATTCTACATTAGAAGTTTGCCAATTCTGACAAATTTCAGACTGAACGTGAATGAAGAACAAAAAAACAGATTCTATGCTGAAGCTGAACTTATTTAGACTATGTTTAAACCTTAAAGCTAAATCTGTTTAGAAGCAGAATATGTTCAGACTCAGATTGTAAAGTCTATTACATTCAGACTCAGATTGTAAAGTCTATTGCCCTCAGACTTTACATCCAGAAC
The DNA here is from genome assembly GCA_028830015.1 of Eucalyptus grandis x Eucalyptus urophylla. Classification (NCBI taxonomy): domain Eukaryota; kingdom Viridiplantae; phylum Streptophyta; class Magnoliopsida; order Myrtales; family Myrtaceae; genus Eucalyptus; species Eucalyptus grandis x Eucalyptus urophylla. The sequence goes on from CM054199.1 coordinate 25,934,267, forward strand.
GAGATAGAACATAACATAAGTTCCAAATATATAACGGCTAGTGATCTGGTTTGGATTTTACATCAATATTAATTTGATTGACTTAATCTAATTGATTGACGATTTGATCTTGAAGACAAGAACTTTCGATACAAAGAAGTTCTACTTATGAAAATTAAGATTCTGTTTGTATGGGTGATCGGAATCAATTTGTGATTCTACTTTTGTTACTCAACAGTTACCAAATCTTTTAGATACAGATTTGTCCAATGGGTAGATTGGAAGACGATCCTCGAGATACTGTCCAACGGCTAGTTTGGAAGTGGAGGAGTATTTAAGGAGATCAATGACTGACGAGCAAGTAAGAGACGGAGCGTAGAATTTATAATTCTAAAGTCTGAGTGACTTTCGATCATACTCTTGTCTCTCGTGAGCTTAAACGTTTGTGATCGTGAGAGAAATACCAAAATAGTGACTTAGTGAGATAATGTGATCTACTGCTAAGTGTTTGCACTCAGAGTTGTAATCTCTTGTTGATCGCATAGTGGAATCTAGCCAGAAGGCTGTTAGTGTTGAAGAGTGAACATAGGCTTGATCTAAACCGAACCACTATAAACCTTGTGTTTTTATTCTCTTTCTTGAACTTCTTTATTTTGTTCGTATTTCTATTTAACTGCTAAAGTCTGAACTCATTTTTCAAACTCAGTTTTAAAGTCTATTGTTCTTCAGACTCAGTTTCAAAAGTCTGTTGTTCATCAAACTCAGATTCAAAAGAAAAATATTTTTATAGTTCTTTGCGAAAATTTTACTTCACAGCTATTCACCCCCCTCTAGATGTTCATACTAGCACTTTCAAAAAGGAACTTGTACATCTGTGAAAGGAGTCCCAAAATTCTTACATTCATGGTTGTAATTAGAAAGGAAATATCTCTTATCCGTGGAACTTAGATTAGATGTTATTGACACCAAAAAAATACTGAAGTTTCAACAGATGACTCGGATTAGGAGAGACCGAGTAAAACGCGGCAGAAATAAAGTTCGCTAAATGTTGGGAGTTGACAAAAAAGTCAACCCTGTAGTGATTGGTAATGGATTGGATTAGACACAAGGCAGTCATCCAATTCGTGGAACCGATTATCTCGGGAGCAACTTGTGAAATAAATATAGTTGTAGGACCAAAACAATTATTAGATCCGCCGATTTCGGAAGCCACTAGCTGCAATGGCCGAGAATATGGGTTGTTGTAATTGTCACGAAGTAGAACCATAGGAGGAACTATTGATGTTGAGCCTAATGTTGAAATAGTGGGTTTGCTCGTAACTATTTATAAATACATGTTGAATTTTACGAGTCACATAGAATTTTTTTGCCTTTTTTGCCCTTTTTTTCTGTGTTAACTGTGTTAGCCGGTGGTAATAGTTACAAGTATTAAGATTATGATTCGAGCAAGGGACTATCTTCACATTTTAGTACCCATTTATATGAATGGCCACAATCATTTCCTGTCACGCAAGTGCAATTGAACTCTAAACTTTTAAAAAGTTGGTGTATTAAAGTCCTTCAATTAACTTCATCTAACTTGACAAATGGACAATGTTAATAATTTTTAGGACTTAATTACACATTTTGAAAATTTTAAGATTCAATAGCACTTTTATAACAAATTTTAGAATTTTCAATGTGCTTATTCATTATTTTCACCATCCTATATGTTGAGCGAGTCTAACATATTGAGTTTGTCTAACATTTTTCAAGCTTGTCTAACATTTTCCAAGGGACGACAAGTTATAAAACTTATTGTTTAAGTTCAATTGAGTTTTATAACTTTTAAAATTCGCAATCAATCAACTCTCACCGTACTCTATGCAATTTGACTAATTAGGAAAAAAGAGTGGTGACCCTTTTATTACTTTATTGAGACACATAGCATCGATGCGGCGCTTGTTAGCACAATAAAAACTTGAAAATATAAAAGGCAACAAAAGGATAATAATCAAAAAAAGAAAAAGAGGATAAAAGGAGAAAAAAAAGAATGAAACCACAAAAAACCAAAAAAATTATGAAAAAAATTCCAGCTGCCATGGCGGAATAGCCAAGTTTTGACAAAGCTCGAGCGACCCTAGTCCTGAGCTTGATGAAATTTGAGCGGCCATGGCCAAGCTCGATGAAGCTCAGGAGGCCATGGCCACGAGCTCGAAGAACTTCCTGCTGCCATGGTCGTGAGGTCTAAATCGCCGTTGCTCCACGAGCTCGATGAATTTCGGTGTAAGATCCCCCATTCGACTTCTATTCTATTGACACCTTCACCTGCTGATCAATCCGGAACAATGGAATATGAAGCCGTGCGGACGGCCACAGAGTTCGAACCTCCTCGACTGACATCGCCACTGGTAGAACCTTGGGTACTTGGAATCCTGTTCCTTTTAGCCAAGCGAGTCTCAACTTCTTTTTCTTCTCCTTCTTTAATGCTCAAAGTCCCAACATCACAATTCCATTTTTGTCTAAATTGCGGAGTAAATGGGCTTCTAGATGCGGTATTTCGTTAGTGATCCTTTCGGGTCCTTGGCTTGTCACATGAGTCTGAATTTCATATTTCCGTATGTGAAAAGAAGTATAAATATCTTCATATACCAGACGCTCGCTAATGAGTACTGCATCTTCAAAATTGTAACCTTCCCATGGTAGATAAGCTACTAATACATTTTTACCCAAAGCGAGTTCGCCACCAACTGTAGCGGCACCATCCGCTAAAATTTGTCCTTTTTTAATGCATTTACCCCGTGGAACCTGGGGTTAGCTAATGCATAGAGGAGAAAACTGAAAAGTGATGAAGAGAATGTTAAAATATTTAAATAATAAATCATACATTTATATAATAATTTAAACTTTTAGAATAGTTGACGGTGTTCTCACAAAATTTTATATGATATCAAAGCTGAAGCTATGAATTCAATTCTTTTTGGACCCCATTTGCCTCCTCAGTTATATTTCCATGCTTAGTATTAGGCAAAAAACCAGATTAAGCATGAGAGAAACTATTAGATATTTAAATAATAAGCCATGCTTTCATCTAATAGTTTAAACTTTTAGAATAGTTGATAGACTTTTAAAACAGTTGACAGTAACCTCACAAAAATCTCATAAAGAGTTCACCAGATCTTTATTGCCGATCATCTTCAAGTATTGCTAGTGTTGGGGTTGATGGGGATGTATGAAAAATCAGTGAAACTCTCCATGTATCACCTTCCCCTACCCTATCTAGGATATCTATGCATAAGAACTCCACTGCTCGTTAGCAGTCATGGTATTATGCGGGTCCTATGACAATGAAACATACTTATATCAATTGAAGATTTTCAAGCAAATGCCGAAATGACGGCAGAAGGCGTTATCATCTCTACGTTCAGTTAGTGGAGGAAAAGGAAAATCCGGCGAATATATTGTCGGCATAGGAAGTCCCTTGTCAATTCAAATTGTCGGGCACAAAATTTTAGGTGATAAACCTCAAAGCCAGGGAAGAATTTCCCTCTCTTTGAAAACTGGAGAGGGAGGTCGACAGAAGCCAAGAGCGTCTTCCAAAAACACAAGCTGGCAGTTAGCAGAATTGACATTGAAAGAGCGTGCTCAAGAATTGGTAAGAGTGGATGGCCGAGTAGCCAACCACCAAAATTGTGTGGGAAGAAAGGATCAGAGTCTAAGCCAGAAGGCCCGCGAAAAACGATGACTTCAGTTGGCAAAAGAGTTGGGAAGTTCAAACAAAGCCATCCTAGGATAACCGAGATGGCTCTGTAAAGAATAGCAAGTACAGTTCATCCCAAAGAGATGAGCTTCTTGTAAGAGAGAGAAAGTAAGCCAGATCGACGAACTCTTTGGAATTTTTTAATGTTTGTTGACAAAAGACAAAAGGAGAAAGCCAATGAAGAAGAAAGGCTGTATGTTCCTCAGATGAAACTTCTCCCTCGAACCGAGACTATTTGTCGATAAACGAATTGTAGGAAAGATCATGAGGACAAATCAGATAAATATGAGCATTGGTCTGTCTCTAACGCGGGAACGTCGGTATGGTGAGGGGAGACAAAGACTGATGGACAGTGGTTTTAAAGAAAGAAAGAAACAATTCACAGAAGAAAAACCAGATGAGCAAAGAAAACTTATCAAACCAAATTCCAGATCAAAGTTAAGGCCACAAAGTTCAAAAGCCTGGTTAATTCTTGCTTGTTTCCAAATGGTCAACATGTGAGGCTTTATCCTTGAGATCTACTAAAAAAATCGTGCATAAAAAAAAATCAAAAAACATGACTCGCCAATTTATTTTTCAACCAAGCGTTTTTCAGAAATGAAATGTCGATGGATAAGGAGATTTCTTGGAAACATTAGTAAAAATTCGGTGGAACCGATAGTATTTAAAATAAGGGCTGAGAATAACTTGATCAGTGTTATCTTTATTCCCATCCATGAATTAGAGTGGCCTACGTTTTCGTTCAAATCCCCATAGATTAGTAAACCAACCAATATACACCTCAGGACGGCTAAAAGAGAGTGATTAGTGAGAGAGCTAGTATAAGCACCTAGAAGGGCGTGAATAGGTGAAAAAATAATTTCTCGAGATATAAGAGCAATACTAAGCAGACAATAGAAAAGAAATTCTTCTTTGGTTAACAAAACGAATTATGATCAAAGTAAAGCAGAGAGTAGGGAAGAGAAAATTGAATACAAGGTTTATAGTGGTTCGGCTTATTCCAAGCCTACGTTCACTCTTCCGCACTGACAGCCCACCGGTTGGATTTCACTATGAACAAAAGAGTTATTACAACAAGTCTCTTCTTTGATTCCACAGTGTAGATACTCTACCACACTTCCTCAAGTTTCTCAGAATATAAACTCTCTTTTGCGTACAATGTTTCGCTCAGTAAATGAATTGACTAAGAACAAAGAGCTTCAGACTTTGGAATTCTTCTATCGCGCACCCACTCGAACAACTAGAACATCTTCCTTTTATACTCCTTTATGCTATCATACCATTGGCACTTACTAAATGAATTCCTCCAATCTACCCATTGGACGGAATCAATTAGGAAGATCATTCGAGCTATTAAAGGAACATGTCGATAACCCATCAATCCTGCTCACCCATACAATCAGGATTTCGATTTCCATAAGTAGAACCTTCCAAGTATACTTCACCAATCATCGGATCCTTAATCTCTGAATCAATCATGATCAAATAAATTATTCCGTTATGACATATCCAGCCAAGAGATCTTCTCCAGTCGATAAGGTCAAATCCTTAATAAAATATCAAGTTCTGGATAACCCTTCTTCGACGGATTAGAAACTGTCAATGAGAATAGGCTTTGAGTCTCGAGTCTGGCAATCCAGAGGTCTTCATACTTTGAATAGTAGAGTCTGCAAATCTTCAGACTAGACTGATGGAAACGTTTTGTTAGCTTCAAAATACTCCAGGAAGATTTCTCCAACAATTAGTGCCATGGAGGTGAAAGCTTGAAGACGATTCAATTTGCGAAAGAGCAAATGAAAGGTGTGGCCTTTGGTTCAGTTTGCGCCATCTAAATAAATAGATTGTCTAATGGAACGACGTGGCGTTTCGTGAAAGGGCTTGGCAAGAGATGAGCGGATTTATCGGTGAAAAGGTGTGAACTGAAAAGGTACGATCAATTTGCTTTTCTCTTCAATCTTTAGATAATGGTTGTTCACGAATATTAAAAAGAATGAAAGAATGATTCAATTCTTTTAGAAGGGGCATGTGACACCAAAAAAAACGTCCAAGTTCCTAACCGATGACTCGGCTGACAGAGGCTGGGAAGAAAGACATAGAGACGAGGAATCACCAAGTGTAGAGAGCCGCTGGTCGACAAACCTAATTGGTTGACAAAAGAATATAGTTTTAGCCGACGGAGTATACGGGTGAAAATAGCCATCTTGAAGCAAAACTTCGACCAATGTAGATCAATTTGATCAACAGAAAGGCTATGATTGCGGTAACCGTTGGCGAAGTGAAAATAAAACAACTTTTCATGTGATGGAGCTGATGATTTCATATGCAATCACTGGAGAGGCAACCATAAAGTAGTAATTCCGACACACGTGTCTACTAATAGAGCCCACAATTCCAGAGCAACCGATAATGGCAACCATGGAGAAGTGGAGAAGATACATGGTAGTGGGGTCAATTAACTCTAAGTAACTATTTATAGATAGGAATTGCTGTCGATAGTAGGTATAAATGCTTAAATTGCAGTTTATAGAAATGACTGCCAATCAATCAATAAACATCGGTTGCTCATTTTCAGCTTCAAGTTTATCTTTGCATTTCCTATACTTTTATATGGCAGGTAACAATTGTTTCCAAAACCAATACCTTTAATTTTTTTGTCATTTACACTTCTTGTCCATGAATCAACAAATGACCCTACACACCCCTTGATGATTTACTTATTGATCCACTTCTTGAAATGTGTTTCATCTTATAAAGCTAGTAAGAACACCTAGTGGAGGGGGTGAATAGGTGTTTGAAAGAATTTTTGAAAAGTAAATAAATTTTGAATAAAGTTTGGGAACCAAATAGAGTTTGATAAGCAAGTCACCGAATTTCTGATGAAAATTCAGAATCAGATAAGAAAAGGAATAGATTTTTGCAATACTTTAAAATGATACAACATATTTAAATGAAAAGAGTTAAGGGAAGAGAAAATTGCATATGGGATTTATAGTGGTTCGAGTTAGATTAAACCTACGTTTACTCTCCCACGCTGGCAGTCTTTTGGCTCGAAATCACTATAGTATCAACAAAGAAGTACAATAGTTTGAGTGCAAACACTTAGAGGAAAATTCATTTTCCCTCACTAAGTCACTCTTCTTGTGCTTTTTTTTTTCTTGAATACAATTTGTAAGAACTGTTGATGAAGAACAAGTGGTTGGAAAGACTTCGGACTTTGTAATTTCAATTTTCACACCCTATGTCAAATAGATTGAATGACCTCCTTAAATACTATTCCATGCCTCACTACCCATTGGCATTTTCCAGAGAAGCTTATTCTAATCCATTGATTGGACATAATTGATTAAGGAAATTTTATAGCCGTTTGAAAATTGAAGTGAAAATCCATTGATTTTGGTCACCCATACAATCAGAATCTTGGTTCCATAAGTAGATGCTTCCAAAAAAGAAACTTGTCTTCAAGATTGATTTCATCAATTTGTGATTGATTCCATCGATGTATTTATAAAAGGTAAGTGAGATTCTTCGCTAGAGAGCTGGATGTTTAAGAATAAATTCCTATTGTGTTCAATTTGAATACTTGTCGCACGATCAATAAATCTGAGTTTGATTCTGGAATTGGTTTTAGTCTAAATTGCGTCAGAGTGGGAGAGACTTTTGGAATGAATAGACTTTGAGGAGAGTCTGCAATATAACTTCAGAAGTCTACTATTCTTCAGAATAAAAATAAGAACAAGAAAATTTTGTTTCAAAACTTGGTAGGAGTTTTCTCAACATCATCGACCTCTTTCAATGAAAGAATAAGTGATGGACAAAAATGTAACTTAAGTTGATAAAACAATCAAAAGGTGATCCATAAAATTTCGTACATCTTCTAAAACCGCATGTTTATTCTTTTTATAAACTCAAAATAAATCAAAGTTCCAAAGTTATTCCTTTTTTTCACTATCTGTCGTCACACACGACTCTTTCTGTATAAGAAAAACACGATAATTTCATCTAACCAATGCCTATGAACCTGCTCAATGCTGCCGAAACGAGAAGTTGTCTATTGAGCTCCATTGCGTGATCAGGTTGGGCTTTCACCAAATGGCGCTTTTCCAGTCGTGGCGCTTTTCCAGTCGTGAAGAGCGTTTTCTAGCGACCCGTGTGTTTGTTTTTCCCTAGACAGTAGTTTTCCTTATTGATCCGATTTTTTGTAGTGGTCGTGAGCAAGAATCAGAACAATTAATTTTTTAATCTGTATTTTGGGAACTTTCACCGGAAAAACATGAGCTGCCTGATCAATGTGATCATTTTCCCAAAGATGCACGTGCCTTCTGCGGGCAAGAATTTCAGTCATCAACGATTGTTGAAGTGGCCGCGTCGAATCCAACTTGCGGTCTCTAATTGTGATACAAATTTGAAAATGAGTGCATGGTCATCTACTCTAAAAACTAAGCTATACTAGGAATTTAGTTTTATGTCTGAACATGCCGAAACCACAAAACTCCAGTCTATTCACTTTTTTATATTAGATCGACTGATCTCATGTGGACTTGAAATGAGAGAAAAGGTACCATTCATTTAAGTCCAGATTCAATAAGAACACCTGGTTGGGCTAGCCAGCAGAAAAAAGAAAACACATCTTATTGAAAATCAAACTCGATGCTACTCGGAACTAAAATTGACCCGCAACGTCTGGGCTTGGGGGTGGGGGTCCTCCATGTCCGGGACCACGTGGGCTTGGACCAGATGAGTGCACTTGAAGTAGCTTGGACCGGATGGGTCCAAGTGATGGACCATCAACGAACCTCCCCCTGGCAAATTGTATGAGAGCTTTCTTCTCCAATGCATTGAAGGGTCGAGCTTCAGATTTGACGAAAATGGCGTTGAGCAATGCTAGGACAAGGAAAATGTGGAGGGCCCTCATGGCACTCCTCATGCTCGACAAGACACAAGAAGGCGTTACGAGAGTTGATCTGTATGTGTTAGTGTAGTTTGGTAATCGAAGAGGGATAATTTATAGTGGATATGGAGCACCTTAGAAGGAAAGAAGATCTACGAACATCACCGATAAAGAAGGAAATCAGAATCAATGTCGCCAATGGAAACAATAATTAATTATATGGCAACAATTTAACTTTATGTTTAATTTGTGTTCCAAATATAGTATGGGTAGGTACCGAGGATGGTGATGAAATGAGGTTTAGTTGACCGGCTCTTTGTGATGTTTCTCGCTTTTCTTGTTCTCTTTTTGATTTTCTTCTTTAATAAGACTAGCTAAAAAGGCACAAGCATGTCAATAGGGAGGGAAAAAGACATGAATTGCATTATCTATTTGGGAAGGGATTTAAATTTTCATGAGATAAGGAGAGTTAATTTAAGTTTATAATACATGAGATATTTGGGGTGAGAGAAATAATTTCCTAATAGCGCCGTTGTTCTTAAAAAAAGAACGGTCCCTTCTCTGCCTTTAATTTTTCCAAGGAAACCTATTGATTTGGAATGAAAACTTCAATCATTGGGATTTTGTCTATTTCTACAATAAGAGTCCTTAAATGTGAATATTTAAAAAAATAAGAAAAGGGGAAATCCCATTGAGTGAGCTCAAAACTCAAACGGCCAAATAGAGCTAGACAGCGTGCCCCATTTTCATCTAACGGTACAGCTGATTTTGGTATTTCTTTGTGTATCAACAAGGACAGCAAGAGCAGTGTCCTAATTCAGGAACATATCCTTTCCTTTTATGATGAATCCTCCCTTCGAAACAAATGTAGGCCAGAAAGCACAATCCACCTAAAACATGTCCCAAAGGTGCTAAATCGTTTAACCTCAATGGCATAACTTAATAACCCTTCCAACAGGAACTGATAGTTCAATCAGAAAAAAATAGAATCCGATTAAATTCATCAGAAAATGCTTCAACTTCCCCACGTTTATTTGCTTGCGACAGACTGCGCAACGTCGGAAAGCACAATGAAACCGACAAAATCCACGAACAGAGGCTCCGCATTCGATCGCATTTAGGTCGCCAAACTAACGAGCAACACGAAAAGCCAGAGATGAAAATTCTAACTCCAACGAGGGGAAACGCGAGGACCACCAAAGAATTCTGAAACGGCTTCACCACTGGCTTAGGAACCAGGTAAGGGCAAGCGGCGGCAGCTAGGAAAAAAGCCGCGGAGCTGCAGCACATCTGCAAATTCTCCTTCAACGAATTCGCCAGGTCCACCCATCCAATCGCCCACGCGAACTCGCCTAGAGCCCTCTGCAGCCCGGTCAGCTCCACGTTGCCTCTGTTGCCGTGGTGGTGGCCATGGTGGTGGCCGTGGTGATGGTGGTGGTCATGGTGGTGATGGTTGTGGTCGTGGCCATGGTCATGATCGCTAGCTTTGGCGAGGGGGGCGGGATCGCCAATTGCGAGGAGCACCTGTGAATCGGATCCGCAGCAATGAACCGCAGAAGCTGGAATCGTTGGAAACATGGAGCAGCGGGCAGTCAGCACCGGCTCCATGTGGCCAAGCGGCGGTGGAGGTGCGGGAGGCGGGGGATCGGAACGTGCAGAGATCTGCCGTGCAGGGGAGGGCTTCCATTGGCGGAGGAGAGGCGTAGGAGGAGAGCTCCTCAGGCCATGAAACTGAAGAAGAAGAAGAGAGGTTGCTCGTCAGTTGGAATTAGTCGTGGCTGCTGATTTGGTCGGTAAAAGGTTATAAAAGGAGGGAGGCAGGGAGGAGTGATTGAGTTAAACTCTCCACACCATGTGCTCATTACACTCGAAGGGGCGTTATAATCGACGGGGTGATTGGGCAACTAAGTAGCACCGATATTGATAGGCGGCACGCGACGCGACACGACACGACACGACACGATATACCAACGCGTTGTTTCTAAAAAAATAGAGAATTCTGATATGTTGGGACACGTATTATATATATACATAATAAATTATCACTTTTATGATTATTGTAATCAAATTAATTTGATTCAAATTTACAAGTAAATAAATAATAATGAAAGAGTGTATAATGAATTTACACTAATAACATTAATCCACCATTTATTAATATCATTCAGTGTTTCAATTTGATAAATTTAATCACATTCCAATAATCTATAAAACTTGTATGAAAAAACAAGTAATCTACATTTCAGACACACATGTAGAGAGTGTCGGAAGAGTAGAGAAAAAAAAAACTTGGAGGTGAATTGTGTGTCAGGAGAAGTGAGAGTCGAAAGAGAAAAGAAGACTGTGTTTTTCTTCTTTCCTCATTTTTTTTTATATTTACATTTTAACCCCTCATTTATTGAAAAATTTTAAAATTGATCCCATTCATGTCAGAAACAAGTGTCAAAATCCTGCATTCACATGTCGAAATTCCAAACTCAAATATCGGAGAGTATTGAGAAAATTGATCAGGTGTCGGATTTTCCAACATATGTTGATCGAGTATCGAATAGTGTCAGACATGTGTTAGAGTGTTCGATACTACACGTAGGCTTCAGGAGAGTGTCGGTACTTCATAACTGGACAAGGCATGCAAGTGGTTTGCTTTGTTACTTGAGGGAAGAGGGAGGGCCTTTGAGTCTCACTCAAAATGCCACGTCATTGGCCTCCAACTCTTATATTTTTTTTTCATAAAATTTTTAAAAAATAATGACATCACAAGACAAGTACGTGGACTGGTGGTCTATTTTGCCTTCGAGCAAACCTAATTTTACTTCGAACACGGATCGACGAGGAGTCTCCCTTATAATTGTGACTTGGAGGGAAAAAAAATGCCAACTTGGATGCGTTTTCTTGTGATAAGGACATATTGGACGACTCAATTATTCGAAAACCATAACCCTCTTTTTTTTTCTCTCTCTCCATCGGGATATGACACAATTTTTTGCTGAGTAAGCGACTCATGTGACGATTTACACTTAAGCTCTACCGAGTAAGCTAGCCACATGTCACAATCACTTTACATGAGGATTTATTCAGCAAAGGTTTTAGGTACTTGATCGAACAAGAAAAAGTTGGGGTATTGAATAATACAAAAGATGAAAAATTTAAAATTTATACCTCCGTAGCACAAAGGCATTACCCTTATCAACTTTCTCCTTATTTTTAAAAGAAAAAATTTCCATTTTCCTCGTTCATAAAATATAACACAATATTATTTCTTCATATTCATTTCCTCTTATTGTCACTCCTTTTATTTTCTTTTCCTCTACCCCCTTTTTCCCCAGACATATATACAATTATGTTCCTTCAAGGAAGAGGAAGGCATTCCAAACCTATTTTTAATTTGGATAATTTTATCTCAATGGCTTTGTTTATTTTTATTCTTCCATTAATACTATTGTATTTGGATAATGCCAATATGTTGAGATGGGTCTTTTGGTTGATGTCATGAAGACAATTAGAAGGTCTTGTTCACTTGATTCGTTGAGTCTCATCTAAACTGATCATTCAACTCAACTTATGTAGATGATTTTTCACCCAACCTGATCAAGCTTTGGATTAGGGTATTTGATAGCATGAAGCTCGAGATTTTTGTGTTTCGGTTGACAATGAGTTTTAGGTTGATGTCAATTCAACTCAAGTCACTTTTGAATTCCTCTTGTTATTTGAAGTATTTGAATTATGGTTAATTATAAAAGTATTTTCCAATTATAGGCTACAAGGAAAAAAAGATGGAAAATTGCAGCCAGTACATCATCGAGAGTTAATCACATTGCCTATTGTTGCCTGTTTCCAATCATATGGGAAAGAGAATTTGTGGTCCAAAAGGCACTGTTGTTTTTAGAGAATAAAGGTGCCGTTATCTTAACATGGTTCTGAAAAGATATCTTTTAAATTGTCAATTAAACATTATAAGAAGGTGAAAAATAACTGTACTAGAAGTTCTATAGTATATCCATTCCCTTTTTTCCAATTGAATTCTCCAATCATATTAAAAACTTCATAATAGTCGAACTACTCGATGATCACACAAGACATAACGGTCTCCCTTTCTACTTTCAATCTTCATGAATAATTCGAATGACACAGGTTGATGTAAATTGGTCCAATTTGACATGAACACATTCCATAAAACAAGTTAAACAACACTGGCCTTGCTAGCCAGCAAAAGACCTTATTCTATATTCAACCTTAAACCCCAATGAATGATGGCAACCGTAACTTTTGATATTGCAAAAGATAAAAATTAAACAGCCAAATAATGAAAGGAACCATGAAATATTCTTAGTTTTTACTAGCAATCAAAGTTTGTTTCTCACTAGTTCGTGCCGGTGACGTGCTTGTGTCCTTCACCAGGGGGGCTCGGGCCCGAGTCCTTTATCCCTCCCAGTGTCTCCAACTTGGTGAACTTGTGTCCCTCACCAGGGCTCACTCCCGAGTCCTTAATCCCTCTGAGCGTCTTCAAGTTGATGAACTTGTGTCCCTCACCCGGGCTCGGCCCAGCTTGCTTGATGGCCCCAAGCAACAACCCGTTGAAGAACCCTCCGCAGTCAACTCCCACTGGAGCTGTCGTCTCCATCACATTGAAGGGTCGAGCTTCGTTCGCAACGATATGACACTGAGCATCGCCGGGACCAAGAGAATCTGGAGAGTCCTCGTTGTGCTCCTCATGTTGAAATTACTGACAGAGACAACAAAAAGCAAATTTTTACTGACAGAGACAATAAGGAGCAAATTTTATTATTTGTTTGAAGGGAGCTCGTGATGCGGAGTCTATGGCCGAGCAGGTGCTCAATACATAGTGCGAGCAACGTAGAGTTTTCTTTGACCGGCTCTTATTGGTCCCGGTTTCCTCGTTCTTATTTTCTTTTTCTTCGTATGATAATTTAGTCTTCCTCTGTTCAAAGGCCACGTGAGCATTTGCATTTCTGCGTGTAGCCGGCTTGAGGAAGCAACAAGGGAGTTTATGCTGCAGCCGAGAGAGCGCACATGCAAGCCGGGGAAGAAGCAAGAATGTAGCACACGACTGATTGACCATTTACTAAAACATATTTGCTCTCATCTGAAAGGCTAGATACATTTTATATCACTCTATATCGCACAAGTAGAGAGAGAGAGAGAGAGAGAGAGAGAGAGAGAGAGAGAGAGAGAGAGAGCAAGTTTGCAGGTCTAGAAGAAGAGAGACAGAAGTTGGACCGTAATTTCTATGTCTAGTTTTTCTGCGGGCGAGATAGTCTATAAGTAGCCATGGGGAAGAAAGGTTTTACCCTAAACCAAAGACCAAAGATCTTGAGGATGACGGTGTTTTCTTGAGATGATGTTGCGGCAGAGACATATTGAACGACTCAAGCGTTCGAAGCTGGCACTATCTCTCCTCCCGTCACCTCACATCTAAATGGAGAGTGCACACCTTTTGTTAAGCGAGTGACTCGTGTAACGATTTGTACTTAAACTTGTTGAGTAAGCGTGTGTTACGTTACCACAATCACATCACATAACAATATATCCAACTGAGATTTTACATCAAGTGAAATTTGAAAATTTTAGGTACTTGATTGAATAAAAAAAAGTTGAGGTATTAAATCGTAGAAAAGACAAAAATTTAGGAACGCATGATATCATTGCCCAAGAAGAAAACTCTAAGACTTCACTCAATATTGGAATACTACTTTGAGATGTCTTTTTTATTTGCCTACAAGTTTATATGGAACTTCATTTCTATTTTCTGCATATACATGTATATATATATATATATATATATATATATATATTATTACATATTTCATTTTTATTTAGAATTTTTAACTCCTTAGCATAAAGGCATTGCCCTTATCAATTCCTTATTTTTAATTTTTTTTTTCTATTTTCCTCATTCATAGAATATAACGCAATATATTTTTCCCTCCTCTTCATATTCATTATCTCTTATTGTCACTCTTTTTATTTTCTTTCCCACTACTGCTTTTTCCCAAAACATAGTATAAATAAAAGAAAGTATGCAGTAAACAATTATGTTCCTTCAAGGGGGAGCACTCCGAACCTATTTTTAATCTAGATGATTTTATCCCAGTGGCTCTGTTTATTTTTATCCTTATATTCATACTTTTATGTTTGGATAATGCTGGTATATTGAGATTGGTTTTTTGGTTGATATGAAGATGATTAGAAGATGTTGTTCACTCAATTCCTTGAGTTTCGTCCAAAATGATCATTCAAGGCAACTTATGTAGATGATTTTTCGTCTAAACCGATCATGCTCCGAATTAGGGTATTCAATAATACAGAGCTCAAGATTTTTGTGTTTCGGTTTGGAGTTGATGTCAATGTCAAGTCAAGCTAGTTTAGTTTTGGATTCCTCTCATTATTTAAAATACTTGAATTACGGTTAATATTCAAAGTAATCTTCCAATAGCAGGCTACAAGGAAAAAAAATGGAAAATAAGATGGTGAGGGTCCGTTGTTGGCAATACAAGTGACGAACCATCATCCACCGCCATTTTTCTTAGTAATCCGATATACTTGATGCACTGGTTTTTAGTTTTTCTTATCCTTGCTGAAAGTTAATTAAAGCCAATATGCTATAGAAAGTTAATCACACTGCCTATTGTTGCTGGTTGCTAATCATCCGGGAAAGGGAGTTTATGGTCCAAAAGGCACCTTTATTTATAGAGAATAAAGGTGCCATTACCTTGGCATGGTTCCGAAAAGATAACTTTTTACTTGTCAATTAAACATTATAAGTGTGAAAATTTCATGATAATCACATAACTACATAATGATCACACATGATGTAATGAAATGTTATACATAATAATGTCCCTTTCTACTTTCAATCTTTTTGAATAATTCGAATGACAGATGCACGTGAGTTCGTCCAATTTGACATGAACACATTCAATAAAACAAAGTTAAACAACACTGGCATTTCTAGCCAGCAAAAAACATTCTTTCTATATCCAAGCTCAAACCCCAATGAATGAAAAAAAACCTTAACTTTTGATATTGCAAAAAATAAAAATCAAACAACCAAATAATGGAAGGAACCGTAAAATATTTTAGGATTCTGCCAGCAATCAAAGTTCGATCGTCATTGGTTCGTGTCGGTGACATGCCCGTGTCCTTCACCGGGGCTCGGGCCCGAGTCCTTTATCCCTCCTAGCGTCTCCGAGTTGGTGAACTTATGTCCCTCGCCTGGGCTCGGGCCTGAGTCCTTTATCCCTCCTAGCGTCCTTGAGTTGGTGAACTTGTGTCCCTCACCTGGGCTTGGCCCAGCTTGCTTGATGGCCCCAAGCGACAACCCATCGAAGAACCCTCCGCAGGCAACTCCCACTAGCGCTTTCGTCTCCATCACGTTGAAGGGTCGAGCTTCGTTCCCAACGAAAACGGCACTGAGCATCGCCAGGACCAAGAGAATGTGGAGAACCCTTGTTGCGCTCCTCATGTTCGATGAAATCACCGACAGAGACAATAAACAGAGAACTTTTTGATGATTCGTTTGGAGGGAGCTTGTGATGCGGAGTCTATGGCCGAGCAGGCACTCTAATATATAGTGCGAGCAACGAAGAGTTTTGTTTGACCGGCTCTTCTTGATGGTCCCGGTTTCCTCGTTCTTCCTCTCCTTTTCTTCGTGGAATAATTAGTCTTTTCCCTGTTCAAAGGCAACGTGAGTATTGCATTTCTGCATTCAGCCAGCTTGAGGAAGCAACGAGGGAGCTTCTGTTGTGGCCGAGAGAACGCACATGGAAGCCAAGGGAAGAAGGAAGAATGTAGCAGACGACTCTTTGACCGTTTACTAAAACGTTTGCGCTCATCTAAAAGGCTAGATACATCATATATTACTCTATTTCACACAAGTAGATATAGGGGCACCAAGTTTGAAGGTTTAGAAGATGAGAGACAGAAGTTGGACTGTAATTTCTCTGTCTAGTTTTTCAGCGGGCGAGAGAACATAGTCAAAGCAGCCATGGAGAAGCATGGTATTACCCCGGGCCGAAGACCAAAGACCGTGAGGATGACGGTGTATTTCGAAGACTTTTGGGTGGACAGCTTGAATTTTTACAGGCCGACAACAGTGGAACTGTTGGGGAAATCTCCCAAATGTCTTCTTTCAGTATTAACTTGAATTCGAATCACAGTACTAACACATTCTTGGAATGCCGGCTCTGGGAGCAAAAGCAAGGGAAACTTCACAGTTAACGAAGTTTAGTGATCGGGTGTTAAGAGTTGCAACGACCGTCATTAGCGAAATAAAATGATAATGTTAGATAAATTTTTCCCATCAAAGTTTTAGTTGTATAGAAACGTGCGGGCAATATATCTATAAAAAAATTCCTTAACACTCTTCCTCGTATATAAACCGATTCCTTACACGCGCAAGATTGAATGACAGTGGAACAGGAAAACAAGCAAAATAACATTAATGATAGACAACAAATATTAAGACGTGGGTGCGGCAATTGGTACTTTAAACTTGTGCTCTAATATCATATTAGAAAAATCGTTTTTTTTTTTTTTGATGAATTATTAGAAAATGTGTCAATAATGTATCTTTAACATATTTCTTTAACATGTGAAAGCGCATACAACATTCCTTCTTCAGAGGAGTTCGGTAACCGTGGGATCGATTTCAACCTCTATTTCTCAAAAATCCCCTAATTTCCCTTTATGATTAGTCATTAAGAAATGAATGAAGTTCTAAATTAACAAGTGGTGGAAAAAAATGTAAATTAAGTCGATAAAAATATTGAAAGGATTTAAATAAAATTAATCACATCTTCCGAAACTGAATCTTTCCTAATTTTCAAAAACCCAAAATAAACCAAAGTTCCAATTTTTTTATTTCTTTTTTCCACACTTCCATTTTACTATCTTTCATCACCCACGACTCTGTCTATGAAAAAAACACGCTGATTTCATTTAACCACTGCCTATGAACCTGCCCATTGCTGCCGAAACGGCGCTTTTCCAGTCATGAAACGTGTTTTCTATCGACCAGTGTGTTTATTTATCCCCTGAACAGCAGCCTAATCGATCC
Source organism: Eucalyptus grandis x Eucalyptus urophylla (assembly GCA_028830015.1). NCBI lineage: Eukaryota > Viridiplantae > Streptophyta > Magnoliopsida > Myrtales > Myrtaceae > Eucalyptus > Eucalyptus grandis x Eucalyptus urophylla. Next base: position 25,951,949 of record CM054199.1, read on the forward strand.
CAATGGTAGTGGTCGCAAGCAAGTATTGGAACAAGTATTTTTGTCAAGTGTATATCGAGAAGGTCCGCCGGAAAAACATGAGCTGCCTAATCAATGTGATCAATTTGGGTGTTATGGAGGAAATAATGCTTGATTACGGGAAGGATTCGGATGGATTCGATTTCAGCATAGAGCATCACTGCAGAATTTCGATGTAGAACCTCTTTTTCAGGGTCAAATCCTATTGAACGTACTCGAAAACATGCATAGCATCTCATTGTATACTATGTGTTTGTATGCACATAATAACCATGTTCAGAATTGAATATGGAACTCGAAATTTGTGCGGAATAGAACATTCCAAATGAAAGAACCTCGTTTGGTTACAAACTTCTTTTTGACGATTAAGCCACGCTATATATGTTGATTTGATCCTTACACCAGTTTTGTTCTCTCAACTAAGCCCAGCCAGCACGGAACAGGAGTTTCTTAGACTATCATTTTGTAAATGGGTTTACTCTAATGTGTTTAGATGTCCTAAAGAGAGTTGGTGGATCTCTTATTGCCTAATCTAATTTTGCGCCTACATAGCACTTACATTCACCAATTAATTATACGTTGAACCCCCTTAGATGTGCTTGGAACTTTTGTAAAAGCGAGAGAAGTCGAGCTCCGGATGGGAAATTTATGTATTGCAAAGTAAAAAGGAACTTGTACATCATGTGAAAGGAGTCCCAAAATTCTTACATTCATTGTTGTAATTAGAAAGGAAATATCTCTTATCCGTGGAACTTAGATTAAATGCTATTGACACCAAAAAAATACTGAGGTTTCGACAGATGACTCGGATTAGGAGAGACCGAGTAAAACGTGGCAGAAATAAAGTTCGCTAAATGTTGGGAGTTGACAAAAAAGTCAACCCCGTAGTGATTGGCAATGGATTGCATTAGACACAAGGTGGTCATCCAATTCGGGTAACCGATAATCTCGGGAGCAACTGTGAAATAAATACAGTTGTAGGACCAAAACAAAACAATTATTAGATCCGCCGATTTCGGAAGCCACTAGCTGTAGTGGCCGAGAATATGGGTTGTTGTAATTGTAACGAAGTAGAACCATATGAGGAACTATTGTTGTTGAGCCTAATGCTGAAATAGTGGGGGTTTGCTTGTAACTGTTTATAAATACATGTTGTTGAATTTTACGAGTCACATAGAATGTTTTTTTGCCTTTTTTTTTCTGTGTTAACTGTGTTAGCTGGTTGCAATAGTTATAAGTATTAAGATTATGATTCGAGCAAGGGACTATCTTCACATTTTAGTACCCATTTATATGAACGGTCGCAATCATTTCTTGTCACGAAAGTGGAATTGAACTCTAAAATTAAAAAAAAAAAATTCAATTAAGTCTTAAATTTTATCAAGTTGGTGTATTAAAGTCCTTCAATTAACTTCGTCTAACTTGACAAACGGAAAATGTTAATAATTTTTAGGACTCGATTACATATTTTGAAAATTTTAAGATTCATTTGTACTTTGATAACAAAATTTAGAATTTTCAATGTACTTATTCATTATTTTCACCATCCTATATGTTGAGCGAGTCTAACATATTGAGTTTGTCTAACATTTTTCAAGGGACGACAAGTTATAAAACTTATTGTTTAAGCTCAATTGAGTTTTATAACTTTTAAAATTCGCAATCGATCAACTCCCACCCACCGTATTCTGTGCAATTTGACTAATTAGGAAAAAAAAAAAGTGGTGGACCTCTTTATTACTTTATTGAGACACATAGCATCGATGCGGCGCTTGTTAGCACAATAAAAAATTGAAAATATAAAAAGGCAATAAAAGGATAAAAATAAAAAGAAAAAGGAAAAGAGGATAAAAGGAAAAAAAAAAAGAATGAAACCACAAAAAGCTAAAAATTTATATAAAATTTCCAGCTGCCATGGCCGAATAGCCAAGTTTTGACAAAGCTCGAGCGACCCTAGTTCCGAGATTGACAAAATTTGAGCGGCCATGGCCAAGCTCGACGAAGCTCAGGAGGTCATGGCCCCAAGCTCGAAGAACTTCCTGCTGCCATGGTCGTGAGGTCTAAACCGCCGTTGCTCCAGGAGCCCGATGAGTGTCGGTGTAAGATCCCCCATTCGACTTCTATTCTATTGACAGCTTCACCGGTTGATAGATCCGGAACAATGGAATATGAAGCCGTGCGGACGGCCACAGAGTTCGAACCTCCTCGACTGACATCGCCACTGGTAGAACCTTGGGTACTTGGAATCCTGTTCCTTTTAGCCAAGCGAGTCTCAATTTCTTTTTCTTCTCCTTCTTTAATGCTCAAAGTCAATTGATTTATGTTTGGAAGATTCAGTTATGGATGTTAGCTAATGCATAGAGCAGAAAACAGAAAAGTGACGTAGAGAATGTTAAAATATTTAAATAATAAATCATACATTTATATAATAATTTAAGCTTTTAGAATAGTTGACGGTATTTTCACAAAATTTTATATGATATAAGAGCTGAAGTCATGAATTCAAATTTTTTTAGACTCCATTTGCCTCCTCAGTTAAATTTCCATGCTTAGTATTAGGCAAAAAACCAGATTAAGCATGAGAGAAACTATTAGATATTTAAATAATAAGCCATGCTTTCATCTAATAGTTTAAACTTTTAGAACAATTGACAGACTTTTAAAACAGTTGACAGTAATCTCACAAAAATCTCATAGAGAGTTCACCATATCTTATTGCTGATCATCTCCGAGTATTGCTAGTGTTGGGGTTGATGGGGATGTATGAAAAAGCAGTGACACTCTCCATGGATCACCTTTCCCTACCCTATCTAGGATATCTACGCATAAGAACTCCACTGCTCGTTAGCAGTCATGGTATTCTGCGGGTTCTATGAGAATGAAACATACTTATATCAATTGAAGATATTCAGGCAAATGCCGAAATGATGGCAGAAGGCGTTATCATCTCTACGTTCAGTTAGTGGAGGAAAAGGAAAATCCGGCGAATATATTGTCGGCATAGGAAGTCCCTGTGTCAATTCAAATTGTCGGGCACAAAATTTTAGGTGATAAACCCCAAAGCCAGGGAAGAATTTCCCTCTCTTTGAAAACTGGAGAGGGAGGTCGACAGAAGCCAAGAGCGTCTTCCAAAAACACAAGCTGGCAGTTAGCAGAAGTGACATTGAAAGAGCGTGCTCAAGAATTGGTAAGAGTGGATGGCCGAGTAGCCAACCACCAAAATTGTGTGGGAAGAAAGGATCAGAGTCTAAGCCAGAAGGCCTTCGAAAAACGATGACTTCAGTTGGCAAAAAGAGTTGGGAAGTTCAAACAAAGCCATCCTAGGATAAATGAGATGGCTCTGTAAAGAATAGCAAGTACAGTTCATCCCAAAGAGATGAGCTTCTTGTAAGAGAGAGAAAGTAAGCCAGATCGACGAACTCTGTGGAAGTTTTTAATGATTGTTGACAAAAGACAAAAGGAGAAAGCCGATGAAGAAGAGAGGCTGTATGTTCCTCAGATGAAACTTCTCCCTCGAACCGAGACTATTTGTCGATAAAAGAATTGTAGGAAAGATCATGAGGACAAATCAGATAAATGAGCATTGGTCTGTCTCTAACGCGGGAACGTCGGTATGGTGAGGGGAGAGTCCAGTAGTTGCAAAGACTGATGGACAGTGGTCTTAAAGGAAGAAAGAAACAATTCACAGAAGAAAAACCAGATGAGCAAAGAAAACTTATCAAACCAAATTCCAGATCAAAGTTAAGGCCACAGAGTTCAAAAGCCTGGTTAGTTCTTGCTTGTTTCCAAATGGTCAACATGTAAGGCTTTATCCTTGAGATCTACTGAAAAAATCGTGCATAAAAAAAATCAAAAACATGACTCGCCAATTTATTTTTCAACCAAGCGTTTTTCAGAAATGAAATGTCGATGGATAAGGAGATTTCTTGGAAACATTAGTAAAAATTCGGTGGAACCGATAGCATTTAAAATAAGGGCTGAGAATAACTTGATCAGTGTTATCTTTATTCTCATCCATGAATTAGAGGGGCCTACGTTTTCGTTCAAATCCCCATAGATTAGTAAACCAACCAATATACACCTCAGGACGGCTAAAAGAGAGTGATTAGTGCCATGGAGGAAGGGCTTGAGAGTGATGAGTTTGAGAGTGAAAGCTTGAAGACGATTCAATTTGCGAAAGAGCAAATGAAAGGTGTGGCCTTTGGTTCAGTTTGCGCCATCTAAATAAATAGATTGTCTAATGGAACGTCGATGGCGTTTCGTGAAAGGGCTTGGCAAGAGATGAGCGGATTTATCGGTGAAAAGGTGTGAACTGAAAAAGGTACGATCAATTTACTTGTCTCTCCAATCTTTAGATAATGGTTGTTCACGAATATTAAAAAGAATGAAAGAATGATTCAATTCTTTTAGAAGGGGCATGTGACACCAAAAAAAAAAAAAAACGTCCAAGTTCCTAACCGATGACTCAGCTGACAGAGGCTGGGTAGAAAGACAAAGAAGCGAGGAATCACCAAGTGTAGAGAGCCGCTGGTCGACAAACCTAATTGGTTGACAAAGAATATAGTTTTAGCCGACGGAGTATACGGGTGAAAATAGCCATCTTGAAGCAAAACTTCGACCAATGTAGATCAATTTGATCAACAGAAAGGCTATGATTGCGGTAACCGTTGGCGAAGTGAAAATAAAACAACTTTTCATGTGATGGAGCCGATGATTTCATATGCAATCACTGGAGAGGCACCCATAAAGTAGTAAATCCGACACACGTGTCTAATAATAGAGCCCACAATTCCAGAGCAACCGATAATGGCAATCATGAAGAAGTGGAGAAGATACATGGTAGTGGGGTCAATTACCTCTAGGTAACTATTTATAGATAGGAATTGCTGTCGATAGTAGGTATAAACGCTTAAATTGCAGTTTATAGAAATGACTGTTAGTCAATCAATGAACATCGGTTGCTCATTTTCAGCTTCAAGTTTATCTTTGCATTTCCTATACTTTTATATGGCTAGTAACAATTGTTTCCAATCCCAATACCTTTAATTTTCTTGTCCTTTACACTTCTTGTCCATGAATCAACAAATAACCCTACACACCTCTTGATGATTTACTCATTGATCCACTTCTTGAAACGTGTTTCATCTGTTAAAGCTTGTAAAAACACCTATAGGAGGGGGTGAATAGGTGTTTGAAAGAATTTTTAAAAAGTAAATAAATTTTGAATAAAGTTTGAGAACCAAATAGAGTTTGATAAGCAAGTCACCAGACTTCTGATGAAAATTCAGAATCAGATAAGAAAAGGAATAGATTTTTGCAATACTTTAAAATGATGCAACATATTTAAATGAAAAGAGTTAAGGGAAGAGAAAATTGTATACGGAATTTATAGTGGTTCGGGTTAGATTAAACCTACGTTCACTTTCCCACGCTGGCAGCCTTCTAGCTCGAATTCACTATAGTATTAACAAAGAAGTACAATATTTTGAGTGCAAACACTTAAAGGAAAATTCATTTTCCCTCACTAAGTGTGACATCCAGAATTTTCGGTATTAATTTCAATTGAATTAATCAGGTCATTCCTATGCAATTGGAGCCGGGGATTAAAATGGAATACAAAATTGAGATGCGAGATGAGCTATTGGATGAGGAGAATATTCAATTGAAGCATTGAGGCATCACTTGGATTTATTGAGGCCTTACAAGGTTAAATTGAGAAGAAATGAGCGATCAATTGGAGGAGGTACCAAGCAATTTCGTGTGCCCCCATCCCACTAGCCATTTTGAACCAATTCACATGTCCAAGAAAGAGCTTGGGTGGTTCAATGACAGCCAAGGGATAAATACTTGGCCTAGAGTGAGTGTGGGAGATATTTGTGGAAAAATTAAGTCAAGTGGAGCCCCCTCACCTCTCATCTCTATCCATCTACCTCTCCCTCATCCTCTCTCTCTCTAGTTGTCGTAAATTATTCCTCCTTCATTCTCCCCATTTCATGCGACGCCATAGCTGAAGAGAAACGAAGAAGTCATTGAAGACTACCCCTCCTCGGCTCTGCCTCTTCTTTCATTTTTATTTGAAGCTCGACAATTCAACCGTGAACCGAAGCCAGCGAAGTCACCGGTCGACGCCAGCAGCTGCTTCTCCATTTGGTCGCTCCACCATTCGCTGTCTCCTTCATCTTTCGGTCAACCACAATTTCACCGAAAGCTTGGAGTTGACTCGTAAAACCCCACCGAAGCTACTGCCAACCATCTGCTCCTCCATTAATTGCCCATCTCCACCGAACAAGCTTCAGCTTCCCACGTGCTTCTCCATTTCTTCTGCCGCGCGTCCCCAGCATCTCCATGGCCGCACGCCAGCTTTGCCGTCCAAGCATCCACGAACCTTGAAGACCGAAGCTACCGCGTGTCTCTCGTGGCCCAGGCGAAGCAGCTTCTTCATCCGTGTCTTCTGCCAGGCGTCTCCCACGGTCGACGAATGAGCCAGCAAATTCGTCTCTTCCAGCTCGTGTCTCCATCAAGCAAGCGCCAGCAACGCCTCCAACCTCAACGTCCGTGAAGTCCTCAATTCAGCTCTGCAACAGCGTACAAAACCAGCAGCTGCTTCATCCGTTTCTTCTCCCGCGCCTGCGTCCTCGGCCAGCTCGCGATCTCCGTGTCCCCAAACTGTGTGCAGCAACAGCCCAAGGGAACAGCCCATTGACTGAGTCTTCGGCCCAGTTCACAGCAGCCCAAGCCCAGTTTTCAGCCTATCTTCAAGCCCACAACTTGAAGCCCAATTCAGTTTTGTTTCAAGCCCATCTCAGCCCAAGTTTCAAGCCCAGCATCATTTGTATTTCAGTGAGACCCAACAAGTTCAGCCCATCTGGGGCCCGTGAAGCAAGTCGGGCCAAGGCCAGCTTTTGCTGTAGGCTTGCGAGGCTTGTAGGCCTGGCCCGAGTGTCTGTCGACGCCACCGGAATTTTGGAATTCGGCCGCCGTCGCGGTGTTCCGGTCTTCGCTTTTAATCAAGTGAGTTTTACTCACTAATGCCTTCTTAGTGCGCTAATTATACTTAAAGGTTGATTAGTGTTAATTAAGTGTAATTAGGTTGTTAGATTAGAATGGATTAGGGATTATTAGTTAATTGCTTTGTATATTAGTGATGTAATTAGTGTAATTAGATAGAGAATTGCATGTAGTATTTATTGGATGCTTCTTGGGATTTTTCCCGTCCCTTATCGGGTGTTAATTAAGCGATTCGGGCCTAAGTGGAATTTTTAGGAATTAAATATTAATTTTCGAAATTAATTATTTAATTATTTATTTCCCGGAAATTCAACTGGGATGGCCAGTGACCGGGATTTTATGCTGATGATCGTGGCGCAGTCCGTTTATTTAATTGAGCTTTATATTGTGCTAAATTGAATTTATTGTATTTATTTATTTAATTTTCGAAATTAATTATTTAATTATTTATTTTCCGGAAATTCAACTGGGATGGCTAGTGACCGGAATTTTGTGCTGATTGTCGTGGAGCAGTCCGTTTATTTATTTGAGCTTTAATTCGTGTCGAATTGATTTAATGGTGCATTTCTAAGTATGTTATTAAATAATGCAATTTTGGCCTTGTGATTGAGAATTGGTCGGGTATCGGTTGTCAGTATTGATAGTGAGTTGGTAAATCACTTGAAGAATGCACGTGGCCCCGTGAATTGGAATGTCACTTGGGAAAGACACGTGGCTCGGTGATTTGATATGTCATCTTGGCGAAAAGGTAGCCTTAGAGAATGCACGTGGCTCGGAGACTCGGTATGTCTTCCTGGAGAATGCACGTGGCTCGGTGACATAGTATGGCATTTTGAGAGGGTCGGGTGGGACCGTAAAGCCACTAGTTCTCGAGAGGGTCGGGTGGGACCGTAAAGCCACTAAATCTAAGGAATTGCTTGATGTGGGATGAATGACCTAGAAATGATTCGACTAGGTCGATTGATCGATGATTCGATCTGAGAGTGGCTTGATGTGATTCATTGCCTTGGTTTGATGTTGTGAATTGAATGATTGAAGGGAGATGATCGTGAGTGGTCTTCCTGATATGAAATCGACTAAGTCGATTAGATCGATGCTTCGATTTGTGATGTGATTGCTTGTGTGCCTATTCAATCTGTACTAATATGCAGGTGGAATCTAAGGCTAAGGTAAGTCCTCTGACTCATGTTGTGCGTAGGCAGCCCTAAGGTGTATTAGTTTGCTAATCGGGTCTTAGGAGGTAGAACTTGCTGAGACGTGGTCTCAGTGGTTATTGAATAACCATTTCAAGACCTGGATGAGGAGCCTAAGGAGCATGAATCTGACGAGGAGATCCTTGTTGAGGAACCCGAAGAGGAGTACGTGGAGGAGGACCCCGAGTATGACATCGAGTACGACCCGGATGAGGACTAAAATCCTATCCTGTCTTGTCAGACCTTATTTGCATATAAAAAGAGGTAGTTGTGAATTTTCAGTAAGAAAAATATATGGCCTACTTTTCTATCCCATTGCTTTATTGTTTGGGGAATTATAACTGCTTCCGCATGTGCATATATAAATGAAAGGGTCGGCGATACATAGTCCTGAGATATCGCATTTTTAAATCGACCAAAAGTAAGGGATGTGTGCGTGCCTGAGGGTCGGGGCGTGACACTAAGTCACTCTTCTTGTGATTTTTTTTTCTTGAATACAATTTGTAAGAACTGTTGATGAAGAACAAGTGGTTGGAAAGACTTTGGACTTTGTAAGTTCAATTTTCACACCCTATTTCAAATAGACTGAATGACCTCCTTAAATACTATTCCATGCCTCACTACCCATTGGCATTTTCCAGAGAAGTTTATTCTAATCCATCTATTAGACATAATTGATTGAGGAAATCTTATAGCCGTTTGAAAATTGAAGTGAAAATCCGTTGATTTTGGTCACCCATACAATTAGAATCTTGGTTCCATAAGTAGATGCTTCCAAAAAAGAAACTTGTCTTCAAGGTTGATTTCATCAATTTGTGATTGATTTCATCGATGTATTTATAAAAGGTAAGTGAGATTATTCGCTAGAGAGCTGGATGTTTAAGAATAAAGTCCTATTGTGTTCAATCTGAATCCTTGTCGCACTATCAATAAATCTGAGTTTGATTCTGGAATTGGTTTTAGTCTAGATTGCGTCAGAGTGGGAGAGACTTCTGGAATGAATACACTTTGACAAGAGTCTGCGATATAACTTCATAAGTCTACTATTTTTCAGAATAAAAATAAGAACAAGAAATTTTTGTTTCAAAACTTAGTAGGAGTTTTCTCAACATCATCGACCTCTTTCGATGAAACAATACGTGATGGACAAAAATGTAACTTAAGTTGATAAAACAATCAAAATGTGATCCATAAAATTTCTTACGTCTTCTAAAACCGCATCTTTATTCTTTTTATAAACCCAAAATAAATCAAAGTTCCAAAGTTATTTCTTTTTTTCACTATCTTTCGTCACACACGACTCTTTCTATATAAGAAAAACATAATAATTTCATCTAACCAATGCCTATGAACCTGCCCAATGCTGCCGAAACGAGAAGTTGTCTATTGAGCTCCATTGCGTGATCAGGTTGGGCTTTCACCAATTGGCGTTTTTCCAGTCGTGGCGCTTTCCCAGTCGTGAAGAGCGTTTTCTAGCGACCCGTGTGTTTGTTTTTCCCTACACAGTAGTTTTCCTTATTGATCCGATTTTTTGTTGTGGTCATGAGCAAGAATCAGAACAATTAATTTTTTAATCTGTATTTTGGGAACTTCCACCGGAAAAACATGAGCTGCCTGATCAACGTGATCATTTTCCCACAGATGCGTGTGCCTTCTGCGGGCAAGAATTTCAGTCATGAACGATTGTTGAAGAGGCCGCGTGGAATCCAACCTGCGGTCTCTAATTGTGAAACAAATTTGAAAATGAGTGCATGGTCATCTACTCTAAAAACTAAGCTATACTAGGAATTTAGTTTTATGTCTTAACATGCCGAAACCACAAAACTCCAGTCTATTCACTTTTTTATATTAGATCGAAAGTAAAATGCTGATCTCATATGGACTTGAAATGAGAGAAAATGTACCATTCATTTAAGTCCAGATTCAATAAGAACACCTGGTTGGGCTAGCCGGCAGAAAAAAGAAAACACATTTTATTGAAAATCAAACTCGATGCTACTCGGAACTAAAATTGACCCGCAACGTCTGGGCTTGGGGGTGGGGGATATCCATGTCCAGGATCACGTGGGCTTGGACCGGATGAGTGCACTTGATGTAGCTTGGACCGGATGGGTCCAAGTGATGACCCATCAACGAACCTTCCCCTGGCAAATTGTATAATAGCTTTCTTCTCCAATGCATTGAAGGGTCGAGCTTCAGATTTGACGAAAATGGCGTTGAGCAATGCTAGGACAAGGAAAATGTGGAGGGCCCTCATGGCACTCCTCAGGCTCGACAAGACACAAGAGGGCGTTACGAGAGTTGATCTGTATGTGTTAGTGTATTTTGGTAATCGAAGAGGGATAATTTATAGTGGATATGGAGCACCTTAGAAGGAAAGAAGATCTACAAACATTACTGATATTAAGAAGGAAATCAGAATCAATGTCGCCAATGGAAACAATAATTAATTATATGGCAACAATTTAACTTTATGTTTAGTTTGTGTTCCAAATATAGTATGGGTAGGTACCAAGGATGGTGATGAAAAGAGGTTTAGTTGACCGGCTCTTTGAGATGTTTCTCGTTTTTCTTGTTCTCTTTTTTACTTTCTTCTTTAATAAGACTAGCTAAAAAGGCACAAGCATGTCAATAGGGAGGGAAAAAGACATGAATTGCATTATCTATTTGGGAAGGGATTTGAATTTTCATGAGATAAGGAGAGTTAATTTAAGTTTATAATACATGAGATATTTGGGGTGAGAGAAATAATTTCATAATAGCGCTGTTGTTCTTAAAAAAAGAACGGTCCCTTCTCTACCTTTAATTTTTCCAAGGAAACCTATTGATTTGGAATGAAAACTTCAATTATTGGGATTTTGTCTATTCCTACAATAAGAGTCCTTAAATGTGTATATTTAAAAAAATAAGAAAAGGGGAAATCCCATTGAGTGAGCTCAAAACTCAAACGGCCAAATAGAGCTAGACAGCGTGCCCCATTTTCATCTAACGGTACAGCTGATTTTGGTATTTCTTTGTGTATCAACAAGGACAGCAAGAGCGGTGTCCTAATTCAGGAACATATCCTTTCGTTTTCTGATGAATCCTCCCTTCGAAACAAATGTAGGCTAGAAAGCACAATCCACCTAAAACATGTCCCAAAGGTGCTAACATCCATCATTTAACCTCAACGGCATAACTTAATAACCCTTCCAATAGGAAGTGACAGTTCAATCAGAAAAAAATAGAATCCGATTAAATTCATCAGTGAGAGTGCTAGTATGAACACCTAGAGGTGGGGTGAATAAGTGTTTAAAATAAATCTTAGCAAATATATGCGGAGTAAAATAAACTTCAAACAAAACAAAGGAGTTAGGGAAGAGAATAAGAACACAATATTTATAGTGGTTCGGCTTAATCCAAGCCTACGTCCACTCTCTCACGCTAACAGCCTTCTTGGCTGGATTCCACTATGCAATCGACAAGAGATTACAACTTTAAGTGCAAACACTTAGTAGTAGATCACACTATCTCACTAAGTCACGCTTTTGGTATTTCTCTCACGATCACAAATGTTTAAGCTCTCCAAAGACAAATATATGATCGAAGGTTGCTCAGACTTTGGAATTATAAATTCTACGCTCCGTCTCTTACTTGCTCATCGGTCCTTCATCTCCTTAAATACTCCTCCACTTCCAAACTAGCCATTGGACAGTATCTTGAGGATTGTCTTCCAATATACCCATTGGACAGCTCTGTATCTAGAAGATTTGGTAGCCGTTGAGTGACAAAGATAGAATCCCAAATTGATTCCGATCGCCCATACAAATGAAATCTTGGTTTCCATAAGTAAAGCTTCTTTGTATAGAAAGATCTTGTCTTCAAGATCCAATTGTCAATCAATTAGATTGAGTCAATCAAATCAATCTTGATGTGGAATCCAAACCAAATCACTAGCCGTTATATCTTCGGGGCTTGAGTTAGGATCTGTCTCGTTCTGGATGTAAAGTCTGAGAGCAATAGACTTTACAATCTGAGTCTGAGTGCGATAGACTTTGCAATCTGAGTCTGAACATATTCTGCTTCTGAACAGATTTAGCTTTAAGGTTTGAACACCGTCTAAATAAGTTCAGTTTTAGTATAGAGTCTGTCTTATGGTTTAGCTTCAGCACAGAGTCTGATTTCTGGTTCTTCATTCACATTCAGTCTGGAATTTGTCAGAGTTGATAGACTTCTGATGTAGAACAGACTTTGGCACTAAAGTCTTGCAATTTTCAAACTTTGACACAGAAGTCTGGAAATCTTCATAATAGACTTTGGACAATATTCTTTACATGTCCTATCATCTGCATAGTCTATTACTTAACCATCAAATACATTAGTAGCCTTTGATTTATTTTGTCATCTTCAAAACATCATAAGGAATTTCCCTAACAATCTCTCACTTTTTGATGATGACAAAACAATCTATGAATATGCAGATTTGTAAACACGCTTTTAAAGATATTAATTTAAATCAAAGGATATCAGAAGATAGCAAATAAATTGAGCATAACAATATATAGAAAAATAATCCCAGCTCAATATTATGCCATAGATAATATCAACCAATCAATACATATGCATATTTATATCTTCTCCCCATTTTTTTCATAATCAAAAAGCGATAACAATATATTCACGTAGAGAATATAAAATGATAATAAATATGTCTTGCATAATTTCCAAAAATCAGCTTTTATAAAGTAAATCGAATATTGAAGATATGCAATACAGCTCACTTCAATCATATATATTAGCAAATATCCAATAAAAATCAGGATGCATTATAAAATTCATTTATCTTTTTTGTCATAATAAAATGATAATATCAATAAAAGATTTGTTAATGACAAAAGGTAATAAAAGATGCACTAACCGGATTTTTTAGAACAAATTCTGACACATTTACCTTTCCTTTCATTCATAACAAGATCACGATCAATCCAAAAAGATTTTTCCATAATTGATCAAAGTTCCTCCTCAATTTGTTGCCTTTTTGAGATGATCATGATTCTTTTCTTTTTCTTGGATTTATTTTCTCCCCCTATCATCATGACAACATTTGCGAATAGAAACAATTGTTGCTTGTGCACGTTGAACATAATATTTTTCCAGTATTTCCTTTGTAGTGACAACATCCGCAACGATCACTTGCAATTTGAAATTCGAGGCAAAAATTTATTTTCTTCAATTAAGCTTTTCTCGAATTCAACCTGTATCAACTTAACAAACTTTTTCCTCCATTTCTCCTACCCGTTGTCCCCCTTGCTTGGCCCTTCCTCTAAGGGGTTGTTGTGTAACAAGTGCATAATGTCCACTCACAAATAAGTTGAAATAATATCCACGTGATATATAATACCCTTTTCTTCAAATAGATAAATTGAATAGCATATATAAAATTATCAAATATTAAAATTCAGAACTATTCAACCTTTTGTACGATGCATAAGGGATCTCCTCAATAAGCAAAAATTTTGCACAAGGAATAGAATTTTTGAACTTCCAAAAGATAGTATAGAATCTTCACAAATTTCTGATCAAGCTTTTCAAAATTCATATGGAAGATTCTATTGTCACCTGTAAAATCTTGTATAATGGATAACCATCTTTGCAAAAACGTTACGTAATATATTCCTTTGATTTGTAGATCAAACTTGCTAGATATAATATATCTTCTAAGAATATAGCAAGAATATCCATGAATATGCAGTAATATCTTTCAAGATCAAAGAGATTTCCTTGAGCATAAATTTCAGATATGCATTTTGCAAAAGGAAAATAGATATTTCTGTCACGTGCCAAAATTGCAATACATTATATTTATGATAAAAGATATTCGCAATATAATAAACAATTATCCAAAATCATGATAAATGCACGTAGAAATTTGCAAGGCGGGATGATAAAAAAATAATTCTCTTACCCAGGTATATGTTTGAAATATACCATTGAAAATAAAAATCATTACCAATCTTCATAGGAGATATTTTTCTGATTGCACCAAAATCTGCGTAGATTTGCAATCGGTCTTTCCTTATAGAATTTCCTGCAATCAACTCATTTCCTTTTTGCTATCCATTAATTTGGATCTTTCCTTGACGTTAGAGTAAAATATAAAATCTCCATAATCAAATATTCTTTCTTAATTCATCATAACAAAGTATTCAAAGAAAGAATATTATGTATAATGATATTTTGAAAAATAAATTCTCACTTAGTCATAGTACGATAAAACAAAGAGAATAAAATTTTGAGTATTTAATAATATCTTGCAAAATAAATTAATATCACGTAAGACAGATTTTTGCTTTGCAAAATATGATTAAATCTGATAGTATAAAATTATTCCAAATAAGTTCATTTGTTTCTAAGCAGCATATAAAAAATAATCACACGTATCAAAACCAATCACACGATTCTTTCTTCAATAAATATGATCATTATAAAATCTCAATCAACCAAGGATATATCGAATATCAAGTATAATGAGAATTATTGCCCAAATCAAATTGAGAATAACTAATTCCTTACCAAATCCTCTTTCTTCTTTTTTCTTCATATCCTGCAAAAACAACTCATCTTTTCTTTGGTACCCATTTTTTCTTGGGTCCATGAGAGTTAGTAGAATAAGTTGTTTTTACCCAATTTTTCTTAATAGGTCTCTAGACTTTAGGACATTCTTTCTGAAAGTGTTCCAAATCTCCACAATTTGAATACTTGAGGGTATTTCGACCAACAGGTTTTACAAACACTTTTTGAAAATGATTTTTGTAAAATGCCTTTGAAGATCTTTGTCTAAGTCTCTCATTGACTTTAGGAAAATCAATTAGAGAATCACTTTCCTTATTGAAACCAAGTCCCGACTTATTATAGTAAGGAACTTGTATAGAGAGGATATGCTCTAATGTTTTTGATCCATTTGAAAATCTTGTCGAAATATTTGAAAATTATTTCTTCAAAGAATCATTTTCTTTGACAAGTAAATCTCAACTTTCTTTTGTTTGTAGAAAATCTTTTTGCAAAATTTCAAAATTTTCTTTTTGAGAAAGATCATGTTGCCTAAGCCGAGAATTCTCCTTTTTAAGTTCGGAGATCCTTTTAAGAGAAGATTTGAGATTTGAGCAAAGCTCATTTATATACTTTGAAACTTTGAGAGGAATTTTTGAATGACTTATCTCGATTTCTTCATCGGATTCTAAGTCTGTGTCTAAGTTAAACTCAAATTTTGAATGTGCCGTCAAGCATATATTTCCTTGCTCATTATCTTCTTTCATTATTCTTTTCTGGCCATTTTGCTTGTATTGTCTTCTTTCACTAAACTTTCTTCCTTTTCTACTCAGCTTTTTGAATTTCTCGATCATAAAAGCAAATTCTTCATTGTCCATGTTATTTTCTGAGTCTGTTTCATCAAAAACATCGTTAGATACTAAAGCAATGGACTTCTTACCTTCGGGATCTTCATCGTTGATTTGTTCCACTTCATAGGATTGAAGAGTGCCAATCAATTCATCAACGGAAAGTGGCATAATCCTCTGAGTCTCTCGGATTGAGGTCTTAACATGGTTCCAATCTTTTGAGAGACATCGCAAAAGTTTGTTGACCTTCATTGGAGAAGAAATAGGCTGACCTTGATACGCCAAACCATTTACAATTTCTGTAAAACGGCTGAACATTTCTCCAATTGACTCACCTTGCTTCATCTTGAAGGATTCATATTTACCAAGCAAAAAGTGTACTGTTGTCTCTTTTACATGATCGGTTCATTCATATGTAAAATGAAGTCTATCACAAACTTCTTTTGTTGTTTCACATGAAGAGATTTTGTTATATTCATTAAGAGACAAAGCACAATATAAAGAATAAATAGCTTTTGCATCAAGCGCTTCTCTTTTGGACAACTCCGTCCGAGACATAGGAGCAGGGGGTTTGGTTTCTTTACTTTTGCTATTCTTATTTGATGTAGACGCAGCAATGTGATTGATTCCTCTTTCCACAACATCCCATTGCAAGGGATCTCTGGATCTTAGGAATGCTTTCATTTTGTTCTTCCACACGTTGTATTCATTTCCATCAAAATATGGTGGCCTTGTGTTGCTTTGCCCTTCCATAAGTCCTGGTGCCAAGATACTAGCCATAAAAAATCTTTAGCTCAAAAGTAAAAACACTTTTATAAACCGAGCACTTGGCTCTAATACCAATTGAGAATGCTAGTATGAACACCTAGAGGGGAGTGAATAGGTGTTTAAAATAAATCTTGGCAACTATATGCGGAGTAAAATAAACTTCAAACAAAACAAATGAGTTAGGGAAGAGAATAAGAACACGAGATTTATAGTGGTTCGGCTTAATCCAAGCCTACATCCACTCTCCCACGCTAACAGCCTTCTTAGCTAGATTCCACTATGCAATCAACAAGAGATTACAACTTTGAGTGCAAACACTTAGTAGTAGATCACACTATCTCACTAAGTCACTCTTTTGGTATTTCTCTCACGATCACAAATATTTAAGCTCTCTAAAGACAAGTATATGATCGAAGGTCGCTCAGACTTTGGAATTATAAATTCTACGCTCCGTCTCTTACTTGCTCATCGGTCCTTCATCTCCTTAAATACTCATCCACTTCTAAACTAGCCGTTGGACAGTATCTTGAGGATCGTCTTCCAATATACCCATTGGACAGCTCTGTATCTAGAAGATTTGGTAGCCGTTGAGTGACAAAGATAGAATCCCAAATTGATTCCGATCGGCCATACAAACGAAATCTTGGTTTCCATAAGTAAAGCTTCTTCGTATAGAAAGATCTTGTCTTCAAGATCCAATTGTTAATCAATTAGATTGAGTCAATCAAATCAATCTTGATGTGGAATCCAAACCAGATCACTAGCTGTTATATCTTCGGGGCTTGAGTTACGATCTGTCTTGTTCTGGATGTAAAGTCTGAGAGCAATAGACTTTACAATCTGAGTCTGAGTGCGATAGACTTTGCAATTTGAGTCTGAACATATTCTGCTTCTGAACAGATTTAGCTTTAAGGTTTGAACACCGTCTAAATAAGTTCAGCTTCAATATAGAGTCTGTCTTCTGGTTCAGCTTCAGCATAGAGTCTGATTCCTGGTTCTTCATTCACATTCAGTCTGAAATTTGTCAGAATTGACAGACTTCTGATGTAGAACAGACTTTGGCACTAAAGTCTTGCAATCTTCAAACTTTGACACAGAAGTCTGGAAATCTTCATAATAGACTTTGGACAATATTCTTTACATGTCCTATCATCTGCATAGTCTATTACTTAACCATCAAATACATTAGTAGCCTTTGATTTATTTTGTCATTTTCAAAACATCATAAGGAATTTCCCTAACAATCAGAAAATGCTTCAACTTCCCCACCTTTATTTGCTTGCAACAGACCGCGCAACGTCGGAAAGCATAGCGAAACCGACAAAATCCACGAACAGAGGCTCCCCATTCGATCGCATTTAGGTCGCCAAACTAACTAGCAATACGAAATGCCATAGATGAAAATATTAACTCCAACGAGGGGAAACGCGAGGACCACCAAAGAATTCTGAAACAGCTTCACCACTGGCTTTGGAACCAGGTAAGGGCAAGCGGTGGCAGCTATGAAAAAAGCCGCGGAGCAGCAGCACATCTGCAAATTCTCCTTCAACGAATTCGCCAGGTCCACCCATCCAATTGCCCACGCGAACTCGCCTAGAGCCCTCTGCAGCTCGGTCAACTCCGCGTTGCCTCTGTTGCCGTGGTGGTGGCCATGGTGGTGGCCGTGGTGATGGCCGTGGTGATGGTGGTGGTGATGGTGGTGATGGTTGTGGTCGTGGCCATGGTCATCATCGCTAGCTTTGGCGAGGGGGTGAGATCGCCAATTGCAAGGAGCACTTGTGAATCGGATACGCAGCAATGAACGGCAGAAGCTGGAATTATTGGAAACATGGAGCAGCGGGCGGGCAGCGCCGGCTCCATGTGACTAAGCGGCAGTGGAGGTGCGGGGAGGCCGGGGATCGGAACGTGCAGAGATCCGCCGTGCAGGGGAGGGCTTCCATTGGCGGAGGAGAGGCGTAAGAGGAGAGCTCCTCAGGCCATGAAACTGAAGAAGAAGAAGAAGAGAGGTTGCTCGTCAGTTGGAATTAGTCGTGGTTGCTGATTTGGTTGGTAAAAGGTTATAAAAGGAGGGAGGGAGGGAGGGAGTGATTGAGTTAAACTCTCCACACCATGTGCTCATTATGGTCGAAGGGGCGTTATAATTGATGGGGTGATTGGACAACTAAGTAGCATTGATATTGATAGGCGACACGCGACGCAACACAACACGACACGGTATGCCATCGCGTTGTTTTAAAAAAAAAATAGAGAACTCTGATATGTTGAGACACGTATTATATATATATATATATATATATATATATATATATATATATATACGATAAATTATCACTTTTATGATTATTGTAATCAAATTAATTTGATTCAAATTTACAAGTAAATAAATAATATATAATGAATTTACACTAAGAACATTAATCCACCATTGATTAATATCATTCAGTGTTTCAATTTGATAAATTTAATCTCATTCCAATAATCTATAAAACTTGTACGAAAAAACAAGTAATCCACATTTTGGACTCGCATGTAGAGACTGTCAGAAGAGTAGAGAAAAAAAAAACTTGGAGGTGAATTGTGTGTCAGGAGAAGTGAGAGTTGAAAGAGAAAAGAAGACTGTGTTTTTCTTCTTTCCTCATTTATTACTTTTTTATATTTACATTTTAACCCCTCATTTATTGAAAATTTTTAAAATTGATCCCATTCATGTCGGAAACAAGTGTCGAAATCCCAAATTCACATGTCGAAATTCCAAACTCAAATATCGGAAAGTGTTGAGAAAATTGATCAGGTGTCGGATTTTCCAACATATGTTAATCAAGTATTGAATAGTGTCAGACATGTGTTAGAGTGTTCGATACTACACGTAGGCTTCAAGAGAGTGTCAGTACTTCATAACTGGACAAGGCATGCCAGTGGTTTGCTTTGTTACTTGAGGGAAGAGGGAGGGCCTTTAAGTCTCACTCAAAATGCCACGTCATTGGCCTCCAACTCTTATATTTTGTTTTCATAAAATTTTTAAAAGATAATGACATCACAAGACAAGTACGTGGACTGTTGGTCTATTTTGCCTTCGAGCAAACCTAATTTTACTTCGAACACGGATCGACGAGGAGTCTCCCTTATAATTGTGACTTGGAGGGGAAAAAATGCCAACTTGGATGCGTTTTCTTGCAATGAGGACATATTAGACGACTCAATTATTTGAAAATCATAACCCTCTTTTTTTTTTCTCTCTCCATCGGGATATGACACAATTTTTTGCTAAGTAAGCAACTCATGTGACGATTTACATTTAAGCTCTACTGAGTAAGCTAGCCACGTGACACAATCACTTTACAAGAGGATTTATTCAGCAAAGGTTTTAGGTACTTGATCGAACAAGAAAAAGTTGGGGTATTGAATAATACAAAAGATGAAAAATTTAAAATTTATACCTCCGTAGCACGAAGGCATTACCCTTATCAACTTTCTCCTTATTTAAAAAAAAAAAAAATCCATTTTCCTCATTCATAAAATATAACACAATATTATTTCTTCATATTCATTTTCTCTTATTGTCACTCCTTTTATTTTCTTTTCCTCTACCCCTTTTTCCCTAGACATATATACAATTATGTTCCTTCAAGGAAGAGGAAGGCATTCCAAACATATTTTTAATTTGGATAATTTTATCTCAATGGCTTTGTTTATTTTTATTCTTCCATTAATACTATTGTGTTTGGATAATGCCAATATGTTGAGATGGGTCTTTTGGTTGATGTCATGAAGACAATTAGAAGGTCTTGTTCACTTGATTCATTGAGTCTCATCTAAACTGATCATTCAACTCAAATTATGTAGATGATTTTTCACCCAACCTGATCAAGCTTTGGATTAGGGTATTTGATAGCACAAAGCTCGAGATTTTTGTGTTTCGGTTGATAATGAGTTTTAGGTTGATGTCAATTCAACTCAAGTCACTTTTGAATTCCTCTTGTTATTTGAAGTATTTGAATTATGGTTCATTATAAAAGTATTTTCCAATTATAGGCTACAAGGAAAAAGAGATGGAAAATTGCAGCCAATACATCATCGAGAGTTAATCACATTGCCTATTGTTGCCTGTTTACAATCATATGGGAAAGAGAATTTGTGGTCCAAAAGGCACTGTTGTTTTTAGAGAATAAAGATGCCGTTATCTTAACATGGTTCTGAAAAGATATCTTTTAAATTGTCAATTAAACATTATAAGAAGATGAAAAATAACTGCACCAGAAGTTCTATAGTATATCCATTCCCTTTTTTCCAATTGAATCCTCCAACCATATTAAAAACTTCATAATAGTCGAACTACTCGATGATCACACAAGACATAACGGTCTCCCTTTCTACTTTCAATCTTCATGAATAATTTGAATGACACAGGTCGATGTGAATTGGTCCAATTTGACATGAACACATTCCATAAAACAAGTTAAACAACATTGGCCTTGCTAGCCAGCAAAAGACCTTATTCTATATTCAACCTTAAATCCCAATGAATGATGGCAACCTTAACTTTTGATATTGCAAAAGATAAAAATCAAACAACCAAATAATGAAAGGAACCGTGAAATATTCTTAGTTTTTACTTGCAATCAAAGTTTGTTCGTCACTAGTTCGTGCCTGTGACGTGCTTGTGTGCTTCACCAGGGGGGCTTAGGCCCAAGTCCTTTATCCCTCCCAGTGTCTCCGACTTGGTGAACTTGTGTCCCCCACCAGGGCTCGCTCCCAATTCCTTAATCTCTCTGAGCATCTTCGAGTTGATGAACTTGTGTCCCTCACCTGGGCTCGGCCTAGCTTGTTTGATGGCCCCAAGCGACAACCCATTGAAGAACCCTCCGTAGTCAACTCCCACCGGAGCTGTCGTCTCCATCACATTGAAGGGTCGAGCTTTGTTCACAACGAAAATGACACTGAGCATCGCCGGGACCTTGATAATCTGGAGAGCCCTCATTGTGCTCCTCATGTTGAAATTACTAAAAGAGACTACAAAAAGCAAATTTTTACTGACAGAGACAATAAAGAGCAAATTTTTTTATTTGTTTGAAGGGAGCTTGTGATGCGGAGTCTATGGCCGAGCGGGTGCTCAATACATAGTGCGAGCAACGAAGAGTTTTCTTTGATCGGCTCTTCTTGGTCCCGGCTTCCTCGTTCTTATTTTCTTTGTCTTCGTATGATAATTTGTTGAATAAAACTTCCTTAAGTGTTTTGAAGCTAACAAAACGTTTCAATCAGTCTAGTCTGAAGATTTGTAGACTCTTCTATCAAAGTCTGAAGACCTCCGATCTACCAGACTCAAGACTCAAAGTCTATCCTCATTGACAGCTTCTAGTCCGCCGAAGAAGACTTATCCAAAACTGGATGTTTCGTCAAGGATTTGACTTTATCGACTGAAGAAGATCTCTTGGCTGGATATAGCATGTTGGAATCCATTGTTCTAATCAAGATTGATTCGGGAATTATGGATCCGTTGATTGGCAAAGTATACTTGGAAGGTTTTACTGTAAACCAAGATCCTAATTGTATAGGCGAGTAGGATTGATGGGCTATCGTCATGTTCCTTAAATAGCTCGAAGATATTCCTAATTGATTCTGTCCAACGGGTAGATTGGAAGAATTCCTTTGGTAAGTGCCAACGGGTATGATGGCATAAAGGAGTATTTAAGGAAGACGTTCCAGTTGTTCGAGTGTGTGCACGATAGAAGAATGCCAAAGTTTGAAGCTCCTTGTTCTTAGTCAATTAAATTGTTGAGTGAAATCTTGTAAACAAATGAGAGTCTATATCTTGAGAGACCTTGAGGAAGTGTAGTAGAGTCTCTACACTGTGGAATCAAGGCAGAGCTTTTCTGTAATAACTCTTTTGTTCATTGTGAAATCCAGCCGGTGGGCTGTTAGTGCGGAAGAGTGGACGTAGGCTTGGATTAAGCCGAACCACTATAATCTCTGTGTTCATATTCTCTTCCCTATACTCGTTTACGTTGATCATAACTCATTTTTTTTACAAGAGAAGAATTTCCTTTTCATAGTCTATTGTTGATTAGCACTGCACATATCTCACAAAATTGTTTCTGCACCTATTCTCCCCCCTCTAGGTGCTCATACTAGCTTTATCAATTGGTATCAGAGCAGGTGTACTCACTTAAATTGAAGTGTTTTACTTCAGAGTTAAAGATCCATGGCTAGTATGTTGGCTCCAGGACTGGTTGAAGGGCAAAGTAATACCAGACCGCCTTACTTTGATGGAAATGAATAGAACATATGGAAAAACAAGATGAAGGCATTCCTAAGATCAAAGGATCCTCTGGAATGGGACGTGGTAGACAAAGGAATCATTCCTAAAGCTGCACCTGTCTCAGAAAGAGGAAAATAAGCTATTGAGTCTAGAGAAATGACTCAAGAAGAGATAACCAATAGACAAGCTCTTGATGCAAAAGCAATTTATTCTTTATATTGTGCATTATCACCTACTGAATATAACAGAATATCTTCTTGTGTTACAGCTAAAGAAGTCTGGGATAGATTACACATCACCTATGAAGGAACTGACCGAGTGAAAGAAACCAGAATCAACATTCTGCTCGGACAATACGAAGCATTCAAAATGAAAACAGGAGAATCTATCACTGACATGTTTAGTCGTTTTATAGAGATAGTGAACGGTCTTGAAAATCAAGGACAACCAATTTCTGATCCCATGAAAGTAAAAAAGCTACTGCGAGGACTCTCTAAGGATTGGAATCATATAAAGACCTCAATAAGGGAGACACAAAGAATCATGCCACTCTCTGTTGATGAATTAGTTGGGACTCTTCGGTCTTATGAAGTGGAGTGAATCAACGAAGATGAAGATCCTAAAGGTAAGAAATCCATTACATTAAAATCTAATGATGATTATGATGTCACAGATTCTAAAGACAATATGGATGATAAAGAGCTTGCTCTCATGATAAGAAGATTCAGAAAGCTAAACAGAAAGGGAAGAAGATTCAATACAAAGAAACAAAGCTTTCAAAAGCAACAAACTAAGTCTATTGAGGAGGATGAAACCAATAGAGATGTAGTCTGCTTTGAATGTAAGAAAAAAAGGACACATCAGACTCAACTGTCCCCTTCTGAGGAAAAAGAAAGGAAAAATTGAGAGATACCGAAAGGCTCTCAAAGCATAAACTTGGAGTGATACAAAATGTGAAGAAAGCGATGATGATTATGCCAATATTTGTCTCATGGCACAATCGGACTCAGATTCAGACTCCGAGACAGACTCAGATTCAGACAGTGAAATCGAGGTAAATGACTTGAAAATCCCTACTAAAGTCTCTAGATACATTGATGAATTGTGTCTTAGTCTTAAAACTTCTCTTAAAAGGATTTCCGAACTTAAAAGAGAAAATTCTGTTCTAAAGCAACAGGAAAATGTTTTGAAAGAAAAGGTCAAAAGTTTAGACAAAAATATGTCTACCTTGAAAGAAAATGAGAACAATCTTTCAAAAGAAAATGCATTTTTGAAAAATGACATCTCAAATATTTCTAAAAGATTTTCCATAGGATCTGAGAAACTTGAGAAAATTCTTTCAGCACAAAGACCTTATTTCAATAAATCTGGTTTGGGAATGACATCGGAAACTATTCCTCTAATTGATTTTCCTAAAGTAAAGGAAAGAATTAAGTAAAGACCTACAAGAGATGCTTACAAAAATCATTTCCAAATTTTTTTTGTAAAACCAATAGGTCGCAATGCTCTTAGATGTTCTAAGTGCAATAGCTCATATCATTTTGAGAAAGAATGTCCTATGGTTTGGAAACCTGTTAAGAAGGTATGGGCAAAGATTGTATATTATTCTAACACAAATGGACCTAAGAAAATATGGGTACCAAAAAAAGCGTGAGTCTCTTTTCTAAATGCAGGTCACTATCAAGAAAAAAGTAAAATGGTATCTGGATAGTGGATGCTCGAGGCATATGACAGGAGATTCAAATTGCTTCATAAAGCTCGCTCAAGTTAATGGTGGAAAAGTTTCATTTGGAGGAAACAGCTAAGGAAGAATTGTGGGATTCGGAACTGTAAAGATCGGAAGCTTCACAATCAGTAATGTTTCCTTAGTGGAAGGACTCAACTACAATTTGATAAGTATCAGTTAGTTGTGCGACACCGGTTTCAAAATCAACTTTCAAGAAGGAACCTGTTCAGGAACCAGTAAAGACTCATCTCAATCCTTCACTAGTCGAAGACATGGAAGTATCTATCTCTTGGATGTTAAACCAGATGAAACCCAATGTCTAATCTCAATTCAAGAAGAAGCAGACTTATGGCACAGAAAACTTGGACACATCAATATGAAGCAAATAGCCAAAATCTCAGCAAAGAAACTTGTTCGTGGTTTACCCAATTTGTCATACCAAAAGTCTGATCTATGCACACCATGCGTGTTGGGAAAACATGTAAGAAACTCATTTAAACCAATAAATCAAGTTTCTATTAATCGTGTGCTGCAGCTTCTGCATATGGATCTCTTTGGACCAACCAAAACTCAAAGCATTGGAGGTAAGAAATACTGTTTAGTGATCGTGGATGATTATTCAAGATTCACTTGGGTATATTTCTTGGTAAGTAAGTCTGAAACTTTTTCTTACTTTAAAAGGTTTGCTAAAAAGGTCCAAAATGAGAAATGGTATATTATTTCAAGTATACGAACAGACCATGGAGGTGAATTTGAAAATCAAGACTTTACAAAACTCTGGGGATAAGTACACTAATGGTGCCATAAGTTGTGTATGGCACTCACTTTGGTGCCAAAAGTTTCCGTCGGATTATTTAAGTGCCAAAAAAATTGAAAAATGCTCACTTTGGTGCCAACGCCGATCTGATCGGCCGGAAATCTGACGTGGCCTTTTTTTATTAATTTCTTATACTGATGTGGCTCGCCGGAGTTTCCATTAGATCACTTAGGCCTTCAAACAACGTCGTTTTAGCATCCTAACACCAAAATGACGCCGTTTTGTGTCTTTCCCCCAAATTCAAAACCTAAATCCTCAAACGGCGCCATTTTGTGTCGTCTTCTTCCCCGAGCAGATTCGTCTTCTTCCCCGAACAGATCCAGCAACACCAACAGCACCAAACCAACAACACCAGCAGCAGAGAACCAGCAACACCAGTAATTTTCCAGAAAAGAAACAACGCATTCGCCTCTGCCCTCCCCCAATAGTTTTCCCCCATTTTTAATCACCTTATCAACCTTTCAAATCCCTGAATCTCAGCCTCACCACCGCCTTTTCCCAAGAAATATCGTTGGGTGTAGAGGAAACGCGAGCTCGAAGAATCCCCAGAAGCACGAGCGATCCAGCCAATGGTAGCTGCGAAGATCTGGAACTCCACGGAGGTTATCGGCGAAGCCAGCTGCTACGAAGGCGACGGCCATGGCCCCGCCATCCCCTCCTCCACCCTCATCATCGACACCTCCCTCTTTCTCGGGATTTTCTATTCGTTTTTCTTTTCTTTCTTTCTTTTGTCTTGCTGTGGCAAGCAACTACAATGGAGGTTGAGGGATGGCGGCTGAGCGACGGTGGCCGAGGGATGGCGGCCAAGTGATAGTGGCTGAGGGACGACGGCCGAGCGACGGTGGACGAGCAATGGCGGACAAAAAAACCCTAATTTCAATTTCCAAATAAAATTAACAAAACATCGTCGTTTTTGTGAGGCTATCCACGTAGGACGGAAAAACGATGTCGTTTTCTTAAAAATGACGGAAAACGACGCCGTTTAAAAGACTCCACGATTTTTTTTAAAATATAAAAGCCACGTAATCATTTTGGCCGGAATCTATCATCGGTGGCACCAAAGTGATCGTTTTTCCTCTGATTTGGCACTCAAGTGATCCGGTGGAAACTTTTGGCACCAAAGTGAGCGCCGTACACAACTTATGGCACATTAATGTACTTATCCCCAAAACTCTATGATGAATCTGGTTTTCAGCATGTGTTCTCTTCTCCATATACTCCAGAGCAGAATGGAGTTGTGGAAAGAAAGAATAAATCTTTGCAAGAAATGGCTAGAACTCTTTTAATTGAAAGTAATATCTCTTCACGTTTTTGGGCTGAAGCAGTTTCTACAACATGTTATATCATTAATAGAGTTTTTCTAAGCCTTATTCAAGAGAAAACTCCCTATGAGTTATTCAAATGAAAGAAGCCTATTGTCTCATATTTTCACGTGTTTGGATGTAAATGTTTTATTTTGAAAAATGCAAATAATCGAGTTGGGAAGTTTGAAGAAAAATCAGATGAAGGGATCTTCCTTGGATATTCGACCACAAGCAAAGCCTACAGAGTATACAACAAAATGACTCAATCTGTGGAGGAATCAATGAATGTCAAATTTCAAGACTCTATGCAAAATGAATCGATTCAGACTCAACTTGAAGAATCTGAACCTGCTCTAGACTCTACAAAGTCTAAATCTTCAGAAGCAGCTCAGACTTCAGAAGATCAACAGCAAATGATTGTCGAAGACTCAAATGAAGAAAAATATCAACAGTTTGACAAATCAACCAGCAACTGGAAGCATAAGTCTAGTCATCCCAAAGATCTCATTATCGGTGATATTAATGAAGGAATTCGCACAAGATCCAAAAGGCGCGAAGAGTCTAGTGTTGTGACTCTTATTTCTGAAACAGAACCCAGAAATATAGAAGAAGCTCTAACTGATGAAAGCTGAATTGAAGCCATGCAAGAAGAACTCAGGCAATTCAGTATCAATGATGTCTGGGAATTGACTCCTAAACCGAAAGATAAATCCATCATTGGAGTTAAATGGGTTTTCATAAACAAGATGAACGAGAAAGGAAAGGTAGTAAGAAACAAAGCAAGACTCGTGGCCAAGGGATATACGCAAGAGAAAGTGATAGACTATGATGAGACTTACGCGCTAGTAGCAAAGTTAGAAGCAATTAGATTATTACTTACTTTTGCTTGTCATAAAAATTTCATGTTATTCCAAATGGACGTCAAAAGTGCTTTCCTAAATGGATTTATCCAAGAGGAAGTCTATGTGGAACAACCACCCAGTTTTGAAGACCCAAGGAAACCAGACTCTGTTTTCAGACTGAAAAAGGCTCTATATGGTCTAAAGCAAGCACCTCGAGCTTGGTACAATAAACTAAGTAAGTTCTTAATCCAAAATGGTTTTGTCAAAGGTAAAGTAGATATTACGTTGTTTATCAAAAGAGAAAGCAAAAGTTTTTTGCTCGTGCAAATTTATGTTGATGATATTATTTTTGGATCCTCTAATGAAAGTCTGTGCAAGAAGTTCTCTAAGTCTATGTAGGATGAATTTGAAATGAGCATGATGAGTGAGCTAACATTCTTTCTCGGGCTTCAAGTGAAACAACCGAAGGAAGGAACTTTTATTCATCAAGAAAAATATGCCAATAAACTTGTCAAAAAGTTTGGGCTGGAAAATTGCAAAAAGACCGATATACCAGAGTCAAGTTCCTTGAAGCTAGACAAAGATGAAGGAGGAAAGAAAGTTGACCAGAAGTTATACAAGAGCATCATTGGTTCACTTATTTATCTTACTACTTCTAGACCTGATATTTTGTTTAGTGTTTACATTTGTGCCAGATTTCAATCAGATCCTAAAGAATCTCATCTAAGAGCTGCAAAGCGTATTATCAAATACATTGCCTCAACTTCAAACGTGGGTCTCTAGTATCCTAAAGAATGAGACTTCACTCTTCTTGGATATTCAGACGCAAATCTAGCCGGATGCAGAGTTGATGGAAAGAGCACTTTAGGCACCTGTCAACTACTTGGAAGCAGGACAGTGTCTTGGTTTTCAAGGAAGTAAAGTACAGTAGCTCTCTCCACAGCAGAAGCAGAGTATGTAACTCTTGGAAGTTGTTGTTCACAAATTCTGTGGATAAAACAATAGTTAAGAGACTTTGGAATAGAAGATTCATGCTCAGAAATCAAATGTGATAACACCAGCGCGATCAATTTCACCAAAAATTCGATTCTTCACTCAAGGGCAAAACATATAGAGATTTGACATCACTTCATTAGAGATCATGTTCAAAATGGAGAAGTTTCGATTCAGTTTATTGACTCAAAGAATCAACTGGCGGATATATTTACAAAGCCTTTGGAGAAAAATCAATTTGAAGTTATTCGTTCTAGACTCAATATCTTAAAGTTTGAGGAAGTTCAGACCCAGGACTAAAAGTCTAAAGACACTCAGACTCAGACGATCAAGATTTTTGACTGTAAGATATTTTATTTTATTTTCTCTCAGATCAAATCTCGAAAAGGTACGATCATCTATCTGTAATTGATTGTTACTATTTTCAATTTCCGTGATTATTGCAATACTTCCTTTTCAAAAAAGAAGTTGATTTTAAAAATGGCAGTTATCTAATTTTTTTAAAAGGCAGTTATTTTTAAAAAGGGCATCTTTATATTTCTTCTTTACGACATTCCGTATGCCTCTCTTTGACTGTCCTATATACTATATGTTCCTCTTCATTTTACTCACAAAACCCTAAGAGAACTCAGATCGTTCACTTATGTCTTCTTCACTTGTTTAATCTTTGAAAAGTTGTCATCTTTCTTGGAAAACAAGCTTGGAATCTCTCAAAGACTGTGAAAGATGTCATCCCAAAGAAAGTCTTCAAGGATCGCGAACAGGGGACCACATCAAATGCATGAGGGGCCTACGCATTTTGATCTCACCGAGGAAGAAGATTCTCTTCATCAGCGACAGAGCCCACAACATTCTTAGCAGCGTCCATCTTCTCCTTCTAGACCTCAGAATGTTGCACATCAAGAAGAAGAAATCATTGAAGATGCAAAACCCGTAAGAACTCTTAAGCCTGGCTTTACTTATAAGCTTTATCGTGCTTTGAAAAGGGGTGGTACTCCTTTGAACTACA
Organism: Eucalyptus grandis x Eucalyptus urophylla; assembly: GCA_028830015.1. NCBI lineage: Eukaryota > Viridiplantae > Streptophyta > Magnoliopsida > Myrtales > Myrtaceae > Eucalyptus > Eucalyptus grandis x Eucalyptus urophylla. The sequence continues at coordinate 25,981,259 of CM054199.1, forward strand.
TTGATGAATTTTTGAAAGACAAAGGGTATCGAAATGAAACCTATTTTCTACGCACAATGGAACATTTGGGAATTGCCCCTGCTGGATTGGCAGAAGAAGCAATGGCAAATATCCCAACCGATCCACGTGTTGGAGGGCTGAGCCAGCCTAATGGGAATGACGATGATAGGATGTATAGTCAGTTTAAACCAAGAATGGGTGTTGTAGGAAAAATCCGAAGTAAAAGGACAGACTTATTTCGTTTGGATGACCACAAGCAACTGTACGCTAAGTTACTGAAGCGTAGGGTAATAAACCCCAGAAGTGTGGATTTTGATTTTCTTGACTCTGTGAATGTCAATCTGCGGGAAAAATTTAGTCTTCTTCAACTCGAACAGTTTTGTTCTGAATCTACAGAAGGTTATGCTGAACTTACTGCTTATTTCTATTCGAATCTCAATTTCTTGAATGCGAATAGATTCTCTTTTAGTGTTCGAGATCAGGACTATGTGGTTGACATGAATACATTGGCTGATGTGATTGGGGTTGTAAGAGGGAGATATCAACCTATCAGTGTGTCTATTGCTCGTGCAATGTTGGAACTTGTTAAGGATAGAAGAACGGAAGAAAAGATTTCCTATTCAAAGATGAATGCAACCAACATTTTGCTTCACAAGATTGTGATTAACTGCCTCAGATCGAAATCAACTTCAAAAACTGACGTTTCAAACTCGGAGGCAAAGCTGATGTATGCCATCAATGCTGGTAAAAAATTCTCTCTTCCACACACTATCATGTTCCACATGTATAGGGCAGTGGTGAAGGACAAGGGTCAACTCTCGTACGCAGCTCTTGTGACCAAGTTATTCAGACATTTGAATGTTCAGCTTCCCCGAATTCTCTGTGTTCGATCGTGCGATCAAATGGTGGTGGGACTGAAAATGGTTTCCAAAATGTGTCTGAAGGAACTCAACAAGGCATTGGAGAAATTCAAGGAGAAAACCCCTGTCAAGCCTCATCAAATCTCTTCGGGTGCAAAAAGAAAAGGGAAGGAGCCCATGGTTGCTCCATCCAAGAAAAGAAGAGCTCTCCTCCTTGAGGATGAAGAAGATGAGGATGATATCACCATTTATGCAATGGCATTGAAGAACTTGAGTCATTCTGCACCAGAATCAACGGAGAGACAAGAAAAAGCCATGGCTGAAACCGAACAGAGGACTGGAGAAAGTGAAGATTTTGAGAAAGAAGCAGAGGAGAGAGATGTAGAGGAGGAAAGAATTGAAGAAGAAGAAGAAGAGGAGAGAGTAGAAAAAGAGCATGAGGAACACTCTTCTCCACCTGAAGGCATGGAAACAGGGGGAGATCCTGAGAAAAGAGGAACATCCTCAATCCCTGCCACCAGTGAAGGAGTAAGTCGCTCTCCAGCAGATCCAGAGGACATCTATGCTTCTCACTTTCCTGAGGAGGGTCATGATGTTTCATCGCCCAATCTGCGTGACCATGTTGATTTACATCATCTGCCTACACACCGTCTGATCGTGCAGATGCCAGTACTCAGACTAATAATTCAGCAGACTTTCGCAGAATTCTTGATGCTCTTTTGGAGATGAAAGGTCAAATATATGCTCTAGGATATGAAGTACAGAACTTGCAGAATACAAGACAAGCCTCTTCAATATCTTTGCATGATCAAATCCAAGCCCTTGCTCTTCAAGTTCAAGCTAATGCTAAGGGTGAAGATGTGGCTCAACTGAATGAGGACTTAAAAAAGCTGGAATGCATTGTCCAGTCAATGGGAGATTTCCAGCTTGTTCGTGTTCTCAAGCCATCTTAATTTCATTCTCTTTTCATCTCTACCTTTTTAATGCTGACAAAAAGGGGGAGAGATGTGGTGTGGTACAGATTTGATTTAAACTTTAAACTTTTGAACTATTGACTTTTGTGATGTTTGTGTTTGGCTATTTGGATTTGAACTGGATTTGGGTTTGACTGTTTGAACATTTGTTTATCTTAAGTACTATTGATATCTCATGGCTTTATGGCTTTGTGGCTTTGTTCATCTACAAGACTAACCTATTTTTTGTGGATGCAGATTCTAGTGTTATTACTAAGCTATTTATCTTTGTGAGATATCCATATTTGCTTGAGTAATGGTTTGCAGGTCAAAGTTATCCAAATCTGCAGGAAAGTTTTGTCACCATCAAAAATGGGGAGATTGTTGGAGAAAACTTCCTTAAGTGTTTTGAAGCTGACAAAATGTTTCTATCAGTCTAGTCTGAAGACTTGTAGACTCTTCTATCAAAGTCTGAAGACCTCTGATCTGCCAGACTCAAGACTCAAAGTCTATCCTCATTAACAACTTCTAGTCCGTCAAAGAAGACTTATCTAGAACTGGATGTTTCGTCAAGGATTTGACTTTATCGACTGAAGAAGATCTCTTGGCTGGATATAGCATGTTGGAATCCATTGTTCTAATCAAGATTGATTCGGGAATTATGGATCCGTTAATTGGCGAAGTATACTTGGAATGTTCTACTTATGGAAACCAAGATCCCGATTGTATGGGCGAGCATGATTGATGGACTATCGTCATGTTCCTTAAATAGCTTGAAGATCTTCCTAATTGATTCTATCCAACAGGTAGATTGGAAGAATTCTTTTGGTAAGTGCCAACGGGTATGATGGCATAAAGGAGTATATAAGGAAGACGTTCCAGTTGTTCAAGTGTGTGCACAATAGAAGAATTCCAAAGTTTGAAGCTCCTTGTTCTTAGTCAATTAAACTGTTGAGCGAAATCTTGTATGCAAAAGAGAGTCTATATCTTGAGAGACCTTGAGGAAGTGTAGTAGAGTCTCTACACTGTGGAATCAAGGCAGAGCTTTTCTGTAATAACTCTTTTATTCATAGTGAAATCCAATCGATGGGCTGTCAGTGCGGAAGAGTGGACGTAGGCTTGGATTAAGCCGAACCACTATAATCTCTGTGTTCATATTCTCTTCCCTATACTCTTTTACTTTGATCGTAACTCGTATTGTTGATTAGCACTGCAACAAAATTGTTTCTGCACCTATTCTCCCCCCTCTAGGTACTCATACTAGCTTTATCATAATTTAGTCTTCCTCTGTTCAAAGGCTACGTGAGCATTTGCATTTTTGCATGTAGCCGGCTTGAGGAAGCAACGAGGGAGCTTCTGCTGCAGCCGAGAGAGCACACATGCAAGCCGGGGAAGAAGGAAGAATGTAGCACACGATTGATTGACCATTTACTAAAACATATTTGCTCTCATCTGAAAGGCTAGATACATTTTATATCACTCTATATCTCACAAGTAGAGAGAGAGAGAGAGAGAGAGAGAGAGAGAGAGAGAGAGAGAGAGAGCAAGTTTGCAGGTCTAGAAGAAGAGAGATAGAAGTTGGACCGTAATTTCTTTGTCTAGTTTTTCAGCGGGCGAGATAGTCTATAAGCAACCATTGGGAAGAAAGGTTTTACCCTAAACCAGAGACCAAAGATCTTGAGGATGACGGTGTTTTCTTGAGATGATGTTGCTGCAGAGACATATGGAACGACTCAAGTGTTCGAAGCTAGCACTCTCTCTCCTCCCGTCACCTCACATCTAAATGGAGAGTGCACACCTTTTGTTAAGTGAGTGACTCATGTAACGATTTGTACTTAAACTTGTTGAGTAAGTGAGTTACCTTACCACAATCACATTACATACCAATATATCCAACTGAGATTTTACATCAAGTGAAATTTGAAAAATTGAGGTACTTGATTGAATAAAAAAAAATTGAGGTACTAAATCATAGAAAAGACAAAAATTTAGGAACACACTGATATTGCTAGTATGAGTACCTAGAGGGGGGTGAATAGGTATATAAAAGATTTTTCTTCAACAATTGCACAATACTAGAGAGTAGAAGGAAACGTTAATCAGAGTAAGACTGAGAGAAGAGAAAATTGAACACGCGGTTTATAGTGGTTCGGCTTATATCAAGCCTACGTCCACTCTTCTTCACTGACAGCCTATTGGCTGGATTCCACTATGAACAAAAGAGAAGTTACAGCACAGCTTTGCCTTGATTCCACAGTGTAGATGTTCTACCACACCTCCTCAAGATTTCTCACAAATATAGACTCTCTTTTGTATACAAGTATTCGCTCAAAGGATTTGTCTAAACAAAAAGGAGCTTCAGACTTTGGAATTCTTCTATCGCGCACACCTTGAACAACTAAGACAATCTTTCTTATATACTCCTTTATGCCATCATACCCGTTGGCACTTACCAAAGGAATTCCTCCAATCTACCCGTTGGACGGAATCAATTAGGAAGATTGTTCAAGCTATTAAAGGAACGTGTTGATAGCCCATCAATCCTGTTCGCCCATACAATCAGGATCTCGGTTTCCATAAGCAGAACCTTCCAATAATATTTAGGCAATCACCGGATCTTCAATTATCGAATCAATCTTCGATCAATCAAAGGACTCCGTTTATGTCTTCTCCAGCCACGAGATCTTCTCCAGTTGATAAGGTTAAATCCTTAACGAAACATCCAGTTCTGGATAACCTTTCTTCAACGGATTAGAGACTGTCAATGAGGATAGACTTTGAGTCTTGAGTCTGGCTGTCCGTAGGTCTTCAGACTTTAAATAACAGAGTCTGCAAGCCTTCAGACTAGACTGATAGAATCGTTTTGTCAACTTCAAAACACTTCAAGAAGATTTCTCCAACAATCTCCCCATTTTTGATGGTGACAAAACTTTACTGCAGATTTGGATATCTTTGACCTGCAAAACATTTCTCAAACACATATGCATATCTTATAGAGATAAATGGCTAACAGAATAACACTAGAATCTGCAACCACAGAAAATAGGTTAGTCAGTATATGATGAAGCCATTCATAAGATATCAATATTGGTTAATAGAAGCAGTCAAGTCCAAGTCTAGTTCAGTTCTCATCTAGACACAAACCAAAGTCAAACAGATTCAAACCACAAAACAATCCAACAAACAATTAAAAGTTTAATGAATGAAAAGTTTTTGATCAAATCTTGCATCTCTCCCCCTTTTTGTCATCATTAAAAAGGATGAGATGAAGTTAAGATTGCTTGGGAACACGGACAAGCTGGAAATCTTCCACAGACTGAACGATGCCTTCCAGCCTTTTAAAGTCTTCCTTTAGATGTGCAATCTCCTCACTCTTGGCATTGGCCTGATTCTGAACAGACAGGGCTTGCATTTTATCATTCAATGAACAGGAAGAAGCTTGACCTTCATTCTTCAGGCTTTGAACTTCGCATCCCAAGGCATAAATCTGACCTCGCATCTCCAAAAGAATATCCATGATTCTGCGAAAATCTGCTCCATTATCAGTTTGAGTACTTGCTTCGGCTCGATCTGATGGAGTAAATGCAGACGATGGTAGATCAGCATAATCTTGCAGGTTTGGCAATGAAACTTCATGACCTTCTTCTGGAAATTGAGATGCATAAACATCCTCTGGGTCTGCTAGTGAGCGACTGACTCCTTCACTTGCATCAGGACATGAAGACTTCACACCTTTCTCCTGATCTCCCCCTGTTTCCATGCCTACAGGTGGAGAAGAGTGTTCTTCATGTTCTCCTTCTTCTCTTCTTTCTTCTTCAGGTCTTTCCTCCTCTGTTTCTTTTTCAGCTTCTATTTCTTCTTCGTCCTTCTCCTCTGCTTCTTTCGTCATTTGCTCCGATTCTTTCTGTGGAACAGGACGACTTAAATTCTTCAAAGCCAATGCAGAGATGGTGATGTCTTCCTCATCATCTTCATCCTCAACAAGGAGAGCTCTTCTTCTCTTGGATGGAGCAACCATGGGCTCTTTCCCTTTTCTTTTAGCTGCAGAAGATATTTGATGAGATTTTGCAGGAGTCTTCTCCTTGAATTTCTCCAACTCCTTGCTCAGTTCCTTCATACGCATTTTGGTCACCATTTTCAGACCTACCACCATATGATCGCATGGTCGAACACAAAAGATTTGTGGAGGCTGAATATTCAGATGTTTGAATAACTTCGTAACAAGGCTTGGGTAAGGGAGTTGACCTCTGTCCTTCATCATTGCTCTATACATGTGAAACATCACAGTGTGAGGGAGAGAAAACCTTTTTCCAAAGAGAATGGCATACATCAGCTTGGCCTCTGAACTTGAAACATCAGTCTTGGAAGTTGATTTCGGTCGGAGGCAATTAATCACAATCTTGTGAAGCAAGATGTTGAATGCACCCATCCTTAAGTAGGTGATCTTTTCATCTGTTCTCCTGTCCTTCACCAGTTCAAGTGTGGCCCGAGCAATGGAAACTTTGATTGGCTGATATCTTCCTCTTTCGACTTCTAACACATCTGCCAGCATATTCATATCCACAACATAGTCTTGGTTTTTAACGCTGAAAGAGAATCTATTCGCATCTAAAAAGCTTAGATTTGAATAGAAATATGCAGTTAATTCAGCATATGCCTCTGTAGAGTCAGAGCAGAACTTTTCAAGTTGAAGATAACTGAACTTTTCCCTCAAGTTCACATTCACAGCATCCAGAAAATCAAAATCCACACTCCTAGGGTTTATTACCCCACGCTTCAGCAATTTCGAGTACAGATCCTTTTGCTCATTTGATCTGAACAAATCTCCCATTTTTCCTTGATTTTCAACTGCAACACCCATTTTCAGTTGAAATTGACTGTATAATTTATCATCATCATTCCCATCTACAGGATTCGGCCCCCAGTCACGAGGATCACTTGGGATATTTGCAAGGGTTTCCTCAGCCACCCCTTTTCGAGCAATTCCCAAACTTTCCATTTTTCGCAGAAAGATATATTCATTCCCATGTCCTTTGTCTTTAAGAAAATCATCAATGTAGTTCAAAGGAGTACGAATTCCTTTTAGGGCACGATATAACTGGTAAATATAAGCGGGCTTTTGAACTCTTACAGGGTCTGCATCCTCGATGATTTCTTCCTGTTGTTGATGATCAACGCCTTGAGGACTAGATGGAGGAGAATGACGCTGTTGAGAATGTTGTGGGCTCGCTTGCTATTCTGGAGTCACTTCATCTTCAGTAAGATCGAAGTGCGTAGGCCCCTCACTCATCCGCCGTGGTCCCCTGCTTGCGATTCTTGAGGACTTTCTTGAAGATGACATCTTTCTCAGTTTTTGGAAGATTCCTTGCTTGACTTTCCCAGGAAAGGTGACAAATTTTTCAGGATTAAACAAAGAAGACAAACGGGAATGGAGGATCGATGCTTTCTAGGGTTTTTGAGAGAAAAGTGAAGAGGAATCGACAGTGCACGATCGGTTAAAAAGAGGGATAAACGAACCGTCACAAAAGAAATAAAAGAATGCCTTTTCAAAATAACTGTCTTTTTCCGCAAAAATAGCCATTTAAAAAATAACTTCCTTTTTGAAAATGAAACGATGCAATATTTACGTCAATTAAATATAGCAACAATTTAAACACAGTCTGACGATCGTACCTTTTCAAGATGAGATTCAAGGGAGAAAGACTTACAGTCTGACGGACGTACCAAGACTGTCTTTCAGATAAAGTCTTGTAAGTCTGAGTCTGAAAGTCTTTAGACTTTGATATCCTCATACCTCAAAATGTTGAGTCTGGAACGTATAGACTCAAATTGATTTTTCTCCAAAGGCTTTGTGAATATATTCGCCAGTTGATTCTTTGAGTCAACAAATTGAATTGAAACATCTCCATTTTGAACATGGTCTCTAATAAAGTGATGTCGAATCTCTATATGCTTTGCTCTTGAGTGGAGAATTGGATTTTTGGTGAGGTTGATAGCGCTGGTATTGTCGCAATTAATCTCCGTGCATGAATCTTCAATTTCAAAGTCTCTTAGCTGTTGTTTTATCCATAGAATTTGCGAACAGCAGCTTCCCAGGGCTACATACTCTGCTTCTGTTGTTGAAAGGGACACAGTGCTTTGTTTCCTTGAAAATCAAGACACTGTCCTGCTTCCAAGCAACTGGCAAGTTCCCGAAGTGCTCTTTCTATCAACTCTGCAACCGGCCAGATTTGCGTCTGAATATCCCAGAAGATTAAAGTCTCCCTTCTTAGGATACCAAAGACCGATGCTTGATGATGAAGCAACGTATTTAATGATGCGTTTCGCAGCACTGAGATGGGATTCTCTAGGATCTGATTGAAACCTAGCACAGATGCAAACACTCAACAAGATGTCAGGTCTAGAGGCAGTAAGATAAAGGAGTGAACCAATGATGCTCCTGTACAGCTTTTGATCAACTTTCTTCCCTTCTTCATCTTTGTCTATCTTCAAAGAACTTGACATCGGTATGTCGGTCTTTTTGCACTTTTCCAGTCCAAATCTTTTGACAAGATCATTAACATATTTTTCTTGATAAATAAAAGTTCCTTCCTTCAATTGTTTTATTTGAAGACCAAGAAAGAATGTTAACTCTCCCATCATACTCATTTCAAATTCATCCTGCATAGACTTAGAAAATTTCTTGCACATATTTTCATTAGAAGATCCAAAAATAATGTCATCCACATATATTTGAACAAGTAAGAAACTTTTGATCTCCTTTTTGATAAATAAGGTCGTATCTACTTTACCTTTTACAAAACCATTTTGTATTAAAAACTTACTTAATCTGTCGTACCAAGCTCGAGGTGCTTGCTTTAAACCATACAAAGCCTTTTTCAGTCTGAAGACTGAGTCTGGCTTCTTTGGGTCTTCAAACCCTGGTGGTTGTTCCACATAAACTTCCTCATGGATAAATCCATTTAGGAAGGCGCTTTTGACGTCCATTTGGAATAACCTGAAATTCTTATAACAAGCAAACGCAAGTAATAGTCGAATAGCTTCTAACCTTGCTACTAGAGCGTAAGTCTCATCATAGTCTATTCCTTCTTCTTGTGTATATCCCTTGGCCACGAGTCTTGCTTTGTTTCGTACGACTTTTCCTTTCTCATTCATCTTGTTTCTGAACACCCATTTAGCTCCAATAACAGTTTTACCTTTTGGTTTGGATGTCAATTCCCAGACATCATTAATGCTGAACTGTCTGAGCTCTTCTTGCATAGCTTCAATCCAGCTTTCATCAGATAAAGCTTCTTCTATGCTTTTTGGTTCAATTTCAGAAACAAGAGCCACAGCACTAGACTCTTCTCGCCTTTTGGATCTGGTGCGAATTCCTTCATTAATTTCACCGATTATAAGATCTTTGGGATGACTGGACTTATGCTTCCAGTTACTTGTTGATTTGTTTGGATGATGATCTCTTTCTTTGTTTGGATCTTCACGAACATCCTGATGCTGGTTTTTCAGAGTCTGAGATGCTTCTTGAGTTGTAAGCTTTGGAAGATCTGGAGCAGGTTCAGACTCTTCTTGATGAGTCTGACTTGATTCATCTTGCGTTGAGTCTTGAAATTTGACATTCATTGACTCCTCCACAAACTGGCTCTTATTGTTATAGACTCTGAAGGCTTTGCTTGATGTAGAATATCCAAGGAAGATACCTTCATCTGATCTTTCTTCAAACTTACCAACTCGATCTTTTGCATTTTTCAATATAAAACATTTGCAACCGAATACATGAAAGTATGAAACAATAGGCTTCTTATCTTTGAACAATTCGTAAGGGGTTTTCTCTAGAATAGGTCTTAAGAAGACTCTATTGATGATATAACATGCTGTTGAAACAGCTTCAGCCCAAAATCGTGAAGAAATCTTGCTTTCAATTAAAAGAGTTCTAGCCATTTCCTGAAGAGATCTGTTCTTTCTTTCCACAACTCCATTTTGCTGAGGAGTATATGGAGAGGAGAACACATGATTAAAGCCAGATTCATCACAAAATTTTGTAAAATCTTGATTTTCAAATTCACCTCCATGATCTGTTCTTATACTTGAGATAACACATCCTTTTTCATTTTGAACCTTTTTAGCAAACTTTTCAAAATACGAAAAGGTTTCGGACTTACTTACAAGGAAATATACCCAAGTAAAACGGGAGTAATCGTCCACAATTACTAGGCAATATTTCTTACCTCCAATACTCTGTGTTCTGGTTGGTCCGAAGAGATCCATATGCAACAACTGTAGTATATGATTAGTAGAGACATGATTTATTGACTTAAATGAATTTCTTACCTGTTTTCCCAGAATACATGGAGTGCATGGATCAGTCTTTTGATAAGGTAATTTGGGTAGTCCTCGAACAAGCTGTTTTGATGAGATTTTGGCTAATTGCTTCATGTTGACATGACCAAGCTTTCTATGCCATAAGCTTGCTTCGTCTTGAATTGAGATAAAACATTGCGATTCATTTGGTTTCACATCCAGAAGATAGATGTTTCCATGTCTTTGACCCATGAAAGACTGAGTAGAGTCTTTACTGATTCCAGAACATATTCCTTCTTGAAAGAAGATCTTGAAACCAGTATCACACAGTTGACTAATGCTGAGAATATTGTAATTGAGTCCTTCCACTAAGGAAACATTACTTATTGTGAGATTTCCAATTTTCACAGTTCCAAATCCCACAATACTTCCTTTGCTGTTTCCTCCAAATGAAACTTTTCCACCATTTACTTGAGCAAGCTTTATAAAACAATTTGATTCTCATGTCATGTGTCTTGAGCATCCACTGTCAAGATACCACTTTACCTTTTTCTTGACGGTGACCTGCATTTAAAAAAGAGTCTCAAGCTTTCTTTGGTACCCAAACTTTCTTGGGTCCTTTGGTGTTAGTAACATAAGCAGTATTAGCCCATAATTTTTTAACAGGTTTCCAAACCATAGGACACTCTTTTTCAAAGTGATCCGGACTGTTGCATTTTGAACATCTGAGAGCATTTCTACCTACAGATTTTACAAAAACTTTCTTGAAGTGATTTTTGTAAACCTCTCTCGAGAGTCTTTTCTTAATTCTTTCTTTTACTTTAGGAAAATCAATCAAGGGAATTGTTTCTGCTGTTATACCTAGACCGGACTTATTGAAGTAAGGTCTTTGAGCTGAAAGAATTTTCTCAAGTTTTTCAGACCCTATTGAAAATTTCTTTGAGATATTTGATAAGTCTGTTTTTAAAAGAGCATTTTCTTTTAAAAGATTATCTTCATTTTCTTTAAGAGTGGAAACAGTCAAGTCTAGACTTTTAACTCTTTCTACTAAAACATTTTCCTTTTGCTTTAGAGCTGAGTTTTCCTTTTTCAGTTCGGAAATTCTTTTGAGAGAAGTCTTAAGACTAAAGCACAGTTCATCAATGTATTTAGAAACTTTGACAGGAATTTTAAAATTACTTGCCTCAAATTCACTGTCTGAGTCTGATCCAGAGTCTAAGTCTGATTGTGCCATCAGACATAGATTGGCATATTCATTATCACTTTCTTCACACTCTGTGTCACTCCAGGTTTCGGCTTTGAGAGCTTTTCGAAATTTTTCAGCTTTTCCTTTCTTCTTCTTCAGAAAAGGACAGTTGGGTCTGATGTGTCCCTTTTTCTTACATTCAAAGCAGACTATGTCTTTGTTTGGTTCCTCATCATCAACAGACTTGGTCTGCTATCTTTGAAAGCTTTGTTTCTTTGAGTTGAACCTTCTTCCTTTTCTATTCAGTTTTCTGAATCTTCTTATCATGAGAGCAAGCTCCTCATCGTCCATATCTTCTTCAGAATATGTATCATCAGAATCATCATTTGATTTTAATGCAATGGATTTCTTACCTTTTGGATCTTCATCTTCATTGATCCGTTCCACTTCATAAGACTGAAGAGTTCCAATTAGCTCGTCGACAGATAGTGGCATAATTCTTTGTGTCTCTCTTATCGAAGTCTTTATGTGATTCCAATCCCTGGAGAGTCCACGCAGCAGCTTGTTTACCTTCATGGGATCAGAAGTTGGTTGACCTTGATTTTCAAGACCATTCACAATATCTGTAAAACGACTAAACATGTCAGATATAGATTCTCCTGGTTTCATTCTGAAGGCTTCGTATTGACCGAGAAGAATGTTGATTCTTGTTTCCTTCACTCGATCTGTTCCTTCATAGGTGATATGCAATATGTCCCAAACTTCTTTTGCTGTACCACAAGAAGATATTTTATTATATTCAGTTGGTGATAAAGCACAATATAAGGAGTAAATTGCTTTTGCATCGAGTGCTTGTCTCTTGATTATTTCTTCCTGAGACATTCCGCTGGTCTCATCAGTTTCTTTTCCTCTTTCAGAGACTGATGCAGTGGTAGGAGTAATTCCTTTTTCTACAATGTCCCATTCCAGAGGATCCTTTGATCGAAGGAAAGCTTTCATCTTGTTCTTCCAGATGTTGTAATCATTTCCATCAAAGTAGGGTGGTCTGGTATTGCTTTGCCCTTCCATCAGCCCTGGTGCTAGCATACTAGCCATGGATCTTTTACTACGAAGTAAAACACTTCAAATAAAGTAAGTACACAGGCTCTGATACCAATTGATATTGCTAGTATGAGTACCTAGAGGGGGGTGAATAGGTATATAAAAGATTTTTCTTCAACAATTGCACAATACTAGACAGTAGAAGGAAACGTTAATCAGAGTAAGACTGAGAGAAGAGAAAATTGAACACGCGGTTTATAGTGGTTCGGCTTATATCAAGCCTACGTCCACTCTTCTTCACTGACAGCCTATCGGCTGGATTCCACTATGAACAAAAGAGAAGTTACAGCACAGCTTTGCCTTGATTCCACAGTGTAGATGTTCTACCACACCTCCTCAAGATTTCTCACAAATATAGACTCTCTTTTGTATACAAGTATTCGCTCAAAGGATTTGTCTAAACAAAAAGGAGCTTCAGACTTTGGAATTCTTCTATCGCGCACACCTTGAACAACTAAGACAATCTTCCTTATATACTCCTTTATGCCATCATACCTGTTGGCACTTACCAAAGGAATTCCTCCAATCTACCCGTTGGACGAAATCAATTAGGAAGATTGTTCAAGCTATTAAAGGAACGTGTTGATAGCCCATCAATCCTGTTCGCCCATACAATCAGGATCTCGGTTTCCATAAGCAGAACCTTCCAATAATATTTAGGCAATCACCAGATCTTCAATTATCGAATCAATCTTCGATCAATCAAAGGACTTCGTTTATGTCTTCTCCAGCCACGAGATCTTCTCCAGTTGATAAGGTTAAATCCTTAACGAAACATCCAGTTCTGGATAACCTTTCTTCAACGGATTAGAGACTGTCAATGAGGATAGACTTTGAGTCTTGAGTCTGGCTGTCCGTAGGTCTTCAGACTTTAAATAACAGAGTCTGCAAGCCTTCAGACTAGACTGATAGAAACGTTTTGTCAACTTCAAAACACTTCAAGAAGATTTCTCCAACACACACGATATCATTGCCCAAGAAGAAAACTCTAAGACTTCACTCAATATTGGAATACTACTTTGAGATGTCTTATTTATTTGCCTATAAGTTTATATGGAACTTCATTTCTATTTTCTACATATACATGTATATATATTTATTATTACATCTTTCATTTTTATTTAGAATTTTTGACTCCTTAGCACAAAGGCATTGCCCTTATCAATTCCTTATTTATTTATTTTTCCATATTCCACGTTCATAGAATATAACACAATATATTTTTCTCTCCTCTTCATATTTATTATCTCTTACTGTCACTCCTTTTATTTTCTTTCCCACTACCCCTTTTTCCCAAAACATAGTATAAATAAAGGAAAGTATGCAGTCAACAATTTTGTTCCTTCAAGTGGGAGCACTCCGAACCTATGTTTAATCTAGATGATTTTATCCCAGTGGCTCTGTTGATTTTTATCCTTATATTCCTACTTTTATGTTTGGATAATACTGGCTTGTTGAGATTGGTTTTTTGGTCGATGTCATGAAGATGATTAGAAGATGTTCACTCAATTCCTTGAGTTTCATCAAGTCAACTTATGTATATAATTTTTCATCCAAACTAATCATGCTCCGAATTAGGGTATTTGATAATATGGAGCTCGAGATTTTTGTGTTTCGGTTTGGAGTTGATGTCGATGTCAAGTCAAGTTAGTTTTGTTTTGGATTCCTCTCATTATTTAAAATACTTGAATTATGGTTAATATTCAAAGTAATCTTCCAATAGCAGGCTACAAGGAAAAAATAAATGGAAAATGAGATGGTGACGGTCCGTTGTTGGCGATACAAGTGACGAACCATCATCCACCACCATTTTTCTTAGTAATCCGATATACTTGTTACACTGATTTTTAGTTTTTCTTATCCTTGCTGAAAGTTAATTAAAGCCAATATGCTATAGAAAGTTAATCACACTGCCAATTGTTGCTGGTTGCCAATCATCCGGGAAAGGGAGTTTATGGTCCAAAAGGCACCTTTATTTATAGAGAATAAAGGTACCATTACCTTGGCATGGTTCCGAAAAGATAGCTTTTTACTTGTTAATTAAACATTATAAGACTGAAAATTTCATGACAGTCATATAACTACATGATGATCACACTTGATGAAAAGTAATGTCATATATAATATTGTCCTTTTCTACTTTCAATATTTTTGAATAATTCGAATGATAGGTTCATGTGAGTTCGTCCAATTTGACATGAACACATTCAATAAAACAAAGTTAAACAACACTGGCCTTGCTGGCCAGCAAAAAACATTCTTTCTATATCCAAGCTCAAACCCCCAATGAATGAAAACAATTTTAACTTTTGATATTGCAAAATAAAAATCAAACAACCAAATAATGTAAGGAATAATAAAATATTTTAAGATTCTGCCAGCAATCAAAGTTCGGTTGTCACTGGTTCGTGCCGGTGACATGCCCGTGTCCTTCACCGGGGCTCGGGCCCGAGTCCTTTATCCCTCCTAGCGTCTCCGAGTTGGTGAACTTGTGTCCCTCGCCTGGGCTCGGGCCTGAGTCCTTTATCCCTCCTAGCGTCCTTGAGTTGGTGAACTTGTGTCCCTCGCCTGGGCTCGGGCCTGAGTCCTTTATCCCTCCTAGCGTCCTTGAGTTGGTGAACTTGTGTCCCTCACCTGGGCTCGGCCTAGCTTGCTTGATGGCCCCAAGCGACAACCCGTCTAAGAACCCTCCGCAGGCAACTCCCACTGGAGCTTTCGTCCCCATCACATTGAAGGGTCGAGCTTCGTTCGCAACGAAAACGGCGCTGAGCATCTCCAGGACCAAGAGAATGTGGAGAACCCTTGTTGCGCTCCTCATGTTCGATGAAATTACGACAGAGGCAATAAAGAGAGAACTTTTTGATTTGTTTGGAGGGAGCTTGTGATGCGGAGTCTATGGCCGAGCTTGTGCTCTTTATAGTGCGAGCAGCGAATAGTTTTGTTTGACCGGCTCTTCTTGATGGTCCCGGTTTCCTCGTTCTTCCTCTTCTTTTCTTCGTAGGATAATTAGTCTTTTCCCCGTTCAAAGGCAACGTGAGTATTGGCATTTCTGCATGCAGCCAGCTTGAGGAAGCAACGAGGGAGCTTCTGTTGTGGCCGAGAGAGCGCACATGCAAGCCAAGGGAAGAAGGAAGAATGTAGCACACGACTCTTTGACCGTTTACTAGAACGTTTGCACTCATCTAAAAGGCTAGATATATTACTCTATTTCACACAAGTAGATATAGAGGCACCAAGTTTGAAGGTCTAGAAGATGAGAGACAGAAGTTGGACTGTAATTTCTATGTCTAGTTTTTCAGCGGGCCAGCGTACATAGTCTAAGCAGCCATGGAGAAGCATGGTATTACCCCAGACCGAAGACCAAAGACCGTGAGGACGACGGTGTATTTGGAAGACTTTTGGGTGGACAGCTTGACTTTTCACAAGCAGACAACAATGGAACTGTTGGGGAAATCTCCCGAATGTCTTCTTTCAGTATTAACTTGAATTCGAATCACAGTACTAACACATTCTTGGAATGCGGGCTCTGGGAGCAAAAGCCGGGGAAACTCCACAATTAACGAAGTTTAGTGATTGGTTGTTAGGAGTTGCGACGACCGTCATTAGCGAAATAAAATGATAATGTTAGATAATTCGTTTGTCCCATCAAAGTTTTAGTTGTATAGAAACATGTTGACAATATATCTATAAAAAAATTCCTTAACACTCTCCTTCGTGTGCAAATCGATACCTTAAATACACAATATTGAATGACAGTGATACAGGGAAAACAAGCAAAATAACATTAATTATAGACAACAAATATTAAGAGATGGGTGCGAAAATTGGTACTTTAAACTTATGCTATGATATCATGTTAAAAAAGTCGTTTATTCTGATAAGTTATTAGAAAATGTGTCAATAATGTATCTATAACATATTTCTTTTGAACATATGAAAGCGCATACAACATTCATTCTACAGATGAGTTCGGTAAACCGGGGGATCGATTTCAACCTGTATTTCTCTTATAAAAATCCCCTAATTTCCCATTATTAGTCATTAAGAAATGAATGAAATTGTAAATTAATAAATGGTAGAAAAAAAGTAACTTGAGTTGATAAAACTATTGAAAGGCTATTCAAATAAAATTTCGCCCATCTTCCGATACTAAACTTTTCCTCAATTCAAAAAGCCAAAATATAACAAAACGACCAGATTCTAACTATTCAAAATAAAGCAGAACGAAGCAGAACAAAGCAAAACGAACATGTAATGGGTCATCAAAACAAATATGACAAAGTGACAAGATTCTAACTATTCATAATGAGGCAGAACTGTTGACACCTAAATTTTACAATTTTATTTATGATTTAATTGTGCACAAAATTAGGAATTAGTCACTAAAAAAGAAAAAAAGAAGCACTTTCATTAAAATGCATCGTGTATATTTTCATTAAAATCCGTTACACGTAGACATTAGGAACATTTACATAACTATCACTAATTATTAAATATATTTTTAAAAGTATATATATTTTTTAAAATCGAAAAAAAAAAAAAGAGCGAACCGGGCTAGGCCCGGTCCTTTTCTGTTCTACTCTCCTCTGGATCAATTTTTCACCTGGGCCCAAGCCCAACCTCACTTTTCTCACCAAGCCCGGCCCTCTCTCTTTCCTCTCTTCCTCACGCCCTCATGCCGGTCTTGCTTTGACAGAAAAGAAACGTACAAACCAGAGGGGCAGAGGATCGTGAGCAAGATGGCAGCATGATCTGCGGGTCGGGGTTAGACCAGCCAGCAAGCTGGCGATGGCAGAAGCCATGCGCGCTGACCGGTGGCCCTCAAAAGAGGGAGAAGATGAGCGAGAAAAAGGGGGTTCTTCGCTGGTGTTTTTTGGTCGGGAGAGAGCAAGAGAGAAGGAGAGGACGAGCTGAAGGGAGAGAGGGAGCTCGAAGGAAAGCTTCGCTATTGTCAGTCGTCCGCCCGAGAGCTGCCGTCCGCCGCAATCCTTTTCCATCAAGCCAGGTAGGAGCACCCCTCCCGTTGGAACTTGCTTGAACTGTTAGAACTTTCTGGCCAAAATCTCGACAAGCCGAAACGAGTTTAGGACGATTTATGATGTTTTGAGGCTAATGCATCGTGCTTAGGTTGAGGAATGCTTCCGATTTGAACCCAGAACTCGAGTTCATGAAAGCATACCAACTGCTCGACGTTTTGCTCGAACGAAGCGTGAAACATTTAGGAACACCGAATTTGAATACGGGATTTTTAAGTGAATCGTCGCAAAATAAGATGGATCCGGTATGAAACACGTCTATTTAAGCTTGTATGCATCATCTCTGGCTCGAAGGTTGCAATAAATCTCGCTCTAGAACATGTTTGTTAAATCGCGTACTGACTGTTTGATAGAATGCCTGAGAGAATGCCGAAATATCTATGCATGTTAGAGCTCAAGATCAATTCACATTTTGTCCTGTATTGGTTGGATTTGGTTTAATATTAGTATTTTCTCTATGTTTCCACGCAACTTGATGGAAAAATCCCCTCGAGTCGTATGCATTCTTCGCGTCGGAGAGCTCCCTTTCGGAAACCCATCCATCACGACATACCAGCGATTCGAGGCCGCATTACTTAGGATGCTCTTACCTATTGTTATGTATTTGTGCTTGTTGTTCATTGGATTACTTCTTTTTAAAAATAAAAAAAGGCATTTCGGCATGGGTTATCATGAAATTTTGGGGGGGCCGCCGGAATAGGTGGCCGGCGGGGGTTGGTGATGGTTGAAATGGGTGACCGACGGGTGGACGTGTTTCTGTGGTGGTGATGGACGGCGGCCGGAGAGACGTTGCGTTGAGTTTGCGTTGAGTTTCCTTTATTCTGGAAAAAGTTGCAGGCGTGGCTTCCGGAGCTTGTTGAGGAAGATCGTCGAGGAAGAAGATGGGCACAGGGAAGGACAAATAAAAAAAAACAAAAGAAAAAGCAAGAGAAATAAATTTTTTTTTTTTTTGGTAAAGTCAAGAGAAATAATTGTGCAGCAAAAAGTAAAAAAAAAAAAAAAAAGGAGAGAGAAAAAGAAAGCAAATGTTGGCTTCCGGCGTGCAGAGGAGTCGTCGAGGGGGAAGTGCAGTAGAAAAGACAAAATAGGGAAAAGACAAAAAATATTATTAAAAATATTATTAATATTAAAAAAAGCAAAAAATTTAGAAAATTAATAAAGATTCAAAAAATTTCGAAAACTCAACAACTTTCAACGAACATTAAAAAGAAAAAAAATCAAAAAAAATTCAGAAAATAGTGAAAATTCGAGTTTTTTAAATTAATTGAAAAAGAAAAACTAGAAAATTAAGGAAAATTAAAAAATTCTCAGAAAATTCCAAAATTTAGAAAATTCTAAAAATTTCAATAGTGATTAGAAAGACACCAAAAAAAAATCAAAAGGTTTTGGAAAATTCCAAAATTCAATTTTTCTAAAAAAATCCAAAAAATTCTAAAAAAAATTTAAAAAAATCTTCAAAAAGGTTAAACTTAATCTCTTGGTTTATTTTCTCCTTAAAAAAAGGAAGTCTTTCAATTTAGAATTCTGCCCAAGGGATTTCAATTGTTCTTAAAGACGTATACCCTTGATTATGCAATTTTGGTATATTGAATTTGGCTTCCCTTTAGTCTAGTTAGGATCAACATTTATCTTTTCCTTGATGTTAATTTTTTTATCTTTCGTGCAATTTATTTGATCGCTTTTCCTTAGCTGCTAATTGTTATTCTAATAATTGTGCACCCATATGATCATTTCACATGTTAGTGGATAGGTATAAAATCAATCCATATTACTTGACAAAAACATCTTCTTTTTTTTAAAATGAACAAGATTTAGGTACCGAAATGGCACTAATTTGTTAATTAGTGTAATTAAGTGCCCAATCCTAAATTCTCTGATTGTATAGGAAGTGAGGTACACTTCCATGCCTCACTTGCTTTCTAGCCAATCCCAATAGGCTAGTATCGACTTTTTATTGCGAAATTTTTAAGAATACCCTAATGTGGTGCAAGGTATGAGCTTGGGAGAGCCCGTACCTAATCATGGGCCTTGGGTCCGTCCTTTAGGCAATACTCCTAAACCTATTTCCTTTCCTGAGGAGTAGGTCGCGACAAGAATGAAGCAAGAACGAATATGGACAAGATCATCAAGACAAGTTTAACAATCACCATACCCAAAATATTATTGCACATTTCAATAAACCCACACAGATAGAAGTATTAAGTAGATTTTGAGTGTTAGTCTTATGCTAAGTAAGCCACGAAAATATATCCAAAATCTCCATAGCTAGAATCAAGAATGCATATAAATGAGTAAAAAGATTTACGTACAAGATTTGGAATATATTGTTCTTGGCGTGAAATAGTGATGATCCAAAGCTTAAGTGCTTCTCTTTTATTATCTTTTGTATCACTTACTCAATGAGAATGCTTCTCATCCTTAGCGTTCAGTAAACACTTCTTATGATTTTTTTTTTTTTTGTATTAATGTTAGATGAGAGATTTGAACATTATTTAAAGAGTTTTAAGCTACATGCCCTCTCATCACAGGCTGGGTTTTACTTGGCCCACATTAATCAATCCCATATTAGACTAATTAAGAAACCTTATTAGACTAATATTGTAAAATGGTAAATTATAATGTCAATTTATATATTCAACATCAGAAAAACTCTTACATTCTCCCACTTGTGTTATATTAAGTGAAACTTTATTGTATGCGCGTACCTTTATATTAGTGTAGAGATAATTCTCAATAGTCAATCTGATCCCATAAACTTTCAAACATCAAATAAAGGTAGTAACTGCATGTATGCACATAGACCTTTCATGGTCACAAATGCTTTTAAATATATCGATATGAATTCAATATGATAATGTGGCAAATGGATAACACATCATAGAAAGAAATACCTTATGTGTCATCCTCTTTATTAGTCAACATTATCTTTTCTTAAAAATAATGTATCATTAGAGAATATCTTTATGTTTTCATTGAACCTACATATGTTTTATCTTTATGGTTAACAACTCTTTACAGATGCTTAAAGCTAGTAACTAGATGTCCCTAATCTTTACTCAAGGTATATACAATACATTGAGATTTTCATCAATATGTATTCAAAATGATAACAATACATACATAAGCACTTTATTGAATGCTAAAGAATTGATACATATCAAAATATTACTAAATGTAACAAACATAGATGTAAACATTATTAGAGCAAAAACAAAACAGCTCCTACTAAATAACATCATCCCATAATGCTCTCAAACCCATGCTAATGACATGTCATTCCATTTTATTAGGGTGAAGGCCATTAGTTAGTCTATGAAAATATAATTTATTGTAATGTCACTATTTTGAACTATTTCCTTTATGGTAAAAAACTTGACTGTCATATGCTTAGACCTCTTGAGATCTTTGTCATTATTGATAAACACATTGCATAGTTATTGTCTTGATACGGTCAACTCCCTAATGAGATTTCGGATTCAAATAACCCGAGTAGAACCTGAAAAGTAGGCAATAAACTTGTTTGCATAGTAGATGATGATATAGATTTCTATATCTCATTTTTCCATGATACTACACATTTTGGTCCAGTGCAAAAGCGATATTTGGTTTAGTGCAAATTGAGCATACATAATACTTCCAAGTGCATTAACCAAGGTAAATTCTTCATTTGGACTTTCTCAAAATCTGAATGAGGACATTATGAGAAATTCAGTTTCACCCTTAATGACAACATCAATTTCTAGTTTGCAATACTGCATACTAAATCTTTCAAAAATACAATCAACATATGCCTTTTAAAATAAGTTTAATAACCGACGAGAACGATCCTTATAATCTCAATACCAAGAATAATAGATGCCTCACCAAGGTTTTTCATGTAAAATTTTTGACAATATCTGCTTTATCTCATGCAGTAATCTAATATCATTACTCGCAAGAAAAATATTGATTACATAAAATATTAGAAAAATAAATTTCATCTCACTGATTTTGCAGTGTATATACTAATTTACTTTATTCTCAACAAGTGACAATTGTAATGACCTCAACTTCATATTCAGGGTCTTCAGTGGTAAGGGTTATTTTCGCGACATCCCAATTCTTTTTATCTTATTATAATGTATATGTGAAAACGTGAATAAGCAACTCCCTAAACACACAACAGCTGAAGGATTATGACATATATCACATAGAACATGCTAGTTTATATTATAATAGTACTTTTAGAAGCCATTTCTCTTCAAGCCCTCTTTCCCTTTTATATCACACTACAAGTTTCCATATAGCCCAGGAGAAAACCCTATCTCCTCTAGTGTGACTATAACTCCAAAAAATAATTTGAGACTTTCATGCCTGCTACATTGAAAGATGAAGGAGTGAGTCTTCGGAACTCAATAAGTAAAATTTCTAATTTTTTAATAGGAAAACATACTCATCATCAAAGCCTAGCAAGTACAACACTTGCAAACAATGTCGGTGACAATTCAATAGCAAATTACTTGCCATGCTTTGACTCAACACATGATGTCGATGTAAGATATTTTCGGCTTAATAATGAACACATCAACATATCATGTTTATGTATAATTGATGCTCATGCAAATTAATTTACCGTCGTCCTTGCTCGATTAGGGCTTCCAGCTTCTTGTTGGGCTTCTTGGTTTGACTAGGGCATCTCAGCTTGATTGAGGTTTTTCGGGCCTAGCTTCCCGAGGCTTTTGGATTCAAGACCCACGCATCCTAGCTTAATTAGGGTATCACAGCTCAATCGAGGCATACCGTTCAATGAACGAGGCATTGTCACCAACACTGTGTAGAGATGGACATTTTTTCCTCTTTAAGTGCACACATATATGAATCATATAGTCGGTTCTTATCTTTCTCTTAGTTGACATTTATATGGCCCGAAGATGTGCTCATCCATTCGTGTGT
The DNA here is from genome assembly GCA_028830015.1 of Eucalyptus grandis x Eucalyptus urophylla. Lineage (NCBI taxonomy): Eukaryota > Viridiplantae > Streptophyta > Magnoliopsida > Myrtales > Myrtaceae > Eucalyptus > Eucalyptus grandis x Eucalyptus urophylla. The sequence continues at coordinate 26,003,625 of CM054199.1, forward strand.
GCGATGAGTTCTCTCACTACACTGATAAACATTTTGGGAACAAACCCTTGTTTGTGACTTGAACCGATCATTTAGTGCCAATCCCCGCACTGGACAAGGCTCGGAAATGGCACGCCTTAATGTTGATCTAAGATCTTGAGCCTTGGGTACACCTCGCTTTAGTAAAGATCCTAAGCTCAATGGACCTTGGCCTTGACCCGACATGAACATACTTCATGCCGTGAATGACCCTCAATTCATGCTTGATTCAACCGCCAAGTACAAAGTCCCCGCACCGATTGAAACTTAGAACCGGCATGCTTTCATACCTTACCAAGACCTCGTGAGCTTGGGCGATCCTTGTGCCAATCAAGACTTGAAACTTGCATGCCTCAATGATGTTCCAAGTCCTTGCTGCCTTGGGTGATCCTTGCATTGAATGAGACTTGGAATCGGCACGCTTTAATGTTGATCCAAGGCCTTGTGGCCTTAAGTGACCTTGCCTCACTACCTTGGGCGACTTTGCCTCGTGTTGAACTCAACCCAAATGAACCTCAACTTCATTTCGAGTGTGAATGACTCAAGCACCTGTTCAAACATAATCATGACCAAAATCATACAAAAGATCCAACATCCTACCCACGACTTAATGGGTAAGCACCTACCTAGACTCAACAATGGAGAATACCACCCTAGAGGAGAAATAAGGATCTTACTTACTTGGATAAACCTCAAGAATCCTAGAGAGAGCAGCTTGACAAGGGGTGGCGATGCAAGGTCGAGAGAAAGGGAAAAAAGAGAGAGAGAGAATGGTGTGTGAATGGAAAAGGGGTTCCAATGATGGAAAAGAATGAGGGCTCTTCCTACTTATAGGCACCAACCTCATCATCACTCATCTAGATGACCTTATCATATTTCTTGGAGCGGCAAGGCTATGACATTGAGGTGGCAAGCCTAAGTTGTAATGTGTCATGCCTATTTGGAAATGTGGCACATCTAATGGCTTAATGTAATGATTGGAGGCTTACTTGTATCCGTCCCATTGGACCACTTACATAATGCCATCATAACTTGGCCTACTTGGGCTGCGCATGGCAACATTTATGTTTTTCCCAATTTTATGTTCTTTTGTTCTTCGGAACAAAAAAAGAACAGAAACCTGTTTGGTAACGCCAAGTTGTTTTTCTATTCCGAGGAATAGAAAGTTAGCCTCGCCGCCCACTGCCGACCTCCGCCGTTGCCCGCCATCGGCCTCCGTCGCCACCGCCGCCTATCGCCGGCCTCTGCCGTCGCCCGCTACCCCCCGCCGCCGGGCGGGCGACGACGGCGGGGGTCAGCGGCGAGCGGCAGCGGTTGACGATCGACAATCTGCGAGCAAGAATAAAAAACGAATAAATACAACAAAAAAAAAAAACGATTGCGTTACGAAATGCATTTCTATTATTTTTCTATTCCAAGAGTATAAATTTTGTGTAGTTACCAAACGGGTTCTTTTACTCAGAAATTGTTCCTTAAAATAGAAATAGAAAAGAACTATTTTTGAAAAAAAAAAAACTATTCCCCAGCCAAGAAGCGTTGTCATGCGCGCCATTGTTCTCCAAGGATAATCTTATGATAATGATGACAATATCTTTCATGGACACCTAAGCTTATGAGTCATCAACTTCTTCTCTAAGGCAAATCTCAAGTCATCATACCTTTCATTTCGATCTTAGATTTTGGCCATGAATTTGGCACCCTCATTCAGTTGAATATGCTTGCTTGTCATGCAAAAGGAGAGCCAATGTCTCACCTTGTTAGAAATGCCAAGGCAGGGGAGAGCATCTATCTTCCTGCTTGAGCAACCCTTTACTAGCGAGTGATGACACCCAAAACACACGGAGAAGGAAAGAGGCAAACTGCTCTAGGGTTAGCTAAGGAAGAAGATGAAAGCTTCAAACCCTGGAATGAACAGCTCAAATCTTCTCATGCGATTGGACGGCTCCTGATCAATTTTTTCAGCAGTTGGATTAGACGGGCCTTAACAAGCCACGTCGATCCAAAATTTTAACCAATCCAGTAGCTCCCATTTGGCCATGTCATCCAAGCTTAGTGGGCCGAATTTTAAAGGTAAGGGAAAAGGAAAGGGGAAAAGGAAAAAGAATTTGCAACTGTTTAACAGGTCATTGGCTAGTATAATGATAAAGCTCATTAGCTTATTACCCATGATCAATATTAGCAACTCGTGAAGGCCTTGAAGAAATTGGATACTTTTGACAAAACCAGAAGTTTTTTAGATACATCTTACTGCTTGATGACGTCAATACCGAATGATGCATGGATAATTGATTTAGGTGCTAGTGACCACATTATCTGTGATAAAAGTTTATTTTCTGATATCCATGAATGACCATCTTTCCCTATTTCCGTACGGCTGCCAAATGGAAATGTGACATAACAGTAAAACTTAGCCCTTTAATTACATTGTGGAATGTCCTCTACATTCTTGATTTCCATTTCAACCTCTTATCTATTTCCAGAGTTTGTGACAAAAATTCTTATCATGTGTCTTTCAACTCTAATAGTTGTTTCTTTTAGGCTCATTCGACTGGCAAACTGATAAGCTTGAATAGAATCTCAAAAGGATTATATTTTTGGACTAATTTTTCAAGCGATTTGGATTTACCCTACAATCATTTGAATAATAAATTATTGTGTAATGCTACTTGTTGACACCTAAATTTTGACGATTTAGTTTATTTATTTATTACATAGGAAATTAGGGGTTAATTTTATTAATTGCATAGCATATAGATTTATATTTCCATTTATTTTGTTATTTGCATTTTATCTATTGGACCGGTGGCGGATGAATTCGAATTAGATGAATCAGGCCCACGAAGCGAGCAGGTTGGCCCAAGCCCGCGTTTTTAATAATTAAAAATTATCTCATGGGAATATAATATTTTGAAATTTTTCCGGGATATGAATATTTTGGATAAGAGCACATGGGTGAAAAAAATATTGCGATTTATCTTTGCAAGATTTGGATTTCGAGAAAATATTCATCATAATCTTAAATCTTTATCAATAGTGATCGGTTGGTGAAAATGTATCGCGGATGTAGATTTGAAGGGAAAATTGAAAGCTTATCACTTACCTCCTATAAAAGCAACCGTGTACGATGACCAGAAGGGGCTTCTCTGGAAACAAATTTCAGAAAAGAAAAGAAAAAGAGAAGCTGCAGAAAGTACACAGGAGCAGAGAAAAAGAACGTGAGAGAGAGAGAGAGAGAGGAGAAAAGTTAAAAGCAGAGGTGAGAGAGAGAGGAGAAAAGTTAAAAGCAGAGGTGATTTGACTCCTACTGTTCATCATCTTCCCCACTTTCGCTGCCCCAATCGCTAGTTTCTCTTCACCCGCGCTGTGCTCACACCGCCGGTCTCCACCAGCCATCGTCGCGCCAACTCGACGACCCGTGAAGCTCCGCCGCGCCTGAGCCCCGCTCCGAGCAGCAACGTAGCCACGCCTTAGCCGGTGATTCGCCTGCAGCCCGCACCGACCCACGACGGTCCGACGTCGCCCCGCCGCACCTCCTCCGCGAGCAAACCGCGACAACTGGGTCTCAGACTGCTCGGCACTCGTCGCGCCTCAGCCAGCGCGACTCCGTCCCTGCAGCAACTGACGCCGCTGCGTCTCTGCACCCGCGAGTTCACCACCGACGCCCGCGACATCGCCAGCCACTGTCTCCTGCAGCTCTGCCCGAACGACGACACCGAAGCTGCTGCCGATCCGAGCTTGACTGACCCGAACAGCCTTCTGCTCTGACGCCCATCCGACCGTCGTGACCTCTGATCAGCGACCCAGGTCGCAAGCCAGGTGGACTCGCGCCGCTCGATCCGACCCGCTGTGCCCCGCCGACGTTTCCTCCTGTTCATTCGTTGATGCCCGAGCCGCCGGCAACCGAAGCCCTTACACGCCGCTCCGAGCCCTCTCCGAGCGACGCCGCCGCAGCATTCGTGACTCCGGTCGCCCTTGCTGCCGAGTCCAACGACCAAGCCAGCGCCCAGTAGTCCGCGACTTCGCACCAGCAACGCCATCACCGCCGCTCGGAGCTCGACGTACCGCCCCTGTCTCGCCTGACCCGTGACCAGCCGTGTCTGCTGCTGCCCCCTTCGCCGGTGATCCCCCTGCCGGGACCTCTGAACGGCTGTCTCTCGGTGACCCACCACCAGCCGCGTATAGCAAAAGAAAAAAATAAAATTATTTAGGTAGTTCTTTTCTTTTTACTTCATTTTATTTTTCAATGTTATTCTCACTTGTTTACCTTTTTCTTTAGTAGGATTATTCTTAAATATATGATTGAGATCCCAATATGAAAGTGCCCCTCAAGCTAGGGATTGACAGTCCGATTTTCGCGCCCGAAATCTGACTCGCAATCCCTTATAAAAATCGACAATCCAATCTCAAGCCCGAGATTTGATTTGCGATTTAATTTAAAATTGGTCAATCTGATCTCATGCGCGAGATATGGTTCGTCAATTTTTAGATACCCATCTTATCTTATTTGATTCGATGTTGGTTGAGTCAGTCTTATTTTCATAAAAAAAAAAATCCAAAAAAAATATTTGAGTTAGGATTAGATTTGCTGATTTAGGGTTAAAATTGCAATCTTATCTCGAGTTTTAAATAAAAAAAATCCAAAAAATGTTGAATTAAGATTAGGTTTGGTTATTATCTTTTATATTTAAAATAAGAATTTTATTTCAAATCATGGAAAAGAAAACCAAAAAAGAAAGTGCATTCATTTAGGTTGTTAGTTTTTTATTTGAATTGCATATTAATTATGTAAATTTTAATTTCGAAATTAATAAAAAAAACACAAAAAAATCATCATGCATATATCATGTTGAATTAAGGCATTCTTTGCACGTCATTGCATGTTAGGGTTGCATGTTTATCAATTATAGGTAGATAATCTCTCCTAGATAAATTGCATGTTTTGTTAGGAAAATAAAAATGCCCATGTCATATAGAATTAGGTCCATGAAATGCACGTCATTTAGTGATTATTGTTAGGTTTATTTCTGATTAGAAATTGACCGTCATCAGATTAGGCCATTTAATAAATGTCACGTGACATATAGCTCACATATTAAATTGCAATGTCGCATGTCATTTTAGATGAAATAATTTTGTACGTCATTGCATTGCATTGCACGTCATTAGAATTAAGTCATTTTTGTTAATTTAGATTGCATATTTAACAATTGCATGCTCATTAAGAGATCATAAAATTTTTATTCATATGGTTTAGGACATGTTGCCATGTCATATCATTTCATGTTAAATTAGTGGCATGCATTGCATATCGCATGATTTTCATTAATTAAGTGAAAACAAAACAAAAATTGCGTGTTAATTAGAAATCATATCTAGGACTGCTGATGTGAATTCTAAACTAACAACGCAGATGCTTTCGTTGCTATAAGGTAAGTCCTGCAATTTATTCATTTGCTTTCTTGAGTGTTAAATTGATGGTTTGCGCACCTGCATGGTCACCTCACATGTTAGAATTCAAAATCAATTCAAGCTGCCTGCAAAAAATACATTTTTGAAATTAAAAGAATGGTACCGAAAGGGCATTAGAGAAATCTAGTGTAATCAAGTCCCCGTACCCATAATCTCTGGTTCATAGAAGTAAAATAATTCTCCCATTATTTTACTTAGGTGTCTAATCGACCTACCATAAATTGATTAGTGGCGACTCCTAATTGAAAATCAATTGCATGTTAAAAACTTGAATCTAAGTCGCGAATTGGTATGGGCTTGGGAGAGCCCGAGTTAAGTTTAGGCTTAACAATCCATTAGCCAAAACCCTAGGTGGTTCACACCTCCGAAAAAATTGGTCGCGACACTACTCCCATTGACAAGAACCTCATTTTTCATCAATGATTGGGACATAGTGCTTTCTTTCCTTAATCCCAATGTCATATTTGCCTTCTAGAAAAGAAATCACATGTTTCATTTCCAGTAGGTAAGACTTGTACCAAGGACATTTTTTCACCGATCCATGCTGATGTATAGGGAGCATACCATATTGCAAATCATGATGGCTCTCGATTTTTCCTCACGATCGTGGATGATTATTCCTGTGCCATATAGGTTTTCCTTATGTAGTCAAAAAGTCTAAGTCTTCCATCATTTAAAAATGTTCTTTTCTCTATCCCATAATCAGTTTGGAAAATCTGTTCAATGGATAAGAACTAACAATGAAAAAGAATTCTTCAACAGTGAATGCCATTCACCGTTTTCTTCTCGACGGATCATCCATGAAAGTTCTTGCAAATATACCTCTCAGCAAAATGGAATAGTAGAGCGAAAACATCGCCATCTATTGGAAGTTACATGTGTTCTTAAGTTCCAAGCCTTTATTCCCGAAACTCTTTGGAGAGATTATGTGGTCATTGCAAATTACCTAATCAATTGCATGTGGTCTCGCATTCTTGATGGGTGAACTCCGTTCAAGCTACTTTTTGGGAAAAAAAAAAAACTAGAAATTCATCATCTAAGAGTTTTTGGTTACTTATGTTAAGTCACCATTGTGGGACTTTGAGATAGAATGGATCCCCACGATTGTCGATGCATTTTCATGGGATAACCAAATCTCCAAAAAGGGGTATCATGTTTTTGAGCCATCAACAGGTGAATTTTTTTTAAGCAAGGATGTTGTTATTTATGAGGATAAATTTCCTTTTCATGAGGATGAATCCTCAGTGGAGAATTTTGAAATGACGACAATTCCTCATTGATTCAAATATGATGAGGATTTATCTTATGATCGTTTAGGAATCTCCACTACACCTCTAGTATATCCTACATCATCTCCAGCATCGCCACTAATATCTGATGATCTAAACGAGTTGTTTGTAAGAGATTATTTAATTGAGGATCTTGTTGTGCCAATGGAAGTGGTTTCCTCTCCAGATGTTCCTTTAGATAATACCAATGTTGCTCCACCATCTTCTATGCCTTAGGCCAATGCACCAAGGCGCTCCAGTCGTATAACCTGTCCACCCCCTTGGACTAAAGACTATGTCTATGCTGCTATGGATACACCAGATTTTCATTATCCCATTTCCTCCTACGTTTCTTCTCATCGGCTATCATCAGATCATACGTGTTGCATTAGCCAGATATTTGAGAAACACAAACCTTCTGGTTGCAATGAGGCAGTTAGTGGTCCACACTGACAATAGGCTATGAAAGTAGAATTACATGCCTTAATTGAGAATCATACATGAGAGATTGTACCATTACCCTTTCGTCGCAAACTGATTGGCTACAAGTGGGCATACAGATCAAATACAAAGCAAATGGATGAGTTGAACACTACAAGGCTCGACTAGTGGCCAAAGAATTCATCCAGCTAGAAGATTTTAATTATCATAAGACCTTTTCTCCAATTGCAAAGGATGTCATCGTTTGATCCTTCTATTAGTTGCTTCATGTCATAATTAGTCCTTACATCAAATGGATGTCCACAACACTTTCCTTCATGGGGGTCTAAACGAGGAAATATATATGGATCTTTCACAGGGTTTATGGAGATAGGGGAGTCTAGGGTATGTTGTTTCCGTAAATCTCTCTATAGCCTCAAATAGGCTTCCCGACATTGGTATGCTAAATTTACCAATGCACTTACAACCATAGGATTCAAACAATCCAAGAATGATATGCACTGTTCATATTGACAAAAGGTATGTCATCTATGTATCTAATGACATATGTTGATGAAATTCTTATTATCAAAGTGATGAATCGGCCATGAAAAGTTTGAAGGAATATTTGCATGCCACTTTTCACATTAAAGATATGGGATTGCTCAAATATTTTCTTGGGACCGAAATTACCCGATCAGATCAAGGAATATTTCTTAGCCAACGGAAATTTACAATGGAGATTATATCATAAGTGGGTTTATCAGGATGCAAACTAGTTGTTATTCCCATTGAGCAAAATGCCAAATTAATTTTAGCTAATTATGATACAGGCCTATCATCTTCAGGGGATGATCCTTCAAGTTACCAAAGACTTGTTGGAAAATTTATTTACCTCACCGTGACTAGACATGATATATGTTATGAAGTGCAAACACTTAGCCAATTCATGCATAGCCCAAAACTATCCCATACGAATGATTCCCTTAAAGTTGTGAGGTACCTGAAGAAATGCCCAAGACTTGGGATACTCCTTTCTTGAGGCTATAACATGAAGATGGCCACCTATTGTGGCACGGATTATGCAACTTGCCCTATGAGTCAAAGGTCTGTCACTACCTTATGCATTAAACTTAGGGAACCATCACTTTCGTGGAAATTCAAGAAACAATTCGTTATGTCTTTGTCATAAGTTGAAGCTGAGTATAGAGTCATGGGTAAAACTGCTGGTGAAATAGTGTGGATACGAAGGCTACTTCTAGATCTTGGGGTACAAGATAAAGGACCAAGCTGCCAGCTTGAAGGGAAGTGTTAGAAGATGTGCTTGAAAAGATAATTGATTTATTGCATTAATTATAGATCGTAATTAATTGACGTATCAATCTAAAATTAGATCTGATTTCCTCTGATCTTTTTAGGAAATACTATTTCCTTTTATTTCCCACTCTTGGTGAACCACCGGCTCGATAGCTCAGCCGGATATTTCTGGCCAGAAGACTCGGACTATTTGATATGGCTGGACCAACAACCCCTTAAGTCCGTAATTTATGTTGCTTTCGGCAGTTTCACAGTTTTTGGGAAAACCAATTCCAGGAACTGGCCTTGGGGCTTGAGCTCTCCAAAAGGTCATTCCTCTATGGGTTGTCCGGCCTGACTCCACCGAGGAGAAAGATGATGCATATCTAAAAGGGTTCAAAGAGAGGATTTTGGTCGAGCGAAATTAGTGGTTTGGGCTCCGCAGCAGAAGGTCCTGGCTCATCCCGCCATCGCTTGTTTTGTGAGCCATTGCGGTTGGAACTCCGCTATGGAAGGAGCGAGCAATGGCATCCCTTTCTTGTGCTGGATATACTTTGCCGATCAGTTCCTTAATGACATGTGGAGGGTCAATTTGAGATTCGATCAAGAGGAGAGCGGGATCATAAGGAGAGAAGAAATCAAGCGCAGGATGGATGAATTTCTCCACGATCAGAACTTCGGTAAAAGAGCTTCGGACATTAAGGAAAAACTCAGTAAAGTGCATTGAGGAAGGCGGTGAATCTCACACAAACTTCAGTAACTTTGTTCAATGGATGAAAGCTCTATGAACCTAAAAGTGCAATGACAATGTCCAATACTATTTGTTGCCGTGTCTGTCTTTGTATTATGAAACCGCATACAAGGTGGGCTTACAAGGTGGGCTTTGAGGAAAGATCCCTAACGGGGGAGTTTCTGAGATGATAATCTAAACATGTACATGATTTTTGTTTTTATAAATATGTATATGTCATTAATAAGATGAAGTACGGAAGCTTAAAAGCATCCCTTAATATTACAAACACAATTAATTATGCGAGAACATGGAGGTAGGAAGCCTCCATATAGTTCTCAACAAAATATTTGCCTGGGAGGGTCTACAATTATGGAAAAGTGAAGTCCCATCTTTTACAATTTACGTATTCTAGCTAAAAGAAGATGCATCTCAATTGACTTATTTTGAAAACATAGGATTGTGCTCCATCCAAATACAGTAGATGGTTGCTAAAAAGGATAACTTCAGGAGCCATGCTTCCTAATTCTTGTCCTTTGTAGCTCTTACCATCCAATGAAATTCAAAATCCCATCTTCCGGAAGAACGCTAGATACCATTCTGTGAAAGGATACTTCATCATATACTCCCAGTCCAGTTATACTCACAGAATAAATGAGTTATGTCTTCTATTCTGGACATACAAAAGTTATATTGAATATCAATATGCACATAATTTGATGTCTTTGATAATTACATTTTTTGTTCGCATAGATAAATCTTTTTTTCCAAATAAAAGAAGCAAGAGTCATGTATTATAGATGCGTATCGGCTTAGACTGGGGAGTTTCCAAGAGCAAAGTCCTATGGCAAAACAAATTAATCAAATTGAAAGTGAAACTTTTTTAACCCCTTTTGAAATTCCCACAAGCACAACGGGCAAATTCCAGCGTACGTAGGCCTAAAATTTGAAAACTTCCATGTTAGTTGTCAATTCTGTTGGTTTAAGAAACATTGATATATAATTTGGCTTGTTAAGTAATCTGTCAGCAAGTTATTAATAATATCGAGTTCTGTTGTATACCCACCACGATATTAGATTTACTAACATTCGACTAAATTAGCAGACATATCAATTTCTTGGGAAATTTACAAGTGTGGTTAGTAAAATTCCAAATTCTATAAGGAATTTATCAACCTCCCAATAAATAAGTACTTTGTGTGGTTCATAAGCCCCAATATTACATAGAGTTCACCAACATCCCAATAACTTAGTGAATCATTTCTTCAAAATTACCAAATTATCAAAATTTTATCAGGATCCTGACTATAATAAATTTACTGACATTCCTCTAAAGTATTAACTTACCAACTTCTTTGAAATTTTACAAATGTGGTTAGTGAAGTTACAAAATTGTAAGGAATTTACTAATATTCCGATACATTAGTAATTTACCAAAATCTTTGAAATTTTATAAATGCAGCTAGTAACTTCCAAAATTTTAAGGACTTCACCAACATCCCAATATCTTCGTTCAAAAAGGCATCATAAGGAATTTACCTACTTTTGTATAAATTACTAATCACCAACTTTTAAATTAGAAAATTCTATAACTTGAAAATACAAGTTTCTTTCTTTTCTTTGAAAAATGGTTCATGAAGGAAGCGAAATCTCAATTCGTTCAACGCTCTAGCGATATCAATTTTAAACCTTGAACATGCATATTATTGAAACTTGAAAAGAATCATAGGTACGTGAGCATTTCTTACTAAAATAATTATGGATACTAAGTGGGTTTGAGGTTTAATTTGTTTAGCGAAAATGAATAATTTGAAAAATACTTTTCTATAAATGATCGCTTGTATTGCTTTAAAAAATTAGTCAATGATAAATATTTTCATTATAGACAATAATTTATATCTAAACATTTCCATAGACAATGAGATTAATTTGTTATCCATAATGTAATCCTACATTTTTTTTTGGGATATAGTTTTTAAATAAAAACTTATCCTTAGGCATTTACCCACTTTTCTCTTTTAAGTGACAATTATTCCACTCTATGGTTTCCACATTTGTAGATTTTCGTAACAACTGTCCATTTGGAAACCATTTTGATGGAAGGAAGTATATAAATGATGATCGTACGTTTTGTAAGTGAATCACTAGGTTTAATGCCAGTCCTCTCATTTGAAAAAACACCATCAATATGCAAGGGGAGTAGCTTAGTAGAGTGCACTCATAATCGCTGTCGAATTGCCATCAAATTTTCATGGATTTCCAACGAACGAAAGCTCAAATAATGACTAGAGGTTAGATTTATGTTTGATCCCATTTTCCATATGTGATTCTAACTATGCTTCAATTTTATTCTTCAATGCGTGATTAGAACTATTCGTTTATGTCTAACATAATTTTATTTTATTCATTTTCATAAGTGATATAAAAAATTATCTTTAAGACAATGCTTTTTAAATTATTCATTTTTTGCAAAATAAACAGACCCAAGCTTGGCTAAAATTCAAAGGAAAGAGCAAAGTACAAAACATGACTAGAGTCGAATGTTAAAAGACTGGAATCACTCTAGACTGGACGACAATGCTAGTCTCGTGATAGGGGCTTTGGCAAGTACTCCATTACTTTAATCTCGCAAGTCAATGACATCTGGGGATGTAGCTCATATGGTAGAGCGCTCGCTTCGCATGCGAGAGGCACGGGGTTCGATTCCCCGCATCTCCACCCTTACTTCTTCTTTTATTCCGACAAAAAAGAGTAATCTACCAGATCGATTCCATCGCAGGATTGGTCGGCATCTTCCAGAACCTGAAAATATATTATGGGGTTCGAGTATTTGTCTGAACGAGGCATTCCTCCATAGGTGATATAGGGATGACCCAAACACTTGTGAAAATGCATGACATGCAAGGGTAATTGACTTATCGAATATAGTGATATAATTTTAACGCACATAAGTAAAACGAAGAATATGTTAATTGAAATGGACCAGCCACAAGCATCAGCAGGCATTGTTTTACCTATGTAGAATCTTACAATTTTTCATAAGCGCACACATGCCAAAACATATTTGAGAAAGCACAAGCATTTACACTAACAATGTTAGTTTGATAATGCGAACAATACCACAATTAAAATCCATCTAATGACCAGTAGAAATCCTGACGTCTAGAGCGGTACTGTTTTTTCGAATAGTAAGAGGTAACTTTTTGCTTTCCTTCCAAAATTCAAAATATAAGCTAAATTTCAAAAAGTATATGAAAATGTATATGAAAAGTACTGATATAGGGATGACCCAAACACTTGTGAAAATGCATGACATGCAAGGGTAATTGACTTATCGAATATAGTGATATAATTTTAACGCACATAAGTAAAACGAAGAATATGTTAATTGAAATGGACCAGCCACAAGCATCAGCAGGCATTGTTTTACCTATGTAGAATCTTACAATTTTTCATAAGCGCACACATGCCAAAACATATTTGAGAAAGCACAAGCATTTACACTAACAATGTTAGTTTGATAATGCGAACAATACCACAATTAAAATCCATCTAATGACCAGTAGAAATCCTGACGTCTAGAGCGGTACTGTTTTTTCGAATAGTAAGAGGTAACTTTTTGCTTTCCTTCCAAAATTCAAAATATAAGCTAAATTTCAAAAAGTATATGAAAATGTATATGAATAACGTGCTGACATTTAAATATCATGAAAGTTTGAAGTGTTACAGGCTAAAAAAAGGTCAAAATGTGTTCACGCCACAAATTTAAACTAAGCAAAAGCACATGAGAAAAATCTATCCAGACACGCCCCTAGAAACTTTAGGGGCAATCCCAACCCGAAAATAGGTTTGAAATGGTTGGGCCTATCCCATTTTCTTGTTCTGCGAAAAAAAAAAAAAAAAGAGAGAGAGAGAGAGTTGGTCAGCCTATATGCAAGAAAAAAGTTGATTAGGCCATCTTCCCAACCATTTTACCTAAAAAAAATCTGAAATTTATGTATGTGTATAGATTAAGATGTTTTGAACAACATTCATGAAGGAAGTTTCTCCAAATTCGAAGTACAAAGAGCTCTGTAAAATTGGAAAACGGAAAAGGTTTAGAGATTTCGAGAAACTGAAGAGTCAAAACCTATGGAACTTTAAGTGGCAAGCCTAAGGAGAAGGGGTGATGCCCTACTTGATCTTCAAGATCCCTTGTCATCAATTTTTTCTAGGCTATGATGTGACATCTTGAGATTTTCAATTATGCTTTTAATTAAATAAATCGATCATTTCATTGACGCGCCTATAGTATTATTCTCAAAGTTGATCACTCCTAAGATAACTAAACTATCTAGGAAAGTTATTAAGAGATTTTAAGGTAGTAAACTTGGGAATTCGACCAGGAATCGACTACTCGACCGTGCTCGTCTGCTAAGGTCATTACGGCACATTAAAAATCGATTAAAGATCAGGGATAGGTCGGTTCGACTGAGATGTGTGGCTAAACATGGGTGATTCCACTAAATTGCAAAATTCTTGTCAATCGGTACTAGACTGATTTTTATGTCGTTTTGGTATCCTATGTCTGTATTTAAAACCTCGAGATTTTCACAACCACCGAGAGTCGTCAATATGTCGAAGAGGTTTATTGTGGCTCTAAAAAAATCAACCACGGGTCACTTGCACTAAAAATTTCTAAAAGCTACCTAGTAGCCTAGGTCACGCTAAAATTGCGCTAGATTGAAATTAATCAAGAATTTGAATCCAATTTCAGAAATTGAAAGTTTTACCATGTCACAAGTCATTTTAGGAACGTCAACTCAGTCTCCGATGATTTTTCTGCAAACTGAGATTTTTGGTGAAAATTCGGAATAGGGCCATTTTCAACTAGGAAATTCAGAGGACCATTTTTATCGCAAAATTGAGATGCAAGCGGGTTCTATTGGCGAGGAAAAATGCCAATTTGATTGAGGGTATGATGGTTGAATTTATAGAGGCTGAATTGAATTGATTCAAGTGAGAATTGAAGTCCAATTTGAGTCAAATGCACCAAAATTCGTATGCCCCATGGTCCATGACTTTTTGGACCATTTCCTTAGCTTGTTGAGGAAGTTTGAGGCTTGAAATTGGGCTGATGAAGCTAGCTACCAAGTAAAACTAAGTCAAGGGGACCAGAGGAGATAGAAGTGAGCCAAAGTGGCCCCTTCAAGACCAAAGCTATCCCCCTTCCCTCTCTCCTTGAAGCTAGTCAACCATTCCCCCCCCCCCCCAATTCCAGCAGCTTGGAGCTTCCAAAATCATAGAGAAACCAACCATCCTCCTCCCCAAGCCATCGAGCAGCCTGTTGTCTGCTGGAGTTGTTGCACACCGTCCGATCACCTGCTGAGCCAGTGACTCATGTCCATTCACCGTCCAGTCGCATGCCGGTTCGCGCGTCTCCATTGCCCACGCTCACCACCAGCACCTTGCTCATCGTTTGTCGGAGCTCTCTAAACCGCCGCGAGCCACCACCTGCTGCCGTGAGGCCCCACCTGGACCCACAACAGCACTGCCACCCTTCGTTGCCCGTTTCCGCCTTAGCCAGCCGCCGGTTCCACCTTTCTCTGGCCTCCGACCAGAACCAAACAGAGTGGGTTTCCAGCCCACTATTTGGCCCGTTTTTGCGCCCTTTCGAACCTCACTTAGTGCACCCGCTTTGGAGTTTGTGGACCGCCTCCGCGTCCTCGTCGTTTTGATTCGAGCTGATCATTAATCAAGTGAGTTTAATTAACTAATCCTTATTTAGTAAGTTAATGACGCTTAAGGGTTGATTAGTTTAGGTTCAGCTATGATTAGGTAGTTAGTTAGAACGGATTAGGGATTTAATCGTTCGTTATTGCATGTTAGGTGGTTAGGATTGCACATTTAGCAAGTGAATAGGCCGTAGTATTTATCTAGATAGGTTCGGAATTTTTCCAAACCCGAATCGATATTTAATTAGGCTTTTCCGGCCTAAGTTGCAATTTTTAGTATTTATTAATTAATTTATGTATTTATTTAATTAATTATTTATTTTTCGGAAACTAGACCGGGATAGCCAATAATCAGAATTTCGTGCTGATTGCAATGGTGTGGTTGGTTTATTTAATTGATTATTATTTTGTATAATTTAAGTTTGATTTGTAAATTTGGGTATTTATTCCAAAATTTATTAATTTCGGTATTTAATTAGAAAATTACTAAGCGTCGGTTTACCGCACCAAAAATGTTTTTATCGACTATATAATTAGTGGGATTTTATGAAGTAAAAATATTATATTTTTGGCTAAGCCAACTGTGTACCCATACACAATTACTTTTATCGGATATTTTGAACACGAAGAAGATAGACCAAGACATCATTTTAATTGAGGATATTAAGTGCAAAAAGTAATATCTTTGACCGTGGGTAAATAATCATGTGATGATTGGTAGTCATAGTAAGATGATTACTGAAAGATGAGGTGACGCATGTTATAGATGTCATTATGGGTTGGGTTAAGAAGATCACCAAAGTAGACTGTGCCCATCGGGCCGTGATTACCGCCTAACATAGGCTGTGCCTAGCGGGCCGTGATCCGCCACCAAACTTGGAATCAGCTATGCACATTGGGCTGTGATTAACCTAGTTACACTAAGAGACAACCGATCATGGAATGGGTTGTGGCCGTGAGTGGCCATGATTAATAATTGGAGCAAGTATTTGATTGTGATTTATAGTGAGACGTTCCAATTGTTGAATGATGTTGTTGCATGTATGAGGTGTGAATTACTGACGTGTAAGAAGGAACTGAGGCAAAGGTAAGTCCTCTAACTCGTGCTTGTGCTTAGGCAACCCTCGGGGCATCTTTTCTTCCTAGTTAGGTCTTAAGGGGTGAACTTGTTGAGACCTCGTCTCACCCCATTGTGGGATAACTTTTTCAGGTCCCTAGATGGTAGCTTCTCCTGAACATTTTGGTCAACCAAAGAAGGTCATGGAGCACAAGTGTTTCATTCCGCTTCATGGAAATCCAAGGGGGTGGGTATATGAGTTAGTGAGGTCCGTGGTTTGAGTCGATGAGGGTCTACCCAAAAATTTGTCTCATCGATACAGATCATGATATCGTTAGGAGCAGAATGGACAAAGAGAGGGGCCCATACCGGAGTTCGAAGTTCCTCTGTATATAGTGGAGGTTGCTTTTGGAAAAGGCACAGCAAATTCCTTTGGAGGTTTGGCAGTATACCCGATAGACCCGGATCTTGCAGATCTAGGAACTTCGGTGTACTCGGCTGAAAGCTCAAATGAGAGTGAGGAGGTGGAGGTAGAGGATCTATAGTTTTTTAAACCCCCTTGTTTTGCAGACCTTGTTTGTATATATATATTGAATAGTTGTATAGGACTTGGTTGATACAAATATGGTAAGATGTGATTTGCTTTGAAAATTTTATGGCCATACTTTCCTATCTCATCTTGTCGTTATCTGGGGATTATTTATTCGCTTCCGCATACGCATTAAAATGAAAGGGTCGGCAATGCGTCCTGGGATGTCGCTAGTTAATCGACCACTGAGGGATGGGCACATGCTCGAAGGATCAAGGCGTGACATATGAATCATTCCCCACCATTAATAAGCTTATGACTCACCCCCCTCTTAACACATAACCATCTAAAATTTAATGATTACATTTCAAGAGAAAAGTTAATGGGGCCAAGTGTCCTACTTAATCATCATGTATTAATAAGCTACCCAAGAACATTAAATGCACCATGGGAAATATCAAGTTAGAAGGCCATCTCTTTGGGCAGGAGTCAGTCGAGTCCAATCACGATCGATTACCTTATTTGGCCTAAGATTCGTGCCTAAGCCATGATCGGATAAAGCCGAATGCAACTGAGCTTAACTGGTGAAACCGAGTTTGGATTTCCCCTCTATTGAGAAAAGACTCGCAACGGGGTCTAAGGGCCAAGCCTTGGATTGGTTGACCAGTCCTCTGGTTGGTTCGCGGGTTAGTCTAGGGTCCTACACCACAATTTATGGTTAGTCTAACATTGAACCACGTTGAGTTTATTTGATCCATGGTCGGTTCTCGGTTGTCATGTAATTGTGTAGGATCGATCGATCCGCCTTAACTCACAGTCAAATTGGATTGGTCCATGATCATCCATCATCGAAACAATGACCAGGCGGAATCACCTGGGATCGGTACAATGACCGAGCAAGGTCAAGCCACAACCATCCACGGATTTGCGGTGGTGCGGAATCGTCCCACAACCGATCCTTATGGTCGAATAGCCTTTCTATGGTCAAATACTCTATAACCAATCCTTGGGTTGTCAATCCACAAACATGCTACTCGGTTCAGGACTGACTCTCAAGCCGGCTCATGGCCCAGTCCCACCATTGGCATACCGATCTTTGGCCAACTAGTCAGGCCAAAATAAGGGTTGAAATCGAGAATGTTACATGCCATCTAAGCCAACGTTTTATTGGTTATTTGAGTATAAAGAGGAAGATTTTCTTATCACGTGAACATAGTTAATCTCAATACAAATAAAATTAATTATGTGTTGGGCGAATGGGTCCGAGTGTTAAATTGACAGCACTGTTGTTCTCCATGTTTTCAGCAAGAGGGTTTTAATGCATTTCTGCAACTCTGAAATTGTCACTGGCGTCCCACTTGATGCCGTGATATGCATGTCTTATGTGAACACGACAAATGATTAGTACCAAACATAAAAGGATGACAGATAATAACTATTTTGACTAAATTGGATTCCATCAACTCAACTTCGTAATCTGTCACTTGCATTCATTTCACATTTATTTGAGTTCTCTGATCGATGCAATTAGCGCTATCCTCGTTAGACCTCAGTGAAAGGACATAATTCATAGGAGGAGGAACAAAGAAGCGATCCAGAAAGAGAAGGACGAATATGGTGAAAAAGTATTAGGGAGAGAGTAAGGGAAAGAATCCCAGATAATCCTTCCCAAGAGGGAAACAAAGAATGTGGTGCTTAAGAAGACGTGGCTTTTACAAGTTTGTGCCTTCATAGCATTATCAATTTCATAATTTCTTAGAATGTTAATAGATTTCTTATAGTGTTGGCAGTTTATTAACCTCACTTGTAAAAAGATAAATAGAAATTCGTAACTCTCTAATTTGTTGGGATGCTAGTAAATTTGTTATAGGGTTGGTATCTTACCCTCTACATTTTAAATATTTGAAAGAAGTTGGTAAAATGCTTGATGGCAGTGGTAGTTTACTGACCATACTTGTAAGATTTCTTTTTCTTTTTTTTAAATGGTTACTGAAAAATTTAATGGAATGTCGGTGAATTCCTTGTAGTTTGGTATTAAATGGAATGCTTCCATCGGCTTTTCCCTGTGCATTGTCAGCCCTTCAGTATCAACCATGTCGACTTCCGCTTCGCCTATCCTCTTCCACTCAAAGCATTGTATCAGTGAACCCAAAGTCAACCCCATAAATTTATGAGCTAAAGTTGCAGCAGGGCATGCCCTCCTCCCCAGCCCAAAAGGTATTACTAACCTATTCATTCTACCATCACCACTTTCGTATCTTTCAGGCTTGAAGCTCGTCGGATCGGACCATTGTTCGGGGTCTCTGTGAATGGCGCAAGCATTGATCAGTAAATTTGTGCCACGTGGCATGCTGAAGCCTCCTGTTATGCAATCATCTGATGAGTAAGGGGTAGGAGGAGCGGAATTGGTGGATGTAAACGAAGTGTCTCTGAGATGATATTTATAATATAACGTAGGTTCGAAAGATCTGATTAATCAATTAAACGGTTTTGTCCAACTTGGGAATCAATCTCTGCTTCTGCCTTTTCCAAGATGGTAGGATGGTTGAGCAGATTGGCGAATGCCCATTCCATTGTGAACGAAGATGTTTCACTTCCAGAATTCAGTATTGACTGCTAATTTAAAAAATGTCCAAGTATGTCTTTTATAAACCTGACACACCAAAGCTGGTTAAAGGATATCTCAACATTATGAGTATGATATTTGGGCAAAGTGGAGAAATTTGTTAAAACTGGCTACTAGTTGTGCACGCTGGTGTGTGGATATGTTTATCGGTGTGATCCTAAATTATTTTTATAACCTTCTATATTGAGTCTTCTTTAAAATAGCTTGGTATTCGGTAAGGATGCTAGAATTTGTCCTTTTTAACTTTTTATCACTTCTCACGGGTTTTGATATAATATCCCTTACCTGACTCATTATAAAGTAGCTGGACACCTATCAGATACCCACAATAGAAATTTTTAATAAATCCTACACTAAACATATAATGAACAGCGATAAATTTGCAAATACAACCAATTATTCAATATTTATGGGTTGTAGACATGCAATTAAAAATTTAGAAAGTGTCGAAATATAAATTCGAAAATATTTGGAAGAAAAGATCATAAAAATTTAATCTATCAACAATGAGGTTGGGTGTGGAACGGCTATAAAAGTTTGGGCTAGAATATATAAAAGTGATTAAAGTGAGACGGAGAATGAATACCTGCGCGAACCCCTTAATTATCTCGTCTGTTTAATACTCCGGATGCGACGCCTGCAACAAGAAGAGGTGCTTGATCATGCTCTCCTCCTCCTTCTCCTCACTCTCCACCTCCTCCTCCTCCTTCTTCCTATGCTCGTCGACCAGTCCCTGGAAAAAACCTATCCGTCTTCTTCCCGAGCTCGGATACCTTCTTCTCATACCCCTGGTAATCAACCCACCTCAGCACCGACAGAGAATCCCCCGGATACGATGTTCCCGCGCATTTGACAACCTCCTCCGCCACTTCCTGATACGCTCTTGCTTCCTCCACGTAGCACACATTTGAACGTCAGCTCCGTGAACGCGGACTTCAGCTCCGCCCTCACAAAGCCACTGGTCGGTTCATCGCCTCGCCCCAGTAGTTTCCAGAGGAAGCACCTGACCTCGTCCCTCCAGATGTCGAGCGACGCATCAACGCAGTGTGAGGAGAAGATCTCGTCAGCGCCGATGTGGCGGAGGTTGCACCGGTGGTCGCTGTAGGAAGCGGATATGATAGTGGAGTAATTGTAGCTGAGGTACTCACCCATGAGGAACCGGTGGTGGAACCACATCATTCCGGGTATAGCATTCGTCAGCGAGAGACCTGGAAGAGATGACGAGGAGGTGACGGGCACCGACACGGAGGGAGATAATGGGGCCGTAGCTCTGGGAGAGGGGGAGAAGGGTCCAGTGGACGGGCTTCTTGAGGTGATGATGGAGGTGGCTGATGATGGGTAGAGAGGGTGGGCTTGGAGGGAGGTTTTTCTTGGTCTTCCCTGTGAATAATTTTTTAGTGAAGAAGATGATTACAAGGGATGCTAAGTCTAGTAATTGTACGTTTTCTCCTCCATGTTTGTTTGATTCTGGTTAACATAAATCGATGTATGTGGATGCGGGATGACCAAATGCGAAGACAAGGTCTCCTTGATTAACAGGAAGGACCTCTGACTATGGAGGAGAGGTTGTTGGGTAAGCGGAAGTTAGATGATTAAGATATGATGTTGTTTAACAATTTTTTCTTTTTTTTTCCTTTTTTTTGCCGGGGGGGGGGGGGGGGGGGGGAGAGAGACAAGATTATGAGATAAAAGAAAATGAGAGATGAGCATCTCAAGACAAGATACAAAATTCTCTAAAATGCTTCTTTTTATTCCGAAAATGTAGGAAAGAGAAAAGAACGACCACTATCAACGAAAAAGCATAAAATGTTTCAACCCCAAAATCATGGGACATTAACAACCAAAAAAATACCTCCATTTCTATATAAAACTACAACAGTTGAGAGAGATCAAAACTTTACTAATCTATTTCAAAGTAAAAAGTAATTTTATAGGTTGGTAAAAATTAAACAATTGAAAATTAGCTAATTAAAAATGACCAAATATCCTAGAACGTGAAGTAAAAAAAAAATATCTTGAACTTTAGAACCTATCAAGGAAATGTAATACTTGTCTCTGTTCAAGAGACTGTTGGCTTATGATTAGGAAGTGCTCTTGAGCTTCTTCTTTTTTTGGATCGGAGTAATCTTGAGTTCGAAAGGGTCACGGTATGCACTTGGTTCATACTAAAAGGCAGAATATACAAGATGTCAAATTTCCCTCCGGAAACAGCCTGAATGGACACAGAGGCCATGCATCTGTCAGGAGATTTTTCTGAAACGTATTTAAAAGAGATAATCAGAGAGGAGTAAAAAAAAAAAACGCTTATCTTCTCGGATCTGAGAGCGGTCAAAGTTCTTCCAAAGACCGGGGAAATTTTTCGGACAGACCCACCTTTCAACATTTCAACTACTGCTCCCCTGTCCTATGCATACATGCTGAAAATAGAAAGCGGAAGGTACAGGGAAACCTCAGCGGCGACCGACTTGAATTTCAATTTGTAAACCAAAAATAAGAAAAATGTTCTACCGTTGTTGTTTGTACCAAAAATTAACCAGATCCTGTAAATCGGCATGATGCTGGTTTTTAGCGAACATGTTACTTCGAGGAGGAACGGCTAACGATAAGGCACTGGCCAGACGAACTCCTATTGGTGGTCATACAAGCCATAAGATTCCTTGCAGATATTTATGTTTATCAATGACCATAATCAGCTATCGGTATACGATGGTGGTTGGTTGATGATTACAGTAATAAAACGGGAAAAGTGCCAAAAAAGTCATAAACCTTTTGTCTTTGTGCCAATTTAGTCCTAAACATTTTTTCGTTGCCAATTCAGTCCTAAACCTTTTTAAATCGTGCCAATTCAGTCCTTTCCGACAATTTTGACCGGATTTTGCTGATTAGACACCGGCCGGCTGACGTGGCCTGATCGGCGCTGACATAGACAACTTTTAATAATATTTTAATATTTTTTAAAATTTTTTTTAAATATTTTTTTTATTTTTGTCTTTTTCCTCCAGCCGGTCGCTGGGGTCCGGCGACCGGCCAGAGGCGATCGTCGGCGAGGGCGAGGCTCGCCTCGCCGGATCTGGCGAGGTCGAGCCTCGCCGGATCTGGCGTGGTCAAGCCTCGCCGGCCCTCGCCCGACCTCGCCAGATCAGGCCATGGGCGAGGGCCAGCGAGGCTCGACCTCGCCAGATCCGGCAAGGGCGAGCCTCGCCAGATCAGGCCATGGGCGAGGCTCACCCTCGCCAGCCTCGTCGGATCTGGCGAGGCGAGCCTCGCCCATGGTCGGCGAGGGCCGGCGAGGCTCGACCTCGCCAGATTCGGCGAGGGCGAGCCTCGCCCATGGCCGCCTCGCCAAATCAGGCCATGGGCGAGGCTCACCCTTGCCAACCTCGCCGAATCTGGCGAGGCAAGCCTCGCCCATGGCCGGTGAGGGCCGGCGAGGCTCGACCTCGCCAGATCCGGCGAGGTCGAGCCTCGCCCATGGCCTGATCTAGCGAGGCGGCTATGGGCGAGGCTCGCCCTCACCAGCCCTCGCCCATGGCCGGCGAGACTCGACCTCGCCAGATCCGGCGAGGTCGGCTTCGCCCTCGCCGGTGGTCGCTTCTGGCCGGTCGCCGGACCTCGGCGACCGGCTGGAGGAAAAAGAAAAGAAAAAAATAAAATAAAAAAATATTAAAAGTATTTTAAAATATTAAAAATTATTAAAAAATTATTAAAAGTTGTCCACGTCAGCGCCGATCATGCCACGTCAGCCGCCCGGCATCCAGTCAGCAAAATCCGGTGAAAATTGGCCGGAAATGATTGAATTAGAACAACTTAAAAAGGTTTAGGACTGAATTGGCACCAAAAAAAGGTTTAGGACTAAATTGGCACAAAGACAAAAGGTTTATGACTTTTTTGGCACTTTTCCCGTGATAAAACTGTTCAACAAAGATGCCGATCAAGAGGAATTGATAGATAGCCGAGTGAGAGACCGACTTAAAGTTAACCGTTTGGTTAATGTTGAAGTCAGGTGTGGTCGTACTCGAATCTAAAGCTTCTCATGGATAAGACTATGAAGCACAATGGATCGTAGGAACAGATTGAGTCGGATAAGGCAAGATGGGATTGAAATTGGTGACCAGAAGAAAAAGAGGATCAAGACGCTGTTTTAAGGAATAACCACCCAGGGGTAACAAATCATGTCAACGTGAAGGTATGGGGTTAGAAATTCCAAAGATGTGAAAGCATGGCCAAAATTGCTAAAGAACTACTTGGAGGCAGTCACATTATGAATACTATAAATACTAGTGTTGGTCTACTGAAGATACCCCGCTCCCCCTAGTGTGCAAAAATAAAAATAAAAATATTTTCTTTCAATTATCTTTAAATTATGGCATTACATCTTTATGTCATCGAGCATTGTTGTCAATTAAATTCTAGAAAAATCTGTGTGCTTTTGATTCCATTCAAATGTGTTTATCAATTTCTTTATGTACCTATGATATTTCCTATTCAGAGTTGTCACAGAACTTGCCACCTCTCATGAAAAACCAAAGAACGACTTATGGTGAAAGGTATGACACTGTTAAGGCAAATTTAGGTGAAAAACAGTTTATATTAATTATTTTGATAAGTATTTGATACTTAGAAAATAACACAAATGGTTTATGAATTTTAGTCCAGAATTCAATACCGTCTTTGGACTTTTAATTTGTTCAATATAGTTTTTAAAAGTAACAAATGTTCGATCAACTTTAGATTATATAAAAATATCCAATATCGTTCAAGTCAATAGACTCTAGTAATGTGGTTTCCAATAGTTAAGTTTGAACAGTAGACAACCCAAAAATTTACAAGTGGATTATCAAAGTAAGATATTATATCAAATAACAATATATAATCCATGTCTTCAATAATGATGGGCATAGATCGATAAAATGACAAACATTTTGACTCATCTTTTTAAAATTCCAACTCATCATATAATAATCTACGTTATCAAATAACATCTAATTTGTTGTTTAATCAAACAAAAGAACTATATTGAATATTTACTAATAATTCATGAATCACATTGAACAAATTAAAATTTAGAGGTGGCATTACACACTTGATTAAAATTTAGTGAGCACTCGTGTCATTTTCCCTCTGATATTTCAATTTCTTGGTTGTTTGAATAATTTTGTGGTGTTATTATTTGGTTTTCTGAGTAATATCTACCGTTTACAAGCGGCAGTTCAATTTGTTACGGACTGAAGGACGTCATTGCCGGTCGCGCATCTCTTACAAATTCAAACAAGCGGCCGCAACGGCTCCGTCGAAAATTAAGATAACGACACAGTTATATGCTAGTTGGACTCTATAAATATACATATATATCCACATTCACAGCAAGCAAGCGGCCAACAAGACGACCCCTTTCAGTAAACCCTTCATCATTACCCCCACCATCATCCCCAAAAATCAATTCAAGTCCAGCAAAAACCAAACAAAAATGGAGAATCCCGGCTTACCATTCTTACTGACAATCTCTCTAGTAATCATCGCATTTACTCACAAGCTCCTGCGCAGATTGATCACAAGAAAGCCCAAAAAGAACCACCCTCCAAGCCCACCTTCCCTTCCCGTCATCGGCCACCTCCACCACCTCAAGAAGCCCATCCACCAGACCCTTCTCGCCCTCTCCCGCGTCTACGGCCCCGTCCTCTCCCTCCGCCTCGGCGCCCGCCCTGCCCTCATCGTCTCCTCTGCGTCTGTCGCTGAGGAATGCTTCACCCAGAACGATATCGTCCTTGCGAACCGACCCCCGTCCCTCGTGAACAAGCACCTCGGGTACAACTGCACCACCATCATGGCCGCCCCCTACGGCGACCACTGGCGCAACCTCCGCCGCATTGGTGCCGTCGAGATGTTCTCCTCCAACGGCCTCAATGTGTCGCTCGGCATCCGTAAGGATGAGGTCAAGCGCCTCCTGAGGAAGCTGCTCTTGTGCCAAAGTGGAGATGGCAGCGGCTTCGCGAGGGTGGAGCCGAGGGCGGCGCTGACGGAGCTGACGTTCAGCGTGATCATGAGGATAATGGCGGGGAAGAGGTACTACGGGGAGGACGTGAGCGACGTGAAGGAGGCGGCGAAGTTTAGGGACATGATCAGGGAGATCTTGAGGCACTCGGGGAGATCATACGCGGGGGACTACCTGCCTCCACTGAGGTGGATCGACTACGATGGGTACATGAAGACGATGTCCAAGCTTGGAAAGACGATGGATGAATTCTTGCAGGGGCTGATCGACGAGCACCGGAAGAAGAAGAACAGCGAGGAGGAGGAGGCGGAGAAGAGCATGATCGATTACTTGCTGGTGAAGCAGGCGTCGCAGCCGGAGTATTACACGGACGAGATCATCAAGGGTTTCTTGCTGGTGAGTTTTTCTTGTCTTGTCTTGGGGGATTTCTCAGTTGGTTTGGGTGGTTGCTTGTTTGATCTCTATTTCTCAGTTATGCTCTTGGGTTCTATTTAGAGGTGTGCAATAGGCCAGACTAGACCGGACCAGCCGGTTTGGTCTGGTTCCTAAAGGTCCTGATCTGGTTCCGATTCCTAAAAATGGAACTGGGTATGAGCAATCCAATTCCTAATTCCAAGGAAGGAAGACTGATTATTTATTATTTATTATTTTATTTCTTAAAAGTAAACCTAACCTAAGCCAAGCCAATAGAAAGTCACGTTGCCTAAAATTGTCAGAGAAAAGTAGCTTTATTATCCTCAAAAGTCATCCTTCAGTTACTTCACCTTGCCTGCCAACTATTTTCCATTTGATTTTTATCCTCATCACCTGGAGATTTGAGCCCTTCCCTCCCCCCACCTCGACGGCCCTGAACACAATAATCCAACTCCACTTCAAGAAGACCCTCGTGACGCGCAATCAACCAATAGAAGAATGGAGCTCCACTGCCTCTCCTCCTCTTCTTCATCTTCTTCACCCTCTTATTCAATGCCTTCTCCTAGCTGTTGTCCTGCCTCTAGTGTCGCCTTGCTGGGCCCCGAACTCCCTCGGCCCCCTCGTCTTCTACGTCTTCGTCACTCAGACCCTCCACACCATCAACGGCTTTAAGTACTTGTGGCAGTGTCGTAGAATTGGTTCCATAGGACCACCTAGGGACCAGACCGGACCGTTCTGATTCCAGGCACCTTCAATTTGGTCTATGATTTTGAAAACTGAGAATTGATTCCTCCGGTCCAATTTTCCGTTCCTAGATGAAACTAGACTAGACCAAACCGGGAGCTAATCACCCCTAGTTTTACTTGCTAATGAGGTGCATGTGATCTAGTGTGGTCCTCTAGATTGATAAAGTTATGTTTCAAAACATTCTATTTTCTATACATTCTGCTTGATGTATTGGTATTCATGTCACGAAAAATTAAAATTAGATAGTTCTCTCTAATCTTATGAGTCAATTCAGTTTAGAACTAAAGAATTTGTGTCTTTTACGATAACAGTAAACCATTTGTAGGATCGATTTAGATATTCGGGTCACGGTAAGATCTCGAAATTTGCTACAGGCTGTACCTAGTTTTGAATTTTCCTTTCATAAATTGCTGTTGGGGTCGATCTAGTTAAGCTTAGTAAATCTTGTTTCATTATTGTTGTAATCTCAATTATTTTAAGCTTAACGATATAGGTCTAGGTAGAATCAATATTCCGAAATTTTGGAACCTGTATTTAATCTTGATCTGTAGCTTCTAGATTATTATGATCGGCCCTTTCTCATTTTTATTTTTTTTCGGTATAGTTGCTGGCAAGTAGTGTCTTAGATTAGTTTCCCTTGTAGTGATTCTCCTTGTAAGTTGGTAATTTCCGAGAATCAACCTTAGCTTAAATGGCAACCTTACCAAAATTATGCCGAAAAAGTAGGATTTTTATATCTACACAACCTGTGTAACTTATTTGTTAAATAATCTATTTCCTTTATCGTTGATATGCATATTTAACTATTTTAAGGAGATATGGATAGTCGTAGTTTGAAAAATTAACTAATATCCAAATCACTGGCAATGGATGAAAATTGCCTAAAACATATCCAAGAAGTCATAATATGGTGTATTTCGCTAGGCTTCATTGTGAGCCTCATTACAGACTTGAATTTAATGTCATGACTTATAATAAGCAGATACAACTGATAGCTGGAACTGATGCATCATCTATTACAATTGAGTGGGCGCTTGCCAATTTGCTCAACCATCCCAACATCTTAGAAAAGGCAAAATTAGAGATCAACACCCACTGCCAGGATCATTTGGTCGATGAATCGGATCTCTCGAAGCTACCTTATATTCAAAACATTATCTCAGAGACGCTTTGCTTACATACGCCTGCCCTGCTTCTGATACCCCACTACTCATCGAATGAGTGCATAGTAGGAGGCTATGACGTGCCCCGTGGCACAATTGTGCTGATTAATGCTTAGGCAATTCACCGAGACCCCGAACAATGGCCCGACCCAATGGCCTTCAAGCCGGAGAGGTTTGAAAGTGGCGATGGTCAAATAAATAGGTTGATGTTGCCTTTTGGGATGGGGAGGAGGGCATGCCCCGGTGCACCTTTGGCTCATAAAATAGTGGGCTTGACTTTGGCTTCACTCATTCAATGCTTTGAATGGAAGAGGACTGGTGAAGAGGAAGTCGACATGGGGGAGGGTGAAGGTCTAACGATGCCCAAGGAAAAGCCATTGGAAGCTTTGTGCAGAGCACGAGAAATATCGAATAGAGTTCTCCCCTAATCAGATGTATGAGGGTGGCGCATTTACGTTGTAGTTTTCAATAACAGGATGGTTTTAATGATGTAATCGTGTGCTAGCATTGATTGCCTTGTACTTCATAAGCGCAGCTAGAGAAATATGCACGTTTGCTGGACAGTGGGAGCTCCTTTTCTCAACAATTTTCGAGAGAGGTAGTCTCTTTAATGCGAAATTACACATAGGTGATGTTCGTATTCCAATATCGGATAAAAAAACAATCAATCAGCTCCTAAACCTTTCTTCTAAACCAAGCAGTCAAAACTCTTCCACTAGAGAATGCCTACGTGGCACTAGAAAATTATGTAAGTGGCAACCCTAAAGATTTTACTGCCTTTACCGGGTGTTGGTCGTCTCATCAGCGGAAGAGTGCTTCACCACAAACGACATCGTGCTCGCCAGCCGCCCTGTCCTTCTCATCAACAAGCACCTCCGCTACAACTGCACCACCGTCGTATCCTCCTCTTACGGCGACCCACTGGTGCAACCTCCGCCGCATCTGTGCCCTCGAGATCTTATCCTCCACTTGCCTCGACGGTTTCTTCCCCATCCGGAGGGATGAAATCAAGCTGTTCCTCCTGAAACCCCACAAGATATCATCCTGCAATCAACCGTCTGATGAGGGCTTCACAAAGTGGTTTTATTAATTTGCATCTTATATAGACATTAGGAACATTTGCATACTAGTATTAAGATTTTTGTAAAACATAAAAAAAAGCAGCCTCCTTTTCCCTTTTCTTTTTCTCGGCATGGGCCGGACCAGCCCACTTTCCTTTTCTCTTCTCCTTCTCTCCACTTTTGTCCGTTGGCTCCACGACAAACAGGAAAGCAAGGACAGAGGGCAGGTTGCCGAAAGGTGGCAGAGCGCGAGAGGCGAGCGTCCCTCTCTCCCACCGGAGAAAATATTGACTAAGGCTCTGTTTGTTGTGTTTCTTTTTCGTGTTTTTGAACACTTTTTCTGTTTTTTTTTTGTTCCTGGAAACAAAAAAGGAACAGAAACGAGTTTGGGTGCGTTTTTGTTCATTTTTTGTTCTTTTGCTTCCAGAAACAAAAAAGAAACAGAAATAAGAAATAACAAATTTGTGTTTCTTATTTCTGAAACACATTTGAGGAACACTTTTCTATTTTCTTCTTCTTTTTCTTCTTCTTTTCTTCTTCTTTTTTCTTTTGCCGGTCGCCGGCCTCGGCTATGGCTGGCGACCGGCCAATGAGGGCCGGCGACCTCGCCCAGCCACGGCGAGGCTCGCCGTCTCCTGGCGAGGCCGAGCCTCACCGTAGCTGGGTGAGGGTCGACCTCGCTTTGGCTGGGCGAGCTCGGCCTCGCCAGGGGCCGGCGAGCCTCGTCGTGGCTGGGCGAGGCCGCCGGCCAAAAGAAGAAAAAAGAAAAATTGAAAAAGAAAAAAGAAAAAAAAGGAAATAAAAGAAAAAATAAAAAAAATAAAAAAAATTATACAAAATTACCAAACGTGTTTCTGTTTATTTTTTATTCCCGGAACAAGTTTACCAAACGCGTTTTTTTGTTCAAAAATTATTCCCCGGAACAGAAACACTTTTTTCTATTTCTGTTCCCTGGAACAATTTTTAAACAGAAACGCAAATAAACACACCCTAAGGCACCTCAAATTGCGCCATCTGTTCAACATGGGCCCACGTTATCGGGCCAATTTCCACCCACTCTTCTCTCTCCTCTCTCTTCTCTCTCCCTTCTCTGCACGGTCTCTCGGCCAATTTCTCCCCACTTTTCTCTCTCCTCTCTCTTCTCTCTCCCTCCTCTGCACGCTCTCTCGCCCGACTCTCTCTCTCCGATCGCCCCTTCTTCTTCTTTTTTTTTTTTCTTTTTTCTGTGGATTTCTATGCGTTTCCAATCCGACCCATTTTAGGCCGCTTCTGTCTTCACCAACGCTAGGAATCGAGGCTTCTTGGAGGGATGTGGGTTCTCCACCTCGTTGTCCACGTTGCCAGAGACTGCAAACCGGAGGAGAATATCGGGAGTAGATCGAACTCGCGGTGTCCCTGGCTCTATGTGTGAGTTGAACCCACGCCCTCTGAGACGCTCACTATGTTGGCAGTCGAGGCGGCGGCGGCAGCCAAGGAGGTAGGAGTGGGGGCCTCGTAGTGGCACCTCTTGTGCCTACCAAGAGCTTGGCCGGTGGGGAAGCTCTTGTGGCAGATCAAGCACTCGCGCACCTTCCCGGACATACCAGAGGAGGTGGTCACCGCGGCCTGACAACATGGACCTACGTTGGACACGTGGTGCAATTTGAGTTGCCTTCTTATTTGCCACGTTGCAGCATTAGATGTAGCCAATTTTTTCTCGTCTTGCCGAAGTTGGTGGTCGGGTGCAGACCGGCAACAAAGATGGCGTCGAAGGAGGTCATGCGCGCCGGACGGCTTAAAAGGTGAAGGGGGCTTCTTCTTCATCTTCGGCTGGCCAAAAAAAAAAAAACGGAAGGAGCCCGAGAGTAAACAGAGAGAGAGAGAGAGCGCTACCTCGCTCGCACCAGGAAGGAAAGGGAGAGACGTCGTTGCTGGAGGCCAGCTCATTGGTCATCGTCGGCTGTAGCTCCGGGCTCGAACCAACCAATGCACCTCGCATGTTGATGAAGTGCCTCAAAGAGAAACAGAAGAAGAGAGTGTTGAGACAGAGAGGAAACTCGATCTGGGCATTGTTTTGACCAACACGCAGAGGGAGGGAGACAAGGAACGACGAGCATAGCGAGGAGCAAGGAAGTGAATGACTATTCCGCTGAAGTATTCTCACGAGACTCCCCCGACGATCGATTTGTGGCCATCATTCTCCGATAACTAGAAGTTTGGGCTTGGCCGGTGGCCGTGATCCGTTCCTTTCCAAAGACCAGGTTAGCCGAGCTTGACCACCCTTTTGTTCTGCTTTGTCTCGGTCGACCTAAGGACTGAGATTTGTTTGCTCCGGTTATGCGCCTACGGTGGTCTCGAGTGAGTCACCTCTCACTTCTGGGGACGTCGTTTGTTGCTTGATTTTGATTCTAGACATGACTTCGAGCCCCAAATAAGCCGGCGTTATCCCTTTAGCCGATGCTCCCTATAGGTGTTTGATCAAATGCCCTGGAGGTTGAGCGGTGGCGTTTCTTCAAGAGAGATCTTGGCAATGGTGTTGTTCTCGGCAAAGAAGAGAACGTAGAAAGGGGAGCTTCAGCGAGGAATGAAACCACGGCCAGGGAAGGGAAAATTAAATAGAGAATAGAAAATGGAAAAGAAAATAAAAGAAACAAACAAAGAGTTATGAAAAGGGAGATAACATCCATTCGTAAGCCATTTTGAGCGTGTGGGCTGGATGGACTTTAGGTCCAAGTAAGCTTGATTCTAACAATAGGATTTGTGAGCTTTGGGCCGGGCTTCGTCATTTCTCTTATTATCCTTTTCTTTGGGAGGTTCGCAGGACTGGGCTCAATTGATGAGCCCAGACAGTCCTGACCCGGGTCCATTTTGTATTATATTATTTTAATATTAAAAACTATTTAAAAATAAATAAATTAAAAATTCCAACAAATTTTCCAAAAAAAAAAAAAACTATTATTATTCTTCAAACTTCAGAAAATTCATAGAAAATTTTGGAAAATTTAAAAATTCATAAAAATGTAGGAAACTCCAAAACATTCTAAAAAAGATTAACATTCCTCAAAAAGCTTTAAAAATAGTTTTTAGGTAATCTTCTCTTAAAAAGTGGGAGCCTTATCATCTATGATTATGCTTAAAATTGAACGAGCCCTTAGGGCTCGACCTAAGAGTTTCAATTGTCCTTAAAGACAAAAACGCTTGATTGTGCACTCTCAATATGATTATGACTTTCTTTTAGCTTAGTTAGGATTAAAATTTATTTATCTCTTAGTTTTAAATGCTTATTTTCCCTTGCAATTTATTTAATGCTTTCTTTGGTTGTTGATTGTTATTTTAATAATTGTGCACTTACATGATCATCTTATATGTTAGTGAAAAGTCTAAAATCGATCAAAATTATAATGAACAAGATTATGTACCGAAATGGCACTAATCGATAAATTAGTATAATTAAGTTGCCAACCCTATATTCTTTGATTGCATAGAAAGTAAGGTATATTTACATGTCTCACTTTATTTCTAATTGATCCCAAGAGACTAGTGGTGACTCTTCATTAGAATATTTTTATGAACATCCAATGTTGCATGAGAAATGGGTCAAGGAGAGCCCACCTTTAATCATGGGTCGTAATCATGGGCTATGTAGCACCGACACGGACACGCGACACACGACACGACACGACACGCCGACACGTCATTTCTTAAAAATAGAGAATTTCGACACGTTTCGACACATTATCTATTAAATATATTTATATATATAAATACATAGATAAATAATAATAATAAAATAGCCTAGAATTAATTTACACAAAAAATATTAAATAATATCGTTCTTTATTTTAATTTGTTACAATAATACACAAAACTTAGAGGAAAAAACATTGTTTAAAGAAAAATGCTGAAATTATATTTTTAAATTTATTTATTTATCATATATAGCATTTTTTTATTACTTCTTTCATAGTAAAAGATTTTTAAAAAACATAAAACAATTCTAAGAAAAAAACTATAAAAAAAAAATTTGACCCCGTGCATGTATATTTATAGCAATTTTATTACTTCTTTTATTACTTCTTTTGTGTATATTTATATTTTGATCCCTCAAGTATTATAAATTTTTAAAATTGATCATGTGTGTGTCGGAATCGCGTGTCGGAATTCTAGACTCGTGTGTCGGAGTATGTCTGAGAGAGTTGACCACGCGTCGAATTTTTCGACACTCGTTGACCGCGTGTCGGACACGTGTCGGAGTGTCGGACACGACATGAAGGTTTTCGGAAAGTATCCGTGCTACATAGATCATGGGTCATAGGGTTATCTTTTAGGAAATACCCCTAAACTTAAATATATTTCCCTCCGTGCCAATGGGTAGGTTGTAACAATATCATGTAAATCAAAATTACTTCTTAATGTACTTTAACATTATACTTTATGAAATATTGTTTACATTTCAAAAATCTCTTTAATCTAAAGTTTTTTATATTCCTCAAATCTTCCTCTAAAAGCCTAACCGGACGCAGCCCTGAGACTTAATAATAACTAAAATAAGATTGCATGCAGATATGGGCGAGGAACCGGTGTGAGCCGTTGTCTCCACACTGTCAATCTGTCATTATCTACCGTCAGCATTCAACGCACGGTTGAATGCGTGCCACGTGTACATCTAAATCTGACGTGTAAGATTGCCATTAAATCCTAACTGTAGACCACCCCCTCTCTTCCTTTGATAGGTTGCCAACTATGGAAAAATGTTAAATTCAATTTTATTCAGCCTACTCCTAAGAACAATTTTGTAAGGCTTGTTATTCTAAGTAGCACTGACACTGGCATCGACACGACACGACACGGCGATACGTCATTTATAAAAAAAACAGAGAATTCCAACAAGTTAGGACACGTTATATATTAAATATATATTTTTATATTTAATAAATTATCATTTTTATGATTATTTCAATCAAATTAATTTGAATCAAATTTATAAATAATATAATTAAAAATTCCTAGAATAAATATGCACTAAAAACATTAACCCGCAATTTATTAATATCATTCATTATTTCAATTTGACAAATTCAAATCTATTTTAATAATTCATAAAACTTGGAGAAAAAATAAGCAATCCATATTTTGGACTCGCATGTTAGATATGTTGGAAGAAGAGAAAAAAAACTTAAGGACTGAATTGTGTATCATGAGAAGTGGGAATTAGGAGAGAAGAGAATACTAGGTTTTTATTATTTCTCCATTTATTATTTTTATTATTGTGTTTTATTTTTTGACATATATATATATATATATATATATATATATATATATATTGATATCTCATTTATTGAATTTTTAAAATTGATCTCAATATTGGAATCACGTGTCGGAAACTTGTATGTCAGAATTCCGACTTAAGTGTCGGCGAGTGTCGAGAAAGTTGACAAAGTGTCAGATTTTTTGATACGTGTTGACTGAGTGTCGAAGAGTGTTCAAGAGTGTCGGAGAGTATCGGACACGTGTCAAACTGTCCGACACAACACGAAGGCTCTTGGAGAATGTCGGTGCTTCATAGGTTATTCTAAAAACACATTTGACCAAAAGAAATAGCCCAATCAATGACCCAATCTTTTAGAATTCTCATTACTTGGCCAATAGGCGCATCAAAAATCATTAAATTAATTCAAAAAGTATGTGCGATTACGTTGATAACACGACATATTCAAATAATCTGAATCTAGAACTTGAAACGATTGAAGGATCTCATTTCATATGGTTGGGTTTTGGGGACTATCAGGTGGTCCACACACATAACAAACTTCCGTTATCTTCCACGCCTATGAGTTTGAAACGTGATTGGGTAATAAAAATACTAATTTCTCCTACTAATATATCTGGTTTGAGTGGGTCATTTACATTTACTTGTAGTTTAAG
Organism: Eucalyptus grandis x Eucalyptus urophylla; assembly: GCA_028830015.1. Lineage (NCBI taxonomy): Eukaryota > Viridiplantae > Streptophyta > Magnoliopsida > Myrtales > Myrtaceae > Eucalyptus > Eucalyptus grandis x Eucalyptus urophylla. Next base: position 26,038,033 of record CM054199.1, read on the forward strand.
TATATGTATTGTTAGAGTACTCGTACGTCTTGAATGTGAGAGCCTTATCATTCTATTGACTCAATAAACTGAAAGTTAAATCTAAATCAGATTTATCAATATGTGAGTTTTCTTATTACGTAGTAGGTGTCATGAATTGTACAACACATGTAGAACAAGTGTCCAATCCAAAGACTCGAGCCTGTAGGTGGAAAGAGTATAGAATATAAGACTCATTGAGATCTCATAAACAAGTGACATGGATAGTTTAATATTAACGAGTGAATCTCAACATGAGTTACGGCACTCGGGTAAATCCCAATACTCTTCACCAAAAGCTATATATATTGTTAGTGACAACGTCACGAGGGACCAAAACTAGGAGATGTTGAACTCGCAATTGCAAACGTCACGGAAGGAGGGGGAAAGAAGGCCCGGGGGGGCCCGAGGGGGAGCTTGGAAAAGGAATGGCATAAATTCAGATGAAGTATCGAATGCAATAGACAATTCTGTCTAATTGAACCTCAACCTTCTTGAATACGATCATCATCGGCTCATCGCCAAAAAAAATATGAAAACGCGTTACATCTGACCTAATCTTGCAGAGACTGCCTGTTTTGAATAATAATTTCTTGTAAACGTCTAGATGTTAAAGACATGAAGTTACTATATGCATCATGCACATAAGAAAAAGAAAAGAGGAAAAGACAAAGGTAATACTACTATATTAGTGGGTGGTTGACACAAAGAAAAAGTCACGATAATGAAGAGAGACTTAACAATGATCGTAGAAATATCGAATTATATTATTATAACCAATAGGGTTAAGAAATGGAACTTCGTGGGCAATTATGATAATGAGAAGTGCTAAATAATATCAATATAAGTACGTAATTACGGAGTTCCCTCTTAGTGTTGCTTTTAGTTGGGTTACGTAGAATTGTAGTTGCCTTGGCCACATTGCAATTTGCAAGAAAAGGTTTGTCTACTTTCTCCACAAAATTAGTACCACCAAGACGCCAACTTAGTCATTCATTCAAATTTACTAGCTATTAATTTAATGGGAAAAAGCCACCAAAAACTCTTAACTATATCCACTGCGAAACATATAATTTGAGCTTTTTTTTTTTTTTTTTTTGTAAAATCAAAAACTCCAAACTACGTCCACTATAGCATATTTACCTTAAAATTTTTCTTATGACATAAAAAACTCTAAACGCGTATTTGTATGACACATTTACCATCCTCAAAATTTCATCAAGTAATTTCTAGCCAAAATGATATTGTTTTATTTTACTTAAGCCATGTGGGCATCATGCTAATACCATTTGCAAATTATTGACAATGCTCATTGACCAAGCCTTGAAAAAAAAAATGTGTCACACAGATACAAACTTAAAATTTTTAGTTTAAAAAAAAAGTTTAGGATAATAGGTCATAATAGGCATAGTATGGGATATTCGGTGATTTTTTTTTCCCAATTCAATTCCTCTTCAAGGCAATCTTTTTCTATATAAAACAAGGTTAATAGAGAGGCCTTTAGGAAGATTAGTAAAAGTGGCATCCTTAATTTTGCTTAAAAACTCGACTGGGTCAATAATATTGTAAACTTCTGGCTAGCACGTTAGAGGGTCTTGATTTTTCTTGTCGACTAGGTTGATTATTTTAGAATTGTGGAAGTGCAAAATTCTAATGTGTGTGTGTGCGCGCGCGCGCGTAAGACAAGATTGTGGCAAGAGATTTAAGCTGAAGAGCAACAAAAAGGCGTAAGGGAGAGCTATCGTGTGTATTTACGAGAGTGGGTTGTTTGTTCTTAAAGCTTACAACAACAAAACAGAGCACTCTTACCTGTTGATAGGCTATTTTCCACCGGCTCAGCACAAAAGGAGAGCTACATGAGAGGTCAACGTGGACTCTCCCAGAAGCACAAGTTTTAACTACTCCCAATGAATTTCGACCAAAAAAAAAAGAAAAAAGAAACTACTCCCAATGATTTTTATCCACTCATTTCAACTAAGGTACTTCAACACCATAAATACTAACTACCTATAATAAATATTTGGTTCTAGATAAGTCTAGACAAGTGGAGGGAGAGATAGATGGTGATTTTGCAATTATATTGCGGAGTATGCTTATCTTTTACAATCCCTTACTTCTCCAGTTCACTAAATAATCACCCATTTCAGCCAAGGAGTAACCATTTAACTTTTCACATGCACATAGCACGTGGCAAAACACTAGTCGTGTTGAAGAAAACTCCCAACGCAAAATTACCAGTGCACTATGCGGGAGAATATGAGTCTCATCGGTGGTGATATAGACATAGAGACAATATTTCATTGGAATATACAGCCGAATAATTTATACAATTCTCAAGTATATTTAGTACATGAATATCTTTTTTCGAAAATATTTGGTGGGCTGTCTAGTATCTTTGTGCCGGCTATCATGCACATGCTAAAGGGTTACGGGATACAAGCTGCAAAGTAGTATACGGTAGATATGGCTCCTTGTCCTGAAACCTACTTTTTATTAACAGTACTAAAATTTTGAACCTGTACTTACTTTGTAAATGCTAATAACCATTGGACAAACTATATATACATATATATATTTGGTTGAAAAGTCGGGCCAATTTCGCATGTTCCCTAGAATTTACAGGTTCTCATGCACAAGCTTGGTACTTGTACAACTTGTTGATGGAAACACATAAGAGGTTGCAATTCAAACCTGCAAATACAAATAACATTTCTTGACCAAAAACATATGTCTCCATTATATAGAAAGCAAATCCCATCTTTAATTTCAACTTTTTTAAATTTTTTCCTAAAAGTTTTGCTTAAGCCCTGGACGATTTACTTGTCCAAATTGCACGTCGAGTTCATTGGGTGAAGATGTAAACTTTGTTTTTTTACAGCTTAAAGTAAAAATTATGTAAGTTTTATGTACCTGAAAATGTTTTTGGTCAATTAAGTTTTCACCTGACAAGGTAAAACTTCTTATAGCTTGGCCGTCTTGGGTGCTTAACAACCCAGGTAAGTCCACAGCTCCAGCCACAAATAAGGAATATTTTACGGACAACTCGATGAATATCGTGCACCTATAAATACGCACATTCATAGCTAGCAAGCAGCCGCTCAGAGAAGTCAGGTCATTAACCCCTCCATTATTAAACCAATCATCATCCCCGAAAATCAACTTGAATCAATCAAGAACCAAACAGAAATGGAGTATGGCAATCTGCTATTCTTATTAGCAATCTCTCTAACAATCATCTCAACCACTCACAAGCTCTTGCGCCGATTAATCACAAGAACGCCCAAAAAGAACCACCCTCCAAGCCCACCTTCCCTTCCCATCGTCGGCCACCTCCACCGTCTCCAGAAGCCCCTCCACCGGACCCTCCTCACTCTGTGCCGCACCTATGGCCCCGTCCTCTCCCTCCGCTTTGGTGTTCGTCCCGTCGTCATCGTTTCGTCCATGCCTGCTGCCGAGGAATGCTTCACCAAGAACGATGTCGTGCTTGCAAACCGGCCCAAGTTCATCATAGGCAAGTGCCTCGGGTACAACTACACCACCCTCGTCGGCGCCCCCTACGGTGACCACTGGCGCAACCTCCGCCGCATCGGTGCTGTCGAGATCTTCTCCTCGCACCGCCTTGATGCATCCCTCGGAATCCGCAAGGATGAGGTCAAGCGCCTCGTGAGGAAGCTGCTTGGGTGCCAAAGCAGCGATGGGTTTGCAAGGGTGGAGATGGGGGCGGCACTGACGGAGCTGATGTTCAACGTGATGATGAGAATGATGGCGGGGAAGAGATACTACGGGGAGGACGTGAGCGACGTGGAGGAGGCAGCGATGTTCAGGGACATCATCAAGGAGATCGTGAAGAACTCAGGGAGCTCGTATGCCGGGGACTTCCTGCCGCCGCTGAGATGGATCGATTACGGTGGGTTCATGAAGAGGATGTTCGAGCTTGGGAAGAAGACGGACGGGTTCTTGCAGGGGCTGATCGATGAGCATCGGAAGAAGAAGGAGAGCGATGAGGAGAAGAAGAGCATGATCGATCACTTGCTGGTGATGCAGGTGTCGCAGCCGGAGTATTACACGGACGAGATCATCAAGGGATTCTTGCTGGTGAGTTTTTCTTGTCTTGCTTGTTCGGTCTCTTTCGTTCTTTTCGAATTACTTCGTCGGTTTCTTCTAGTTGATGAGCTGGATGTGATGTGAATGTGGTCATCTTGATTGATAAGTTTCTGTTTTTATCGACGGCAAGGGGCAAGCGGAAACCCAACCAATCAAAACAATTGACAGACTCTTGTGAATCAAGTACGACCAATAGTTTAGACGAAGCAAAATTACCTAAAAATTACTAAATCTATTGCACTCGTGTTAACTCAATTATAAACTTTTCAATTATATCAATTATATATTAAACTTTTTCACTTTTTGCAATATTGTCCATTTAACCAATTTTAGCTAGAAATTATTAACATAAATATTGGCCATCTTACATGTCACTAAATTTTCTACAATTTTAAAAAATATTTTTTTACATAATTTTTATTCTATTTTTTTCTTTTCTTTTCTCTTTCTTTCTCTGTTCATCACCAAGCCTCAATGACAACCAATAACCAATCACAGGAGAGGGCCGATGAGCTCACCCAAGGCCGGTGAGGCTAAGTCTCGCCAAGCTAGGGCAAGGGTCCAACTTGTCAAATTTGGCAAGGTTGAGCTCACCTGAGGTGGCGAGACTTGAGCCTCACCCAATCCTAGTAAGCTCAAGCCTCACCAAATCCAATGAGGCCTGATGATTGAGTAGAAGGAAAAACAAAAAGAAACAAAAGAAAAAAGAATGTAAAATATTCTTCTTAAATAAATTTATCAACATCAGTGTTGGATGTGCCATCTAAGATAGTTAATATTCATATCAATAATTTCTGACCAAAATTAGCTTGAATAATTAAATTGGCAAATTGTCAAAAGGGTTAAAACTCATTTGACATAATTCGAAGATTTAGGATTGACTCGATACAAATGCAATATGTTTATAATTTTTTTGGTAATTTTCCCATTTAGACTATATGGTATATAACTAGTACAATAACTCTTTGATAGGCTAGTCAGTTAAGTAATCGAAAATGCATGCATCTATGGATAATACATACAGCAAGTGCAATTTTTATCACTACAATTACATAACATTTTGCAATGAGGTCGCTCATTCAAATTTAAGCCCGCGTCTTATTGGATTCATGAAATTAGTTCTACATTTCATATGTGTGGGGGACAAACTTATGATGTGCTTTCACCATAAAACAAATTATTCCGTCTCTTTACGTCAGAATGTGATACTTATCATATGTGGATTTGGCAATTCGGGTCGAAGTTAGGTATTCATGAGTTGCTACAGGGTGGACCTAATTTTTAAATATTTTCTTTGATAAATTGCAACTAGGTGGACTTGTTTTATAATTTTTTTTTCTCTGCCAATAATTGAGCCTACTTTTGACTTTGGCAAAGAGGGGGGAGCCCACTTGACAAGTTGAGTGTCTTGTTTGACCTTCTTTGACCAATAAAACCGGCGTTAGACTTGGATCAAAAGTTCGAAAATCACAGTCATTGTTGTTTTCGATGCGGGCTTTATTTATGTGGAGATTAATCTAGAGCTTAGATAAATATACGGGTGACTGATCCAATTCTCGAGCTTTCTAGAATTCCTGTTTCATTGTAGCGATTGTCCTTGTGAGTGGGTGACAAGGGCTAGCTTAAGGTTCCTTAGTAGGAAAGGACATGGTTACATAGATCCCTTCCTACCTCCCCTTAAACTCGGAGGCAGTCTGGCTGTCCCTCCCACGTCTATCGGTGCCTGTCCATTTGACATGCCATGATGGCGAGCTGCCTGGACTCTCCCCGTATAATGCCTCGTTGACCGGGCTTCTGACACCCACAGCTCCCTACCAAGCATTTCTTCCTGGTAGGAGGGGAATATGGAATCCAAACATAACAGGATCTTTCACCCTTTGAATAGATCTCCCACCTGTCATTCTTCCTTGAACCTTTTAAGAATCTACTCATATCCTCAGCCATTCCTTTAATAGCGAACTTACCAAATTTATTTTGAAAATTAGGATTTAATATATTACACATCATGCGTAACTTATTGTTACACAATCTATGTCATTAATTATTTAATATCATCGTTATAATACTTTGAAAAAGATATGGATAGCTATCTTTTGAAAATTTGATATCCGAATCAATGATGATGGATAAAAGTTGTGTATAGATATGCTTGATTGTGAGCCTCAAAGAAGACCTAAATCTAATGTGAATATTATGAAAATACAGACATTACTGATTGCTGGAACTGATACATCATCTATCACAATGGAGTGGGCGCTAGCCAATTTGCTCAACCATCCTAGCATCTTAGAAAAGGCAAGAGCAGAGCTAGGCTCCCAAATCGGCCAAGATCGCTTGGTAGATGAATCAGATCTTGCAAAGCTACCTTACCTACAGAACATTATTGCAGAGACGCTTCGCTTACATCCACCTGTCCCACTTCTCATACCCCACTACTCATCAGATGACTGCACAATAGGAGGATATGACGTGGCCCGTGACACAATCGTAATGATCAATGCTTGGGCCATTCATCGAGACCCTGAACAGTGGCCCAATCCGACGGCCTTCATGCCGGAAAGGTTTGAAAGTGGTGATGGTCAAATGGATAGGTTGATATTGCCTTTTGGGATGGGGAGGAGAGCATGCCCTGGTGCACCTTTGGCTCATAAAATGGTGGGCTTGACTTTGGCTTCGCTCATTCAATGCTTTGAGTGGAAGAGGACTGGAGAAGAGGAAGTTGACATGAGGGAGGGTGAAGGTTTAACAATGCCCAAGGATAAGCCATTGGAAGCATTGTGCAAGGCACGTGAGATCATGAATAGAATTCTTTCTTAATCATCTAATGATGTATAAGGGGAGCATATTTACGAGGTGGTTTTCGATACCAGGTTATTTTTTTAATAATGTAATATTGTGCGAGCATTTGATGGCTTTTGTTGTAGTTCATAAGTACAGCTAAAGAAATATACATAATTGATGTACTCTGCAGACCACTATTTCAACAACTTTCGAGAGAGGTAGTCTCTCTAATTCATATTCCAATACTTTCCCCTTTTTTATAGATAAAAAATCACCGAAAGTCCTAAATTTCTAAACCAAAATATTGTCGTTTTCGATTCGTATAATCAAGTCCGAAAGTTTACTTCAAAACCATGCAGTCAAAGCCTACTAGAGAATGCCTATGTGGCAGCAGAAAATTATGTATGTGGTAACCTTAAAGATTGTCATGATACGAGATCGCCAAGCGGTAATCTGTATTTAACTGCATCTTTTCAAGTAAATTTAGGTCCTATTGTATCAACTGAGAAATTTTAGAAGTAATTGTTTCTCATACTTAAAGTCCAAATATTGTACTAATTATAAACCCATAATTGACGTAAAACCACTATAAGTGAGAAGTTGTTTGGTTACGTTTACATGAACTGTTTTTCTATTCTTGAAAGTAAACGAGTAAATTTTTACATGAAAACTCCAATTGGATGACTATTAATACAATCAGTTTCTTCAAAAATAAAAACCAACATAACCATTGTCTTAAAAGAACAAAAATTGCCTTTCATAATTACAAAAGCGATTTTGATTATATCTAATTATTTAGATTATTGAAGGAAAACGATTGCATATATCTCTTCTAACTCAGAACTTCTTCTTCACCACGAAATGGACGAGAGATTTTAGTACCTTTGCAGTTTTAATGAGTGATGAAATTACAATTTCGCTGAGGGCCGAATGTCATTGCATTGATGGAGAATCCTATCATATGATGTCATAAGAGCTATTGACCATCTTTGAAATTTTGTTCGTCTTTTAATAATTGAAACTTTGTAAAACCAGTTATGATATTGTTCTGAGTGGAAAGTACATATTTTAATGTTATGAAGAAATAGATGTGTTACTTGGTTAGTTCTAACTAATTTTAATTATTATAACAATACAGTTTATAAAAGATACAATGGTAAAATAAATAAAACAAAATTACTAGCATTTCGACATGACACTGTTTAGTGAAAATGAAGCTAAATAAGCATTTATTATTGGCATAAACTAATTTTTTCTTTTTAATCAATAGAACATTTAACTAAACTAATAACAAGTTAATTGATTTTACTAGCTATAAATGAAAACAAAATTAAACGTTACCAAACGGCCCAAGATTTTAATGTGATTTCGTTATTAGTGAAAGTAGTCTCACTTATTGCATACCACCACTGTCATCATTTTTATGATTAACTTAAAAGTTGCTTTTGAATTATTTAAGTACCTATGATTTCAAAATAGTTTATTTACAAATATTTGTCCATATATATGTTTCTTTTTTTAGAAAAATAGAAGGCGGTAGTTAGCTATTAATTTTCTTTTCATTTAGGTATGAGAAGCATTTGGCAGAGATATCGAATAGTAGTTGTTCTGTTTTTTTTTTTTTCAATTATTTTATTGGTCATTAATTTTATTTTATTTCGAGAGTCCAGAAATATTTAACAGAGATGCTTATGTGGAGTCTGATTTTATTCTATTTTTTGGCTGATTTGAAGGAGTAACATGGCCTATGATTTGTTTAAGATGTTCGATGCCAAGTTTCACTTTAATAATAAGAGTCTTGACATATCCTATAGCATCGTCGCCTTGATTCTAATTTCTTAAAGAACCCATAAAGAAAACTCCATCCCCGAGACTCACGAGCCTATATTATAGACATAAATACAGGCACCATATCTTTTTTAATATATAAAAAAAACAAATATACATCCACAGTTCAAAGTCAGAAAGCCGTTCATGTCAATCGAGAACCTTTTCTGCAAGTTCAACCTCTCATTTCTTCAACCCGTATTCATAGACATCAACTTAAATCAAGCTAAAACAAACATGGAGGTACAAAACGTGCCATTGGTATCATTCATAATCTCTCTAATAACCATCTTTTGCACTTGCAAGATCTTGCTCAGCTCAATCACAAGAACGCCCAAAAAGAACCATCCTCCAAGCCCACCCTCTTTCCCCATCGTCGGCCACCTCCTTAGCCTCAAGAAGTCCGTCCACCGCACCCTCCTCGCCCTCTCCCGAACCCATGGCCCCATAATCTCCCTAAGCCTCGGTGTCCGCCACCTCCTCGTCATCTCCTCGAAGTCGCTGGCCGAAGAATGCTTCACTCGGAACGACACTGTCCTTGCAAACCGCCCCAACTTTCTTCTCGGCAAGTACATCAGCTACAACTACTCCACAGTCTCGTCCGCCCCTTATGGCGACCACTGGCACAATCTCCGCCGCATCACCACCACCCAGATCCTCTCCTCTCACTGCCTCGACATGTCCCTCGACATCCGAAAGGAAGAGGTCCGGTGCCTCCTCCTGAAACTCGGTTGGAACAGATCGGCCAGCGGCTTCGTGAGAGTTGAGCTGAAGTCAACGTTGACGGAACTAACTCTCAACATGATGATGAGGGTCATGGCAGGGAAGAGGTACTATGGGGAGGACGTGACCGACGTCAAGGAAGTGAAGGCATTCAGGGACATGATCGAGGAGGTTATGAGGTTTGGCATGACAATTTTTCCTGCAGATTATCTGCCGGTGCTAAGGTGGATTATTGGCGGGGATATGAGAAGAGGGGGTCTGAGTTCGGGAAGAAGATGGATAGGTTGTTGCAGGGACTGGTCGACGAGCACAGGAATAAGGAGGAGGAGAAGGAGAAGAGCATGATCGATCACCTCCTGTGGTTGCAGGCATCGCAGCCGGAGTATTACACGGACGAGATCATCAAGGGGTTCGTGCAGGTGAGCGCTCTCTCTCCCCCCCTTTGCTTAACTTATTCGGATTTGTTTGGCTTTCAAAAGCATCATTGTTCGTTGTTGTGAAAAAAATCGTGAAGCAGCAGCGATATCTGTAAATGAAAAGAAACAGGAGAAATTAACACAAGGAAATATGTGATTAAGTGAGTTTGACTTACTTCAGCGGGTAGATCAGCAGCGATAAAATCACTATGAGCAAGAGATTGACTGATTAAAGAGAAGAATTTAAAAAAAAAAAAAATACAGTTTTTGTTTGCTAGGAGTGATTTACATCAATACATGAAAACAAAATATAACATTTTTAAATCGACAGACAATCCTGTTTGCTAGAACCGATACATCTTCAGTCATAATGGAGTGGGCACTCGCTAATTTGCTCAATCACCCCAATATGTTGGAGAAAGCAAGAGTAGAGATCGACACTCAAATCGGTCCAGATCGTTTAGTTGACGAATCGGATCTTTCAAGATTACCTTATATTCATAATATCATATTGGAAACGCTTCGATTACACCCACCAGCCCCACTTCTTATACCACACTACTCATCGGATGACTGCGAAATAGGAGGCTACGGCGTGTCGAGAGGCACAATGGTACTGATTAATGCTTGGGCCATTCACAGAGATCCCGACCAATGGTCGGACCCGACGAGCTTCAAACCTGAAAGATTTGAAAGTGGTGATGATAAATGGAATAGGCTGATGTTGCCTTTTGGGTTGGGGAGGAGAGCATGCCCTGGTGCTCAGTTGGCTCATAAAATAATGGGCTTTGCTTTGGCTTCCCTAATTCAGTGCTTTGAATGGAAGAGGATTGGTGAAGAGGAAGTCGACATGGCTGAGGGTGCGGGGTTGACAATGCCTAAGAAAAAGCCATTGGAAGCATCGTACAAGCCACGTGAAATCATGGAGAGAATTCTGTCTGAGTCATCTAATCCTTAATGTATGAAGGTGGTCCATTGCTTCACAGTTTCCGATAACGGGTTGGTTTTGATAATGTAATAGAGTGGCTCTTTTTTAAGGATTAATTGGTAAGTTCGGCTTTGTATTAACCGATAGATAATTTCTCTAACATGACATTACACAAAGGTTAGATGTTGGGACTCCAATGTTCCCCTTTATAGTTATTGAAATTAATTTACGAGCAGTTTTAGACTTTGTGTATGGAATAGAATCGTTTTCAATTAGCAAAAATCAGGTTCTAAAAGATTTTATTTTTCTTGAAATGTGCAATCGTGACCTTCATTGCTCCATATGATAATCGAAAATTGCGTATGCGGTAGCAAAGTATTGCCATGTTAGAAGAAAGAGAAATTATAATTTGAAGTAGTTAGCTTGCACCGTTTCAAGAAAATTAAAGGTCAAATCACAAGGATTGAAAATTTTGAGACTCAATTACTATACATATATAAAGCATGAAGATTGTATGAAAACATAAACGCATATTTGAGGTAAAATCATGTTCAATTAAGATTCCAATAAGATTTTGCTTTTATTGAAAGTAGTTTCAAGTATAGAATACTTTCATCTTGCTTATAATACTTCTTAACACAGATAATTGAGTACTCACAATTTCATGAGTAGTTTATTTCCAATTTTATCTAACTCTAAATACATCTTTTTTTCTTTCTTGAACTTGTTTATTTACAAAACAAGGGAGTAGCTTTTTGGCTTTTAAACTTAATTTTGGGAATAAGAAGTATTTGACGGAGAATTTTTTACAAGATAGTTATCAGTATTTTTTTTTTAATTTTTAAAAAAAGAAGAAGAAGATGATACTTTGATGGTCTTGGTTTTCTTCTATTTTGGGAATCAAACTATATTTGATAAAGAGGTTGAGCCACGTAGCACGCTTATGTCCACTTTGAGGAGAACACTACGGAATTATGTTTTTGTGTCCATTTTCCGGTTATGTTTGGCACCCAATTTTACCTCTGTGTAAAATATATAAAGGGTAGTTACTTACTCAAGGAGACAAAAAAAAAATGGCATTGGTTCCGTCGGACTATTACGACTAACTTTTATGCAATTAGCAAATTTTGGACATTTTACTTCATTGCATACGTGTTTTGCACGTATTACATTTATTAGGCACAGTTTGAAATAGACATAGAACATCACAAAATAGTTTACTAAATGAAATCATATTTCATTCAAATAAGAATGTGATTATGTTGGCCACTAAAAGCAGCAAATTTGCAAGCAATACAGCAGAATTAACCCACTTACAGGCCTTACTCACCAAATTACCGAAAAAGTCCTAAATTTATTGTTATTTTTCCAAATCAATCCTAAACTTTTTTTTTTTATTGTCAATTCACTCCTAAACATTTTACAATTGTGTCAATTTAGTCAATTTGACCAATTTTGGCTAGCGGGTGCTAACATGGATGTTGGCCGACGCCAATTGTCCATCCGATGTTGACGTGGCAATATTTTTAATATATATTTTTAATTTTTTTACTAATTTTTAAATTTTTCCCTTTTTTTTTTTTTCCTTTTCTTCCTACTTGTCTTCTTCCCCTCCCCCATAGTGGCTGGAGAGGTTGGGCAAGGGCCGTGAAGCCCTCGCTAGCATCGGTTGATCGATCAAAATTGGCTGGATGGACTAAAATGGTACAATTGCAAAAAGTTTAGGATTGATTTGGAAAATTATAATAGATTTATAATTTTTTAGATAATTTTTCCATGAGTAAGTGACTATCAATCTGGATGCATGATCTCATTTGCCCCTCCAGTTGACATTCTAAACCTGACACATCTTCTTAGAGGAGATGTAAAATTCTTGTCCTCATTTTCATTATTTTTCTTCTTTCTCGATGGGCCAGCTGCTTCAATTGAAAGAGTTGCTTCTTATCTTTTGGGCCTTCTTGTAAAGTGCTAGGGAGTGCCACTACATTAACAATAGGTTGAGTTGTTTGTTGTGATATGCCTGTTGCATTTACTTTGGTTTTATCCTTGCATGAGAAGATTGCATGATCATCATCCATGCCTTTTGCCCTATGTAGCACCTCTTGCATTTGTTCTAACCATAAAATGACATGAGAAGAAATGAATTAGTTGCCAAAAGGCTAGTAAAAGCCAAACTTAAAATAATAACAATAATAATCACTCAATGCCAGTGATGTCCTATTTGGTGTATCGATGTTGACATTGACAAATTAAAAAAATATATATGATTTTTTATTTTTTATTTTTATAAATTTTCTCCTTTTTTTTTTTCCTTTGCTATTTTTTTCTTTCCTTTTTGCTAGTGGCCGACCTTAGGTGATTGCTAGCCATTGACAATGCCTAGAGAGGGCTAGGTGAGGGTTGCCCTTGCCTCAGCCAAGTGAGACGACCCTCGAAAGCCACAAACGTGGGCTAGCCTTGAGTGGGTAGGCCAAAATACACATTGCTTAGGTGAGGCCCTAGGTAAGGCAGGCCTCAACAGCCACACATGAGGCCGTCCCTCGCTAGATTTAGCAAAGACAGCCCTCACCCAACTCTCTTTGAGCATTGCTGATGGTTGGCCATCATTTGAGACTAGCCACTGGCGAAAAGGAAAGGAAAAAAAAGAAGGAAAAAAATTCAAAAAAATTCAAAAGCCAAAAAAAAAATAAAAATTGTCCACATGAAAGCCAATATGCCACATAAAATAGCTAGCGCTAACTAGACAATCACATTAGTATTTTCTAATCAAAATTGGCTAAAAAGATTACATTGGCAAATTGTCAAAAGATTTATGACTGTATAGGCATAATTGAAAGGTTTATGACTGAATTGGCACAAATGTAATATGGTTAGAACTTTTTCCCAGTACTGAAGGGTTATAGGGTACAAAATGCAACGTAGTATATATGGCTTCCTATCTCGAAACCTACTCATGATTACCAATAATAAATTCTTAAAGCCCTCAACATACCTTATGCTGGAGCAACCCTACATGTTCCGAAGTCGATTTGGAATATCTCGAAGATTGCTCATCAAGATTACATAATAGTCAGGGAGTCTTATCATGGTAGGACACTAAAAAGGAATAAATCTAAATAAGAAATAATCTTTTTTAGGAAGAATACCAGGATATAATTCCGATGACTACCTAAATTAGAGGAATTTGATAAATTAGGAAAGTTTCTACTTGGGATTACCAGTTAGGCAAGATTTCTAATAAGGGTGGAGGTCTACCACTATAAATAGAAGGATTGAGTGGAGATATAAAGAGTACCAGAAAACACTCTAAAGAGATCACAAGAGTCTTCAATAACGTAAGTAAGCACAAGAGTTTTTTAGAGTTTTCAAGACAGGAAGTGTTTTGTGACAGTTGTAAGGATTATGAGACAAACATTGTTAGAGTGTTAATTATAATCCTTTGATTATAGTGGAGAGTTTTTGGAATAACATCCCATGATTTTTCCCATCTTGGGTTTTCCACATAATTTTTTTTTGCTGTATCGTTGTTCTTTTCTCTCATCTCATGTTATTTACATTCCGCATATTGCACAATTTTGACAATTAGAATTTCGTTGCGATCAATCATGATATGACTTAATCTACAACAAGTGGTATTAGAGCCAGGTTGTAAAAGATATTAGAAGACAAGGTCAACGTGATTATGCTCACGGCTACAAAATATGGAGGTGCAAGATAGAGGATCATATCTACATCAAAAGGCTTGCAAAGGTCAATCAAGACAAGAATGCCCCAATAATAGCAATAGAAGAGGGGGAGGAGGAGGAGGAGGAGGAGGAGGAGGAGGAGGATGAGTAGACTATCCTCAACAAAAGATGTGTTGCATCATTAGAATGTGGCTTCATCAAAGTATTTTTGAGAACTTCATTCAAGAAAACAGCCCTTATGGAGAAATCTGCAGTGGACCTATGTGATGAATACATCTCAAAACATAACAAGCCTAATATAGAATGTGTCGTGTATGGAGCATAAAGATGGAACAAGTGTCTCTAAACATATAGGCACTATGGGAGCTCTAGTGAATCGAATCAATGCAATGGAGAGGAAGATCACTCTGAAATTGTATATGCACTTTCGGACAGGTTCTATGCCAAAAAGCTAGGACACCTTAGTTGTGTCTATTCACAATTTCACACTCAATAAAGCATTGACCGTGGAGTTAGTGAAAGGACATATTGCTAAGTGAAGAGTAAAGGCGCAAGTATTGGGATACTATAACCATAGTAAAAGAACTCTTGTTTTTAGTGAACAAGAGAAGAAAGTAGATCATGGGAGTAGCAAAAGCCGTGAACCTAAAGGTTGTTCAACCTCAAGGCCAGGGGTTGAGAAGAAAGCTTGTTTTTATTGCGAAGAAATTACACATCTCATAAGAGATTGTCGATTGAAGGCAATCAAAAAGTAAGTTGAAGTATTGGCTACAAATGTCACCACAATTTATGAAGACATAATAATTATCCATACCGATGAAAATATCAACTTAACATGCCAAGACACCACATGGCTAATTGATTTTTGAGCCTCCCTTCACGTAGTCCCCAAGAGAGAATTTTTCTCTTCATATACAGCTACAGACTTATGGATAACGATGGCTCATCAAAGATTGTTGGCATAGGAAACATTGAGATCGAGACCAACAATGGATGCAAGTTGATCTTGAAAGAGGTAAGGCATGCCCCTGATATTCCCCTTAAAATTATCTCCATAGGAAAGCTAGATGATGGTGGTTATGTGAGTGACTTCGGCAAAGGAAAGTGCAAGTTAACCAAGGGCAATTTAGTGGTAGTAAGAGGAGTGAAAAATGTATCACTCTACACTTTACAAGTAAAACTATGCACGGATATGTTAATGTAGTGAGGTAGATATCTACCGAGCTTTGGCACAAAAGGCTTGGACATACTAGTGAAAATGGAATGAAGATTCTCGCATCAAAGAATTTACTCCCAAAAATAAAAGGCCCATCTATAAATCTTTATGAAGATTGCATTGTAGGAAAAAATAATAGAGCTACCTTTGAATCTATTCTACTATTAAAAAAGGCTAATCAACTTGATTTGTTACATATTGATGTTTGCACTATGACTTCGAGGACTACTAGTTGTGCTTCCTATTATATTACCTTTATAAATGATTTCTCAAGGAAGGTGTGGGCTACCGCATTGAAGACAAATGATCAAGTTTTTGATACCTTCAAAAATTTACATGTGAAACTAGAAAGGGAGACTGGCAAAAATCCGAAGTGCATGAGGGCTGACAATGACAGGGAATACTGAGGGCCATTTGAGGATTATTGTAAAATTCATGGCATAAGGCTCGAGAAAATAGTGCTTAAGACACCATAACACAATAGCGTTGCTGAGAGGATGAATTGAACAATATGTGAGAGGATAAGGTATGCTCTCTCATGCGAAGTAGCCAAACTCCTTTTGGGGAGAGGTAATGAGGACAACGGTGGACTTGATAAATCTATCACCTTCGATTCCATTCAAGGGCAAGACACTACAAAGTGTATGGAATGTAAGAATTCATCTTACAGTCACTTGAGAGTGTTTAGTTGTAGGGCATTTGCACACATACCAAGAGATGAATGAGCCAAGCTTGATGGAAAAGCCAAGGAGTACGTATTTTGGGATATGCTCATGAGGATTTTGGTTATAGATTGTGGGATCCCGAAAGTAAGGTGTTCAAAAATCGAGATGTGGTGTTCCTTGAGGATCAAACTATTAAAGACCTCAAGAAGTATAAAGAACCTCAAAGTATGGAGGAAGAATTAGTAGACTTGGAGCCCTTAGGCTCATCAAAAAATTATATTGGTGTGGGAGCACAAGAAGATGCTAAGAATGATTCAGGTGAGCAAGCACAAACTAAGACTACAGCTAATAATGAGGCTGCCAAAAGATTTGAGGTTGAGACTAATAATGAAGATGGTGGAGATGCAATCGTTGATGATTAGATTGAAGAGGAAACAATTAATGTTGATGATGTTCCTCAAGAGTAGTCAAGGAGATCAATAAGAGAAAGACAACCTAATAGAAAATACTCTCCAAACGAGTATGTGCTTCACATTGATGGGGGAGAACCCGAGAATTTCCAAGAAGTGGAAATTGACACCCATAAGAATGAATGGATGAAAGCAATGCAAGAAGAGATGCAATCTTTGCATGGTAATCATACCTATATTTTGGTGAAGGTGCCAAAAGGCCGAAAAGCACTCAAGAACAAATGGGTGTTTAGGTTGAAGACTGAAGAAAACAACCTCAAACCACAATATAAAGCAAGATTGGTGGTGAAGGGTTTTGGTCACTAGAAGGCAATTGATTATGAGGAGATTCTCTCTTGTTGTAAAGATGTCATCCATTTGAGTAATTCTTGGTTTGGCAGCGACCTTGAACTTGGCAGTTGAGCAACTCAACATTAAAACGACATTCTTACATGGTGATCTTGATGAATATATATTTATGGAGTAGCCCAATAGTTTTGTGACCAAAGGAAAATCTTATATGCAGGTTGAAGAAGAGTTTTTATGGGCTCAAACAAGCTCCAAGGCAATGGTACAAAAAGTTTCATTCATTAATGAAGAGGAATGAATAAAGAAAGCCGACGGGAGATCATTGCGAGTTCATGAAGAATTCTAATGATGGTGATTTTTTTTTATTCTTTTATTATATATTGATGATATGTTAATTGTGGGGCATGATTTTAGAAAAATCATAAAACTCGAGGAGGAGTTTAGCATGGTAGTCATTTTCATCTTAGCATGAGGCAGTGTCTCTCAAGTGGAAGGGAGAACGAAGAGATGCTAAAGATTCATTATGCCTCTACCGTCGAAAGTCTCATGTATGCAATGGTGTGCACATGACTAGATATTGGGTATGCTATTGGAATTGTTAGCCCATACATGTCTAATCCCGGAAAACAACATTAGGAGGCTATCAAGTGGATACTCAGGTATCTTAAAGGTACATCTCGTTTATGTTTTTGTTTTGGTGATGAAAAACCGATACTTAAGGGGTTCACCGATGTAGACATGGTGGGAAATGTAGATTCCAAGCGATCTACATTTGGTTATTTAATTACTTTTGCAGGTGGAGCTGTCTCTTGGCAATTAAGATTGCAAAAGTGCATTGCATTATCCACAACATAGGCTAAATACATAGCCGCCATCAATATTAGCAAAGAGATGTTGTAGATGAAGAGATTTCTACAAGAGTTGGGGCACAAGCAAGATGAGTATGTTGTGCATTGTGACAGCCAAAGTGCTATTCATCTCAGTAAAAATTCCACATTTCATTCAAGGATGAAGCATATTGATATTAAGTATCATTGGATATGAGAAGTGTTGGAAGAGAAGCAATTGAAGTTCGAGAAGATTCACATGGACAAAAATGGTGCTAATATATTGACAAAGTCTCTATCTACGGAGAAACTAAAATTCTATAGGAAGGAGGCTGGCTCATCAAAGTGATAAGAATGTTTAAGGCCCTCCATGATGGGCTAGGGAAGATTTGTTGAGAGTAGCCAACTTGTTCAATAGTCGATTTGGAATATCTCGAAGATTGCTCATCAAGATTACATAATAAGAAGGGAGTCTTATTGTGGTAGGACGCTAAAAAGGAAAAAATCTAAATAGGAATTAGTCTTATTTAGAAAGAATATCAGGATATAATTCTAATGACTACCTAAATTAAAGGAATTCAATAAATTAGGAATGTTTCTAATTGGGAGGTCATTACCAAATTAGGAATGATTCCTAATTTGGGTGAAAGTCTACCACTATAATTAGGAAGATTGGATAGAGATTTAAAGAGTACTAGAAAATACTCAAGAGTTTTTCAAGAGAAGATGTGTTTTGTGACAACTATAAGAATTTATTGTGAGAAAAACACCATAAATAAGAATGTTAATTGTAACCCTTTAATTATAGTGGAGAGTTTCTGAATTAGCATATCATGTTTATTCCCATCTTGGATTTCCACATAAAAAATTTCTGATGTGTCATTTTTATTTTCTCTCATTTGTTATGTTATTTACATCACTCATATTATGCAATTGATTGCGATCCAACTTAATTTACAACACCTTACAAATGTCAATAACCATCATTGAATTCCGTTGCTGATTTCGCAAGTTTTGTAAAA
This sequence comes from Eucalyptus grandis x Eucalyptus urophylla, assembly GCA_028830015.1. NCBI lineage: Eukaryota > Viridiplantae > Streptophyta > Magnoliopsida > Myrtales > Myrtaceae > Eucalyptus > Eucalyptus grandis x Eucalyptus urophylla. Next base: position 26,057,004 of record CM054199.1, read on the forward strand.
TTTTCGGCTCCTGCACGAGCTCGGTACTTATACAACTTGTTGATGGAAATATAACTGATTAGGAGGTTGTAATTCAAACCAGCAAATGCAAATAAGATCCCTTGACTAAAAGCAATAGGTCAAGCAAATCCTATTCTAAATTGCAACCTTAAATTTTTTCCTGAAAATTTCGCCAAAGCCCCGGGCAAGTACAGATGTACAAATTGGTTTGGCATGTTGAATTCAATGGGTAAAGATGTAAATTGTCTATAAAAACTGTCTCAAACCCTATAAAAGGTCTTTCTTGTGTATTATATTTGAAATTTAGACCTTATCGTTACAATTCAAAACTTTGCTTCTTTACAGCTTAAATTAAAATTTATGTAAGTTGCATGTACGTGACAAAGTATTTTAGTCAAATAAGTTTTCACCTAACTAGGCGAAACTTTTTAGCTGCGTCATCTTGACTCAACAACCCAAGGAACACACCTGCTCCAGCCGCCTTTTAGGAGTATTTCATGTATAACTCAATGTATATTGTGCATATATAAATACACACATTTCATTAACCCCATCATTATTGCCCCCAACATCATCACCGAAAATCATCTTGGATCAAGCAAAAACCAAACAAAAATGGAGAATCACAACTTGCTATTCTTGTTCACAACCTCTCTAATAATCATAGCACTCACTCACAAGTTCTTGCGCCGATTGATCACAAGAACGCCCAAAAAGAACCACCCTCCAAGTCCACCTTCCCTCCCGGTCATCGGCCACCTCCACCATCTCAAGAAGCCCGTCCACCAGACCCTCCTCGCTCTCTCCCGCAAGTATGGCCCTGTCCTCTCCCTCCGCTTTGGCGTCCGCCCCGTCATCATCGTTTCCTCCGCGCCTGTTGCCGAGGAATGCTTCACCCAGAATGACGTCGTCCTTGCAAACCGACCCAAGTTCATCATTGGCAAGTACCTTGGGTACAACTACACCACGGTGGTCCTCTCCCCCTATGGCGATCACTGGCGCAACCTTCGCCGCATTGGTGCTGTCGAGATCCTCTCCTCGCACCGCCTTGACATATCTTACGGAATCCGCAAGGATGAGGTCAAGCGCCTCTTGAGGAAGCTGCTCGGGTGCCAAAGCAGTGACGGCTCGGCAAGGGTGGAGCTTAGGGGGGCCCTGACGGAGTTGACGTTCAATGTGATGATGAGGATGATGGCGGGGAAGAGGTACTATGGGGAGGACGTGAGCGACGTGGAGGAGGCGGCGATGTTCAGGGACATCATCAAGGAGATCGTGAAGAACTCAGGAAGCTCGTACCCCGGAGACTTCCTGCCGCCGCTGAGGTGGATTGATTACGGTGGCTACATTAAGAGGATATTCAAGCTCGGGAAGAAGACGGACGGGTTCTTGCAGGGGCTGATCGACGAGCATCGGCAGAAGAAGGAGAGCGAGGAGGACAAGAAAAGCATGATCGATCACTTGCTGGTGATGCAGGCGTCGCAGCCTGAGTATTACACGGACGAGATCATCAAGGGATTCTTGCAGGTGCGTTTTTCTTGTCTGGTCTCGAGAGATTTTGGTCGGTTGCTTGTTTTAATCTCTTTTGTTCTTTTCCAATTATTTCGTCGACCTCCTCTTGTCGGCTGGATGTGGTGTGAGCGTGGTCCTCTGGATTGATGAAGTTTTGTTTTTATCGACTGGAAGGAACGAACGGAAACCCAACCCAATCAAATTTTAACAATTGACGGACTCTTGTGAATCTCATAAAATTAATAGTTTGGACGGTAGGGTAGTCAGTTAAGAAATGGAAAATGAATGTAAGCTGTGTAAAATATGAGTTACGCGGTTGCGTAAATTATGAGTTACACAATCCAAGAAGACATGATCCGGTGTTTATAGCTAGGTTTCATCGTGAGCATCAAAGAATACCTGAATCTAATTTTACCAATTTTAATTATAACAGACAATACTGATTGCCGGAACTGATACATCATCGGTTACAATGGAGTGGGCATTGGCCAATTTGCTCAACCATTCCAACATCTTAGAGAAGGCAAGAATGGAGATAGACTCCCAAATTGGGCAGGATCATTTGATAGATGAATTGGATCTCGCGAAGCTACCTTACCTTCAGAACATTATCACAGAAACGCTTCGCTTACACCCGCCTGTCCCGCTTCTCATACCCCATTACTCGTCAGATGATTGCACAATAGGAGGATACGATGTGCCCCGTGACACAATTGTGATGATCAATGCTTGGGCCATTCACCGAGACCCCGAACAATGGCCTGATCCAACGGCCTTCAAGCCGGAAAGGTTTGAAAGTGGTGGTGGTCAAATGAATAGATTGATGTTGCCTTTTGGGATGGGGAGGAGAGCATGCCCCGGTGCACCTTTGGCTCATAAAATGGTGGGCTTGACTTTGGCTTCGCTCATTCAATGCTTTGAATGGAAGCGGACTGGTGAAGAGGAAGTTGACATGGGAGAGGGTGAAGGCCTAACAATGCCCAAGGAAAAGCCATTGGAAGCATTGTGCAAAGCACGTGAGATCTTGAATAGAGTTCTCTCTTAATCATCTAATGATGTATGAGGGTAGCACATTTACGTTGCAATTTTTCGTAACAGATTGTTTTTAATGATGTAATATTGTGCCCGCATTTGATTGCTTTTGTTTTAGTTCATAAGTGCAGCGATATGTACATTACAGGACCTTATTTCAACGACTTTCGAGAGAGGTAGTCTCTCTAAAATTAAATTAGACATAGATGAAATGTTTATACTCATATTCAAATACTTCCCTTTTTTATGGATAAAAATTCACTGAAAGTCCTAAATTTCGTATATAGAATATTGTCGTTTTCGATTTGTATTATCAAGCCCAAAATTTTTCTTCAAAACCTTGCAGTCAAAGTCTACAAAAGAATGCCTATGTGGCAGCCGAAAATTATGTATGTGGCAACCTTAAAGATGGTTATGATACGAGATCGTTAGTGGGGAATCGGAGGTATTTAATTGCATCTTTTCAAGAAAATTTAGGTCCAATTGTACCAATTGAGAAATTCTAGAACTTATTGCATTTCATACTTAAAGTTAAAAAATTGTGCGAATTGATAAACACATATTTGAGGTGAAACCAAAATAAAGCAAGAAGTCATTTGGTTACATTTACATTAACTGTTTTTCTATTCTTGAAATTAAAAGAGTAATATCAAAAAGGTTAGTGATTTTCAGCCATGTAGGACAACCAGTGCTGACTAGACCCCCCCCAACCATTAGTAATGTTTGACAAAATTAAATTAGCAAATTTCAAAAATTTTAGGACTAAATTAGTATATTGAAAGGTTTAGAATGAATTGGCAAATCATTAAAAATTTAGGAATAAATTGGTCAAATTTAAAAGTTTATGACATTTTTTTTTTTTTTGCTAATTTTCCCATTTGGAGGACCGTTCATTTATAATACATCTTTTATTGCATACATATCTAGGACCTAATTTAAATTTGCATAAATCATCAAATAAACTGCTAGAGCTAATACAAGCTTTATCCATTAAGATTGTAATGGTGGAGTCTTAAATGAATGAAAACCTAAGCCTGAAAAATTGTATGGATACCAAAAAAAGAATATTTTAATATGATTCATTACAAGGCTGCATATATTTTGAAAATAAGGTATAACAAAATGTATAATAAGTTATGGCTTTTAAGATTCATATAATAAGTTGTGGCTTTTATGATTAAAAAGTACGAATAACGTTAAGAACAACATATATTGTTGTACTTCATAAGTAAATGATATATTGACAGTACTTATTAGACATAAGAACCCTCAAAAGGGGCATCAAGACTAAGCAGATCCGATAGGACTTGAGAGGGATGAGCTACCCAATTAGGAGAAAAAACATTGTCTATGAGTCTATGCTATCCAATCCCAATCTTGGTTCTCCTCTCTTCCATGGTGGACTAACACAGGATTCGAAGAATTGCTGAACAAGTGTCGGGCCTCCAAGATAAAGCACATTGACTTCCCACGGCACTTGATTTGAGCACTTAGCGGCTTCTACTAATTTTGAACTGTCTGACTCAAGCTCCAAACACTCATTACTTCTAGAAATGAGATACTTAAGGGCTTCAACGAGTGCTAGGGTTTCCGCCTGAATCGCGGAGGAAATCGGTGCAAAATTTGCGAATCCATCAAGGAGAGTCCCTGATGCATCTCGAACAACAAAGGAAGTGGTTCGGGTTGTTTATGCTGCAACCAAGAAGAAAAACGAAATGAAAATTTGTAAAGTCGATTAAAAAAATTTAAAAAGTGATAGTTAATGTTTAACGAGTTTTTTTTTTTTTTTTTGGGTCGGTAATGTTTAACAAGTTAAATATATAAAGATTAATTAAATCTTTTGCCCCCTTTGACAGGATACCAGGAAAGAAACAGCTATTTGATTGAATGCGGAGAAGATCACCTACGAGTCTAACCCGAAGTCTCCTGATAACCAAAAACTTTGGTCTCCCTTGATTTTGGTCGCAAGAAAATCTGAAATACTTGACATTGATTTTGGATGGAATTTGTCAATATTTATATTTTCTGGTAAAAGCGTAATTCCATTCCAATCTCCTTCAAATGGATGCAGATTATACCGAAGGCTACTTGATTGATGAAATAATGCTAAAGCTCGAGAAATGATGAATAATTCAACCGAGCAGGTCATATCTTATTAGCACTAGTCAGAGATTCTTGTACAAGCCTAAGGCTTTAACTTATTTTATGTGGTTGCAAGTGTTCCATGGCTTTTAAGAGTCCATTTTTTGGGAATAATTTTTTCAAAAATAGTCTTTTCCTATTTCTTTTCTTCGGAATAATTTCTGAATAAAAGAATGCATTTAGTAACTATATAAAATTTATATTCTCCGAATTAAAAAAGAACTGGAATACGTTTACTACGATTCACAATTTTTTCTTTCTAACATAGAATTTCTTTCATTTTTTAAATTATTTTAAAGATTTTTTTTTCTTTTCTTATTCTTCCTTGCTGTCGTTGGTTGACCACCAATAGTTGACTGTCGTTGACTGTTGTCGACTGATGGTGACAAGTGGCAACGGTGGTTGGTGGGTGGTGGGTGGTTGGCGTGGTCAACAATTGTCGGATGGTGGTCAGCAATGGTGGTGGTTGGGCAATTGCCATTGCCTAGCAGTGGCCAAATAGCAAGGGATAGCGGTGAGGGGTGAGGAAGAAGAAAAGAAAAGAATAAAAAAATAATTTATTTCTAAAAATTATTCTCGGGAATAAAATGCTATATTTTTCTACTTTTTATTTATGTTCCAAATCTATTTCTCGCCTACTTTCTTATTTTTGAGGAATAAAAAAATTAATTGACGTTACCAAAGGATTTCTATTCTTTTTATATTCTGAAAGGTAAAAGAATAGAAATATTACTAAATAGGCCCTAGGAAAGCTTTTAAGAGAAGCATTTATTAGTCTCTTCTGATTCTGGGATACCGGTTGGCCAATTGCCATTGCCATTGCCTAGCAGTTATGAATATTTACTTTCAACATATATTAGCACTGCAAAAAAGTTTCTCCACAAGTAAAGTTATTATTATTATTTTTTTAAAGCAAAGTTAAGTTACTGACACGTATTCAAGTTTAAATTTTGACAAATGTTGTTCCTTTTGTTGAATGATGGATATTTTTCTCTCACAACTGTAAGTGTGAAAAATGTTTGCTAATAGAAATCCTACACTTACTTTTTCTTACATTATGTTTAAATCATTCTTTTCACATTCAATGTAACGATATTTTATACTGATGATATTTCTGATAAGTGTCTTTTCTATTCCCTTTTTCTTTTTTTCATACATTTATTGTTTTTTCTGTATAAAATCCCACTTGGCAGGCTAGCAATACCACCAAGTTGGATTGACGATTCTCTCATACGTTTGTTTTCCTTAAAGAAAACATGGGGCGGAGGCAGCACCATTCCTCTCCTACGAGCAACGGTGATGTCAGGCTCTCATTTCCCATATTTATATGTAGAACATTCAGTGTTGGAGCAACGCTGGACTAGCCAAAATCGATTTACGAAATTAATTTATAAATTGACGTGTTAGACTGTGAATGATCATTAAAATAAGTGACTCATACTTACAAATCAATATTAGACCAACACTTCATTTTATATATTAGTTTTGTAAATCAATCTTAACAAATCTAACATTTCCCTATCACGGGACGTATGCATGAAATACTTCTTTTTTGTGGCTGAAGCAGGTGTATCCCTTGGGTAGTTGAGAACTCAAGATCATCAACCTAGGAAGTTCCTTACGTGAACACTTAAATGACTTTAATATTTTAAAGGTACATGCAACTTGCATTATTTTTAAATTGAGCTTTAAACAAACAGAGTCTTGGATTATAACTATAAGGTTTGAATTTCCACTGCAATACGTAAGAGAACATCTTTTATAAGATGTGAGACGCTTCGCTAAGATTAACTTGATGTTTTCCATCTCTACCCATTGATTTTAACATACAATAGCAATTTGTACTGAAAAATTATCAAAAAAGTCTTAAACCTATTGTAATTATGCTGATTCAGTCTTAAACATTTTTTTTCCCAATTGAGTCATAAACTATTTGCAATTGTGTTAATTCAGTCCATCAAGCTAAATTTGGCCGGCCGACATTGATGTGGACGGCAGCCAGTGCTAGCAAGTAATTTTTTAATATTTTTTATTCTTCAAATTTTTAATTAATTTTTTTTATCTTTTCTTCTTTTTCCTTTTTTTTTTTAACGGCAAGACGAGCCCCTGTCAAATCGGGCATGGGCAAGCCTCACTAGTGGATCAACAAGCTCAACCTCACTAGATTTGGGCAAGGATGAGCTCGCCTAGCCACTTGTGAGGCTCAACCTCACCGAATCTAGCAAGGGCTCGTCTCGTTGGTGGCTAGGTTCGTCGTAGTTGGGCAAGACCTATAGAAGACAAAGGAGTGAGAAGCTTGGTTGTGCAGTTTGTGATGGTTGGGCTCACCTTGCCGGTTTCGCTGATTGTGGCTTTGTGCTTCACTTGGTTGTGTAGTTGGTGGCCAACAGGGCCTTCTTCACTAGGCTGAACGAGGTACTAAACAAGGAGCTTGCCCAATGACACCTTCACTCAAACAACACCTAACCATCGACAAGGCAAGCCCATGCTAGATCTGACATGGGCAAGTCTCGCTAGTGGCTGGGTGAGCTTGTCCTCGCTTAAATCTGGCAAGGTTGGGCTCACCAATCCATTGGTGAGGTTTGCCCACGTTAAATCCAATGAGGGCTTGCCTAGCCTGTGGCTGGGCGAGCTCGCCCATGACTAGCAACGGCGAGGTGAGCTTGGCACTAGCCGATTGCCTCAGTCCAACCACCAGCCCTCCCCTCTGGCCGGTTGTTGGAAGAAGGAGGAAGGTGGGGGAGGAAGGAATAAATAAAAAAAAAAAAAGAGAGAGAAAGAAAAAAAAAAGGGAAAAAAATATAAGAAAAGATAAAAAAAAATCAAAAATTCAAAAAAAAATTAAAAAATTATTCACTAGCACCAGCCGACGTCCAAGTTAGCACCGACCGGTTAAATTTGGTAGGATGGACTGAATTGGCACAATTACAAAAGATTTAGGATCAATTGACCAAAAAAATGAGTTTATGACTGGATCGGTATAATTACAATAGATTTAAGATATTTTTGGTAATTTTCCCTAATTTGTACGATCTGTTTAGGTCTTTGGCTAGATTTTCAGCAAGTAATTTAAGGTTGAAAGTAAGGATAGGATTTGCTTTCCATACAAAGGAGAAGTAAATTTTTTTTTTTTTTTGGGGGCCAAGGAATATTATTTGTATTTGCTGGTTAGAATTGCAACCTCTTATTCACCCATTTCCATCAACAAGCTGTACAAGCACGGAGAACCTTCGAACTTCGAGGAACTTGCGACATTAGCATGTCTGAGTAGGTTTAATGATGGTGATTAACATTTATAAGGAATGTTCCAGGTTTAGAAAATTTAGTATTGATGATGACAAGGTTGGATAAAGTTAAGGCAATTATCGAGAGAAAAAGCCAATTCTTTGTCATTAATGACATCAGATAAATACCTCATCAATAAAGATTCGCCAATCGACCGCCTGACTTGAATATTTATAAATAGCTTAGTGGATATAAATAATGCAAATAGTGAGAGGACAAGCCAAGTCATGTTCATCAATCATCATCATGAAGAGGACACAGTTGAGATTTGCTAAATTGCTCATCAGTAAGAATTAGGGTCGAGTATGTTAGAAATGATGTGATTAATTTGCATATCATTGCAAGTATCTATATTATGCATGTTTAGAGTTTAGAGTTTAGAGTGCATTATTTTTATAAATAGGGCCGTACATATTTAGTCTGATGGCATATATAGGTTTAGGACATGTTAGCTTTAGAATTCATATAGATTCAGGTTAGTCCATGACTTTCATAAAATAAAATCAAATAAAAAAATGTTATTTAGTTTTCATTAGATTGCATGTAGAATTAGGGTTAATTTGGCTCACGTCATAAAATGCATGTCATTTATAACTAAGTTAATCGAATCATGTAGATAGTTTCAGTTATTGTATGACATGCATCATTCGCATTACAAATAGTTCAATAATAGTTGATAGTTGACTAAGCCACACTAGAGTCTTAGGTTTTAACCTTGCTGTTTTTATAAAATAAGAAATAAAATATATAGCTTGCATTGTAGAATAAATTCATAGTTTCCTTAGGTCATTCATACATGTTAATTAATTTAGAATACATGCATGCATTAATTTAGAAATAAAACCATGTCATCTCACACCTAGGATTTAGATAGGATTTTCACCAATCATGTAGATGCAGGTTTGGAAATCATTTAAATTGTAGACTTTCAGAGTCATTTGTCTTTTTATACCTAATAAAGTAGAATACCAAAAGTTAAAATTATAGAGTCTCATATAGATCACATATTAGTTTGCATATTTTTCTAAAGTAATAGTTTGCAGAAATCTCATGGTGACAGATAGGGATATGCTTTTCTTGCTTAGTGCATCCAAGTTCTTAAAATTTCTATAATCTATTTACTATTTTGATTATTGGGTGTTGTGTTTCCTAATTACGCACCCATATGATAACCCCTTACATATTATTGGCATAGGATAAAAATGGATAAAGTTTGCATGCAAAACATTTTTAAAATAAAGAGAAAATGTACCGAAAGGGTGTTAAATTAATTTAGCATAACCAAGTCCCCCTACTCATGATTCTCTGGTTCGCAGAAGTAAAAAATACTCTCGCATTTTACTTGGATGTCTAATCGACCCATAACCGATTAGCAATAGCTTCAATAGGTAAGTTTAAATACATGTTGAATTGAGTACCAAATTGAGATTGGTAGGGCTTGGGAGAGCCCGTGCTAAACGCGAGCAATTGCTTTGATGGAGGAACCTTTGTTCTTATTTAGTAATCCATAAGCTTCCCCTTAGGTGGTCCACCTCTGGGAAGGTCATAACATAAAAAAGGTCAATTAACTCCTAAACCGTTTGGCAATTTTCCAATTTCAAACAAAGAGCTTAACATTTGACATAACACTCCTAAATTGAAAAAAAAAAAAACTTTGTTTTAGTATGTGAGTTCGTCTAATATGAATTGAATTTGTCAAAGGTATCTCACATTGTCTACTTGCATGTGACATTCCTTCACCTATTTGTTAAGCTTTTAAGTTACACATTTTAACATGGTATTATGGTCAAATTTTGCCCCTCGTTTTTTTTTTTGCATGTGTGGTCCTTATTTGTCAAATTGCATAGTCATTCCTAACCTGCCTTGCACATGAGAGGGGGTGCTAAAACTTACCACATTGCTTTTTTATGAGGATTAGATATGTGTTATATTATATACACATGGTTTTCTTTCACTTATTTGCTTAACTATTTGGGCTGGATAGTCTAATGCGATGAATGCAAACCTAGTGTCCAAAGTTAATTAGACCAAATCACTAAAAATAATTTGTTATGAAGTTTCTTATTTCTTCCGGAACAATGATTTGATAGGACTTAGCCACTGGAGATTCCTTTGAGTACATATGATTCTTTGAGAGCATATAAATATTCCTCAATTTACCTTAATTTATTTTATTTAATCTTCCCGATCACGAGGAAGCTGGTCTTACACAGACGAGAACAACTTCCAAAATAATAATAATAATAATAATAATAATAATAATAATAATAATAATAATAATAGAAAAAAAGAAAAAAAGAAAGGAAGATTAAAGAAAGACCCAGAGGAAGCATTAGAGTGGGGGTCTCTTTTGGTCCTTAGCATGACCTTAAAAGGCTATGACATCCTGGAAAGACAGGATAGAGGAAGGGGATCCCCTCAATAAAAATGGATCCCCCACGGGGGGCTGGCCACAAGGAAACCCTTTTATAGGGTTTCCCAGGGTAACCCCGCTTGGATTCTCGCGACGCCTTCCCCCTTGAAACACAGGGGCGTGGTACAGGGAAATGAAGGGTTTCTTCCCAAATGGGAGGAGGTGGCCGGCAGGCATTAGAGTGGTGGAGGTTGCTAGGATTCTATGCTGGAACAAGACAAAACAATCGGAGCTTGCTGAGGTTGCTCTTTCATTATTGCAATACCTTTACACTTTCTAGCTTTTGTTGGCTTATGGGCCTCTTTTAATCAAATTTAACAATGCATGATTCCATTTGACATGTTCCTTATGTTTCGAAAACAAGCAATCCAACTATAAAATAGACTGAATAAAAAAATAAATGGGGCACCATTTTTACTATTAATGCATCAAACTTTATTATAGTAATTGCATCATCATTTATACTAAAATCTCATTACCGCCTTACAACCTTCCATAGATGAACAAATGATGTGGCCTGTTTGTTGAATATGATTATCGGAAGAACAAGTTTAACTACTTTTGATTGTCACTTTCTTTGAGGGATAAATTTCCAAAAAGTCCTAAATCTATTATACGGTGGATAATTTACTTTTAAAATTTTCAATTTGACCAATTAAGTAGTCAACATTTTGACGTTTTACCATTGAAGTTCTTCCAGCCATCGCTAAGACCCGACAACCTCGTTGGCCCTTCCAAGATGTTGAACAATGGAAAAAAATAATAATAATGAAAAGAAAAGATCTCTGTGGCCCTTTCTTGTGGCCGGCAACCCTAACCAACCATTGCAGTGGCCTGGCGACCCCTATTGTCCTTTATGTGAAGATGAATAGTGAGAAAAAAATGTAGAAAGTTAACTTTAATTGAATCAACTCAGATTACAAGTTTACAATGCGTAATGACGAAAGTTGATAAGGACTTTGTAATGTTACCAATGTCACTTGCTACGAATGAGATCAATGCTCCCTTATCTTTACGGATTTAATCACATGTTACATCATTAACTCTACTATGTCGGGTGAATCATCATTCATACTATAATCTCATTATTGTCTTACAACCTTCTATAGACAAACTCATGATGTGACCTGCTTATTAAATATGGTTATTGAAAGAACAAGTTTAACTACTTCAATGAACATTTTCTACAAGGTATAGTTGTCTAAAAAGTCCTAAATTTATTATATGAAGGCTAATACATTTTTATACTTTTTAATTTGGCTAATTTAGTTCTAAACCTTTTGAAAATTTCTCAATGTAGTCTTTCAGCCCATAGCTAAGAGCCCAATGACCCCCCACCGGCCCTTTCGGGAGATGAACAGTGGGAAAAAAAAGAAAAATAAAGCAATTAAAAATTTTTTTTGGTCGGTCCTACTCTAATCCTACTCTAACACTCACTCTCAGACTTTTGTCATGCCTCCGTGCAGGGCGTGGGAGTCGAAACCCACTCTTGAAATGAAATCGTCCCCACCCCAATCCCCCTTGAGAAGATGGGGATTTGAACCCCTCACCTCCCCCTTCCAAGTTGGAAGAGTAGCCATTGGGGCGAACCCCCAGTGGTTAAAGAAATTTAATTTAAATTAAATCAATTTAGTGTACAATGCGCATTGAGAAAGGTTAATGCGGACTTTGCAATGTTACAAATTTTGCATTTATTTTTCTTGCTATGAACAAAACCGATGCTCCCTAATAAGGATTCGATCACACGTTATGTCATAAACTTTATTAAGGTAATTGCATCATCATTCATAAGAAAATCTCATTATTGTCATACAAACTTCTACAGATGAACACATGACGTGACCTGTCCATTGAATATGATTATTGAAATAAAAAGTTTAACTACTTCCGGCAATCACTTTCTCAAAGGTATAATGGTCTAAAAAGTCCTATTAATATTGTACATCGGATAATTCAATCTTAATTTTTTTTTAATTTGGCCAATTTAGTTTTTAACCTTATGATGATTTTCCAGTGAAGTCCTTCAAGCCATGACTGAGACCCAACGACCTGGTCGGCTGTTTCGAGAAGATTAATAATGCAAAAAGGGGAAAATAATGAAAATAAAATATCTTCGTAGGCCTCTCCTATGGCTGAGAACTCTCGCTAACCATCGCGGGGGGTCTCATCGCGGACGTCCTAGAGAAATAAAGAAGATGAATAGCAGAAAAAGAAGAAAACAAAGAAAGATCTAGAAAAAAAACATCAAATAAACTATAAAGTATTTATAAATTTTTAAAAAGATCACAAAAGTAATTTATGTCGGTGTCGGGTATGCCACATAGTATGGCCGGCGACCACATAAGTGATCTCCATTCAAAATTGGCCGGAATGACTATATTGAAAATTATCAATAGGTTTATAACTAAATTGGTTAAATTGAAAAGTTTAAAATTAAAATGTAATAATGATTTAGGAATTTTAAGATAATTTGCCGTTTTATTTATTTATTTAGTGTGCATGAATTCCACGCAGTCACCACGCCAGAGACTAACATACCCTCTCAAGCAAACATGAACTAGACGAAGTCGCCACGGTGGTGGAGAGATGATTGACGAGAGTATTGCTGGTGGGGGACGTTGATGGCGGGCTTTGTGGAGTGCTTGGTTGGAGGTAATTTACTAGAAATTGACGGTTCTTGAGAGAGATTTTACTTAAAAATTAAAATGTCTATTTCACTACCAAAGCTGCTTGTGAAGAGATAGAATGCGACAATTCTCTAATTGAGGGGCTAAAGGAACTCTTTCAAGAGAATTATTGTTAGGAGATCCGGTGCATGTCAGCCAAAATCATCTTTAATATTGGTGGATTAAGGTGTGACTTCCACAATCTGAGGGCTGGGCTCACATGCAACCAGTACACCTGATAATTTCTGCTTTCAAGAATCAATTTTTGTTAATGTGACATCTGAGTCCACCACAAGTAATTAATAAAATCACCTCACTCAATTGCCTGTGTTGATTAATGTTTCATTATGACATACTCTTATTGCAATTTAGCAGCAAATCATATCGTGGGATGTGAAAACACATGTGCAAACCATAGTCTCAAGAACTGTCTACCAAATTGATCTATACATATAACACAGAGCCTGACCTAATATAAGCAACATCTTGATGATAAAACTAACTGATATGGATCAGATAGAAAGAATTGGAGTTATCTACGTACCAACATAAGCCCTTTAATAATCTGGTCAGTGTAGTACTCCGGTTGTGATTCCTGCAAAGATAGCAAGTCATCCGCCATTCTTACAAAATTAAGATTGGGGCAAATCCAAGATAGATAAAAGGAAGAAAAGAAAGAAAGATTAAACAAAGACCCAGAGAAAGCATCAGGGTGGGGGAGGTTGCTGGGATTCTATGCTGGAACAAGACAAAACAATCGGAGCTTGCTATGTTGCTCTTTCATTATTGCAACACCTTCACACTTTCTAGCTTTTGTTGGCTTATGAGCCTCTCTTTAATCAAATTTAACAATGCATGATTCCATTTGACAAGCTCCTTATGTTGCGAAAACAAGTAATCCAACTATAAAATAAACAACCACTGGGGATTCGCCCTAGTGGCCACCCTTTCAACTTAGAAGGGGGAAGTGAGGGGTTCAAATCCCTACCTCCTCAGGGAGGATTGAGGTGGGGACGGTTTTATTTCAGGAGTGGGTTTCGACTCCCATGTCCTGCAAGGAGGTAGGGCAAAAGTCCGAGAGTGAGTATTAGAGTAGAATTAGAGTAGGACTGACAAAAAAAAATTATAAAATAAACTACAGACCAAAAAAAAAGCTATAAAAAGGATTGAATAAAAAAATAAATGGGGCACCAAGTTTACTATTGATGCATCAAGCTTTATTATAGTAATTGCGTCATCATTTGTACTAAAATCTCATTACCGTCTTACAACCTTCCATAGATGAACAAATGATGTGGCGTGTTCATTGAATATGATTATTGAAAGAACAAGTTAAACTACTTTCAACCGTCACTTTCTTTGAAGGATAAATTTCCAAAGAGTCCAAAATCTATTCTACAGTGGACAATTCACTCATAGAGTTTTCAATTTAACCAATTAAGTAGTAAACATTTTGACGTTTTACCACTGAAGTTCTTCCGGCCATCGCTTAGACCCGACAACCTCATCAGCCCTTATGAGATGTTGAACAGTGGCAAAAATAAAAATAAAAAGAGAAAATAATTAAAAGAAAAGATTTCTGCAGCCCTCTCCTGTGGCCGATGACCCTAGCCAACCATTGTGGTGGCCCTAACGACCCTTGTCATCCTTTCTATTAAGATGAATAGTGAGAGAGAAATATATATAGAAAGTTATCTTTAATTGAACTAACTCAGATTACAAGTTTACAATGCGTAAGAACAAAAGTTAATAAGGACTTTGTAATGTTACCAATGTCACTTGCTACGAATGAGATCAATGCTCTTCATCTTTAGGGACTTCATAACATGCTACATCATTAATTCTATTATGGCTAGTGAATCATCATTTATACTATAATTTCATTATTGTCTTACAATCTTCTATAGATGAACACTTGATGTGACCTGCTTATTAAATATGATTATTGAAAGAGCAAGTTTAACTACTTCCGGCGAACATTTTCTACAAGGTATAATTGTCTAAAAAGTTCTAAACCTATTATATGGAGGCCAATACAATTTTAAACTTTTCAATTTGGCTAATTTAGTTCTAAATTGTTTGACAATTTCCCAATATAGTCCTTTTGTCCATTGCTGAGACCCCAGTGACCCCCACTAGCCCTTTTGAGAGATGAAGAATAGGAAAATAAAGAAATTTAACTTAAATTGAATAAATTCAGATTACAAGTGTATAATGTGCATTGAATTAAAGTTAACCCTAACTTTGTAATGTTACAAATTTTGCATTTATTTTTCTTGCTATGAATGAAACCGATGCTCCCTAATATTAAGGATTCAATCACCCGTTATGTCATTAACTTTATTAAAGGTAAATGCATCATCATTCATGATAAAATCTCATTACTGTCATACAAACTTCTACAGATGAACACATGATGTGGCCTGTCCAATGAATATGATTATTAAAATAACAAGTTTAACTATTTCTGGCGATCATTTTTTCTAAGGGATAATTGTCTAAAAAGTCCTATTCATATTGTATGACAGATAATTCAATCTTATTTTTTTTTTTAATTTGGCCAATTTATGCTTTAACCTTTTGATGATTTTCCAATGAAGTCCTTCAAGCCATGATTGAGACCTAGCGACCTTGCCGGCTGTTTCGAGAAGATTAATAGTGCAAAGAAAAGGAAAATAATGAAAAGAAAACATATTTGCAAGCCCCTCCTATGGCCAACAACCCTCACTAACCATCACTGAGGTCCCAGAGACCCCCTACAACCATTCTAGGAAGATGTATAGCGGAAAAAGAAGAAAACGAAGAAAGGTATAGGGAAAAAAATCATATAAACAATAAATTTTTAGAAAATTTAAAAAAAAAAATCACAAAAGTCATTTATGTCAGCGTTGGGTGTGCCACATAATACGGCGGCGATCATGTGAGAGATCTCCATTCAAAATTGATTGGAAGGACTACATTGAAAAATTATCAAAAGATTTAGGACTAATTTGATCAAATTGAACAATTTAAAACTAAATTGGCCAATGTACCATTGATTTAGGAATTTTAAGATAATTTTCCTCCTCTTTTTTTTTTTTTTTAGTGTGCATGAATTCCACGAAGTCACCAAGCCAGAGACTACCATACCCTCTCAAGCAAAAATGAACTAGACGAAGTCGCCACGGTGGTGGAGAGATGATTGACGAGAGTATTGCTGGTGGGGGACGTTGGTGGTGTGCTTCGTGGAGTGATTGGTTGGAGGTAATTTACTAGAAAATTGAGGGTTCTTGGGAGGGATTTTACTTAAAAATTAAAAAGTCTATTTCACTACCAAAGCTGCTTGTGAAGAGATAGAATGCGACAGCTTTCTAATTGAAGGGCCAAAGGAACTCTTTCAAGAGAATAATTGTTAGAAGATCCGGTGCATATCAGCCAAAATCATCTTTAATATTGGCTGGTCAAGGTGTGACTTACACACTCCGAGAGCTAGGCTCACATGCAACCAGTACACCTGATAATTTCTGCTTTCAAGAATCTATTTTTTAAAATATGACATTTGAGTCGATCACAAGTAATTAATAAAATCACCTCACTCAATTACTCGATGAGTGTTGCATTATGACATACTCTTATTAGCAATTTAGCAACGGATCATATCGTCCGATGCGAAAAAACGTGCAAAATACATAGTCTCAAGAACTCTACCAAATTGATCGGTACGCGTAACGCAGGCCCTGACCTATTATAAGCAACATCTTGATGATAAAACTAACTGATATGGATCAGATAGAAAGAATTACTCTATGTACCTGCATAAGCCCTCCGATAATCTGGGCTGTGACTCCTGCGACAGCAAGTCATCCGCCATGCTGTTTGTGCTCTCCAAACCACCGCAACCACCATTTAATCGACACTTGGCCCAACCCGTCCGGGCCATTTGCGGGTCCCATGTTCAGTAGGTATGGCCAATAGTGGGCCAAGATTGATTGCTGACATGGGCGGGTTAATATCATTTTACATGCTTCCATATTTATTAAGTATGATTTAGTGTCGAGAGTTTCTTCAGAATTTTCGATTGAAAGCATAATGACTTGGTAGGACGAAATATTGAGTACTTACAATGTTGTGGCTAAACTCACATTTATGTAGCTGTAAGCAATCATATTCTAGACGGGAAAAAAAAATAGTACCATCTAGACCAGCAGAGATCGAAACTTGTCTGACTTTGTGGATCATCACACATGTCTCTAGGCCACGATGGAAGTTCTGCATTTTGAAGTTCATATCAATTGATTATGTCTTCTTGCTCGATGATTCAGGTAACTCAATGCTCAGCAATCCTCGCCATGATTTTACGGGGTTTGCACATGGCTTCCAACGACACCACTTTAGGCATATTCATTCCTTCTCCTTCAGTCATGTCCACCAATTCCTCACTTATTCTCTTCCATTCGAAGCACTGGATCAACGATCCCAAAGTTACAGTGATCACTCGTTGAGCCATGTTTGCTCCAGGACAGGCCCGCCTCCCAAGCCCAAATGGCAAGTATTTGTATTTCCGTTATCTTCATTTTCAAATCTCTCGGGTTTAAAACTCGTCGGGTCGTCCCACAACTTGCGGTCCCTATGAATGGTCCATGCATTGATGAATACTGTAGCATGACGAGGTACATTGTAACCGCCTATCGTGCAATCCTGTGATGACATGTGTGGAAGTAGAAGTAATGTTTGAGAGGTAAGAAAGTTTTGCAATGTCTGTCTCATCTATCAAGCGCTCTTGGCCAATCACACTATCTAGCTTCTCAGTAGCTATTTTTAAAGAAAGAGGATGATTGAGTAGATAAGACATTCCCCATTCGATTGCCAAACCTGAAGTGTCGGTGCCTGCTATGAGCATGACCTAGTAGAAGAATAATGGGAAAAAAATACGTTATCATTAAATATGAAAATGAAAGAGTTGATTATAGTGATAATCTTAGTAGTAATCCCCAAGCTGTTAATGCAATCCACAAGTTAATGGATCAAGTATTATAGAAGAATCTAAAATTAACAAGTATTACAATTTAATCTATTATTTTGGTAGCAACTTAGATCACAAGAATTAACATAACATCGAGATAATCAATTTTATATTCTATACGACCCATGGATAAATGCCTAATATGTATGCAATATTCCACCATGAGGATGAGATGCTAATGTTTGTCAGATTTCTACGTACCAGGATTAGCCCTTTGATGATCTCATCAGTGTAAAACTCTGGTTGCGTCTCTTGCAACGAAAGCAAATGATCTAGCACAGTGTCCCTACTCTCTCCACCACCTCCTATCTTGTGACTACCTCTGCGCTCTTCAATCAAATTTTGTAAGAACTCGTCTGATCTCTTGCCCAGTCTAGACACCTTCTTCTCATAGTCCCTAAAGAGTAAAGACCAACCTCAAAATACTCAAGAAATCCCCTGGATACGCACCGTCGGCATATTTCAGCATTTCAGACATCATCTCACGAAACGACCTTGCCTCCTCGGCATGGGTCGCGTCTTCCCATAATACCGAGGAGGGTCGCGTCTTCCCATAATACCTCTTCCCAGTCAACATCCTTACAATGATGTTGAATGTCATCTCCAAGAACATTGATTTTAGCTCCACCTTAGTGAAATCGTCACAAAATGATGAGGTTCTTTTGTTTAGTTTAAGTAGGAGTCTCTTGATTTCATCCATTCGAATGGGCAAAAAGGAGTTGAGACAGGCGGAGGAGAAGATTTCGAGGGTACAAATGCGGCGGAGATTGCGCCAGTGGTCACCGTATGGGGCCATGGTGACAACTGTGCTGCCGTATCCAATTTGGTTGGCAGCAACACTGGAGGGGCGGTTGGCAAGCACGGTGTCATTTTTAGTGCAGCATTCTTCGGCGGACTTGGCGGGAGCCGAAGCGGAGAGAGAAGACAGGGCCATAGGATTGGGAAAGGGAGTGGAGTGTCTGGTGGAAGGGGCGTTTTATGAGGTGGAGGTGGCCGAGGATGGGGATGGAAGGCGGACTTGGCGGGAGGTTTTTGGGTCGCTTTAGCCATGAAGAGAAGAGCTTGAGAGTGAGGAGGAGGAAAGCCAAAGGAAGGAAAGTGTAGAGTGACGAAGTCTCCATGGTTGGGACGAACTTGGTATTGGCGAAGGCTATGGAGTCCCCGATTATAACATGGCAAAATAGTATTCTCTTACTCCGATGCTTCTGGCCATCTGGAGTTGACTTACGGCAATTATTGCGGAAATTCTTACGTAGCTATTGAAGACCAATTTGGTTTATAGTAATAACCATGTCTTGCCTGAGGCCAAAAAAGCGATAAAAATACAAAACTGCTGTTTTGTTTCATCTTTTATAGTGACAGGTAGAAAGTTTTGCTTGTATTGTTGCACTCGAACAATATATCGCAGGTAGAAATTTTAGTTTCTCCTTGGAAACCGATCGTATTAGTCAAATATAATATATATATATATATACATATATAACCATGTTTGGCCGGCGGGGATAAAAAAAAAAGTTAATGCAAGTTTTGAGAGAAAATGCCAACCGATGGTCATCATCACGAAGTGGACACAATTGACATTAGATAAATTCCTAATCCATAAAGATCCTGAATATTTCTCAATACTTTAGTAGCTTTAGAAAAAGGCGAATCAAATAGTTGTTGGACTTGTAGATAAGAAGGAACCTTGCAAATCAAATCATTTATGTCAGCCAACCTCTTCTTTTCATTTTGAAGTGATTTGTCCACTGATAAGATAATTTAATTTTCTGGGTGCTTTCCAATGTTACATTCTAGTTATATATGGATGTGCAGTTGTTGATAGCTGATTTTTAGCCGACGCCTTATTAAAATAAATTTATCAAGATTAGGATTTTTTATTTCTTTTTTTTACTTTGTTATTTTTAAGTGATTTCTGATTCATTTCCATTTAAAACCTAAAAAGTCAAACGATTGAATTTTAAGTTGACTTTTTGATCAACCCATTGATTAAAAGTCAACATTGAGTTAAAAATTGGCTTTTTGCACAAAAAGACCCTAAATAGTCTTAATTTCACTATAGTAAAGTTAATTTTAAAAATTTTTGAAGATTTGACCCAAAAATCAAAAATAGTCTTAAACAATGCATAACAAATGTCGCTATTTGACCATGAATTTGACCCTAAATAGTCTTAATTTCACATCAATTTTGTGATTTGCTCATTGATGATTTGCACGCTTTTGTGATTGTCGCTATTTGACCATGAATTTGACCCTAATCGGATTCGACATCTCTTAGAAAGTCTTAGGATACGTCTCAATCTTTCCGATGACATTAATTTTCCTTTTTGCATGTCATTTGACCATTTTTTTTTTGTTAAGTTTGCCTAGAAATCTACTTTGAATGAAATTTGGAATCCCTTTTTGCTTTTGTCAGTCAGACCTCTTGTTATTTTTGTATAATTTTCTCATTAAGCATTCTGAGGTCTGGTCCTTAATAAAGTTTGTTTTAGTTTGTTTTTCTTTATCTTCTTTACATTGTGGTAAAAGATTTTTTAGACTTTATTTACTAGGTCAAATCATTATTGATTTGCGATGATAACTTGTTATTTGGTTACATTTCTGATGCGATGTTATGTGTTCTTGAATTTTTATAAATTTCTATATAGCTCACCTTAGAAAACTCTTTTCATGAAAATTGTTCATCATGATGTGTTTGATGTTGTGTAATTTTCTTGGAGCCAATTATCCATGGGTTCATTTTCACTTGCTTCAATCTTATTTACCATGTTCAATGATTTTTTGTTGTAATTCTCCACTGTAATTTTCTTCTAAATTTTTTTAGGACATCTTGCATGCTAAATTGAATTCACATTTCTTCACAAGTTTGATCCTTACCTTTCGAACTTCGCACACAAAAATTCTTGAAAAATAAAAGTATGTTACCATGCTTTTTAGACCTTTCGAATGTCATGAGATTATTTGAAATTTCATGTTCTTGTTGATTTGAACTTGGTTTTTGTTCAATTGATGCTCATGCACAAAAATTTTAAAATTTTCATATTGTTCTTTATGTTCCAAATTTCCAAATCGCATATTAGCATGGCATTAATATCGTCTAAGGTTTGGAACGTATTTAAGGCATCCGCGAAGCTCGATCAATGTGCACAGGATTCACCCGAGTTAGCCTTGATGATTAAATGTGTTCCATAATCGTGATACAATTTTGTCGTGCCACTTACAAATTTTTCTTACAATTCACTATTTAATTGTTCTTTAAATAATTTTTAGGCATCATTCGAATCATTAGCTTTTGATGTGTGCTGCTTTCATCAAACACCTATGATTGTATTTAACGCTTGTTGACTGAATAAGCAATCTAGTGTTGGGTCACTAAAATTGTCTGATTGATTGAGAATCAAGGCCTAAGGGCTTGCATGTGTGTTTACTTTCTACTATGTATGTGATTTTTAGATGTATGTATAGGTGCGATGTATGAACTCGTGGGATACATTTGGATCACACTTAGAGCTTGTTTTAGGGGCTTTTGTACATTGGTTGCCATGCGAGCACACAAACGGTGGCTAATTGTTCTAAGCCATTAAAAAAAAAAAAAGAATAAGGGTAGGTGTCCTAAAGGGATCATTGCATGGATCATAAAGGCCAACCCAAGGTCAAATTTGACCAATTATGCATAATTTTCGAGTTCCCTGACTATTTTTTTTTTTTTGGTCATTGTTATTGTTTTTGTAATGTTGATTGTTTCTTTCCCATTGTATGTACCTAGTCTTAGTTTTAGATTATGATTTGGATAGATCCATGGAGGAAGTGGCTCCTCAAGACGTGAAGACGATGAATGGTCAATGTCTAATCCAACCTTGTTCTTGCATCAATTTGATTCCTCGATATTTGTTTCGGGTTGTTTGTGTTGTATAAGTGCTCAACGAGTTGTGGGTTCCCTTCTTTGATTTAATTTTCATTAAGATTTCATATTAGATTTACCGCTTTCCTTAAACTGTTTTCTTGAGTGTTTACTTATCACACTGTCTTTAAATTTCAATTGTTTGTTTTTCTTTATTTTGATAGAATTAGAATTATATGAAATTGACCATCCACGCATGATCACCTAGTTAGTTTTATTGGAATTAAAAAGTAGAAAGACATGTATGGACACCTTAGAAAACACGACAAACCATTGGGTATCGAAAGGGCACTAATAGAAATGTTAGCATAATAACCCAAATCCTTGAACCATAGAATCTCTAGTTGCGTAGAAATCAAATGATTACTCTAGACCATCAATTAGGTTTTCTAGTCAATCCCCAAAAATGAGGCTAGCGGTGACTCTTGACATTTATCTAAGTTGTCTTAAACAACTCATAGATAATAAATAAACCATTGTGAGGGGTATGGGTCTCGATGAGAGTCACCATAGTTTAGCATACCCAATGTGGAAATATTACAGGATGAAGCAATGTCATCCATATGAATGAGTACTATTGGGAAAGTTACTATGGTAGCGATACCCCTAAGTTCGATATTCATATCCGATCTCATTTTCCAAGGTGTATCGTTCATGTAGATATGAATCATGATACATTCCACTGTCATGCGAGGTATGAGCTTGGAAGAACTCATGACCGTGATCAATGGAACTCACATGGTCAATCCCAAATGATGAAGTGATGACATCTTTTGGAACATGTACCTTCACATGGTTAAGTATCTCTAAACCTGACCTTTCTGCTTATGACGCTCGAGGGTTGGGTCGCAACGACAGTTTTTTTTTTTTTTTGGTCGGTCTTACTATAATCTTACTCTAACACTCACGCTCAAACTTTTTGCCCTGCCTCCTTGCAGGACTTGGGAGTCAAAACCCACACCTGAAATGAAATTGTCCCCACTCCAATCCCCCCTGAGAAGGTGAGAATTTGAATCATCCACCTCCCCCTTCCAAGTTGGAAGGATGGCCACTGCGACGATGGTTAGTGCATAACATATTGTAACAAACGATTTTCAATTGAGTGGACATTTTTATCCTTTATTTCAAATAATTTTTTATGTGGAAAACTTGAATTATCAAGTTAGTTAAGAGTCGAGAGTTGATAGGGCTTCTTATTTCTTGGTTTTTTGGTTCCATGGGCAAGATTCTTGAGTTATTCTTTTATTTTATTTTACATAGTAATTTCTAAACGGACATCATGTTGAGATTTTTTTCTTATTAGAAAAGGAAGCTTAAAATGTGACTTTTCTTTTTATAATCTTTATGAGACTGTTAAATGAATTTCTGCATTTTACTTTCTTAAAATTTGGTTGTTAATGAATCAAAGAAAGGATATCTTATTGAACTCAGTTTGATTACCGATTGCTTTTGTTATCTACTACTACAAGAAAGCATATTGCAGTGAATAATGTTTGATTATCCATTGTCTTTGTTATCTAATATCACCACTACCACTACTTCTACTATTGCTACTACTATGCTTATCGGTAAATTTGTATTATTTGATTTAGCAACTATTAAAAATGTCACAATAGAATAAATGCAAGTTTTGAGAGAAAAAGCCAAATGATGGGCATCACCATGAATTGGACACACAGTTGACATTAGATAAATTCTTAATCCATAAAGACCCTGAATATTTCTCAATAGTTTAGTAGCTATATAAAAAGTTCATTTAAAGAGTTGTTGAATCTTGCAAATCGAATCATTTACGTCAGCCAACCTCTCATTTTCATTTTGAAATGACATCTCCGTTGATAAGATAATTTTATTTACTGGGTCCTTTCAAACGTTACATTTTAGTTATATATGGATGTATAATTTTGTACTGTTAGTGCATGATACATGGTAACAAATGATTTACAATTGAGTGAATCTATTTACCCCTTAACTCAAGGAAATCTTTTATGTGAAAAACTTGATTTGTCAACTTAGTTGAGAGTCAAGAGTTGATAGGGCTTCTTATAACTTGGATTTTTGGTAGATTCAGAATATAGAAAAATGTTGGGGAATTCCAAAGCTCTTGACACTCTATGGCCAAGATTACAGAGTTATTCTTTTATTTTATTTTACATAGTAATTTTTTACACGAACATTATGCTAAGATTCCTTTCTTTTTTGAAAAGGAAACTTAAAATGTGACTTTTTAAAAAAATTATGAGACCGTTAAATGAAGTTCTGCATTTAATCTTTCTTAACATTGGGTTCTTATTGAATCAACGAAAGCATATCTTAGTGAATCACGTTTGATTACCGGTTGCTTTTGTTATCTACAGCTCCTTCTGAAAAGCATATTGTAGTGAATATTGTTTAAATATCAATTGTCTTCATTAATTACTATTGCTGCTGTTGCTATTGCTCTACTATTTCTTCTAGAGATGAGCATGATTTGAGTGGGCAGGAAATTCTGAATCACTTGCTAAGAACCGGTTCTAAAAAATTAAAATAAAAAACCACCCATTTGTTTCATAAATCCACTCGGAATTTGAACACTAGTTCGGTCTGATTCCCGAGTGGTCCATGAAATCGCTCCCACCAAACTTCCCTGGACAAATTAGAAAATTGGTCGGTCTAATTCCCGTCGCTCATGGAAGAAAGCATCTCGGTGGGTCGTGTTGGAGTTGAGTGAGAGATAAAGTGGGTTTGAAGGTTGGAAGTAAATTATGCCTTCTGTTTGTTGCAATTATGATGTTTCTTGCGACTCCAAGGAGAGGGCAAGGGCTGGAAAGGGGAATGGCGAGGCATTGATGGGGGATTTGCTTTGAAGTGGCTGGAATAGAGATAATATTGCCAGAGCAAGGAAGAACTGGGATATTGTAAGGACGACCGTTTTGTTTCTTCGACTTTCATTTTCGCTTAAAGTGAATCTAGTTTTTCTTATATATATAAATATTCCGGTCCGATTTAGATGCGCAGGTAGGTAGCTCCACACTTAGAACAAGGAATCGGATTAGTACTACCGGTTCCCATAAATTAGAACCGAGAACCAGATCAATTTCCATGAGAACCATTGAATCTAGACGGGTTCATTATGGTTCCCACTCAATGCTCAGCAATCCTCGCCATGATTTTACATGGTTTGCACATGGCTTCCAATGGCACCACCTTAGGCATATTAATTCCTTCTCCTTCTATCATGTCCACCAATTCCTCACTTATTCTTTTCCATTCCAACGATCCCAATGCTATTATGATCGCTCGTTGAGCCATGTTTGCTCCAGGAACGGCTCGCCTCCCAAGCCCAAACGGCAAATACTTGTGTTGTCCGTTATCTTCATTTTCAAATCTTTCAGATTTAAGACTCCTCAGGTCATCCCACAACTTTTGGTCCCTATGAAAGGTCCATGCATTGATGAATGCTAAGTATGACGACAAACTTGGCATCGGCCAAGGCTATGGAGTCCTTAAAGAGTATTCTCTCACTCCGATGCTTCCCCCCGTGTGGAGTTGACTTATTGCAACTCTTGTGCAAAGTCTTACCTACTTATCACTTATGACTTGCTTAGTTTTTAGTAATGACCATGTGTTGCGTGTGGTATAAGAAAAAAATTAACGCAATTATGGATAAAAAGAGCCAATGCATGGTCACGAATCATCATCATGAAGAGGACACACATTTGGCATTGGATAAATTTCTCATCAATTCGTGATAATCAACCACCTGCCTTGAATGTTTATAAACAGTTTAACAATTCATGTTAAGATAAAACTGGCCTTTTGTAAGGATTTAACTAATCAAAATTTTCTAGCTTGGCCTTTAAAAATTCAAGATAATAGATGGTTAAAGATAAAGGGCTAGAAATGGTAGCAGAGAGTCTCATTGATTTATAACTCACAATATGAGGACATTAGCAATAAATTATGGGGGATTACTATAAATAGGTACATGGACCTTTTAAGCTTTTTTTAGTTGCAAGAAGAAGAACAAACATTGCCTAGTGGAATGGGCGAGGATGAAACAATTAGGGTGGGAGGGATCCTAAAGTCGGTGCACTTATTTGCACAAACTCATCAAACCTTGAAGCAAGTGATTTCAGAAATACATGGAATACAGGCTTATTTGACTGCTATGAACAAAAGACAAATGGTAAAGCAAAAGGCTTGTACGGAGTCATCTAATTTTTTATATATTAAAACAGAATTATAGAAGATCTTAAAGGATGTCTCTAATAGAATCTTAAGGAAAGATGACATCTTCTCTCAGTAGAGCCACCAACCTATTGTGACCTAGCATTATCTCTAAAGGAAAACAACATTCAATGCCCATATGGTAAACCGCTAAGAGCTTTTTTAATTTTGAATCCAAACTTTCATCTAAAGATTTTTCATTTTTTTATGCTAAACTAATTTTAATCTAGAATTAACACCAAAATCTAGTAAAACTACTTTAAATTTAATTTCTAATATTTTTTCCTAAGTTTTGAATTTATTATTTTTTTATTTAGAAAAATGGGGACTCACTCGATCTACATATGGGTCTCAACATTAGATTACACCGAGCCTGTTTCTTTAAAATGACTTTGTTTCTCTTTTTTTCTTGAGAATAGGGGTGAGCATAGTTCCAAGGTAGAATTGGGAACCTAAGAATCGAACCAGTAGGAACCACTAAAATTCCAAGTTCTAGGATATATAGGGCGGGTTCTGAGTTCCAAAAATTGGAGTACATGTTCCAACGAAAATGTTCAAGGTTCCCGGGGGAACTTGGAATCTAGAACAAGTCTTTCTTTTTTGCTTGTTATATGACTTCACGTGATCCCATGGTATTTTATGACATCCAATGACCAGTGTATCATGTGAAACCACTAGTCTGACCTTCCATTTCTAATAATATCCATAATTGAGACTTTTACTTTAATAATATTTCATAATCTTCGTGTGTCTAAATACGAGTTATGATATGTAGATTGTAGCAAATGTTGGTCATTATAAATGATGATTTATTGCAATCATTCAATTAATAGCACATGTGTTAGTTGGGTAGACCTTAAAACCTTTGACAAGTAGGTTCCAAATCCTTGGACATGCAGGTAAGTTCCACATTCCAAAAATTATTGAACATGTTTCAACAAGTAAGTTCCAAGTGGAACCTATGCTCACCCCTATTTGGGAACAAACGAATACATTTTTATTTTAATTCCTATTTCTATTCCAAAATTATTTTCTGGCTGCCGATCCACTCTAGGGAATAGAAAAAATTAACTAAAATACGCAAACAAATTTCTGCTCTATTTTTATATTGGAAAAAATTAGTAAAATGGAACCAATATAGTCATAAATCTTTAAGTGAAAATGCAATTGAGTTCTCCCAATCAAGCCTATTATAAAATATCTAACGCTAGTAGTCAAATCCTAATTTTTGAGTGAAAAACAAAAACAAAAACAAAAACAAAAACCATGTTTTGCCATAGCGACAAGAAGTCATGATCGTCCATCATCACAATGAAGAGGACACACGGTTAAAATTAGATTGCCGGTGGGGATAAGCAAAAATTTAATGCAATTATTGAGAGAAAAGGCCAACTCATTGTTATCTATCATCGTAATGAAGATGACACATAATCGATATTTGATAAATTTCTCATCAGTAAGATTCATGTTAATCAACCACCTGACTTGAATGATTCTCAATAGCTTAGTGGCCATATAAAAAAGACTATTTGTAGAGTTCTTAGTCAACCTCTTATTGACACTTAAATTTTGATGGGCCGTTTAATTATTCATTAAGTGAATAGAAACTTTCATATTTTTTTCCCTCTAAACAAAAAATAATTTTCATTAAATTGCATAGCATATAGACATTATGAGCATTTGCATTAGTAGTAATATAATTTTTAGGGAAAAAATGAATTACAAAATACTTTTTAAAAAAAAGAAAGAAGAAAATGAATAAAAAAAAGCGAGGCGGGCAGGGAGCACCCGGGCCCGGCGTCTTTCTTTTTCCTTCCTTTTCTTCTCGTCGCTTGGGCCGGCCTAGCCCATCTCCTTCCCTCTTTCTGGCCCGTGTTCCCTCCCCTTCCTTATTGCCTCCTCCCTCGCGCGCTTTTGCAGGGAAGGACGGACGAAACGACGAAGGTACACAAAGCCGGAGCATGTCTGCCCGGAGTTGGTGGTCGGGGTCAGGCCGCCAAGGCAGCTGGCGGTGGCAGGAACCATGCGCGCCTACCGGCCAAGTTTAAAAGAGAGGAAGCGTGTGTCTAGGTTGGGGGTTCCGAAGAGGGGGAGAAGGGACAAGAGAGGGCGAACGGAGAGTGGGGGATCCAAGCGACTGAGAGAGAGAGAGGTCCAAGCGACTGAGAGGGTAAGAAAGGGTGCCTCGGCCTCCCGTAGACCCGTCTGACGACCTTCCTGGCGACGTCCTCAAGCCGAACAGGTAGGCTCGGCTATGCTCGCGTTCTGTTTTGGGCGCTCCGGGCCGGAGCTCGCGGCCGACCGACTCGCGCGAACTCCGGCCCCGTCCATCCCTCCTTTGGTTGTTGTGTGTTTCGTTGTCTGTTTAGTGAGAGTCTCGGTTTGGGTTCGGGTCCCAATTGAGTTGGAAACCTCAGGATTCCCGAGCGCCCTTCACCCGTTCGACGAAATGTTTAAGTGAGATCTAGTTTTCGTCCTCTGATTTTTAGCCAAAATCGAGTGTCCCGAGTTGATTCGTTTTGCTGGGGTGTCGTTTTTGTGATTTGCTTTCCTGGGGCGTTGGTCGTTCGGTCGTTTCACTTCCCCTGCCACCGTCATCGTCTACATTGTTTTATATTTCATGCTTTGCAGCCCACAATGGCCGTCCGACGAGAAGAGGAAATCGGCAAGGGAGGCCTAATGACGGAGGCCTAATGACGATTGAATATGAACCATATGTGTTCATGTTTCGGAAATTTAGCATAGGAATCATTGGTTGAAGTTGTGGTCGGTTGGTTGTGAGGCGTAGGACAAAAGTTGATGTTCTGGAAATCGGAAGCCAAGCTTAGGGGATGACAGGAGGAAGAGTCGGGGAAGAAGAATATAGAAAAATAACAAAGAAAAGGGTAATGAAGAGAGAGAGAGAGAGAGAAGGGGAGAAAAATTAGATAAAAAAGGGAAGCGAGCATGAGTTTTGTGGATTCGGGCTCAGCGTGGGTTCAATGAGGTTGGGCTTGACTTGTTTGTTGAGAATCGGGCCCCCGTTTGTTTTTATTTAATTTTCTTAGGATTTCGGGCTTTGAGTTGGATGGGCTTGGATTGAATTGTGGGGCTATTCAGACACGTGGACTAGACTACAACCCATATTCAGACACGGCCCTAGGGCCAGCCCTTTGTCCCTATTTTCGGATAAAAATTAAAAATTAATTTTAATTTTTTTTTTTTAAATTCCGATTTTTTTTTTTAAAAATTTCTAAAAGTCATGAAAAAGCTTAAAAGTTAGCATTTTGAATAGTTTTCTCTTAAAAAGAAAAATCTTGAAAAGTTAAAACCCAATTGAATAAGGTTTTAGAGCTTCATCATAGGATTTTTTAATATTCTTTTTAGAGACAATGCTAGATTGTTGCTTGCAGTTTTCAATTCGATTACACTCGATTGCGCTATTTCAATATATCGATTGTTATTTTCTTAGAATAGTTAGGATGAACATTAAAATTTTCAATAGGCTACCTTGACACTTTGATTAGAAAACAGTCAAGTTTAAGTATTGAAAGGGCTCTAGTCAAAGAGCTAAGGTAATCAAGACTCCAATTCCAAAATCTCTAGTTGCACATGCATTAAGACAACACTTCCACGTCATAATTAAGGTTTCTAAACCAATTTCCCTCCTTCATGAGGGGCAAGTCACAACACATCTCCTTTTTAGTTTGAAGTGATTTCAATATTGATACCATAAATTTATCTACTGTGTCCTTTCAAATGTAAAATTTAGGCTATATTTGGATATACAACCAGTGCATAACATATTGTTGTAAGGTGCAAATAGGCACCCAAGATCTCTCTACCTAAAATCTAGAACACATATAATTGAGTAAAAAACATTTATGTATTCGATTTGGAATCGATTGTTCTTGACGCGAAATAGCAACAATCCAAAAATCAAGCGTTTTTCATCTATTACCCCTTATATCACTAGCTGAATGAGATTACCCCTCACTCTTAGGGTTTTGTAATGCTTACTATGTGAGGATAATTGTGTGTGTTAAGATTAAAGGAGAAACTTGAGCACTATATATAGATTTTTAAGCCCTAGACCCTCTCATAACAGGTCGAACTTTACTCAGCCTACACTAACCAACCCCATATTAGACTAATTAAGAATCCTGGTATCTCACTTTTATTAGATCAATATTGTAAAATAGTAAATTATAATATCAATTAATCAAAAACTTACATGCTCCCATTTATGCTATATTAATTAAAACTATATTGTATGTAAACACCTTTATATTGGTCTAGAAATAATTCTTAATAGTCAATTAATCCCAAAAAGCCTTAAACACAAAAATCATGGTGATAACTATATGTATATACATAGAACCTTTCATGGTCACTGGTATTTTTAACACTACTAATAAAGATTTAATATAGTAGTGTGGCAAATGAATTATATATCATAGAGAGTAGTACGGAATGTGTTTATCCCCTTTGTTAGTCAGCATTCTCTTTCCTTAAGTATTATAAAACCCAATGTGTTACTAGAAAATATGCTTATGGTTCCAAAGAGCCTAGATGGTTAAGCTTTCTTTACCTGTAAATTGACATATCTTTAAGGCTAATAACTAGATGCCCTTAGCCTTTACTCTAGGTTGACACTAAAAGTGAGTGGTTCCAGTTTCCTTACAAGTTCCACTTGAAACCTAGAATCTACCTTAAGTACAAGTTTCTCATTTTTTGAAATCTGAAACCTACTTGACGAAATTTAGAACCTGGAACTTACCCCGTCACAGGATCCAAGGTCCAATTATATGTGTGTGTGTGTGTGTGTGTGTGTGTATTTATTCATTTTTAGTGTTGAACAAAACGAAAATGGATGCAACAATAATGAACAAGCTTAGACATATTTGGCTTAGACATGTTTGGCTTCTTAAAAATGATGGAAGAGTTGCGAAAGAACTTCTTTAAAAAAAAAACACACACACACACACACACACACACACACAGAAACCCT
This sequence comes from Eucalyptus grandis x Eucalyptus urophylla, assembly GCA_028830015.1. Taxonomy (NCBI): domain Eukaryota; kingdom Viridiplantae; phylum Streptophyta; class Magnoliopsida; order Myrtales; family Myrtaceae; genus Eucalyptus; species Eucalyptus grandis x Eucalyptus urophylla. Next base: position 26,088,153 of record CM054199.1, read on the forward strand.
ATTGATTGTCAACTTCAAATTTTTCTAGCATTTGGATAATCATTCATCTATGAGTTCTCTATGGTTATTTCATTCATCCCACATTCTTTTAAGAGAAACCATAAGTTGTTTGCAACCACAATCATGAAAAAAGTAAAGGAAAGAGAATAAAGATGAATCTAGGTCCTTGTAAACTATCCAAACATCTTATTTAGAAAATACTTGCTCGAGGAAGAATGATAAAGCAATGGGAAGACAAAACAAATTTTCCTTCCTAAACCGATGGGTATCTCACTAAATTACATAATAAATCATGGGAAATGAACTTGAATTCATCTCTTGTTTGTCTTTACAAAGAGCTCACTAAATTGACCCATAAATGTGCAAGACTCAATTAAACAATTGGATAGAGTCCATTAGTGTTATGTTCCATGAATTTGATAATGGACTTCCTATAAGAACCAAAACGCATTGGTAAAGGGTAAAAAGAAAAGCAAAAGGCATAAACAATTTTAAGTTTAGGAATCCCGATCCGGTTCCGATTGGAAAACTTGATCAACATATGCTTAGACCCCTTAAGACTTCTATTATTGTTGATAAATAACACCGTAAAGTTATTGTCACAATACAACTATATGGGTCTATTCACAAAATTAAATAGGGTCAAATCATTAGATGTTTCAAAGCCAAATAACATGAGTAGCAGTTGAAAAGCACATTACAAACTTTGCTTACATGGTAGGGGATGATATAGATTTCTATTTCTCACTTTTCCATGATACACCTCCTACTAACATTAAAATGTATCATATTATCGACTTCATATTATCTTGATAGCCAACAAAGTCTGCATTCGAATATCCTATTAGCTATGAGTCTTATATATATCAGCATATAATCCCTTTGTCCTCTTTAAGTACCTCAAAACCTTCTTGGCAACAATCTAGTAATTTTGTCATAGATTTAACAATAGCCTAAATCATGTTGCAAAAGCAATGTTCGGTCTAATGTAAACTTGAGCATATGTGATATTTTAAGTGTGCTAATATAAGGTACATCATTTATTTGAGCTTTCTCAAAATCTAAATGAGGACATTGTGAGAGATTCAATTTATCACCCTTAATGACGTGCAATTCATGGCTTACAATGCTGCATATTGAATCTTTCCAAAATATGATAAATATACACCCTTTAAATAAACCAAATATATAGTGAGAACAATTACTATGTGTCACGACCAAATTTTCGGGGTGTGAACCACCTAGGGTTTGGCTAAAGGATTGTTAAGCCTAGACTTAACTTGGGCTCTCCCAATTCCATACCAATTCGCGACTTTGGTTTAAGTTTTTAACATACAATTGATTTTATCTAGGAGTCGCCACTAATCTTTTTTTGGTGGGTCGATTAGAAACCCAAGTAAAGTAACGAGAGTTTTACTTTACTCCTACGAACCAGAGATTATGGGTACGAGGACTTGGTTACACTAGATTCCTCTAATGCCCTTTCGGTACCTTTCTTTTTATTTTGAAAAATGTTCCGCAAGTGGTTTGGATTGATTTTAAATTTGTTCCCTAACATGTGAGGTGTTCGTGCAGGTGCGCAAACCACCAATTTAACACCCAATAAAGCAATTAAATAATGTAGGACTTACCTCAAAGTAACAAAAGCATTTGCAGTGTTAAATTAAAATCCACATCAACAATCCTAAATATGGTTTCTAATTAACAAGCAATCACTCAATTTTCGCTTTCACTTTTTAACGAGACTATAGTCCATATGCAATGCAATGCTTTTAATCTAATATGAAATGATATGGCATGGCAACATGTCCTAAACTATATGAATGAATATAAATGCAATGATTTCTTAATGAACATGCAATAATTAAATATCCAATCAAAAGTAACCGGAATGGCTTAATTCTAATGACATGTGATGCAATGCAATGACGTACAAAATTATTTTAACTAAAATGACATGCAACATGTAATTTAATATGTGAGCTATATGTCATGTGACATTTATTAAATGACCTAATCTAATGATGGCAATTTCTAATTAAATGAGCCTAACAACAATCACTAAAGGACGTGCATTTTATGGACCTAATTCTATATGACGTGCACATGATTTTTTATTCTAAAAATGCAATCTAACCTAGAAATTGCAACTAATTTATCCTAAGACAAATTTTATGAAATTTGAAATTTAAGAAAAAAATGATCCTAAACCGTTGAAAAATATTCAAGGCGGGTGGTTTATTATCATGAATCTTTGAAAGAAGTGTTGGAGAAATCTTCTTGAAGTGTTTTGAAGTTGACAAAACGTTTCTATCAGTCTAGTCTGAAGGCTTGCAGACTCTGCTATTTAAAGTCTGAAGACCTCCGGACAGCCAGACTCAAGACTCAAAGTCTATCCTCATTGACAGTCTCTAATCCGTTGAAGAAATGTTATCCAGAACTGGATGTTTCGTTAATGATTTGACCTTATCAACTGGAGAAGATCTCGTGGTTGGGGAAGACATAATGGAGTCCTTTGATTGATCGAAGATTGACTCGATAAATTGAAGATCCAGTGATTGCCTAAATATTATTGGAATGTTTTACTTTTGGAAACTGAGATCCTGATTGTATGGGCGAACATGATTGATGGGCTATCAACACGTTCCTTTAATAGCTTGAACAATCTTCCTAATTGATTCCGTCCAACGGGTAGATTGGAGGAATTCCTTTGGTAAGTGCCAACGGGTATGATGGCATAAAGGAGTATATAAGGAAGACGGTCTTAGTTGTTCAAGGTGTGCGCGATAGAAGAATTCCAAAGTCTGAAGCTCCTTTTTGTTTAGACAATTCCTTTGAGCGAATACTTGTATACAAAAAAGAGTCTATATTTGTGAGAAATCTTGAGGAGGTGTGGTAGAACATCTACACTGTGGAATCAAGGCAAAGCTGTGCTGTAACTTCTCTTTTGTTTATAGTGGAATCCAGCCAATAGGCTGTCAGTGAAGAAGAGTGGACGTAGGCTTGATATAAGCCGAACCACTATAATCCGCGTGTTCAATTTTCTCTTCTCTCAGTCTTACTTTGATTATCGTTTGTCTCAAATCCATCAACTGTCTAGTATTGTGCAATTGTTGAAGAAAAATCTTTTATATACCTATTCACCCCCTCTAGGTACTCATACTAGCACTATCAATTGGTATCAGAGCCTGTGTACTTACTTTATTTGAAGTGTTTTACTTCGTAGTAAAAGATCCATGGTTAGTATGCTAGCACCGAGGCTGATGGAAGGGCAAAGCAATACCAGACCACCTTACTTTGATGGAAATGATTACAACATCTGGAAGAACAAGATGAAAGCTTTCCTACGATCAAAGGATCCTCTAGAATGGGACGTTGTAGAAAAATGAATTACTCCTATCACTGCATCAGTCTCTGAAAGAGGAAAAGAAACTGATGAGACCAACGGAATGACTCAGGAAGAGATAATCAAGAGACAAGCACTCGATGCAAAAGCAATTTACTCCTTATATTGTGCTTTGTCACCAACTGAATATAATATAATATCTTTTTGTGTTACAGCAAAAGAAGTTTGGGACAGATTGCATATCAGCTATGAAGGAACAGATCGAGTGAAGGAAACAAGAATCAACATTCTTCTCGGTCAATACAAAGCCTTCAGAATGAAACCAGGAGAACCTATAACTGAAATGTTTAGTCGTTTTACAGATATTGTGAATGGTCTTGAAAATCAAGGTCAACCAACTTCTGATCCCATGAAGGTAAACAAGCTACTGCGTGGACTCTCCAAGGATTAGAATCACATAAAGACTTCGATAAGAGAGACACAAAGAATTATGCCACTATCTGTCGACGAGCTGATTGGAACTCTTCAGTCTTATGAAGCGGAACGGATCAATGAAGATGAAGATCCAAAAGGTAAGAAATCCATTGCATTAAAATCAATTGATGATTCTGATGATACAGATTCTGAAGATGATATGGACGATGAGGAGCTTGCTCTCATGATAAGAAGATTAAGAAAAAGGAAGAAGGTTCAACTCAAAGAAACAAAGCTTTCAAAGACAGCAGACCAAGTCTGTTGATGATGAGGAACCAAACAAAGATGTAGTCTGCTTTGAATGTAAGAAAAAGGGACACATCAGACCCAACTGTCCTCTTCTGAAGAAGAAGAGAGGAAAAGATGAAAAATTTCGAAAAGCTCTCAAAGCCGAAACCTGGAGTGATACAAAGTGTGAAGAAAGTGATAATGAATATGCCAATCTATGTCTGATAGCACAATCAGACTCAGACTCTGGATCAGACTTAGACAGTGAATTTGAGGCAAGTAATTTTAAAATTCCTGTCAAAGTTTCTAAATACATTGATGAACTGTGTTTTAGTCTTAAGACTTCTCTCAAAAGAATTTCCGAACTGAAAAAGGAAAACTCAGCTCTAAAACAAAAGGAAAATGTTTTAGTAGAAAGAGTTAAAAGTCTAGACTTGACTGTTTCCACTCTTAAAGAAAATGAAGATAATCTTTTAAAAGAAAATGCTCTTTTAAAAACAGACTTATCAAATATTTCAAAGAAATTTTCAATAGGGTCTGAAAAACTTGAAAAAATTCTTTCAGCTCAAAGACCTCACTTCAATAAGTCTAGTCTAGGTATGACAGCAGAAACAATTCCCTTGATTGATTTTCCTAAAGTAAAAGAAAGAATTAAGAAAAGACTCTCGAGAGAGGCTTACAAAAATCATTTCAAGAAATTTTTTGTAAAATCTGTAGGTAGAAATGCTCTCAAATGTTCAAAGTGCAACAGTCCGGATCACTTTGAAAAAGAGTGTTTTATGGTTTGGAAACCTATTAAGAAAATATGGGCTAATACTGCTTATGTTACTAACACCAAAGGACCCAAGAAAGTTTGGGTACCAAAGAAAGCTTGAGACTTTATTTTGAATGCAGGTCACCGTCAAGAAAAATGTAAAGTGGTATCTTGACATTGGATGCTCAAGACACATGACAAGAGACTCAAATTGTTTTATAAAGCTTGCTCAAGTAAATGGTGGAAAAGTTTCATTTGAAGGAAACAACAAAAGAAGTATTGTGGGATTTAGAACTGTGAAAATTGGAAATCTCACAATAAGTAATGTTCCCTTAGTGGAAGGACTCAATTACAATCTTCTCAGCATTAGTCAATTGTGTGATACTGTTTCAAGATCTTCTTTCAAGAAGGAATATGTTCTGGAATCAGTAAAGACTCTACTCAGTCTTTCATGGGTCGAAGACATGGAAACATCTATCTTCTGGATGTGAAACCAAATGAATCGCAATGTTTTATCTCAATTCAAGACGAAGCAAGCTTATGGCACAAAAAGCTTGGTCATGTCAACATGAAGCAATTAGCCAAAATCTCATCAAAGCAGCTTGTTCGAGGACTACCCAAATTACCTTATCAAAAGACTGATCCATGCACTCCATGTATTCTGGGAAAGCAGGTAAGAAATTCATTTAAGCCAATAAATCATGTCTCTACTAATCATGTACTACAGTTGCTGCATATGGATCTCTTCGGACCAACCAGAACACAGAGTATTGGAGGTAAGAAATATTGCCTAGTAATTGTGGACGATTACTCCCGTTTTACTTGGGTATATTTCCTTGCAAGTAAGTCCGAAACCTTCTCGTATTTTGAAAAGTTTGCTAAAAAGGTTCAAAATGAAAAAGGATGTGTTATCTCAAGTATAAGAACATATCATGGAGGTGAATTTGAAAATCAAGATTTTACAAAATTTTGTGATGAATCTGGCTTTAATCATGTGTTCTCCTCTCCATATACTCCTCAGCAAAATGGAGTTGTGGAAAGAAAGAACAGATCTCTTCAATAAATGGCTAGAACTCTTTTAATTGAAAGTAAGATTTCTTCACGATTTTGGGCTGAAGCTGTTTCAACAGCATGCTATATCATCAATAGAGTCTTCTTAAGACCTATTCTAGAGAAAACCCCTTATGAGTTATTCAAAGATAAGAAGCCTATTGTTTCATACTTTCATGTATTCGGTTGCAAATGTTTTATATTGAAAAATGCAAAAGATCGAGTTAGTAAGTTTGAAGAAAGATCAGATGAAGGTATCTTCCTTGGATATTCTACATCAAGCAAAGCCTTCAGAGTCTATAACAAGAAGAGCTAGTTTGTAGAGGAGTCAATGAATGTCAAATTTCAAGACTCAACGCAAGATGAATCAAGTCAGACTCATCAAGAAGAGTCTGAACCGGCTACAGACCTTCCAAAGCTTACAACTCAAGAAGCATCTCAGACTCTGGAAAACCAGCATCAGGTTGTTCGTGAAGATCCAAACAAAGAGAGAGGTCATCAACCAGACAAATCAACAAGTAACTGGAAGCATAAGTCCAGTCATCCCAAAGATCTTATTATCGGCGAAATTAATGAAGGAATTCACACCAGATCAAAAAGGGGAGAAGAGTCTAGTGCTGTAGCTCTCGTTTCTGAAATTGAACCAAAGAGCATAGAAGAAGCTTTATCTGATGAAAGCTGGATTGAAGCTATGCAAGAAGAGCTCAGACAGTTCAACATTAATGATGTCTGGGAATTGACATCCAAACCAAAAGGTAAAACTGTTATTGGAGCTAAATGGGTGTTCAGAAACAAGATGAATGAGAAAGGAAAAGTCGTACGAAACAAAGCAAGACTCGTGGCCAAGGGATATACGCAAGAAGAAGGAATAGACTATGATGAGACTTACGCACCAGTAGCAAGGTTAGAAGCTATTCGACTATTACTTGCGTTTGCTTGTTATAAGAATTTCAGGTTATTTCAAATGGACGTCAAAAGCGATTTCCTAAATGGATTTATCCATGAGGAAGTTTATGTGGAACAACCACCAGGGTTTGAAGACCCAAAGAAGCCAGACTCAGTCTTCAGACTGAAAAAGGCTTTGTATGGTTTAAAGCAAGCACCTCGAGCTTGGTATGACATATTAAGTAAGTTCTTAATACAAAATGGTTTTGTCAAAGGTAAAGTAGATACGACTTTATTTATCAAAAAGGAAAACAAAAGTTTCTTACTTGTTCAAATATATGTGGATGACATTATTTTTGGATCCTCTAATGAAAATCTGTGCAAGAAATTTTCTAAGTCTATGCAAGATGAGTTTGAAATGAGTATGATGGGAGAGCTAACATTCTTTCTTGGTCTTCAAGTAAAACAATTGAAGGAAGGAACTTTTATTTATCAAGAAAAATATGTTAATGATCTTGTCAAAAGGTTTGGACTGGAAAAATGCAAAAAGACCGACATACCGATGTCAAGTTCTTTGAAGATAGACAAAGATGAAGAAGGGAAGAAAGTTGATCAAAAGCTGTACAGGAGCATCATTGGTTCACTCATTTATCTTACTGCTTCTAGACCTGACATCTTGTTGAGTGTTTGCATCTGTGCTAGGTTTCAATCAGATCCTAGAGAATCCCATCTCAGTGCTGCAAAACGCATCATTAAATACGTTGCTTCATCATCAGGCATCGGTCTTTGGTATCTTAAGAAGGGAGACTTTAATCTTCTTGGGATATTCAGACGCAGATCTGGCCGGTTGCAGAGTTGATAGAAAGAGCACTTTGGGAACTTGCCAGTTGCTTGGAAGCAGGACAGTGTCTTGGTTTTCAAGGAAACAAAGCACTGTGTCTCTTTCAACAACAGAAGCAGAGTATGTAGCCCTTGGAAGCTGCTGTTCGCAAATTCTATGGATAAAACAACAGCTAAGAGACTTTGAAATTGAAGACTCATGCACGGAGATTAATTGCGACAACACCAGCGCTATCAATCTCACCAAAAATCCAATTCTCCACTCAAGAGCAAAGCATATAGAGATTCGACATCACTTTATTAGAGACCATGTTCAAAATGGAGATGTTTCAATTCAATTTGTTGACTCAAAGAACCAACTAGCGGATATATTCACAAAGCCTTTGGAGAAAAATCAATTTGAATCTATCCGTTCCAGACTCAACATTTTGAGATATGAGGATATCAAAGTCTAAAGACTTTCAGACTCAGACTTACAAGACTTTATCTTTAAGATAGTCTTGGTACAATCGTTAGACTGTAAGTCTTTCTCTCTTGAATCTCATCTTGAAAAGGTACGATCGTCAGACTGTGTTTAAATTGTTGCTATATTTAATTGGCGTAATTATTGCATCGTTTCATTTTCAAAAAAGAAGTTATTTTTGGAAATAGCTATTTTTACGGAAAAAGACAGTTATTTTGAAAAGGCATTTTTTTTTATTTCCTTTGTGACGGTTCGTGTATCCCTCTTTTTAACCGATCGTGCACTGTCGATTCCTCTTCACTTTTCTCTCAAAAACCCTAGAAAGCATCGATCCTCCATTCCCGTTTGTCTTCTTTGTTTAAATCTTCAAAAAGTTGTCATCTTTCCTGGGAAAGTCAAGCAAGGAATCTTCAAAAAACTGAGAAAGAAGTCATCTTCAAGAAAGTCTTCGAGAATCGCAAGCAGGGGACCACGGCGAATGAATGAGGGGCCTACGCACTTTGATCTTACTGAAGAAGAAGTGACTCCAGAACAGCAAGCGAGCCCACAACATTCTCAGCAGCGTCATTCTCCTCCATCTAGTCCTCAAGGCGTTGATCATCAACAACAGGAAGAAATCATCGAGGATGTAGACCCTGTAAGAGTTCAAAAGCCCGCTTATATTTACCAGTTATATCGTGCCTTAAAAGGAATTCGTACTCCTTTGAACTACATTGATGATTTTCTTAAAGACAAAGGACATGGGAATGAATATATCTTTCTGAGAAAAATAGAAAGTTTGGGAATTGCTCGAAAAGGGGTGGCTGAGGAAACCCTTGCAAATATCCCAAGTGATCCTCGTGACTGGGGGCCGAATCCTGTAGATGGGAATGATGATGACAAATTGTATAGTCAATTTCAACCGAAAATGGGTGTTGCAGTTGAAAATCAAGGAAAAATGGGAGATTTGTTCAGATCAAAGGAGAAAAAAGATCTATACTCGAAATTGCTGAAACGTGGGGTAATAAACCCTAGGAGTGTGGATTTTGATTTTCTGGATGTTGTGAATATGAACTTGAGGGAAAAGTTCAGTTATCTTCAACTTGAAAAGTTCTGCTCTGACACTACAGAGGCCTATGCTGAATTAACTGCATACTTCTATTCAAATCTTAGCTTTTTGGATGCGAATAGATTCTCTTTCAGCGTTAAAGACGAAGACTATGTTGTGGATATGAATATGCTGGCAGATGTGTTAGAAGTTGAAAGAGAAAGATATCAATCAATCAAAGTTTCCATTGCTCGGGCCACACTTGAACTGGTGAAGGACATAAGAATAGATGAAAAGATTACCTACTTAAGGATGGGTGCATTCAACATCTTGCTTTACAAGATTGTGATTAATTGCCTCCGACTGAAATCAACTTCCAAGACTGATGTTTCAAGTTCAGAGGCCAAGCTGATGTATGCCATTCTCTTTGGAAAAAGGTTTTATCTCCCTCACACTGTTATGTTTCACATGTATAGAGCAATGATGAAGGACAGAGGTCAACTCCCTTATCCAAGCCTTGTTACGAAGTTATTCAGACATCTGAATATTCAGCCTCCACAAATCTTTTGTGTTTGACCATGCGATCATATGGTGGTAGGACTGAAAATGGTGACCAAAATGCGTCTGAAGGAACTGAGCAAAAAGTTGGAGAAATTCAAGGAGAAGACTCTTGCCAAATCTCATCAAATCTCTTCTGCAGCTAAAAGAAAAGGGAAGGAGCCCATGGTTGCTCCATCCAAGAGAAGAAGAGCTCTCCTCGTTGAGGATGAAGATGATGAGGAAGACATCACCATCTCTGCATTGGCTTTGAAGAATTTAAGTCGTCCTGTTCCACAGAAAAAATCGGAACAAATGACAAAAGAAGCAGAGGAGAAGGAAGAAGAAGAAAGAGAAGCTGAAAAAGAAGCAGAGGAGGAAAGACCTAAAGAAGAAAGAAGAGAAGAAGGAGAACCTGAGGAACACTCTTCTCCACATGAAGGCATGGAAACAGGGGGAGATCAGGAGAAATGAGTGAAGTCTTCATATCCTGATGCAAGTGAAGGAGTCAGTCGCTCACCAGCAGACCCAGAGGATGTTTATGCCTCTCAATTTCCAGAGGAAGGTCATGAAGTTTCATCGCCAAACCTGTGAGATTATGTTGATCTACCATTGTCTGCATTTACTCCATCAGATCGAGCCGAAGCAAGTACTCAGACTGATAATGGAGCAGATTTTTGCAGAATTATGGATATTCTCTTGGAGATGCGAGGTCAAATTTATGTCTTGGGATGCGAAGTTCAAAGCTTGAAGAATGAAGGTCAAGCTTCTTCCTGTTCATTGAATGATAAGATGCAAGCCCTCTCTGTTCAGAATCAGGCCAATGCCAAGAGTGAGGAGATTGCATAACTAAAGGAAGACTTTAAAAGGCTGGAAGGCATCGTTCAGTCTATGGAAGATTTCCAGCTTGTCCGCGTTCCCAAGCAATCTTAACTTCATCTCATCATTTTTAATGATGACAAAAAGGGGGAGAGATGCAAGATTTGAACAAAAACTTTCAATCATTAAACTTTTAATTGTTTGTTGGATTGTTTTGTTGTTTGAACTCTATTTGACTTTGTTTTGTGTCTGAATGAGAACTGAACTAGACTTGGACTTGACTGCTTCTATTAACTAATATTGATATCTTATGGATGGCTTCATCATATACAAGACTAACCTATTTTCTGTGGTTGCAGATTCTAGTGTTATTCTTTTAGCCATTTATTTCTATAAGATATGCATATGTGTTTGAGAAATGTTTTGCAGGTCAAAGATATCCAAATCTGCAGGAAAGTTTTGTCACCATCAAAAAGGGGGAGATTGTTGGAGAAATCTTCTTGAAGTGTTTTGAAGTTGACAAAACATTTCTATCAGTCTAGTCTGAAGGCTTGCAGACTATGCTATTTAAAGTCTGAAGACCTCCGGACAGCCAGACTCAAGATTCAAAGTCTATCCTCATTGACAGTCTCTAATCCGTTGAAGAAAGGTTATCCAGAATTGGATGTTTCGTTAAGGATTTGACCTTATCAACTGGAGAAGATCTCGTGGTTGGAGAAGACATAACGGAGTCCTTTGATTGATCGAAGATTGACTCGATAAATTGAAGATCCGGTGATTGCCTAAATATTATTGGAAGGTTCTACTTTTGGAAACCGAGATCCTGATTGTATGGGTGAACAGGATTGATGGGTTATCAACACGTTCCTTTAATAGTTTGAACAATCTTCCTAATCGATTCCGTCCAAAGGGTAGATTGGAGGAATTCCTTTGGTAAGTGCCAACGGGTATGATGGCATAAAGGAGTATATAAGGAAGACGGTCTTAGTTGTTCAAGGTGTGCGCGATAGAAGAATTCCAAAGTCTGAAGCTCTTTTTTGTTTAGACAATTCCTTTGAGCGAATACTTGTATACAAAAGAGAGTCTATATTTGTGAGAAATCTTGAGGAGGTGTGGTAGAACATCTACACTGTGGAATCAAGGCAAAGCTGTGCTGTAACTTCTCTTTTGTTCATAGTGGAATCCAGCCAATAGGCTGTCAGTGAAGAAGAGTGGACATAGGCTTGATATAAGCCGAATCACTATAATCCGCGTGTTCAATTTTCTCTTCTCTCAGTCTTACTTTGATTATCGTTTGTCTCAAATCCATCAACTGTCTAGTATTGTGCAATTGTTGAAGAAAAATCTTTTATATACCTATTCACCCCCCTCTAGGTACTCATATTAGCAATATCAAGAAGTACACCCACCAAATGTCAAAACTTGGCACGAGCGAGTGTACCTTTTGTAACTCATATCAAGTTTTGGCACTCTAAATTTATCTTAAAGCCAAATGTGTGTCTACTTCATGATGATGATTCGTGACCATGTGTTTACTCTCTTTCCATAATGTCATGAACTTTTTTCTTTTCCCCACATGCAACAGATGGTCATACTAAAAAGAAAAACATGTCATAATTGATAAATAGGTAAGACTTTGGGCAAGAGTTGCAACAAGTCAACTCCACTTGGTGAGAAGCATCGGAGTGAGAGAATACTATTTAGGCACCCCACAACCTTCGCCAATACCAAGTTTGTCCCAGCCATAAAGGCTTCATCCTATCACTCTTTCCTTCCTCTGACTTTCCTCCTCCTCACTCTCAAGTTCATCTCTTCATGGTTAAAGCAACCCAAGTAGCACTGATACTGACACGCAACACGCGACAATGATACGATACAACATGCCGACATGTCATTTATCAAAAAATAAAAAATCCCGATACAGTAGAACACATTATATATTAAATATATATTTTTATAAATACATGATAAATGATCATTTTTATGATTAATTTATATCAAAATGATTATTTTAATCAAATTAATTTGATATAAATTCACAAATAAATAAATAATCAAAAACATTAATCCACTATTTGTTAATATCATTCATTATTTCAATTGACAAATTTAATTCCATTCCAATAGTCCATAAAACTTGGAGGAAAAGAAAAACAATTATTACTCTAAACTCACATATTAGAACGTGTCGGAAGAAGAGAAAAATAAATAAATTTATGGGCTGAATTTGGTCTCACGGGCAAACTTATAAGAGAAAAGAAGATTAGATTTTTCTTATTCCCTAATATATTATTTTTATTTTTTACATATTTATATTTTGTAGTTTGTTGAAAAATTTTAGAATTGGCCCCGTGTGTGTCAAAATTCCGAACTCGCATGTCTAAATTCTAGACTCATGTGTTAAATAGTGTCGAGAGAGTTAATCATGTGTCGGATTTTTTGACACCCATTAACCGAGTATCGAAAAATGTTGGACACGTGTTGGAATATCTGACTCTAACACGACACAAAACCTCCCGAAAAGTGTCAATGCTTCCTCAAAAGCAACCCAAAAACCTCCCTCCGAGTCCGCCGTCCATTCCCATCCTAGGGCACCTCCACCACATGAAACTCTTCCTCCACCAAATACTCTACTCTCTCTCTCTCCCAATCTTACGGCCCCATCTTCTCTCTCCACTTCGCCTCCTGCCAAGTGGTCATCGTCTCGTCGGCCAAAGTGGCCGAGGACTGCTGCAGTAAGAACGGCATCGTCCTTGCCAACAGCCCCTCCACCGTCGCCGGTGGGCACATTGGGTACGACAACACGAACCTTGTCTTCGCCTCCTACGGCGAACAATGGCGCAATCTCTGCCGCTTTTGCACCCTTGAGATCTTTTCCTCAGCCTGTCTCAACTCCTTTCTGCCCATTCGGAGGGATGAAATCAAGCGACTCCTGCTTAATCTCAACCTCATCATCTGGCGACGACTTCACTAAGGTGGAGCTAAAACCAATGTTCTTGGAGATGACATTCAACATCGTTGTAAGGATGCTGACTGGGAAGAATTATTTTGGGGAAGATGTGACCAATGCCGAGGAGGCAACGGTGCTTCGCGAGGTCATGTCTGAAATTATCGAGTATGTTTTCTGTGCGTATCCAGGGGACTACTTGAGTATTTTGAGGTTGGTCTTTAGAAATTATGAGAAGAAAGTGTCTAGGTTGAGCAAGAGATCGGACGAGCTGTTATAGAATTTGTTTGAAGAGCACAGAAATAGTCCCAAGAAAGCAGGTCGTGAAGAGAGAAGGGAAACCGTGCTATATCATTTGCTTTCGTTGCAAGAGAAGCAGACCGAATTTCACACGGATGAGATCATCAAAGACCTTATAATGGTACGTAGAAATTCGACAATTTTTTGCATCTCATCGTTGTCATGGAATTCGACAATCTAAACTTGTTGTTTTTAATCCATAGAAAATGTTTTCAGTATATTGATTAGTTTTTCATCATTCAAATAATGAAAATGTCTGAAAACAATCTTTCAAATACATTTTTCTTTCAAACAAACTAATCTATATGAAAGTGTCATGTTTCGTGCACCACGAGGACATGCTCTATTGGTAAACTATGATAATATCAAGGGTATTTGGGTCACCACGCATCTACGATTGGTGTCCCTGTTTTATATAAGATAAGCAACAGATTATGATAAGAAGAAAGCAAGTCCGTAGTTGTAAAAAAAAAAAGAAAAAAAAAAGAGGGAAGTTTTTGCATTTTCACTTAAATTCCATTAAGCGGACTACGAGAATGGACATCTCTCCTATTAAAGGCCCTATTGAGTGGTTGAACTTCCGAACGCCTATATCATACTCTATAGCGTCATGAAATTGGTGCCCTTTCACATTCTTTCTTTCTTTTTTTCTGTTTTGACGGGCTCCTGATTCTTCTGTCTAGATTACAAGACCAACACTGTATAAAGGCGAAAAAGGAATAATACTGTATTGGAAGATAATGCGCGTTGTGTTTATATTTTCAAGAACCCACTTCGTTTACTAAAAACATTGAGATTTTTCAGAGAAAAGAAAGGCGCCAACTTGATGAATGAAGCACATAAATAAATGTGCACATTTTGACAGAAAATTATAGTGATGAGGAAAATACCGCTTGGGTAAAAGTCGGTGCCTTTTTATGCAATACTTGCAAATTTGGGCCAAAATTATCTTTCGAGTGAAAATTGATGTCGTTCCATGCGAAAGTTAGGACCAGAGGTTGCCTTGGAGACTAGAAGCGGTAAATTTTTGCAAAAAAAATCGAAAAAATATAAATTGGGAAGTAGTTGATACAATTATGATGTTAGAAAAATTATATGTGGGTTGTTTCCAATGAAATTATTTGGAGCAAGAATTGATATTGAGAAGTTTAGTGAGAGGAACAACTTTTGGCTGTGGTGCATTAAGACATGTGCCATATTCATAACGCAGGGTTTGGCGAAAGCATTGAATGGGAAAAATAAATTGTCAGAAACATGAAAGAGGCTGATAAGGTAGATAACGAGACTTATCCAAAACATTTTAACCATTTTCGTACAAGTTTGTCCGCCATAATACCATTTAAGTGTCTAAGACGTCCTTAGCAATGGATTATTTATTTTTGGTACAAACACATAAGACAAGGACTGATAGCAATATCTTGGCTCCCGCTCAATGCTCAGCAATCCTCGCCATGATTCCGTGGGCTTTGTACATGGCTTCCAATGGCAACGGCTTAGGCGTATTCATTCCTTCTTCACTTGTTCTTTTCCATTCAAAACACTGGATCAACGATCCCAAAGCCACATTGATCACCCGTTGGGCCATGTTTGCACCTGGACAGGCTCGCCTCCCAAGTCCAAATGACCATAGCTTGCATTGTCCATTATCTTCATTTTCAAATCTTTCGGGTCTGAAACTTTTCGGATCATCCCACAACTTCGGATCCCTGTGAATGCTCCATATATTGATGAATACTATGGTTTGACTAGGTACATCATAACCGCCTATGATGCAATCCTCTGATGACATGTGTGGAACTAGAAGTGGTGCCGGTGGTTTCAAACGTAGAGTTTCTAATACAATGTTTTGGAGAAAAGGAAGTTTTGCAATGTCCGTCTCCTCTATCAAGCGTTCTTGACCAATCACATTATCCAACTCCTCAATAGCTCTTTTTAAGGAATGCGGATGACTAATTAAAAGGGACATTGCCCTTGCCATTGTCGAAGCAGAAGTATCGGTGCCTGCTATAAGCATGACCTATAGAAGAATATAGAGCAAAAACAAATTGTCATTACATTGTTGAAATGGAAGAAATGATAAAAGAGTAATAATTCAAACATTAATATCAGAGAAATCTTACTGCAATCCATAAGTTATTAGATCGGCTATTATAAATGACTTCAAAATTAACAATTGTTTACAATTTAATATGTATATCCGCATAAATGGGTGAGTAATAGGCCAGAACTTTTGTTTACTTCAAGAAGGAAATCCAGTTTTCTGTACAATGAGATTATTGTGTCCAAGGAACTTGAGAGAATTCAATTTTACTCATTACCTCATAACCATTTTCCTCTAATTTCATAAATATACTAACTTTCATTTTGAGTGAGGCAATAGATAGAGAGACTTTTTATATTGCTATTCTGAATAGTTAACAGAAAACAAATATATCCATGATTTCAATCTCAACCTTTTCCTGGAAAAAATTCAGTTAAACCTATCAATTACTTAAGTCGAATCATAATTATATGCTGAACTTAATGCAAAAGATGATCGACAACATAAGAGATCTATGAAATCGTTCAAATTTAGGTAGACTTGTTTTCTTACTTTTAACTATTTGAGATTGCAATATTTGGATCTATAGATATATCTACACAATGTTATGTGTTGGTTTTTACACACGCTCTTTGCTCCTTTTTCTAATTTGAGAGCAGGGAAACCTACACTTTCGTAAAACCTAAAACATTCGTCCATTGATATCTCTTTGATTATAATTATGTAAAGAACGAGTTAATTGATCACAACAAGAATTTACATCTTTTTAAACAGATGTTTAATGTCAGAATCAACTTGCAATATTCATTCTCAAGAAAACTATCACTGTCAATGAATGTACTCACGAGTTTCTAAGGTGTTCAATGTTAGGACATGCTGTCTAAGAGAGAACAGATTCAGCGATCTAGATACTAAATTGTCAAACTACTATGATGCGCAATCAAATACTTTTTTACGTATTTGTTTTGTTCTCTAAGGGTTGGTAATATTAAGATGGTGCATATTAAATGGAGTAGCCTAACAAAATCGTCCATGTCAACGATTCCATAGTGAGGATGTGATGCAATAGATACAGGATTTTTTTGGATAATTTTCCGATTGATTTACCATAGGACCATAATTAATTTTGTATTTTGTAAGACAATGGATGATCCAGTTTATATGTATGCAGTATTCCATGATGAGGATGAGATGCGAAAGATCGTCCAATTTCTACGTACCAATAGTAGCCCTTTGATGATCTCATCAGTGTAAAACTCGGGCTGCTTCTCTTGCAACAAAAGCAAATGATCCAGCACGGTCTCCCTACTCTCTCCACCACATCTTTTTCTGCGACTATTTCTCTGTTCTTCAATCAGATTCTGAAACAACTCGTCCGATCTTTTGCGCAACCAAGTCACCCTCTTCTCATAATTCCTAAAGAACAACCTCAAGATACTCAAGTAATCCCCTGGATACGCACTAACAGCATATTCCACAATTTCAGACATGATCTCGCGAAACACCTTCGCCTCCTCGGCATCGGTCACATCTTCCCCATAATACCTCTTCCCAGTCAACATCCTCATAACGATGTTGAATGTCATCTCCCAGAAGATCGGTTTTAGTTCCACCTTAGTGAAGTCGTCCCCAGATGCTGAGGCTCTTTTGTTTAGATTAAGCTGGAGTCGCTTGATTTCATCCCTCCGAATGGGCAGAAAGGAGTTGAGACGGGCCGAGGAAAAGATCTCAAGAGTACAAACACGGCGGAGACTACGCCATTGTTCGCCGTACGAGGCAAAGACGACAATTGTGTTGTCATACCCAATGTGCCTGCCGGCGACAGTAGAGGGGCGGTTGGCGAGCGTGATGTCGTTCTTAGTACAGCATTCTTCGGCTGCCTCGGCCGACGAGATGACAACCACTCGGCGGTAGCCGAAGCGGAGAGAGAAGACGGGGCCGTAAGATTGGGAGAGGGAGTGGAGGGTTCGGTGGAGGGGGTGTTTCAGGATGTGGAGGTGGCCCAGGATGGGGATGGAAGGTGGGCTGGGCGGAAGGTTTTTCGGTTGCTTGAACCATGAAGAGAAGAGCTTGAGAGTGAGGAGTAGGAGGAAAGCTAGAGGAAGGGCAGTGCAGAGCGATGAAGTCTCCATGGTTGGGACAAACTTGGTATTGGGGAAAGGCTACGGTGTCCACGCTTCTTATATAGAAAATAGTTGCATGTTCCATGCT
Organism: Eucalyptus grandis x Eucalyptus urophylla; assembly: GCA_028830015.1. Lineage (NCBI taxonomy): Eukaryota > Viridiplantae > Streptophyta > Magnoliopsida > Myrtales > Myrtaceae > Eucalyptus > Eucalyptus grandis x Eucalyptus urophylla. The sequence goes on from CM054199.1 coordinate 26,106,075, forward strand.
GGTGACCCTAATATATATATATATATATATATATATATATATATATATATATCAATTGTCATGAACCATGAAGAAGAGACAGTTGACATTCGGCAAATTCGTCGGTAGTAATTAGATCCCAAACGATTTTGAGCCAAAATTACCAAATATATATATAATCTCAAACATGAGGAGAGAAAGCTCATCAATCGTCATCAACCACAAAAAGGAGATAGTTGACATTCGGCAAATTCATCGTTAGTAATTAGAATTTATCCCAAACAATTTTGACCCAAAATTTCTCAATTGTTTAGCCAGCGGGAAAATATAAGATTATTATAGGAATTTAAATTTAGTTTGAAATATTTTAATAGTAGAATTTCTGTTGATTTTTCATTGCGGCAGTTCAGTCGGGCTAGGTAAACTCATTCCATGCTCTTTGTAGTCCTAGATCTTCAAGTGAAAATGCAATTAAATTTTCAAGTTGAAGTCTAGCCCAAAATTTTCAATGTGGTAATTAAGTCAACCTATATGTCATGATCCGCAACGTGACGTGACAAAATGCCATCTTATTCCTTTGACTTTTCTTTCTTTTCTAGTTTTCTTTTCTTTTCTTTGTTCTTTCCTTTCCTTCTTTTTTTCATTGAGAGGTCCTTTTACTGTTGATCATCTTTAGCCTCTCAATTGCTCGCCTAAAGCTCCTCAGGTGCTCGTCCATCGCGCCGGCTACTAGCCAGAGCACGGAATGAGCTTACTTAACTTTGGGAAAAAGTCAGGGCTTACTTCACCGGGGCACACACGATGGGCGACGGTGGTTCTTGGCAGAGCTAGGGTTCGTTTTGCTGACCGATGCCGCTTACGCCACTATTGATAGAAAAGTAGAGAGCCGTCACCACATTGATGGTCGCAGCCATGCAACGAGATCTCATGACCCTCGCCTCAATGCATAAACACCCCTCACACAGAACACCGACGCATGGAAGGCCGTATAAAATGCAACTTTTAGACAAATTCAGGGTCTAACGTGCACCAAAAACAAGGATTACTTCAAGTTATCATCGATTTTTACGGAATTTGTCATGTTCCCGTGCGTCATCGGATGGAGCGTGCTTCTTAACAACCTGTCATTATCCCGTGATACGCCTCCATGAGTTCATGTCCCTGTATCATAAAAGATAAAAATAAATTATGACAAGAAGGATGCAAAGTGTACGGTTAAAAAAAAGAAAAGGAAAAAAAAAAGATAAGACTTGGCATTCTTTCTCTAGTTCCAGTCAAGGTACTCTAATAATGGACATCTAGCCTATAATTAAACATGTCAAACGGGTGGGTTGGGTCACGTCATAAATGATCCAACTTAAATTGATCTATTAACTCGTTCTTAACCCATTTGTCACTAAGGTAAATTTATTGACACATACCCAACCCAACTCGACCCATATTACTAAAATACTTCCATATTTAACTAAAAATAGAAAAATTGATTTCTTTTCATTTTTTTTAAAATATATATTGTTAAAAAACTCCCATAAAATTACAAACTTAATGGATAAATTATATATATATATATTAATTGAAGCTTCATTTATTTAATAAAAAATGTGGTATTTTTGAAAATAAGAATATTTTCCAGTGTTTGTTTAAACTTGAAAATAAATTAAAAAAAATTCTACTTGGTATAGAAAATTTGATTTTCTGTGCATTAATTTTAAGTACTTCTGTTTTTGTTTTTATTTTTAAATAGAATTTTTTTTCTTTATTTTTTCTTGTTCTTTTTCTTCTTTCTCCTTCTTCACCTGTCAATGTGATTGGGTGAGGATTGCTTGGTTTGGGTCGCTCATAAATGATATAACTTAAATTGACCCATTAACCTGTCCTTGACCCATTTGTCACTAAGGTAAATTTATTGACACATACCCAACTTGACTCGATCCATATTACTAAAATACTTCCATATTTAACTAAATATAGAAAATTTTGTTTCTTTTCATTTTTTAAGAAAAATTATATCGTTAAAAAAATCCCATAAAATTACAAAATTAATGGATAAATTTCATAATTTTTTTAAAAAAAATCGAAGCTTCATTTATTTCACGAAAAAAGTGGTATTTCTAAAAATGATAATATTTTCCAGTGTTTGGTTGAAACTTGAAAATAAATTAACAAAATTTTGCTTGGTATAGAAAATCCGATCTGTTTTTCTGTTCACTAATTTAAGTACTTTTGTTTTTATTTTTATTTTTAAATAGAATTTTTTTTCCTTTTCTTTTTCTTCTTTCTCCTTCTTCACCTGTCATGGCCAACCTCGCCATAGGTCGATGAGGCTCGAGCTCGCCCAATTCCAATGAGCCAAGCCTCGCTGGCTTTGGGGGAGGCTCCACCTCACTAAATCTAGCAAGGTTGAGCTCGCCTTGATGCCGATGATGCTTAGTCTCACTAGCGCTGAGGCTAGCAAGATTAGCTCACTAGATATGGTGAGATTGAGCTCGCCTTAGGCTAGTGAGGCATTGGCCTCACTTGATCGATGAGCTCCAGGCTCACCAGTGTGATTGGGTGAGGGCTACAACCTAACCTTCTCGGGAAGGGTCGGGCATCGGACTTAGTGGGGAAAAAAAAGTAAACAAAAGAAAAAGAATTAAAAATAAAATAAAATAAAAATTATTTAAAAAATCGAAAATTTAAAAAAAATGATAAAAACTGTTCAAAAAGAATGATATATCCTTAATGTGTTGACTCAACTAATAACCTTTATAAGTTAAATGGGTTGTAAATGGGTTTAAAGAAAACCCATTTATCATTAGACTTACATACAACTCAAACTCATTAACAACCCAATCATTAAAACTTAACTACCCCATATATGACATATCTTATTGGATATGGGTTCAAATTGGTTTTCAACCTATTTTGACACCTCTACCTATAATTGGCACTTTTGAGTGGTTGACCTTCTGACCAAATAGAGTATGCACTCTAGCATCATCAAACCGGTGGCATTCACCATGTTTTTATTTATGTTTTGACAAGCTTGTGATATGTTTGGATTACATAGCTAACTCTGTACTCAGGGCCTGAATTCAAGGCAAAAGAAATAAAAAGAGATACACTGCCTAAAAAGTTTTAAATTTATTATATGGATCGCAATTCAAGTTTGGACCTTCTAATTTAATTGATATAGCCATAAACTTTTTGACGATTTTCTTTTGTAATCCATCCAAAACAATTTAAAACGGAAATCCTAATGTGGCGGTTTAGTTAATAGTGGCTATTCTAACTGACATGCGCAACTCCACTCGAAATATTTTTTTTGTATTTTCCCTTTCTTTTATTTTTCTTTTCTTTTATTTTTTCCTTGTTTTATAACTACAAATGGTCTCCTTCTTCATACTCCCCTTGTAGAACTCGACTAGCAAGCGCTCCGTAGTCGATGATCTCACGACATTGGCCCTCCTGTTGAAGAGGCTGACCCTAAACTCCTCTTGGCAACAGAGGAAGGTGTCAAGGAGTTTCTAAATCTAGGCGACAGAGAGCAAGTTGCCAGTGGTGACGGTGGAAAGGTCGAGGGAGCGACCAACAATTTGCCTTTAGAAGGTCTTGAGCTGAAGCTCTTGGGCGTGGCCTCATGGTGGTGGGGCTGCATGGAGTGGGCGGCAACAGCCTAGTCGTGGTGGAGGCAGAAAATGGAACGGCTGACATGGGAGCCTAGTAATATAATGCGCGCGTCCTCTCACATGGAAGATTTCGCAAACTGCATTAAATCAAAACCGATTGAATTGAGCTTGGGTCGTGATTCCTCAAAGAAGAAACAACGATTTTGTAGAGAATTGAGCCAACGTAATCAGGTGGGTTCATCCAAAATTAGGGCTAAAAATAAAGTGGAGAGGGAGAGACCCGAACCTCCTACCTACGATCATCGCCTTCTCCACTGCCTCCATTCTCGAGGAGTCTATTGTCGCAATCAACCCTCCCTTCATCGTTCTTAGGCAAGGGCTGCGGCCTTCAGCAATAAAGTGAAAGCAAGCGAGGACACAACAACCAGTAAATTACGAGGGTCTCACCTAGGGCCCACACTATCGAATCATTAAAATAGAGTAAGCTCGCATATCCCAAATGCATACATGAATGTTTGGAATAGAGCTAGTGTACCGTGCCATCAATACAGCAATGGTAGTGGTGGAGTGACAAAGGGACAATAGTCACGTTCAAGTGGCAAAGCCAGTGCTAATGGCCATGATGGTGACATCTCAGATGCCAAACAGACTTAGGCCCATTTGATTCAGCATTTGGAAGGGGTTTTTAGGCTCTAAGGGGGTTTCACCAAATGCAAAGGTGTTTGGGTCAATTTTTTTTGGAGGAATTTTGTAAAATGCAATTACATTTTCAAATGACTCTAAGGGCCTTTCGCTCAAAATAGTTCTGGAGGTCCTACATCATGTGAGAGTTGCCCTTCCCAGCCCAGGTGAGGGTCCCTTGCCTGCGTTAAGCAAGGGCGACCCTCACTCGATGTCGGCAATGATAGTCCTCACTTGAGTCCAGCTTCCCTTTGCCATGGCCGACAAAGGTAAGAGAGAAGAAGAAAGAAGGAAAAAAAATTTAAAAGTAAAAGATGAAAATGCTCTATAGTTTAGGATAAGTGTGTCACACACATGCAAGTTTAGCATTTTTTGTATCACGAAGAAAAAATTTGGGATAAATGTGTCAAAATTTCCAAAGTTTAGGATTTTTGTGTCATAAAAAAAAAAGTTTGGAGTAAATTTTTTATACTAAGAAAAGTTTGGGGTTTTCTATAGCTTCCCCCCCTACCCCCACCCCCAAAAAAGACACAATTTCGAAGTCTTCTTAGCCTAGATATGATTATGAAAAAAAAGAAGTATAGTTTTCCAATTTTCAAATGGTCAAGTAAATGTGAAAACATTAACAAATCATTCGTGTTGATAACATGTCTCAAATTTAAACTAGTAAATAAAACTCAAATCAAGTAAGTTTTTTGTTTGAGTAACTATTCCTCCCAACTTCCTTCAAAGTTGATCACACAAACTCATAGCATATCTTCAAGTGTTTGTATCGTCCTTTCCAATTGGCCATCTGTCTATGGATGATAAGTTGTGTGTTACACTAAAGCTTCTTTCCCATGATGGTTTGAAGACTCCTCCGTATTAACTTATCATGCCGACAATTGCTTCAGGATCTCAACGGCGAGGTTTGAAGGGAGCTTGGGGTCATTGTCGACAGCGGTGAAGGAGAGACTCATGATGATCAGGCATGGGTTGAGAAGAAGAGCAAACCCAAAATGGAAATGATCTGTCCAGGTTGAGTCATGCAAGTGCGGGTGCTCTCCGTGCCTCCCGCGGGCTGCGGCAAGGACGTGTACGGTACAAAAGAAAGACGAGTTGAAGGTTAATGATTGTTCCAATCCGTACTAACCTAGGTTGAGGTGACAGTTGGCCCCTACTGAAGATCCCCACAGCAATAAATGCAGTGCAATGAGTGTCCATGATAAGGTAACTTAACATTGGGCTTGCCCATGAATTTGAAAATGAAATCAATCCATCTGCATCAAATTCATCGCGCATGTCCTCACGGCAGGTCCAATTCGATTTCTTCTTGTATTATTCCGCACCATCGACGCCCAATGGCCATATGGTTCCAAAACTGCACTCATCCGCATGTCCATATATTTGATCACTATGAGGAAATTTGGAAAATAGAATTGTATGTACTTTGATGTGCACTTTGACAGTGCTAGTACGAATACCTAGAGGGGGGTGAATAGGTATAAAATCAAATTTTGCAAAATACAGTGAAAAGCTTTACTTTTAATCTAAGTTTGGTCAACGATAGACTTTGCGAATGAAATCAGACTCTAACAATTAAATAGAGTTACGAACCAAATAAAAGAGTTCAAGGAAGAAAATAAGAACACAATATTTATAGTGGTTCGGCTTAGACCAAGCCTACGTCTACTCTCCCACACTAATAGCCTTCTTGGCTGTATTCCACTATGCAATCAACAAGAGATTACAACTTTGAGTGCAAACACTTAGTAGGAGATCACACTATCTCACTAAGTCACTCTTTTGGTATTTCTCTCACGATCACAAACGTTTAAGCTCACAAGAGACAAGTGTATGATCGAAAGTTGCTCAGACTTTGGAATTATAAATTCTACACTCCGTCTCTTACTTGCTCATATGTCCTTCATCTCCTTAAATACTCCTCCACTTCCAAACTAGCCGTTGGACAATATCTCGAGAATTGTCCTCCAATCTACCTATTGGACATATTTGTATCTAGAAGATTTGGTAGCCGTTGAGTGATAGAAGTAAAATCCCAAATTGATTCTGATCGCCCATACAAACAGAATCTTGGTTTCCATAAGTAGAGCTTTTTTATATAGAAAGTTCTTGTTTTCAAGATCCAATTGTCAATCAATTAAATTGAGTCAATCAAATCAATTTTGATGTAGAATCCAAACCAGATCACTAGCCGTTATATGAATGGGGCTTGTGTTACGTTCTGTCGAATTTGGATTTTAAAATCTAAGTGCAATAGACTTTACAATCTGAGTCTGAGTGCAATAGACTTTATAATCTGGGTCTAAACACAGTCTAAATAAGTTCAGCTTCAGCATAGAGTCTATTTTTTGGTTCTTCATTCACGTTCAGTCTAGAATTTGTTAGAGTTGGTAGACTTCTGATGTAAAACACACTTTGACACCAAAGTTTGGCAGTCTTCAGACTTTGACAATATCTTTTACATGTTATATCATCTACATAGTTTGTTACTCAACAATTAAACACGTTAGTAGCCTTTGATTTATTTTGTCATCTTTAAAACATCATAAGGGATTTCCCTAACACACTTTTAGTCCAAAAGCGGCAACGGGCTCCCATCAATATCATGGCTGATTGATGTAATTGATATCCCAGTCTATTACAATCTCATAAGGGTAATTTTGTGTTTTTCCCGAGAGGTTTATGGGATTTTCTTGCGTATACTACATGCGAGAGACTTCTAAATGTTGAACAATACAAGAAGAAATCGAATTGGCAATATCATTTCTACTACATTGAATTTTGCTTTGAATAGACAACAACTTCAGGCCACCTAGACTTAAACGAAGGGTTGCTAATGGGATGGAAAGTGAGAAAGCATGTGAACTTTAGTGCCGGCCAATGAATAATATGAACGTAATCCTAGTACAAACTTGACTTAACTAATGTTCTCCGAGGAAATTACTTGGCATTTTTCACTTGCCAAATGAAATGGAACTCAATACTCTGTAAAAGGAGAAAATAGAAAGAAAAAATACATCTATATCGTTAGAGTTAAATCATAGAAAAGCTTAAACTGGTATGACTTAAACATGTTTACCACAAATTATCTTAGGACAAGTAAAAACTCTCAAAGTGATACCATTGTCCCAATTTTTCCCTCCTTTACAATTTTATCCAATTTTGAAGGTAGACATCCTCTGTGGTATCTAACGAGGCTAACAAGGTTTGCATGGTACACTTATGTGACATTATCACATGCACCACTCCCAGTTTTTGCCGAAGGAGAAAAGAACTCCTTTTCCCAAGCTTGCTCGCTTCCTCTGGAACTCTCTCTCTCTCTCTCTCTCTCTCTCTAGGATGACGCTAACTGTCCAACCGATCATCTTGACTGAGCGTCGCACTTGACATTCCACTAGCCATCACCGTACGTCATCCTCTGTCCTTGCTCGTTTGTCATGGAGCCAATGTCCAACGCGAGAGACAAGAGAAGGAAAAGAAGAAATGGCCCGGGCCCATGCGGAAGGAAATGGAAGCAGAGGAAAGGAAAGAAGGTCAAACCGGACTAGCCTTGGCCTGACTCCCTCTTTTTTAATTTTTTTTCAATTTTTTTAACTAATATTAATAATGCAAATATACCTAATGTCTATATGCGATGCAATTTAGCAAAAATCATTTGCTTAGGGCTTATAATTAACCCTATAATTTCCCATGCAATTAAAGAATAATTAAATGAGTCGCCAAAATTTAGGTGTCATCACAATCTTTAATTGAGATACCCAAAAATGTTTGATGTAAGACATTGGCAAGCAACGCTTTTACGAGCAGGCTCAAAAAAGTATTACTCAAAATGAGTTTTCATTATCTTGACTTTATAGATATGATGGGATTCACAAAAAATTCAAAGGAATCCTCATTGTCGATGATCACTGTAACTCTCAATTTTCCTAGTAACAGTGGGTGCTTGCAAAGTAGTCGATGCTGATTAATCAAGAAAATGAAAGATACAAGGAAAGTGTCAGCATCTTTAATAAGCAATTCATGCCAATGACTTGCATCATCTCGAACTAAAGTTTATAAGGAAGTTTCCAATTCAATATGACAAAAAAAGACAAAACTTGGTTTTGGAATCATATTGACGTGATAAAACAAGCCATTAACAAAGTAGATTTTCTTGACGGAAGCCGAAAAGTCTTTTCTCTCTCCCTCTCTCTTTTATCTCCATCGTCTTCTTCAACCTTTAGCCATGGTGAGTGTTTGAGGTAGTCTCACCATTCCCTTCCTCTTTTGTTGTTTTGTTCGCGTTTTATTGTTCTTTTCTTTGTTTCTCTCTCTCTCTCTCTCTCTCTCTCTCTCTCTCTCTCTCTCTCTCTCTCTCTCTCTCTCTCTCTCTCTCTCTCTCTCTCTCTCTCTCTCTCGATTTAGATTTAAAAGCTCTCTTCTCTTAAACTTTTCTGATCTATTTCTAGATCTGGGTGCTTTCCTAATCTAAATTTAGAAGTTTAATAAATATGCTTTTGGGGATTCAATACTCCTCTGCTCTATTTGTGTATAGGTTTTCTACCTTCATATTTAATGATGACCACAAGCGTTTTGGCATCTCATTGAATCACAAAGATTTGCTCATCCACATGTTAGATCTATTTTTATTTAACCTATTTAGGTTGTCCTCGTATGGCAATGGTGTAGAGAAAGCCGAACCTAATCACACACCATTAACTGGCAACATCATAGTTATGAGAAAAGGGATTTTCAATGTGTGCTCATCATTGATAAAGGCACATGAACTAGTGATGGTCGCCAATTTTTTTTGCTTGATAGATCCATTTTTGCGGAATGAGTATGTGCTTAATTTTGCTAATGCCCCGTTAATCCTCTCAAATATCTGGATTTGGCTTTGCTTTTCAGTTTCTTGCTCTATTTTGATTTGCTTTGTTATGAAGATTACGTACTTCTAATATATTATTTTGAGCAATGAATTTAAGTTTCTTTTGACCAAAAGAAAAAATCAAAGGAGATTAATGTGAATTGAGAGTATTTACTGGAAGTGTGTTTGTTTCGCGAAAAATTAATGATTTAGAAAACATTTTCCAAAATTTGATAGCTTGTATCGCTTCCAAAACAGAATGAAAGAAAAAAAATTCATCATTTACAAACAATGCTTAGATATAATTTGCTGTCGATACCAATATATATATATATATTCATTAATGAATTTTTTCAAGTAATAAAAGTAAACATTTTTTTAACAAAATTATTTTAAAATTATTTATTTTTCATGAAACAAATAAAGCCTAAATATCAGAACATGTTAGGCATTACCAAGGAAAGAAGAAAATGCTAAGATGACCAGCGTGTATGACCAGTAAAGAAGCAAAATTATTAGATGAAGTGACAACACTAATGTGAGAATGGTTATGGCAGTTGACGATCATTGCAATTCATTGATTAGAAACTTTATCAATATTTCACATCACTAGTCATAACCAATCATTGGCTTATGTATTATTTATGGGATCGAGCTTGAGAACAAAGAACATAACTCCAGAAGGTAAAAAGTTATTCCTTTTAATGCTAATGATTCCGATGCAGAGGACTTATCCTAGAAAGATGTATAATGTGCCCGAACAACCTGGTGCCGTCAAGCTTGGCTGTTATACAATCCACAGGCCAAGCTATCATTCTTTTCTCGGCTTAAGTCTCCACTAAAGTTGTCTGATTGTAAGCACAAAGACTGCGACGTAATTGAACAATGGTCACTGAACCAAAGTTTTTGTGGGGTTCTTTGATGTTCCTCTTTAGCAGGGAGAGAGAGAGAGAGAGAGAGAGAGAGAGAGAGAGAGAGAGAGAGGAAAAGGGAAAGTTCCGGTCAGCAGCAATTTTCTGAGAACAAGCCCTTAAAGCTTCTTCGTACTCTTCCATACAGTCAACGACTTGATTGGTGACAAAGTGTGGAGTAATTAACCTCGACAATTTGTAGGATTTGTATATTTTATTACACCCACATATTTATCATTTCATGATAAGTTACCGATCAACGTAACTAAAAATGAGTGATACTCTACAATTGAAGTTGGTCCACATAATCGGTATACTAAGTGATATAACAAACTGTAAGTGAACATATAAATGAATGAACTTTGTTAAATAATTGAATAGCTTGCCCTGTCACTCCGAAGATTAATTTTATACATTAGTCTCAATACGCAACCTTAATTAATTAAAATTTACATCTATCAAGTGTCATTACATTTCTACGAAGAAATCCAGCATAATTTTTATTTTTATTTTTGGTTTTTCCACATATAAAAAACTAAATTGTATGCAATGCTTGACATGCGAATTTAATCCTAAATTATGTTTGCATGACCAAATTCTGATATGACGTGCAATAATGACTTGACGTAAACTATACGACATGAATGTAATGCAATTAGTCTATAGGACATGCACATGATATTTATTTAGGTTTTTCATTAAAATTGGTAACTAAAAATTACAAAAACAAAAATCTATATATTATTTAAAATAAGCTAAGAAATAGAAGAACCTAAATCCTATCTTAATTTGGATGCCTATCTCTTGCAATTCAATTTAAAAATCATTATGATACCTAGATATTATCTAATCATGTATTTAATTCAACTGGGAAAATATCCTATCTAATACTATTATGCAATCTTATCTAGAAAATCAATACCAATCTACATGATATGCAATCCTTTTGCGATTTTTAAAAGCCCTACAATTATCTAAATTTAAAATAAAATCTCACATAATCCGCATGCACAATCCACAAAGCTTTTATATAAAAGAGCTTGAGAGTGAGGAGTAGGAGGAAAGCCAGAGGAAGGGTAGTGTAGAGCGATAAATTCTCCATGGTTGGGACACACTTGGTATTGGCGAAAGGCTACGGTGTCCACGCTTCTTATATAGAAAATAGTACATGTTCCATACTTGGTATTGGCGAAAGGTTATGGTGTCCACGCTTCTTATATAGAAAATAGTACATGTTCCTTACTTGGTATTGCCGAAAGGCTACGGTGTCCACGCTTCTTATATAGAAAATAGTACATGTTCCTTGCTGATGACCCAAATATATATGTATAATCTCAAACGTGAGGAGAGAAAGCTCATCAATCGTCATCAACCACGAAGAGGAGACAGTTGACATTCGGCAAATTCGTCATCAGTAATTAGAATTTATCCTAACGATTTTGACCCAAAATTTCTCAATTGTTTAGCCGGCAGGGAAATATAAGATTATTATAGGGATTTAAATTTAGTTTGAAATATTTTAATAGTGGTATTTCTGTCAATTTTTCATTGCAGCAGTTCAGTCGGGCTAGGTAAACTCATTCCACGCTCTTTGTAGTCCTAGACCTTCAATTGAAAATGCAATTAATTTTTCAAGTTGAAGTCTAGCCCGAAATTTTCAATGTGGCAATTAAGTCAACCTATATGTCATGATCCGCAATGTGACGTGGCAAAATGCCATCTTCTTCCTTTGACTTTTCTTTCTTGTTTAGTTTTCTTTTCTTTTCTTTGTTCTTTCCTTTCCTTCTTTTTTCATTGAGAGAGGTCCTTTTACTGTTGATCATCTTTAGCCTCTCAATTTCTCGCCTAAAGCTCCTCAGGCGCTCGTCCATCGCGCCAGCTACCAGCCAGAGCACGGAATGAGCTTACTTAACTTCGGGAAAAAGTCAGGGCTTACTTCACCGGGGCACACACGATGGGCGACGGTGGTTCTTGGCAAAGCTAGGGTTCGTTTTCCTGGCCGATGCCGCCTACGCCACTATTGATAGAAAAGTAGAGAGCCGTCACCACATTGATGGTCGCGGCCATGCAACGAGATCTCACGACCCTCGCCTCTGTTAAGTATAAAGGAACAAAATATGCTGTAGAAGAACGAAAACAGCACATGTTGGAAAAACGGAAACAGAGGACTTGGCAATACAGCAAAAGCAGAGGACTTGGCGATACAGCAAATGACTTGGATCGCCAAGTCATAAGAGTTAATCAATGGCAAAGATCTTATAAGGAAGACCAGCCTGGATCGACATCAATGAATGAGATGCTCAAATAATAAATGACTTGGATCACTAAGTCATAAGCGTAGTCAATTAGGATTTTCTGTTAAGTAGTTGTTGTATTCGGTTTTCCCTTGTAACCGAGTTCTGTTAAATTCTTAGATATAAATACTCTTCTTGCTTTACATAAGAGGATATAGAAAAACAGATTGAGGAAATAGAGAAGAGAAAAGTATAGAGAAAAGAGAATCAGGATCATCAACAAATGCTGAGCAATCCCTGTATTGAAGAGGAAGATTCGAAGAATAGTTGACAGCTGAAGATCAAAGTGCTGAAGCAAATCAAGTAAGATTGTTCTTAGAAGATAGAACAGAGGAATTGTATTCTTTTCTGTTTCAAATGTACTGAGTTACAATGATACAATCACCATACTGGAATACAAATGCTCTTCAGAGTCAACAGCTTGATCTTGTTTGAGTACTTCATCTTTCTCAGCCTCAATGCATAAACACCCCTCACATAGGGCACCCACGCATGGAAGGCCGTATAAAATGCAACTTTTAGACAAATTCGGGGTCTAACATGCACCAAAACAAGGATTACTTCAAGTTATGATCGATTTTTACGGAATTTTTCATGTTCCCATGCGTCATCGGATGGAGCGTGCTTACTAACAACCTGTCATTATCCCGTGGTACGCCTCCATGAGTTCATGTCCCTGTATCATAAAAGATAAAAATAAATTATGACAAGAAGGATGCAAAGTGTACAGTTAAATAAAAAGAAAAGGAAAAAAAGAAGAAGATAAGACTTGGCATTCTTTTTTTAGCTCCAGTCAAGGTACTCTAAATATAGAAAAATTGATTTCTTTTCATTTTTAAAAAATATATATTGTTAAAACACTCCCATAAAATTACAAAATTAATGGCTACATTATATATATATATATATATATATATATATATATATATATTTAAATTGAAGCTTCATTGATTTCATGAAAAAAGTGGTATTTTTGAAAATAATAATATTTTCCAGTGTTTCTTTAAAACTTGAGAATAAATTAAAAAAATTTATGCTTGTTATAGAAAATCCAGTTTGATTTTCTGTTCACTTATTTAAGTATTTCTGTTTTTATTTTTTGTATAAATATAGTTTTTATTTCTTTTTCTTTTTCTTCTTTCTCCTTCTTCACCTATCATGGCCAACCTTGCCATAGGCCAATCAGGCTCGAGCTCGCCCAATTCTAACGAGCCAAGCCTCACCGACTTTGGAGGAGGATCCACATCACTAAATTTGGCGAGGCCGAGCTCGCCTCGACGCCGATGATGCTTAGTCTCGCTAGCACTAAGGCTAGCAAGCTCAGCTCACTAGATATGGCGAGCTTGAGCTTGCCTCAGGCCAGGAGGCATTGGCCTCGCTGGATCGATGAGCTCTAGGCTCACCAGTGCGATTGGGTGAGGGCTGCAAACCTAACCTTCTCGACAAGGGTCGGGTGTTGGACTTAGCAAGCGAAAAAAAAAAAAAAAGTAAACAAAAGAAAAAGAATTAAAAATAAAATAAAATAAAAATTATTTATAAAATCAAAAATTTTTAAAAAAAAAATGATAAAAACTGCTCAAAGAGAATGATATATCCTTAATGCGTTGACTCAACTAATAACCTTTATAAGTTAAATGGGTTGTGAATGGGTTTAAAGACAAACCCATTTATCATTAGACTTACATACAACTCACACTCATTAACAGCCCAATTATCTACCCCATATATGACATATCTTATTGAATATGGGTTCAAATTGGGTTTTCAACCCATTTTGACACCTCTACCTATAATTGGCACTATTGAGTGGTTGACCTTCTGACCAAATAGAGTATGCACTCCGGCATCATCAAACCAATGCCCTTCACCATGTTATTATTTATGTTTTGACAAGCTCATGATATGTTTAGATTACATAGCTAACTCTGTACTCAAGGCCTGAATTCAAGGCAAAAGAAAGAAAAAGAGATACACTGTCTAAATCATATACTTTAATGAGAAAAATTTAAGAGGAAAATCAAAATTAGGAATTACCCGAAAGTGCAGAGCTCATTTCACTGCCGCTACCACCGCGGCATTGCCCACCTCTCGCAACAGCTGCTAGTCCTTGCACAACCAGTTGCTCAAGATTTCGTTTTGAATGACCCTCACCATGACTCGCCTCTAATGCTCATACAACATTAGAATATATTTTGAAAAATTGCTTTCAGTTAGCTTAAGGGATAAAAAGGTTCACTCAATTGCAATAATTTGTTACAAATATGTTATCCATATGTAGCCCAAATTTTAACATTCCGAATGACACAATAGATAAACTTATCTTATCAATATTGATATCACTTCAAACTGAAAAGGAGAGGTTGACTAATAACTCCACAAATGGCCTTTTTTTATATAGCCACTAAGCCATTGAGAATCATTCAAGTCAAGGGGTTGACTAGCATGAATCGTCACTGGCGAGAAATTTATCTAATATCAACTATGTGACCTCTTCGTAATGACGATAGAGGACAATGAGTTGGCCTTTTTTTTTCTTTTTAATCGATAACTGCATTAACCTTTATCTTATCCCCGCCGGCAATTGAATATTTACTGTGTCCTTTTCATTGTGACGATGGATAATCATGACTCCTTGGCCGTACGGGCAAAACATGGTTTTTGTTTTTTTCCCTCAGCGTGAGAAAGATTCGAAATGAATCTCCACTTATAGTGTTATTATAACATTTTGATGATTCTTCCCCCGTCAGATATTATATAAGAGGTAAAAAGCTTGATCGGGACAGCTTAAATGTATTTTTACTTAAAGAAGTATGACTATATTGGTTCAATTAATAAATTTAGAATTAAATCTATATTTGTATAATTAATTTATAACTTATTGTGCAATCCTCTTGTCATTAAGGACACGAATGATAATCATTTTGTTCTTAGAAACAATTACCGATAAGAAATTAGTTTTTATTTTATTTTATTTTTTGAATGAGTTTTTGAATAAATATAAAAATCTAATAACAACACAAAATCTTTACTTCCGAAATAGAAAATCATTTGGTAAGCCTTCTTATATATCTCCCTATCAAGCTATTTTCCATTCATTGTGATTCAATCTTTCATGAGACAAATTATCCTCAATCAATTGAATTGAAAAAGTTGATTTCTACATTGACAAGCAATGGCCGGCAGCAAGCAGTGGACGTGAGGACGAGTAATGAAAAATGTTTTTATTTCTGTTTCTATTTCAAAAAAAGAAAGGTACAAAATTTATATTTCTCATTTCGGTTTCAAACCTATTTTTAAGATAAAAATTTGTTTCAAAAATAGAAAAAATACTAAAGAGAATTCTATTCTAAACTTGTTTCTAGGAGATAAAAAATAGAAAAATGAAAAAAAAAAAAAAAACAAAATAGTTATCATGTGCATCCTAAACTGTTGAAAAACATTCAAGGCAGGTGGTTTATTATCATGAATCTTTGAAAGAAGTACACCCCCCAAATGTCAAAACTTGGCACGAGCAAGTGTACCTTTTGGAACTCGTGTCAAGTTTTGGCACTCAGAATTTATCTAATGCCAAATGTGTGTCTACTTCATGTTGATGATTCGTGACCATGTGTGGACTCTCTTTCCATAATTTCATTAACTTTTTTCTTTTCCCCGCATGCAACAGATGGTCGATACTAAAAAGAAAAACATGTCATAATTGATAAAAGGTAAGACTTTGGGCAAGAGTTGCAACAAGTCAACTCCACTTGGTGAGAAGCATCGGAGTGAGAGAATACTATTTAGGCACTCCACAACCTTCGCCAATACCAAGTTTGTCCCAGCCATAAAGTTCAACTCCACTTGGTGAGAAGCATCCTATCACTCTTTCCTTCCTCTAACTTTCCTCCTCCTCACTCTCAAGTTCATCTCTTCATGGTTAAAACAACTCAAGTAGCACTGATACTCATGCAACACGCGACATAACACGATACAATATGTCGACATGTCATTTATCAAAAAATGGAGAATTCCGATACATTAGAACTCATTATATATTAAATATATATTTTTATAAATACATGATAAATTATCATTTTTATGATTATTTTAATCAAATTAATTTGATATAATTCACAAATAAATAAATAATCAAAAACATTAATCCACTAGTTATTAATATCATTCATTATTTCAATTGACAAATTCAATTCCATTCCAATAGTCCATAAGACTTGGAGGAAAAAAAACAATTATTACTCCGAACTCAGGTATTAGAATGTGTCGGAAGAAGAGGAAAAAAAATAATTATGAGTCGAATTTGGTCTCACTGGCAGACTTATAAGAGAAAAGAAGATTAGATTTTTCTTATTTCCTAAATTATTATTATTTTTTATTTTTTACATATTTATATTTTGTAATTTATTGAAAATTTTTAAAATTGGCCTCGTATGTATCAAAATTCCGAACTCGCATGTCGGAATTTCAAACTTGTGTGTTAAATAGTGTTAGGAGAATTAATCAAGTATCGAATATTTTGACACCCATTAACCGAGTATCGAAAAATGTTGGATACGTGTCGGAGTATCCAACTCCGCCACGACCCAAAACCTCCCGAAAAGTGTCAATGCTTCCTCAAAAGCAACCCAAAAAGCTCCTGCCGAGTTCGCCGTCCATTCCCATCCTAGGCCACCTCCACCTCTTGAAACTCTTCCTCCACCAAATACTCTACTCCCTCTCCCAATCTTACGGCCCCATCTTCTCTCTCCACTTCGCCTCCTGCCAAGTGGTCATCGTCTCGTAGGCCAAAGTGGCCGAAGTATGCTGTACTAACTACGACATCGTCCTTGCCAACAGCCCCTCCAGTACGACGACAGGATCCTTGTCTTCGCCTCCTACGGCGAACAATGGCGCAATCTCTGCCGCTTTTGCACCCTCGAGATCTTTTCCTCAGCCCGTCTCAACTCCTTTCTGCCCATTCGGAGGGATGAAATCAAGCGACTCCTGCTTAATCGAAACAAAGAGCCTCAACCTCATCATCTGGCAACGACTTCACTAAGGTGGAGCTAAAACCAATGTTCTTGGAAATGACATTTAACATCGTTGTTGTCAACGGTGGAAGAGGTATTTTGGGGAAGATGTGACCAAAGCCGATGAGGCAACGGTGCTTCGCGAGGTCATGTCCGAAATTATCGAGTAGTATGTTGTCAGTGCGTATCCAGGGGACTACTTGAGTATTTTGAGGTTGGTCTTAAGGAATTATGAGAAGAAAGTGTCTAAGTTGAGCAAGAGATCGGACGAGCTGTTATAGAATTTGATTGAAGAACACAGGAATAGTCCCAAGAAAGCAGGGAAACCGTGCTGGATCACTTGCTTTCATTGCAAGAGAAGCAGCCCGAATTTTACACGGATGAGATCATCAAAGACCTTATAAGGGTACATAGAAATACGACAATTTTTTTGCATCTCATCGTCGTCATGGAATTCGACAATCTAAACTTGTTGTTTTTAATCCATAGAAAATGCTTTCAGCATATCGATTAGTCTTTCATTATTCAAATAATGAAAAAGTCCAAAAACAACCTTTAAGATACATTTTTCTTTCAAACAAACTAATCTATATGAAAGTGTCATGTTTCGTGCACCACGAGGACATGCTCTATTGGTAAACTACGATAATATCAAGGGTATTTGGGTAACGACGCATCTACGATTCGCGTCCCTATTTTATATAACATAAGTGACAGATTATGATAAGAAGAAAGCAAGTCCGTAGTTGTAAAACAAAAAACAAAACAAAACCAAAAAAAAAAAAGGGGGAAGTTTTTGCATTCTCTCTTAAATTCCATTAAGCGGACTACGAGAATGGACATCTCTCCTATTAAAGGCCTATAAGCGGACTACGAGAATGGACATCTCTCCTATTGAGTGGTTGAACTTCCGAACGCCTATATCATACTCTATAGCGTCATGAAATTGGTGCCCTTTCACATTCTTTCTTTCCTTTTTTCTGTTTTGACGAGCTCCTGATTCCTCTGTCTAAATTACAAGGCGAACACTGTATAAAGGCGAAAAAGGAATAATACTGTATTGGAAGATAATGCGCGTTGTGTTTATATTTTCAAGAACCCACTTCGTTTACTAAAAAAATTGAGATTTTTCGGAGAAAAGAAAGGCGCCAACTTGATGAATGAAGCACATAAATAATTGTGCACATTTTGGCAGAAAATCATAGTGATGGGAAAATACCGCTTGGGTAAAAGTCGGTGCCTTTTTATGCGATACTTGCAAATTTGGGCCAAAATTATCTTTCGAGTGAAAATTGGTGTTGTTCAATGCAAAAGTTAGGACCAGAGGTTGCCTTGGAGACTAGAAGCGATAAATTTTTGCAAAAAAAATCGAAAAAATATAAATTGGGAAGTAGTTGATACAATTATGATGTTAGAAAAATTATATGTGGGTTGTTTCCAATGAAATTATTTGGAGCAAGAATTGATATTGAGAAGTTTAGTGAGAGGAACAACTTTTGGCTGTGGTGCATTAAGACATGTGCCATATTCATAACGCAGGGTTTGGCGAAAGCATTGAATGGGAAAAATAAATTGTCAAAAACATGAAAGAGGCCGATAAGGTAGATAACGAAACTTATCCAAATGACTTTAACCATTTTCGTACAATTTTGTCCGCCATAATACCATTTAAGTGTCTAAGACGTCCTTAGCAATGGATTATTTATTTTTGGTACAAACACATAAGACAAGGACTGATAGCAATATCTTGGCTCCCGCTCAATGCTCAGCAATCCTCGCCATGATTCCGCGGGCTTTGTACATGGCTTCCAATGGCAACGGCTTAGGCGTATTCATTCCTTCTTCACCTGTTCTTTTCCATTCAAAACACTGGATCAACGATCCCAAAGCCACATTGATCACCCGTTGGGCCATGTTTGCACCTGGACAGGCTCGCCTCCCAAGTCCAAATGACAATAGCTTGCATTGTCCATTATCTTCATTTTCAAATCTTTCGGGTCTGAAACTTTTCGGATCATCCCACAACTTCGGATCCCTGTGAATGCTCCATATATTGATGAATACTATGGTTTGACTAGGTACATCATAACCGCCTATGATGCAATCCTCTGATGACATGTGTGGAACTAGAAGTGGTGCCGGTGGTTTCAAACGTAGAGTTTCTAATACAATGTTTTGGAGAAAAGGAAGTTTTGCAATGTCCGTCTCCTCTATCAAGCGTTCTTGACCAATCACATTATCCAACTCCTCAATAGCTCTTTCTAAGGAATGCGGATGACTAATTAAAAGGGACATTGCCCTTGCCATTGTCGAAGCAGAAGTATCGGTGCCTGCTATAAGCATGACCTATAGAAGAATATAGAGCAAAAACAAATTGTCATTACATTGTTGAAATGGAAGAAATGATAAAAGAGTAATAATTTAAACATTAATATCAGATAAATCTTACTGCAATCCATAAGTTATTAGATCAGGTATTATAAATGACTTCAAAATTAACAATTGTTTACAATTTAATATGTATATCCGCATAAATGCGTGAGTAATAGGCCAGAACTTTTGTTTACTTCAAGAAGGAAATCCAGTTTTCTGTACGATGAGATTATTGTGTCCAAGGAACTTGAGAGAATTCAATTTTACTCATTACCTCATAACCATTTTCCTCTAATTTCATAAATATATTAACTTTCATTTTGAGTGAGGCAATAGATAGAAAGATTTTTTGTATTGCTATTCTGAATAGTTAACAGAAAACAAATATATCCATGATTTCAATCTCAATCTTTTACCGGACAAAATTCAGTTAAACCTATCAATTACTTAAGACGAATCATAATTATATACTGAACTTAATGAAAAAGATGATTGACAACATAAGAGATCCATGAAATCTTTCAAATTTAGGTAAACTTGTTTTCCTATGTTTAACTATTTGAGATTGCAATATTTGGATCTATAGATATATCTAGACAATGTTATGTGTTGGTTTTGACGCACGCTCGTTGCTCCTTTTTCTAATTTGAGAGCAGGGAAACCTATACTTTCGCAAAACCTAAAACATTCGTCCATTGATATCCCTTTGATTATAATTATGTAAAGAACGACTTAATTGATCACAACAAGAATTTACATCTTTTTAAACAGATGTTTAATGTCAGAATCAACTTGCAATATTCATTCTCAAGAAAACTATCACTGTCAAGGAATGTACACACGAGTTTCTAAGGTTTTCAATGTTAGGACATGCTGTCCAAGAGAGAACAGATTCAGCAATCTAGATACTAAATTGTCAAACTACTATGATGCACAATCAAATACTTTTTTACATATTTGTTTTGCTCTCTAATGGTTAGTAATATTAAAATGTTGCATGTTAAATGGAGTAGCCTAACAAAATCGTCCATGTCAATGATTTCCATAGTGAGGATGTGATGCAATAGATACAGGATTTTTTTGGATAATTTTACGATTGTTTTACCATAGGACCATAACTAATTTTGTATTTTTTAAGACAATGGATGATCCAGTTTATATGTATGCAGTATTCCATGATGAGGATGAGATGCGAAAGATCGTCCAATTTCTACGTACCAATAGTAGCCCTTTGATGATCTCATCAGTGTAAAACTCGGGCTGCTTCTCTTGCAACAAAAGCAAATGATCCAGCACGGTCTCCCTACTCTCTCCACCACATCTTTTTCTGCGACTATTTCTCTGTTCTTCAATCAGATTCTGAAACAACTCGTCCGATCTTTTGCGCAACCAAGTCACCCTCTTCTCATAATTCCTAAAGAACAACCTCAAGATACTCAAGTAATCCCCTGGATACGCACTAACAGCATATTCCACAATTTCAGACATGATCTCGCGAAACACCTTCGCCTCCTCGGCATCGGTCACATCTTCCCCATAATACCTCTTCCCAGTCAACATCCTCATAACGATGTTGAATGTCATCTCCCAGAAGATCGGTTTTAGTTCCACCTTAGTGAAGTCGTCCCCAGATGCTGAGGCTCTTTTGTTTAGATTAAGCTGGAGTCGCTTGATTTCATCCCTCCGAATGGGCAGAAAGGAGTTGAGACGGGCCGAGGAAAAGATCTCAAGAGTACAAACACGGCGGAGACTACGCCATTGTTCGCCGTACGAGGCAAAGACGACAATTGTGTTGTCATACCCAATGTGCCTGCCGGCGACAGTAGAGGGGCGGTTGGCGAGCGTGATGTCGTTCTTAGTACAGCATTCTTCTGCTGCCTCGGCCGACGAGATGACAACCACTCGGCGGTAGCCGAAGCGGAGAGAGAAGACGGGGCCGTAAGATTGGGAGAGGGAGTGGAGGGTTCGGTGGAGGGGGTGTTTCAGGATGTGGAGGTGGCCCAGGATGGGGATGGAAGGTGGGCTGGGCGGAAGGTTTTTCGGTTGCTTGAACCATGAAGAGAAGAGCTTGAGAGTGAGGAGTAGGAGGAAAGCTAGAGGAAGGGCAGTGCAGAGCGATGAAATCTCCATGGTTGGGACAAACTTGGTATTGGGGAAAGGCTACGGTGACCACGCTTCTTATATAGAAAATAGTTGCATGTTCCTTGCTGGTGACCCATATATATATATAATCTCAAACATGGGGAGAGAAAGCTCATCAATCGTCATGAACCTTGAAGAAGAGACAGTTGACATTCGGCAAATTCGTCGTCTGTAATTAGAATGTATCCCAAATGATTTTGACCCAAAATTGCCATATATATATATATAATCTCAAACATCTCAAACGTGAGGAGAGAAAGCTCATCAATCGTCATCAACCACAAAGATTAGACAGTTGACATTCAGCAAATTCGTTGTTAGTAATTAAAATTTATCCCAAACGATTTTTGACCCAAAATTTCTCAATTGTTTAGCCGGCGGGGAAATATAAGATTATCATAGGGATTTAAATTTAGTTTGAAATATTTTAATAGTGGTATTTCTGTCAATTTTTCATTGCGGCAGAATCGGGCTTGGTAAACTCATTCCATGCTCTTTGTAGTCCTAGACCTTCAATTGAAAATGCAATTTTTCAAGTTGATGTCTAGCCCGAAATTTTCAATGTGGCTGTTAAATCAACCTATACGTCATGATCCGCAACGTGACGTGGCAAAATGCCATCTTCTTCCTTTGACTTTTCTTTCCTTTTTTTATTTTTTTTCTTTTATTTGTTCTTTCCTTTCCTTCTTTTTTCATCGAGAAAGGTCCTTTTACTGTTGATCATCTTTAGCCTCTCAATTGCTCGCCTAAAGCTCCTCAAGCGCTCATCCATCGCGCCGGCTACCGCCAGAGCACGGAATGAGCTTACTTAACTTAGGGAAAAAGTCAGGGCTTACTTCACCGGGCAACACACGATGGGTGACTGTGGTTCTTGGCAGAGCTAGGGTTCGTTTTGCTGGCCGATGCCGCCTATGCCACTATTGATAGAAAAGTAGAGAGCGGTCACCACATTGATGGTCGCGGCCATGCAACGAGATCTCACGACCCTCGCCTCAATGCATAAACACCCCTCACATAGGGCACCCACGCATGGAAGGCCGTATAAAATGCAACTTTTAGACGAATTCGGGGTCTAACATGCACCAAAACAAGGATTACTTCAAGTTATCATCGATTTTTACGGAATTTTTCATGTTCCCGTGCGTCATCGGATGGAGCGTGCCCTCCCGTGGTACGCATCCATAAGTTCGTGTCCCTGTATCATAAAAAATAAAAATATATTATGACAAGATGGATGCTAAGTCTACAGTTTAAAAAAAAAAAAAAAGGAAAAAAGAAAAAAAAAAAAGAGAGGTAAGACTTGGCATTCTTTCTCTAGTTCCGGACAAGGTACTCTAATAATGGACATCTAGCCTGTAATTAGACGTGTCAAGGGTTAGGTCACGTCATAAATGATCCAACTTAAATTAACTTATTAACTCATTCTTAACCCATTTGTCACTAAGGTAAATTTATTGACACTTCCCTAACCTAACCCGATCCATATTACTAAAACACTTCCATATTTAACTAAATATAGAAAAATTTGTTTCTTTTTATTTTTTAAGAAAAAAAAATATTGTTAAAACACTCCCATAAAATTACAAAATTAATGGATATATTTTATAATTTTTTTAAAATTGAAGCTTCATTTATCTTATGAAAAAAGTGGTATTTCTGAAAATAATAATTTTTTCTAGTGTTTCGTTAAAACTTGAAAATAAATTAAAAAGATTTCCGCTTGGAATAGAAAATCCGATTTTGATTTTCCTTGCACTCATTTTAATTATTTCTGTTTTTATTTTTTAATATATATAATTTTTATTTCTTTTATTTCTTTTTCTTTTTCTTCTTTCTCCTTCTTCACCTGTCATGGCCAACCTCGCCATAAGTTGATGAGGCTCGAGCTCGCTCAATTCCAACAACCGAAACCTCGCTCTAGATTTGGCGAGATCGAGCTCGCCTCGACATCAATCATGCTTAGTCTCTTTAGCACTAAGGCTAGCAAGCTCATCTCACTAGATATGGCGAGCTTGAGCTCGTCTCAAGCTAGTGAGGCATTGGCCTCACTCGATTGACAAACTTCAAGCTTGCTAGGGCGATTAGGTGAGAGCTGCAAACCTAACGTCCTCGAGAAGGGTCGGGTGCTTGACTTAGTAGGGGAAAAAAAGTAAAAGAAAGAAAAAAGAATTAAAAATATAATAAAATAAAAATTATTTAAAAAATCGAAAATTAAAAAAATAAAAATGATAAAAACTGTTCAAAGAGAATGATATATCCTTAATGCATTGTTCAACTAATAACCTATATAAGTTAAATGAGTTGTAAATGGGTTTAAAGACAAATCCATTTATCATTAGACTTACATACAACTCACTCTCATTAATAGCCCAATTATTAAAACTTACTTACCCCATAAAATTATTAAAACTTAACTACCCCATATATGACATATCTTATTGAATATGGGTTCAAATTGGGTTTTCAATCCATTTTAACACCTCTACCTATAATTGGCACTATTGAGTGGTTGACCTTCCAACCAAATAGAGTATGCACTTTGGCATCATCAAACCGGTGCCCTTCACCATGTTATTATTTTTTTTTTTTGACAAGCTCGTGATATATTTAGATTACATAGCTAACTCTGTACTTAGGGCTTGGATTCAAGGCAAAAGAAAGAAAAAGAGATACACTGTGTAAAAGGTTTTAAATTTATTATATGGATCGCAATTCAAGTTTGAACTTTCTAATTTGATTGATATAGCCATAAAAATTTTGACGATTTTCTAATGTAATCCATCCAAAACAATTTAAAATGGAAATCACTAACCCGGCGATCTAATCAACAGTGGCTATTCTCACTGACATGCACAACTCCACTTGAGAAAAAATATACCTAATGTCTATATGCGATCCACTTTAGCAAATATCATTTTTGCTTAGTGGTTATAATTAATCCTTATTTTCCCATATGATTAGATAATAATTAAATGAGTTGCCAAAATTTAGGTGCCATCACAATCATTAATTGAGATACCCAAAAATGTTTGATGTAAGACATCGGGAAGCAATGCTTTTATGAGCAGGCACAAAAAAAATATAACTCAAAATGAGTTTTCATTATCTCGACTTTATAGATATGATGAGATTCACAAAAAATTCGAAGGAATCCTCGTTGTCGATGATCATTGTAACTCTCAATTTTCTGAGTAATAGTGGGTGCTTGCAAAGTGGTTGATGCTAATTAATTAAGAAAATGAAAGATACAAGGAAAGTGTCGGCATCTTTAATAAGCAATTCATGCCAATGACATGCATCATCTCGAACAAAAGTTTATAAGGAAGTTTCGAGTCCAATATGACAAAAAAGAAGAAGACAAAACTTGGTTTTGGAATCACATTGACGTGATAAAACAAGCCATTAACAAAGTAGATTTTCTTGACTGTAGCCAAAAAGTCTTTTCTCTCTCCCTCTCTCTTTTTCTCTCCATCATCTTCTTCAACCTTTAGCCATGGTGAGTGTTTGAGGTAGTCTCACCATTCCCTTCCTCTTTTGTTGATTTTGTTTGCATTTTATCATTCTTTTCTTGTTTTTTTTCCTCTCTCTCTTGATTTAGTTCTAAAAGCTCTCTTCTCTTAAACTTCCCTGATCTAGTTCTAGATCTGGGTAATCTCCCGCTCTAAATTTGGAAGTTTAATAAATATGCTTTTGGGGATTCAATGCTCCTCTGCTCTATTCGTGTATAGGCTCTCTACAATTTTAATGATGATTGCAAGCGTTTTGGCATCTCATTAAATCCCAAAGATTTGCTCATCCACATGTTAGATCTATTTTTATTTAGGGAAAAAGCCACGAAAAACCCTGAACTTTGCCCAAAGTGACACATTTACCCCCAAACTTTTTTTTGTGATGTGAAAAACCCTGAACTTTATCAACCGTGACACATTTACCCCAATTTTTTTTTTGTGACACCAAAATTCCTGAACTTTTGTTATGTGACACATTTACTCCAAAATTATAGGGCATTTTGGTCTTTTCATTTTTTTTTTTAAATTTTTAAATTTTTTTTCCTTCTCTCTTCCCTCGGCTGGCTGGTCGGCGGAGGGAAGCCGACGTTCGGCGAGGGCTGCCCTTGTTGGCGTCGAGCGAGGGTCACCCTCACCGGCGTCGGGCTAGGGCGGCCCTCACCTGCGTCTGGTGAGGGGTGCCCTCGCCAGATCTGTGGAGGGCCGTCCTCGCCGGTGTTGGGCAAGGGTGTCCCTGCCCTCACTGGCGTCGAGCGGCCCTCGCCCGATGCCGGCGAGGTTGGGCGAGGGTATCCTTGCTCTCGCTGATGTCGGGCGGCCCTCGCCGGCATTGGGCAGCCCTTGCCTGCGTCTAGCAAGGACGACCCTCGCTAGATCTGGCAAGGGGTGCCCTTGCCGGCATCGAGCGACCCTCGCCAAATGCCGGCTTCCCTCCGCTAGCTTCGCCATGGCCAGCGTAGGAATGAAGAAGAAAAAAAGAAAAAAAAAAAGAGAGGAGAAAATAGAATAAAAAGACAAAAATGCCCTTGATGGGGTAAATGTGTCATGATTTGAAAAGTTTGGGGATTTTCACGTCACAAAAAAAAAAGTTTGGGGTAAATGTGTCACTTTGGGCAAAGTTCAAGGTTTTTTGTGACTTTTTCCCTTTTATTTAACCTATTTAGGTTGTCTTCGTATGGCAATGGTGTAGAGAAAACCAAACCTAATCACACACCGTCAACTAGCAACATCATAGTTATGAGAAGGAATTTTCGGAGTGTGCTTATGATTGATAAAGGCACATGAACTAGTGCTGGTCGCCAATTTTTTTTTGCTTGATTGATCCATTTTTGTGGAATGAGTATTCGTTAATTTTGCTAATGCCCCGTTAATCCTCTCTATTTTCTATATTTGGCTTTGCTTTTCAATTTCTTGCTCTATTTTGATTTGCTTTGTTATGAAGATTACATACTTCTAATATATCATCTTGAGCAAAGAATGTAAGTTTCTTTCCACCAAAAGAAAAAATTAAAGGAGATTAATGTGAATTGAGAGTATTTACTGGAAGTGTGTTTATTTCGTGAAAAATTAATGATTTAGAAAAAAAATTTCAAAATTTGATAGCTTTTATCGCTTCCAAAATGGATTGAAAGAAAAAAAAATTCATTATTTACAAACAATGCTTAGATATAATTTGTTGTCAATACCAAAAAAAAAATTTCATCAATTAATTTTTTCAAGTAATAAAAGTAATCATTTTTAAAATATATATATTTTAAAATTATTTCCATGAAACAAATAAAGCATAAATATCAGAACATGTTGAGCATTAACAAGGAAAGAAGAAAATGCTATGATGACCAGCGTGTATGACTAGCAAAGAAGCAAAATTATTAGATGAACTGACAACACTAATGTGAGAATGGTTATAGCAGTTGACAATCATTGCAATTCATTGATTAGAAACTTTATCAATATTTCACATCACTAGTCATAACCAATCATTGGCTTATGTATCATTATTATGGACCGATGGGTAATGTAAGATGTTGATTTGGTAAAAGAGGTGGGGCTTGTTATTCACCCACCCAAAGTTTTGCTTGGAAATCGCATGCTTGAACACGTGATCCAGCATTCTCTTGCTTTAGTGGTAGGGTTGAGCATTGGTCCAAGGTTGACCTTGGATCAGCCCAATCTGGCCAATTTTGATCTGGTTTCTAAAGGAATTGAGCCGGTCTCTAGTCCCAGAGTGACTGAAACCTATATTGTGTTGGTTGGTCTATGGTCTTAATACTTTATGATTGGTTATATATATAACCTTGGTATCTAACTTAAAGTGCTTGGCTCTGCCTCTTTTTTGGTCGTCCTATTATAAATTTTCCAAACTCCAGTACATAACTTAAGTCTGTTTCCGTCAAGCTAATAATTTGGTAAAAAGTTATTCCTTTTAATGCTAATAATTCCGATGCAGAGGACTCATCCTAGAAAGATGTATAATGTGCCCGAACAACCTGGTGCCGTCAAGCTTGGCTGTTATACAACCCATAGGCCAAGCTATCATTTCTTTCTCGGCTTAAGTCTCCGCTAAAGTTGTCTGATTGTAAGCACAAAGATTGCGACGTAATTGAACAATCGCCACTGAACCAAAGTTGTGGGGTTCCTTGATGTTCCTCTTTAGCAGGGAGGGAGGGAGGGAGGGAGGGAGAGAGAGAGGAAAAAGGAGAGGTCCGGCCAGCAGCAATTTTTTAAGGACTTGATTGGTGACAAAGTGTGGAGTAATTAACCTCGGCAAATTGTGGGATTTGAATATTTTATTACACCCACATCTTTATCATATGATGATAAGTTAGCGATCAACGTAACTAAAATGAGTGATATTCTATAATTGAAGTTGGTCCCCATAATCAGTATACTAAGTGATAAAATAAACCGTAAGAGAACATATAAACAAATGAGCTTTGTTAAATAATTGAACAGCTTGCCCCGTCACTCCGAAGATTAATTTTATACATTAGTTTCATTACATTTCTACGAAGAAATCTAGCATGATTTTTTTATTAAGAAAATGCAGGCAGTGACTAATCTAGCATGATTTTTTTTTGGGTTTTTCCATGTATAAAAAAATAAATTGTATGCGATGCATGACATACGAATTTAATCCTAAATTATGTTTACATGACCTAATTCTAATATGACGTGCAATAATGACTTGACATAAACTACACGACATCAATGTAATGCGATTAGTCTATATGACATGCAGATGATATTTTTTAGGTTTTTCATTAAAATTGGTAACTAAAAATTACAAAAACAAAAATCTATATATTATTTAAAATAAGCTAGGAAATAGACGAACCTATATCCTATCTTAATTTGGATGCCTATCTCATGCAATTCAATTTAAAAAATATCATCATACATAGATATTGTCTAATCATGTATTTAATTCAACTAGGAAAGTATCCTTATGCAATCTTATCTAGAAAATCAATACCAACATACATGATATGCAATCCTTTTGCGATTTTTAAAAACCCTACAATTATCTAAATTTAAAATAAAATCTCACGGAATCCGCATGCACAATCCACAGGGATTTTAAATAAAAGATTGAGATAATCTAAAAAATAACAATCACAAAAATGTGAATTTAGACGCATGATAGGAGGTACTCTATATTTTGTCCTACCAAGTTGTTATGATTTCAATCGAAAATTCTGAAGGAACTTTTGACACTAAATCATACGTCATAAATATGGAAGTATGTCAATTTGTTATCACTAAACTAGGAATGTCACGAAAAAAAGTTTGAATGCGAAATTGAAATAAGCAATCGCATTACCAAAAAGTGAGGCTCAAGACCCGCCCACATCATTATTAAATCTTGGCGCACTATATTGGCTAAACCTGATGCTCATGGGTTATGTCAATATTATAGTAGTATCAAACTCGATGATTGATTGGAGGCGCTCATATGCATAGTCTTCCTAAACATTGTTTTTTCTTTTTTGGCCTCAATACAGTGTTGATCTTGTAATCTAAACAGACGAATCACCAGTCTGTGAGAAAAGGAAAAAAATGGTAAAGAGAACCAATTTGATTGCGCTAGAGAGCATGAATCGCCATCTGGTTGAGAGGTCAACCACTCAATAGTAAAAGAGAATGCTAAATCTTTCCTATTATTCTTGTTCTTAAGTATAAACTTGATTTCTTCTTATCCTAATCTATCATTTATCTCATTCAAAACAGGAACGTGAAACGTATGGCGTGATTACACAAAATGCCCATTGAGTTATCATAGCTTATTAATAGAACATGTCCCATGCCCTGCGTGGAACATGACAATTCCATATAGATTAATGGTACCTTAAAGTTAATTCTATTTGCAAGGGAAAGTTTCACCTGACCCCTGCAATTTTGGTGTTGATGCATGTTAAACCCTCAACTTTAAAAGGTTTATGTAAATTCTTATGGAATGCACGCTTTCCCTCAATTTCAAACAAATAATAAAAAGTTTATAAAAAGGGAATAATTGACTCTTTAACCAACAAAGGTACTGAATTAACATATTTAATTAGAACATATTATGAGATATTTAAATTGATAAATAAATAGATATGAAAGAACAAATTGCTGCTAGTTTTAAAAAACTGCTTTCCTATATTCACACGGACAAAATGACAGGATTTCTTATCCATTTGAAATGGCTGTTAATTGTCTGATTAAGATCATTATCACTACTAAATCATATACTTTAATGAGAAAAATTTAAGAGAAAAATTAAAATTAGGAATTGCCTGAAATTGCAGAGCTCATTTCACCGCCACTACCACCTGATGACTCCCCTCTGATGCTCATACAACATTAGAATATATTTTGAAAAATTGCTTTGAGTTAGCTAAAGGGATAAAAAGGTTCACTTAATTGCAATAATTTGTTACAAATATGTTATGTACTAGTTGTGCATCCATATGTAGCCCAAATTTTAACATTCCGAATGACATAATAGATAAATTTTTCTTATCAATATTGATATCACTTCAAACTGAAAAGGAGGGGTTGACTAATAACTCTACGAATGGCCTTTTTTGTATAGCCACTAAGCCATCGAGAATGATTCAAGTCAAGGGGTTGATTAGCATGAATCGTCACTGGCGAGAAATTTATCTAATATCAACTATGTGTCCTCTTCGTAATGATGATAGATGACAATGAGTTGGCTTTTTTTCTCGATAATTGCATTAACATTTTGCTTATCCCCGCCGGCAATTTAATTTTTAATGTATCCTTTTCATTGTGATGATGGATGATCATGACTTCTTGGCCCTACGGACAAAACATGGTTTTTGTTTTTTTCCCAAAGCATGAGAAAGAGTCAAAATGAATCTCCAGAGTCAAAATGAATCTCCTCTTATAGCGTTATTATAACATTTTGTCGATTCTTCCCGGCGTCAGATGTTATATAAAAGGGAAAAGGCTTGATCGGGACAACTTGATTATATTTTTACTTAAAGAAGCATAACTATATTGGTTCAATTAATAAATTTAGAACAAAATTTATATTTGTATAATTAATTTATAACTTATTGTGCAATCCTCTTGTCACTAAGAACGCTAATGATAACCATTTTGTTCTTAGAAACAATTATTGATTAGAAATAAAAAATTTTATGTTTATTTTTCGAATGAGTTTCTGAGCAAATATAAAAATCTAATGACAACATAATTTATTTATTTTTCGGAATAGAAATTTGTTTGATTAGCCTTCTTATATATCTCCCTATCATGCTATTTTCCATTCATTGTGATTCAATCTTTCATTAGATAAATTATCCTCAATTGAATTGAAAAAGTTGATTTCTACATTGACGGGCAATGGCCAACAGCAAGCGATGGATGCGAGGATGAGCAATAAAATGTGTTTTTATTTTTGTTTCTATTTCAAAAAAAGAAAGGCATAAAATTTATAAAAAAAAAATTATATTTCTCATTTCCGTTTCAAACCTATTTTTGAGATAAAAATCATGAAAATAAGAGTTAGTTGAAGCTATCATCGATCTTTACGGAATTTTTCATGTTCCCGTGCATGGAATGGGACCCGCTCTATTAACAACCTATCATTATTCCATTGACACGCCTCTACTTTGGTGTCCCTATATTATAAATATAAAAATAAATTATGACAATAAGAACGCAAAGTTAAAAAAGAAGACCGAAGAGGAGAGGCTTGGCATTCTTTCTTTAGTTCCAGTCAAAGGTACTCTCATGATGGACATCTATCCTGCAATTGACCTTCCTACAGATGTGGTATGCACTCTAGCGTCATCCTTCGCCATCTTTTTTATTTTGCTTTGACAAGCTCTTGATTCTTTTTGTTTAGATTAAATAGCTAACTCTGTACTCTACGTCTGCTTAGAACATCTTTGCTGAACTTGCCGGCCTCCCTCCCTTCTACGGTGGCGAACCGCCTTATTTTAAGGTCCTATGACGCAAACGCCTCGCACCCCTTGTTGCCTGGCCTACATTTTTCTCGCCCCACCCCTCGAGAGTTCTTCCCCCTAATTCTTTCTTAAGCCTTTTAAGCGTCTATTCAAGTCCAACCTTCCAACCACTGGGATTCGCCCAAGTAGCCACCTTCCAACATGGAAGGGGGAAATGAGGAGTTCAAATCCCCACCTTCTCAAGGGGGATGGGGTAGGAACGCGTGAGTTTCAAGAGTGGGTTTCGACTCTCACGCCCTGCAAGAGGCAGGGCAAAAGTCTGAGTATGAGTGTAGAGTAGGAATAGAGTAGGACTGACCAAAAAAATAAAAAGACCAACCTTTCTACCATATGTAGTATGCACAATAGCATCATAAAATCGGTGCCCTTCACCATCTTTTTATTTTTGTTTTGACTAGCTCCTTGTCATTTTTGTTTTAGATTGCGTAGAGAACTCTATACTCTAAGCCTGAATTTAAGACAAATGAAAGAAAAAAGGAAAAATTATCTAAAAAGTTTTAAACCTATTATACGAATTACAATTCAATTTTGAACTTTTTAATTTGGTCGATACAATCCTAAATTTTTTAACGATTTTTCAATGTAATCAATCCTGCTAATTTAAATTTGAAATTGCTAACGTGGCAGAGCAATCAACGGCGTCTATACTATACAGCACTATCGATAGCTAGCAGCTTAATGTACAGCTCCACTCGAAATGACATTGTTATGAGAAATTTGTAATTTGTAATTTTTTTTTTTTTGGTTAACTACAAATGGTCTCCTTCTTCACGCTTCTCTCGTAGAATTCGGCTAGCAACCGCTCCACGGTCAGCGTTCTCACCACATAGGCCCTGTTGTTGAAGAGGTGGACCCTAAACTCCTCTTAGCAACAGAGGAAGGCGTCGAGGAGCTTCTAAATCCAGGTGATGGAGAGCGTGCCGTTGGCGGTGACGGTGGACAGGTCAAGGAATCGACCGCGATTTGCCTTCAGAAGGCCTCGAGCTCAAGCTCCTGGGTGGTGGCCTCATGATGGTGGGGCTCCATGGAGTGGGCAGCAACAGCCTAGTCATTCCGGAGGCTGAAAATGGAATAGCCATTGTGGGAGCCCCGGTAATATAATGCGCACATCCTCTCACGGGGAAGATTTTGCAAACTACATTAAATCAAAACGAATTGAATCGAGCTTGGATCATGATTCCTCAGAGAAGAAACAGCGAGTTCACAGAGAATCGAGCCATTGTAATCAGGTGTTTTCATTCAAAATTAGGGTTAAAAACAGAGCTCACAGAGAGACCTAGAGCCCCTTTGGTGGCCAAAGGCAAGGGCTATGGCCTTCGGCAATGAAGTGGAAGGAAAATAAGACACAACAGCCATTAAATTACGAGGGTGTCACGTAGGGCTCACACTTTTCAATTATTGAAATAGAGTGAACTCACGTATCCCAAATGCGCACTTAAATGTTCATAACAGAACTAGTGTGTCGTGCCATCAATACAGCAATGGCAGCGGTGGAGCGACGAGGGGACAATAGTCTCGTTCGAGTGGCAGAGCCAGTGGAAATGGCCGCCATGGCAACTTATCAGATGCGAGACAGACTTGAACGATGCAATTGAGTTGTGTAGGTTGAGATTGCTCAGGTCATCCATGTATTTGCAAGACAAATAGGCCCCGATGCCCCCGCGCATCAACTCAATCCCCACCACACCAATTCCCCAAATGAATCTGCTACTTGCCTCAAATGCCCCCGCCGGTTTCGAAAATGCACAATGGAAGTCAGAAGTCGGGCTCAGATTTGGCTATTCAAGTAAACAGAGCCCCAAAAATTACATATTTCCTCCCTAAAATGAGCATGGCATGTCACATGTAGTCTCACATTACAAGCCATTCTGCCTACTCCTCAGCTGTGATTGCAAAAAATCGCAGCAAGCTGAGACAATCAAATACAAAGGGGGAAAATGAATACGAGAGAGAAGAAGGTAGACCAATCCAAAGTCAGGAGGATAATATACAACCAACGGCAAGAGATGCAAAAAATGGCGAAAATGAATCTTACAAGTGACATGATCATCTTTCCTCTCACTCCAGCACTTCAAGTATCGTGTTGGCAAGACAAGGACTCTCATAAGAAGAGATCTTTAAGTAGGGAAACAGAAGTGCATCGACAGCTTATCCGATGTCATGGAAGCCGGACAACCTTGTTGACAGCAGAATCTAAAGCATCAACATTCCTCCTTAGAATTCTTCTGAAGCAATGTCAAGGAAAACACAAATGATAGCACAAACCTTTAATTCAACTAGGAAAAAAAAAAAAACTGTGTGGCTTTTACTTTCCGGTGAATGGGCGTCGCTCGTTTGTAAGAAGTAAAATGATGCTTTTCGATAAATTTCTAAGTTCACAGGACAAAAATGTGTTCAGGACAAACACTGCAACAACGATAAGGACTTTTTCCATCTAGTCAAGGATACAATTGTGTCGCCAGACTTTCCATGCCCTTCATTTCTTCATTTAATCTGCAATAACAAGAATCCAAGCCAAAAAACTTACTGAGACTAGCAAACACCGATTACTAAAGAGCAAAATGTGACTAAATTCCAAATAGCAACAGAGGTTCAACAAGATATAATGTTTGTTATGACTGATCATTCAAAGGATTTCTTAAGGTGCATATACAAGAGTTTGAGTTTCCATCAAATGAGGAAAGAAGGGAATATCCACCAACTTAGTATATAATGAACAGTCTAAAAGCTGGAATGGTGTTAGCAACGGGTTCTTCAGCTGAATTAATGCACATCCTTTGCTCTTGATTCAAGAAGCTAATAATCTAATGTTCCAGTCACACCAGGAAATCACTTGCATTCTCTCATTGACAATAAGAATTTTTATGTGAAAAGAAGATGCAAAAACCTCACCATTAGTTTCCACAGAAAAAAATTTCTTGAGTCAAGTTAAGCACATCACATGTAAAACATAGAAGAACAACATTCTTGCATGTAACATGAAAGATAAGGAATGATATTCAGATTAGCAGTTTCCATAAGTGCAGACAAACACAACATGAAGTTCCAAAAGGCAAAGTTAGGCATCAAAGCCTGACTACCTTAGACAGGAATTTATGTACCGATTTCCTTTTGTTGCTGCATCAAGCACTACAAAAAAGAGAAGGAACAACAAGGTTCAGATTAAAATACACAAAAAGAAGCATCCATCAACATATAAAATATATGGAATAATTTTAATGAGACTATCCTCAACCAATTACTGCCTCTAACCCAACTTAATCAGCACGAAGATTACAAAGATCTCATGAGCTTCATATCAACAGCATGCACTGAATTGCAAAATGTTGTGAAAATCCCATTAATTATCTTCTTTTAGTTACACTTTCAAATCATTCCAAATTACATTTTGTGTTTAAATAGCATTTTAGAAAACCAGCAAACAGCCTTGAATTATCTAGCATGCGAAAACCGTAAGCATGTGTGAATGCATACACATGTATCCTTCAATCTCCAACATATATGAAGACAACAGTCCACCAGCAGTGCGTCCAACCCTTAGATGTCAATACTAGTGAGCAGGTTCCGCACATGACCATCATCAGTTGATGTTGGGAGAAAATACACATAACATGCTCGCTGACCAGAACAGGCTGGTGGGTTTAGCTCAGCAAATGAACTTATCTCACGGGGCAAATTTCGGATTACAAGTCCATTAGCAGTCATTCATTGTCAGGAAAAGAAACAGATTTTTACTTTATTTTGAGGAACTTACCAGATTCTTGAAGGCGTCCAGCAGCATCATTGAAGCACTGCATATGATCTGTTGAGCAAGAAGTTACCTGCAATTTTACAATATCTAGCCAGATAAACACAGAGCTTGTAATATCGGGAATAGCCACCAAAGAGTGATAGTTGTAATTTCTCTTTTAACAGAATATGGAGCTATTCCAACAGCACAAGATTCTGATTTTGAAAGGTATCACACCTAAATAAAAATTTAAGACATTCTCGAAATGTAAATTTTAATAGGAAAGCACCTTAAAACTTCACGCAATTAAGACATCTCAAGAGCACACTAATATGCTATATTTGGCTCATAATTTTTTCCTTCAATGTGAGTATCATCAGAGAAGCCTCATAAAAATTAATAAATCTTCCATATTTCAAGGTAAATGAACTCCGGACTGCAAATAATTCCTAAAACATACCAAAGAAGCCTGTGAATTAAATGCAAAAGCACATGGGAAATGTGTCTTCATTGACACTTTATTAATGCTGACAATTCAATCTCTCTAAAATTTATCTTGACAAGTCTAACGTGTGACAAAAGTAAACCTTTACATAGCATCAAAGATTTCTCAAAGTTCTTCTCATGGTTTGCCGTCAAAAAGTTACCAAAGAACCTACATAAATCATTAATCTTCAATCTCTAATTTCTTTTAGCATCATCAATCTTCAAATTATAATTTTATCGAAATCTCTTCTTATGATTTACTTTCCATGAAGATGACAGGACTGACATATCTGATAATTTTATTAATGCTGCAGCAATCACACTGAACCATGAAAAGCCAAGAGGGATGTCAAATCATTCAGTGTCATCTTTGGGATGCATGAATCTCCTCTACAAATATATGGCATTGAACCAACTTAGGCAAGCTGGGAACGCTAGACAAAAGGGATAAGTCATGGCCACAATTTGATCAAACCAACCTCAGATAGAGCCAAGCGAAGTGAAGCAAATAGAGATGTGAAACTCTCGGCAATAGCAACAGAGTCCCTCTCAACCACTTCAAGAGCTTTAACAATATCGGTCTGGTTTGGCATAGGCCTCTCTCCAGTGTTATCCTGCCCACTGCGGTCAGTCAGCATTGGCAGAGATGCAGACGATGAATCCTTATCTTGTTCTTCTATCAATTTGTCCTGGTCCCGAGAGTGGCATTTCTGATCTTCATGATCCATTTCCACTAATTTGCCTATGCTTGTGATGCTTTCTCCAGAGTCAGCTACTGGAGGCGGCGATCCAACAAAAAGCCACTACCTCAATTTATACTGCATTTCAAGAGGTGATGAAGGCAGCCCACTCATCATGCACAAGATATAGACATTGTCATGATCTAAACCCTGATAGAAGTGACCGAAACCGATCACTCAAATCTGCTAAACCGAGCCCCCTACATGAAGATAGCCCTCTAAAATTTACAAAGCAAGGGGTACTGCAAATAGATTTGAACTCCAATTCACATGAACCCACGAAAGAGCACACCAAGCTCGACATGTAAGTGGGGAAAAAGAACAGAAAAATAAAATCCAATTCACCAGACCACCCACCTTGAACTTCTGGGAGATGGGCATTGATTAATGCCCCCAAAAACTAGAAACTTGACATATGGCGTCGACTCAGACCCCGAATTCCAACGATTTCTCGCCCCAAAAAGTCGAGAGCAAAGCAATTCCTATTTGTGCCGCAAAATCAGAATCAAAAAGGGAAAGGGAGAGGTTTCGTCAATTTCACAGTAGATAGCTGAGAAAAATGGGAGCTTTATTAGTCGAAATTGAGGAAAGCGGCTGTCGAGAGCATACCCTTAAAGGAGGAGATGGCGGGTCGCCCAGTCCAAGCTACGAGGTTCCAATCCCAGTTAGGCGATCAGCCATCAGCAAGGTGTTTAAGCCCCCACTTGAATTGGTCAAGTTGGTAAAATGTTCCAAGTGTACCGTTGCTAGTCTCTCTCCAGCCGGAGTTCCTCTCTATCCCACTAGGTGATAGCTAACCCTCTCTTATCAAATTCCCAAATCTCAAACCTTAATCCTGTCTATCCACGGTAAAATCCAAGCATATCCCTCCCGATTAAGCCAGCAGCTTCCAGATCTTCCATTTTGATGATGTTTCCTACGGCAGAGTGTTGGCAATCTTCCCTAGAGTTCTTCGCTTGTCCTCCAGATTATCCTTCTTCCAGGTGATCGATATATGTTTGCATTTCCTCTGGGTTTCTGCGTAGATCCTCTAGACTTGTCTTCGTCCAGGCGACCCATGGAAATTATTGCACCTCAGTGCCTTTTCTGGCCATTTTGTTTAAAGTGGAAGGAGGATATTGAATCTCTGGTTTTTTGCGCATCCATTTGTTAACCCTTTTTGCTCGAAGAAAGTACCCCTGTTGCTGCTCCTCAATAAAACCCCATGTTGAACAGCCATCACCCATAGAGATCCCTTCATTCCATATAAGACCATCCATAGGTTCTCAGCATATTTGGCATAGGTGACAGGAAATGGAAGGCAGATAGGATAACCATCTCCGTTTGGCAGCTCTTCGTCGAAAAATGAGAGACTTGTGGTCCGACAAGGATATCACTGACTCAGGGGTGAAATCCCGGAGGAAGAAAAGCAAGAATGTGACTTAACTTTCTATGTCAAGCTATTTTTTAAACCAAATGTTAATTTCCAGACTTTTATCAATATCATGAAAAAAGCATGGAAAACAGATTCAGTAAAATGTGAGTTAATTGAACCAGGTTTTTTCTCATTTTTATTTCAATTAAGTGAAGAAAAAAGGAGGGTGTTAGAATCGGGACCATGATCCTTTGCAAGTAACCTCTTAATTTTGAGAGAATGAGATCCAAACATACCTGAACACTATTATGAGTTTATGTATTATGCTTTTTGGGTGCATTTTTGTGGCATCCGGAAATTTTGACAACCCTCGGATATGTGACGGCCATGACTGATCGACGGAGGTATCGTTGGACTGTGTCATCGGTATCATGTACGGACATTATTTTGTTTCCACCATCTGGCCGATGAATCACGATTAGAAATGGTTCGATTGTGAACGAGTTGTAACCTTGTTCCTATGTACTATTACTAGTGAGACCGAGGCTCATTCTAAGTGACGTGTCGACAAGATTACTTATTATTTGGACTTTAGCTGTTTTTATTAAGTACGTACCCTAGGCGAAGGAGCCGAGAGACTCCATTTTACGTTCAAGCAGCCCGTGCCGCTCGAAGACCCCATTTCCCCGGCTGTGTGTTCACGTTATCCATTTTCCATGCACGTTCGTGGAAATTTCATGTAGCTGGTCAACTATGGAAGGTGGATGTTGACCAAGAGCCACGTAGTTCTTTCTAAGTTGGACAAAAAAAAAAAAAGAGAAAGAATACGGTTGGCTGAGGACACGTCCCTTGCATGGAGGAGAAAAGTGGCATGCATCCAAGAAGGAGATCTCCATTGCTAGACACGTATAATCCAGCTGCCACTCACCCAATTAGCCACTGAAAACCCCCCTTTTTGTTAACTAGTTTTCAACAAAACCAGTGACCAGAGAAGCAAGGTCAGAGGAGGCCACGTTACTTCGTGTGGAGCAACCAGCGAAGGCCAAGAAAACCAAGCTGGAGACACGCCTCCTCCACCTGTCCTCCATGAATGCATCCATCGAAATCCTTACATGCAAGAAATCATCATTAGCTTAATTGATATTTAGAGGGAACAAAATAAGGCTTGGTTTTGAGAGAAGAAAGGGATTAACCGAGCAGATTTGTGCAGCGAAGGGAGAGGGAAGAGACTGCCCCTCCGTTCATGCGCTGCCGACGCCGCTCGAGTCTGCCGTCGCCAAGCTGCGTTCGAGACCCCGAGTTCTCTGTTTTGCTTGTTGTGGTTGCGTTGGACTTACGGCAAGTGAGAGTCCATTGATCTACACTTTACTTGCTGCGGTTGTGTGTGAAGTGTAGTGGATGTTGGAGATGCTTGAGTTGTGATGCTGGATGTTGGAATTTCGAAAGTATAGGAGTAGTTCTTCAAGTTAGTAAACTGTTTCATGGAAAAACAGATTGACCTTTAGCGACTCCGTGAATTTTCTGTAATTATTTAGCTGAAATTTGACTTTGTGTCCTTGATAAAAGTTGTAGATGACATCTTGAGGAGTAACATACTAAAATTTGAGAAGAAACGGACGAGTATTGGTCAGTGAAACGATTTTTCTCTGAAATTGTTAAATCTGGAAATCATTACCGAGGGTTAGAGAGAGTTATGGTAATTTTAGCTTTTGATCTATCATGAATCTGACTTCGAGTTCTTCACAAAAATTTTACCTCTGAGTTGATTTAGGGGTTATACCAAATTTGTGAATAAAACTGTGCAATGGTGATGTTTGAAATTTTAAGGCTGTGATGCATGGACCATAGAAACTCATACGAAGTTCTTTTGACTAGGTGTTCTTCATGAAACATTTTTCTCTAGATCTCTTTTATAACATGTTAAATTTTCAGTATTTATTAAGATCGTTTACTAATTTTTCCAGAATTTTAATTAAAGAAGTGCATTATGTTATTGCATCAAATGCTATTTTGAAAGTGAGACATATATGTGAATATACATTGTGATGTGATGATACTAGCATTGGCATATCATGCAATATTGAGATGTGATGAGACTCAAGAGACATTTTATCATTTCATTGAAAAGTGTTTTTTTTCTGAAATTAAGATGTAAATTGTTGCCGTTGGACCCTCGGATCAACGATGCCCCGGGAGTCGGGATGTCCAAAGGTTCGAATGAGTCGATGCCCTTTGGATACCTGGTTGTATTTTGACTACATGCCCAAAGGATTTTCCCCGAGAGTTTCGGGATGCCCGGTGGTATATCGGTACGTAATTCCAAGGGATGCCTGGCTATGAAGCACGGACACGTTGTCCATGCTTCCGTGTCGTGTCCGACACGTGTCGGAGCGTGTCGGACACGTCAACACGCTCAAACACGGTTGGACACGCGGTCAACGCGTGTTGGATTTTCCGACACGTGGTCAACTTTTGCCCGAAATGTTTCAACACGCGTGTCCGGGAGGGAGCAGACTACGAGCGACGGTGAGAGATGGCCGAGCATAGACTGAGGTGAGGGCCAACCCTATGATGTTGCGATGGATCCGACGAGGCTACAGCTGCAAGGGAGAAAAGACCAAAGGTGAGAGGAAGAGGAGAGGAAGGTGGTCGTGAGGCGAGCGGCGAGGAAGGGGTTCGTGCATGTGGCGAGGAGCAGCGAGTGGCAAGTGGGGAGCGGCGAGGAAGGGGGTCGTGCGTGCGGCGAGGAGCGGCGACCGGCGAGGAAGGAGGTCGTGCAGCAAGCAGCAAGGAGGGAGGAGGAGAAGAGGAATGGTCACGAGCGACGAGGAAGAGGAGTAAAGGAGCTAGGGTTTCTGAGAAACTCAAAAGTAATTAAAAAAATGGGAGTCTATGGGTACCTATTTTGGGGGGAGGGAAAGTAACAAACAGATGGGGGGAAATGGACGATTGTGGGAGGGAAAGGAAAAAAAATAAATTTGGGTGGGGGGAAATGGATGAGGAAAAGAAGAGAGTGGGGTGGACTCTAATGGGAATTTTTTTTTTAATCAGAAAAATAAATAAATGAGATTTAAAAATAAAAGTAAATTTGGGGGGAGGGGGGGATTTCGAAAAATAAATGTAAATTTGGGATAATGAAATAAAAAAAAAGTGTAAGATTTATTAATATTATTAGTATAAATTCATTGTAAACTCTTTATTTATTTATTT
This sequence comes from Eucalyptus grandis x Eucalyptus urophylla, assembly GCA_028830015.1. Taxonomy (NCBI): domain Eukaryota; kingdom Viridiplantae; phylum Streptophyta; class Magnoliopsida; order Myrtales; family Myrtaceae; genus Eucalyptus; species Eucalyptus grandis x Eucalyptus urophylla. Next base: position 26,147,432 of record CM054199.1, read on the forward strand.
ATTTGCGAATTTGAATCAAATTAATTAAAAATAAAAATATTTATTTAATATTTAACGTGTCAGAACGTGTCGAAATTCTCTACTTTTTAAGAAATGACGTGTCGCGTGTCGTGTCGTGTCATATCGTGTGTCCGTGTTGCCGTGTCCGTGCTATATAGATGCCTGGTGGTATGTCAATACGTAATTCCGGAAGGCAGGGGTAACCATTTTCATGACAAGCCTCGGTGATTTCTTGTGATGTCAGGTGAGATGCAAGATGCCCGAAAGTGTTTGCCGAATGCCCGGAGGTGTGTGTCGGAGGTCTCACGATGCCAAGATTGGATGCGAAAGCCCAGAGGGATGCAAACACTGGTCCCCAGGAAAATGAGATTCTTTCGAATATTAAAATGGGAAATAAATCATGTGCATGTGTGTGCATATGGCATGGTACATGAATTGTCCATGAGTTTTGAGTTGGTAATATTTGGCATTGAAAATGTGGTTATCAGGGCATGGAATAAACCTTATGGATATATATATGCATGGTTGCATAGATGATATGTACATTTCACATGAAATATTGGTTGTATTGCTTGTTGCATTATGTAGTTTGATGGATCTTTTACTGCTGAGTGGTTATACTCACCCCTTTTGGGGACTAACATTTCATACTAGACAAGATACCTCTGCTGCTACTGCCACCGGTAGATGGATCGAGTGGTTGGATATGACCACGAAAAGGAGGATAGCAAAGGAATGAACTTTTGGACGCCGACACTAATCAATGGACTTTAAGTATATGACTGTTGGAAAAGATGTTGGCCATCTTTTGAAGTATACCCAAGTATAAAAGACCTTGACATTTTGATGTACCGACTAAAAATGTCCATCTGCTTTAAGTAAATAAAGGTGTTCGGCTTTAACTTATAAAATGTTTAGTAGGTATGCATCGTTTTCTTAATATAGGGAAGGCAGTTAATGGATGTGCTTCCGCCATATAAATTGCCCAGGGACCGATCTAAAAGATGTAAACCCCCAGAATTTATGAATTATAATGAAATTCTTTGGTATCAGAGCATTATATTATCAAGTCAAGTGAAAGGTAAGTGGACTGTGGCGACCCTAACGGTTCGGGGGCCGTCGAGGGGTGCCACAATTTTATAGGCCTTCCTAGTGCTAGAATCACTGAAAATGCCATACGCTTGCTAGCTTCTCGCTTGGGCCAAGTTGAGGAGGTTAAAATTGAAGCCAGAAATAACAATGCACGGAAAAATGGAAAATCCAGAGTGCTACTGAATTTGTCCAGCCCACTCAAAACATGAACTATGATTAATTGTGGGGAAAAGAAATGGTGGATAGACTTCGAGTATGAAAGGCTTCCTCACTTTTGCTATTCTTGCGGTCAAATTGGGCATTATGCAAACTTTTGCATTGAAATTCCCTATGAAGAAACTGAACTTGCCCATGATCAACTAGGGCGGTATGGCTCATGGCTAAAGGCTGAAGTTCGAGAGGTTAGCCCCTATTGAAAGACTTTTTATGGCAACATTGAACTTTTTGCTACAAAGGAAGTTGTGATGGAAACTCCAACAATGGTTACCGAAATACCTCAAAGATCAAAAGTAGATGAACCAAATGAACTGGTAATTGTTGCTGTCCAGCATAATGCACAAGAGGTTATGGAAGAGTCAAGAAAGACGGAGCAACTTACTATACTCAGTGGGCAATGCACAGAGAAAAACACAATGATGCTTCCTTCTCTTGCAGGTAATGAGATCCTTTCACTAACCTCTAAAAAAGGAAAGGCGGTGTATAAAGCTCCTGTGGCAAAAAAAACATAAGCGAGTTAGTCCCTATGAAAAGAAAATCTCACAAGATCTCTTGGTGGATGAAAAACAACTCTTGGATGCCCCAATTCAGACTTGGGATTGGGCTAGTACATGGGCTTTGGTGGCTAGCCCTAATAAGCCACCAAAGAATAGATTAAACTATTGAGCTGGAACTGTCAAGGGCTAGACACTCCCTTGACAGTCTAGCATCTCAAAGCCTTAATGGCTTAAGAACGGCCCAATCTGGTTTTCCTTATGAAAACAAAAAACAAAAACACCATTGTAGAGAGTGAGGAAAAGGACTAATTTCAAATTTTCTTTTATTATCAAACCAGTTGGTATAGCTGGAGGCTTAGCGCTTATGTGGCATGAGAAGGTAAAAGTGAAAGTGGAGGGAAGCTCTGGGGAACTAATCAATATTCGATGCAAGGATCTTATTCGAGGTGACCTAATACGAATATCCTTTCTACATGCACCAACAAATTTTCAAGAGAGAATGAGACTATGGCGAGCTGTGAAAGACAGCAACACAACAATCCACTCCCATGGTTATGCATAAGGGACTTTAACGAAATACTTTACCATTGGAAAAATGTCAAGTGTAGAGAAGTGGACCGTTATCAAATTGCAGCTTTTCGAGGGTTTTTAGATGATTGTTTCTTGATGGACATCGAAAGTAAGGGTGCATTTGGTAACGTTTTTATTCAAAAATTGTACTAAGGAACAGAAATAGAAAAAACTATTTCTGTTTCGGGGAACAATTTTTTAACAAAAGAACGTGTTTAGTAATTGCACAAAATTTATGTTCTTAGAATAAAAAAAAGAACATAAACACATTTGGTAAACTTATATGATTTTTTTGTTTCTTTTAATTTTTTAATATTTTTATTTTATTTTTCCTTTTTTATTTTTTGTTTTTTCTTCCTTTTAGCCAGTTGCCGGCCTCGGCCATGGCTAGCGACTGGCCAACGAGGGTTGGTGGTCTTGCCCAACCACAGCGAGGCTCGTCGGCCCTCGACGACTGATCACCGGCATCGCCAACCCCTTGACGGCCAGTCGACGGCAATGGCCGAGGCTGGTGACCGGCTAAAGAAAAAAGAAGAAGAAAAGAAAGAGGAAAAAAAAATAGGAGAGAGAAAATTTATTTCTCGAAAGTGTTCCGAGAACAAGAAACAAGTTTTTCTTATTTCTTGTTTCTGTTTCAAATTTGTTCCCAGGAACAAAAAAAATAGATTTGAAACAAAAACGTAAATAAATGCGTTTTCGTTCTCTTTTTGTTCCCTAGAACCAAAAAAAAAAAAAAAACAGAAATTGTGTTTATGACTAGAAAAAAAAGAACACAAACAAACAGCCCCTAAGGGCTGTGCTTATACCTAGTCAAATAAGAAATAATGCAGCACATTAGTAAAGAATGGATTAGACAGGGCGCTTTGTAACTTGGAATGAAGAGTACTATACCCAAATGTGATGGCTTTTGCACTATCGGCAATAGGTTCAGATCATAGCCCAATTATATTATCTCTAGATCAAAGGGAAAAGAAAAACAAGAAAATGTTTAGATTTGAATCATTTTGGCTAGAAGACCCTGAGTGCGAGGCGGTGATCAAGCGAGCTTGGCAAGAGAATAGAACAATAAAAATCAGTCTTGTATATAAAACAAAGCTGGTTGCTGCTGAATTAAACAAATGGAGTAGGAGAAAATTTAAAAGTGCTCAAAAATTGATCTTCTCCCTCAAAAGCAGGCTTATGGAGCTGAATAACATAATGAATAGGGAGCAAAACAAAGAGGAGACCGGCAATATTGTCAGGAAAATTGCAGATTTGTGGAAGCAAGAGGAAATGTATTGGTGCATGAGGTCAAGAATCAGCTGGTTGAAATAGGGGGACCAAAACACCAAGTATTTGCATGCAACAATAGTCCAACAGAGACAACGAAATAAAATATACATGCTGCAAATTGATGATCAAACTTGGTGTAGGGACCCATAACCCTCAAACACCATATCCGAAGCTTCTACTAGTCTTTATTTACTTCAGTGGGCGACAGGAACTACCAACCTATATTGAATCAATGTGAAGCAGTGGTCAATGAGAAGATGAATGAAGACCTGATTAAACCAATCACAAAAGAGGAAGTTAAAGCTGTTGTTTTTTAGCTAGGGGCTACAAAGGCGCCAGGACCAAACGGGCTAAATGATTTATTTTATCAAAATCATTGGCCTATCATTAATGATGATATCTTCAACATGGTGCAATCTTTTTTCAACCAAGGTACATTTGAACCAGAGCTCAATAGAATGCATATTACTCTCATCCCTAAAGTAACAAATCCAGAAAACATTACCCAATTCAGACCTATAGGTCTTGCAATTTCAATTATAAGATCATTGCAAAGATACTAACTAATAGGCTGAAATCTTGGCTGCCAAAAATAATTTCTGTGGAGCAAACTACTTTTATTAGTGATCGCCAGATCTAAGACAACATCTTTGTAGTCCAAGAGTCGGTTCACCAACTAAGGGTGAGAAGGAAGAAGCGTAAATTTCCAGCCATTTTCTATATGATTATATGCCGAGGCTGGGATTCCATGAAAAATAGGTCAATTGGATAAAGCAATGCATCTCATCGGTATCTTTTAGCATCCTAGTTAATGGTGAGCCTTCAGCTGTCTTTAGGCCTACTAGAGGTATTCGGCAAGGGAACCCTCTATCCAATTACCTATTTATTGTCATGGCCAATGCCCTCTCAACCCTTATGAGTAAAGCTGTCCAAGATGGGAGTATAAAGGGGATTCGCCTAAACCGAACATGCCTTACGCTCTCGCATCTCCTCTTTGCTGATGATGCCATCTTTTTTTTAGATGGAACGATAAGAGAAGCTCGGAATTTAGCCAATGTATTGAACCAATATTGTTATGTATCAGGACAAGCTATCAACCTCAATAAATCAGGCATTTTATTTGGGAGAGATTGCCCGCAGAATTTAAACAGAATGTAGCAGCTGAGTTGAGAGTTCCTATCTTAGAAAACATAGGGAAATATCTTGGAATCCCATTAGAGTGGGGTCGCACAAAAAAGCAAATGTTTGCATGAATTCTAGCTAAAGTTGAGAGGAAACTTGAAGGATGGAAAGAGAGGCTGATATCAAAGGCAGGAAAAGAAGTTCTCATTAAGACAGTTATACAAGCCCTACCCCAATATGTTATGTCCATCTTTAAAATTCCAACTTCCATTTGCCGCGCTACTGAGAAGCGAATAGCCTCCTTTTGGTGGAAACATAATGTTGTTAGAAGAGGTATTTATTGGAAAAAAAAATGGGAAGATTTGAAAAATAGGAAGGATTGTGCAGGCCTAGGTTTTAAGGATTTAGTGAATTTCAACAAAGCAATATTGGGGAAGCAGGCTTGGAGAATTGTTCAACAACTGGACGCCCTATGGTGTTTATTGGAAAAAAAATGGGAAAATTTAAAAACTAAGAAGGATTGTGCAGGCCTAGGTTTTAAGGATTTAGTGGATTTCAACAAAGCAATATTGGGGAAGCAAGCTTGGAGAATTGTTCAACAACTAGACGCCCTATGGTGTCAAGTTCTTAAAAGTATTTATTTTTCTCAAGGTGACTTATGAGCAACAAAAAGGATCCTGGCCTTCGTGGGGATGGCAAAGTTTATTGGTGGTGAGAGATGTGATCGAACATACCACTAGATGGAAGGTTGGAGATGGACAAAGAATCCGCATTATAGAAGATGTATGGCTTCCTTCCAGAAGACTTATTGGCCCATCAAATCGAAATGAACCAAGAATGGTAGCTGAATTAATTGACAACGAAGCCAAGGAATGGGATATTAGAAGAGTTAATGAAGTTTTTGAGGAAAGAGTGGCCCAAGAGATCCTAGCTAACCCACTTAGCCTAAATCCCCATTATGATCAGTAGGTGTGGACAGCCAATAGCTCGAGGTCCTATACTATTAAAAGTGGGTACAACCAAATACATAACAAAGCAGCACTCTTCACCAAACCTAACCCATCTTCCTCCTACCAAGTTCCAAAATCCCTATGGCATGAGATATGGAAACTCCCTACCTTCCCCAAAATTCGATTCCTACTATGGAATATATGCAGCAATGCTCTTCCAACAAAGGAAAACCTACACAAAAGACACATGATACTTTATCCAACTTATCAAATTTGTGGCGATGCACCAGAGATAGCAGACCATCTCTTCCTCCTATGTGACTGGACAAAAACCCTATGGTCAGCCCCTGATTTTCAAGCCGACATGTCTCCAGCAAGTATTTCTTGAATCGACAAATGGATCTTCAAGAATCTTACCTCAAGAGCAGGACTTGAACTGAAAGCCCTCTTCGCAGGCCTACTGTGGCAGATTTGGAAGACCCACAACTTAGCGATTTTCCAAGGATCCTCGCCTAATCCAACAACCACTCAAGAAGAAGCCCGAACTACTGTTGCTTTGTACAAGAAATGGTGCATAGGGGGGATGAACGACAGCAGAGGATCAACACAAAGCATCAATAACACGCTAAGATGGAACCCACCTGGTACAAGCGAGCTGAAGCTGAACGCTAACAGCTCCCGATACACCTCAACGACGATGGGATCGGTGGCTGGCGTGTGCAGGAACGTTGCCGGTCTTCTCGTTGCCTATGTAGCATGGACACGCGACACGACACGAGTGTCCGACACGACACGACACGTCAACACATCATTTCTAAAAAATAGAGAATTCCGACACGTTGCGACACGTTGAATATTAAATGAATATTTTTATTTTTAATTAATTTGATTCAAATTCATAAATAAATAAATAAATAAAGCCTATAATAAATTTACACTAATAATATTAATAAATCAATTCATTTGAAATTTGAAAGATATATTCATAACTAAGGTGAAACATGTCTTTAATTTTAACAAAAGTTATTGATAAAACTAATAATTAATAAAAAATTAGAATCAATTTATTTAAATAAATTCATGATTTTTTAGAATGATCAAAATTTATCATTATTCAAAATTCAATACTTTTACTTTTCGAAATTATTTTTCAATTTCATTTATTTAATTTTTCTATAAAAAAAATTCTCAAATCCACTCTTTTTTTCCTTTGTCCATTTCCCTCCACCCCAAACTTATTTTACTTTTTTCCCTCCCAAAACCACTGACAGACAAGCTGTCAGCCTCACTTCCCCTCCCCCAAAACTCAAAAACACGCCATCGTCCCCCTCTTTTTATTATTTTTTATTCCTTTATCACAAACCCTAGCGACCCTCTTTTTCCTCCTCCTTCTACTGCTCGCACAAAAAACACTGGACCAAGACAAACACGCAGACAGCAAACCTCGCTCCCCTCTTTCGCACCTCGTATCATTTCTCAGCTTCCGACGATTGAGCGGACGCGACGCCGAGGAGGAGGAGATGCCATCGCCGCCGCCGCTCGGCGCCCCCTCGGGCCTCGATCCCTTCCTCTTCTCTTCCTCTCTCTGGCCGTCTCTCGCCACTGCCGTTGCCGCCGCTCGGCGCCCCCTCGGGCCCCAATCCCTTCCTCTTCTCTTCCTCTCTCTGGCCGTCTCTCGCCGTCGCTCGCGGCCTTTGCTCCCTCCCCCTCCCTCGCCTCCACCCAGAGTCTTCCGGACACGCGTCGACACGCGTGTCGAGAAAAGTTGACCGCGTGTCGAAAAATCCGACACGAGTTGACCGTGTGTCCGATCGTGTCCGAGCGTGTCGACGTTTCCGACACGTTCCAACACGTGTCGGACACGACACGGAAGCACGGACAACGTGTCCGTGCTTCATAGCTCGTTGCAGGCTTCACCAAGAGGATTCACACGCCGTCCATTTGGGTAGTTGAAACCCTAGCTATGAGAGAAGCTCTGTTATGGGTCAAACAGAACAAAAACACACGAAGTAATCTCCAACAGGAAGTCACGACCAAAATTGATCTACAAGTGACCTTATCTTCATATCACTTACCCCTCGTGCGCTACTTATCAGACTGATTGCAAAAGTTTACTGGCCCAGCTAAATGGAACTTCAATCATCTATGAGCCTCAGGAAACAAATAAAGTCACGGATTGGGTTGCTAAGGGCGCACATGATAAAGTTTCTACTTCTCTATTTCTTTGTTTCTATGTTCCCCAGAACAAGTTTGGAATAGAAATTCGTTTGGTGACGCAATTTGATTTTTCTATTTCTAGAATAGATTTCTATTCCATAAATAGATTTGAAGAAGAAATCAGAAGCTAAAATTTTTAACTTCTCAATTTCTAGCCAGAAATTAATTTCTATTCCAGAAATTTTGTAATGCAGACCCTAAGCCCACCGAGCAAATTACCTTCCTAGTAATTGGTTCTCACATCCTCCTCAGCCTTTAACTTTAATCTTATGTTTAGATTTTCCAACTAATGATGCCCCTTTAGTGGGATAGTACTGAAATTACGATATTTCAACCACAAAAAAAAAAAAAAAGTGTTTAAGCCCTAACTACGCCGGCTGGTTCATCCAGTTAAACTATGAACTGGCCCTCAGTCCGGTCCAGTCATTCATTGCCACTTGGGTTGGTCAAAACCTGGAACAAACCGGTACGGCCAACGGTTCAATCATTGGATTGGCAAACCGGACCACGATTTGTACTAAATTGGACCAGTCTAGCACATGAATTGGCAAGATGAATTGCCGTGTTCAACTATTGTGTCAGGTTCTAAAGTTGGTCCATCACCGTCTGACTCACTACAGGCTAGACCTATCAGAATGGGCCATTAACCCATGTTTTAAAACATACGGGTATTAAATGAGTCATAAATGAATTGGTTATATTAAGTAAATGAGTTTAAACATAATGAGTGTTAAATGGGTCATAAACGGATTTACAACTTATTTAGACTCAACCCATTTCTATAACTCTCTATTCATTCTTTCTTGCCCTCATTCAATCTCAAGTCCACTCACTTCACATTCTTATCTCAATTTGAGTTTAAAATTTTGTAGATTGAGTTAAATATGAAAGTTTTTTAACAATATGTGTCAGGTTGGGTACGGGCTGAGTATGAGTCACTAGATTCATATTATGTAAAAAATGGGTCATGACGAGTTAAATTAAGATTTTTTGGAGAAAAGAAAGGCGCCAACTTGATGAATGAAGCAAATATATAAATGTGCACATTTTGACAGAAAAATATAGTGATAGGGCAAATGCCGCTTGGGTAAAATTCGGTGCCTTTCTATGTGATATTTGCAAATTTGGGCCAAAATTATCTTTCGAGTGAAAATTGGTGTCATTCCATGCGAAAGTTAGGACCAAAGGTTGGCTTTGAGACTAAACCGATAAGGTAGATAACGAAACTTATCCAGATGACTTTAACCATTTCGTACAAGTTTGTACACCATAATACAATTTATGAATCTAAGACGTCCTTAGCAATGGATTATTTATTTTTGGTGCAAACACATAAGACAAGGACTAATATCCATATCTTGGCTCCCGCTCAATGCTCAGCAATTCTCGCCATGATTTCATGGGGTTTGTACATGGCTTCCAATGGCAACGCCTTAGGCATATTCATTCCTTCTTCACTTATTCCTTTCCATTCAAAACACTGGATCAACGATCCCACAGCCACATTGATCATCCGTTGGGCCAGGTTTGCACCAGGACAGGCTCGCCTCCCAAGTCCAAATGACAATAGCTTGCATTGTCCATTATCTTCATTTTCAAATCTTTCAGGTCTGAAACTTTTCGGATCATCCCACAACTTCGGATCCCTGTGAATGCTCCATATATTGATGAATACTATGGTTTGACTAGGTACATCATAACCGCCTATGACACAATCCTCTGATGACATGTGTGGAACTAGAAGTGGTGCCGGTGGTTTCAAACGTAGAGTTTCTAATACAATGTTTTGGAGAAAAGGAAGTTTTGCAATGTCTGTCTCATCTATCAAGCGTTCTTGACCAATCACATTATCCAACTCCTCAATAGCTCTTTTTAAGGAATGCGAATGACTATGTAAAAGGGACATTGCCCTTGCCATTGTCGAAGCAGAAGTATCAATGCCTGCTATAAGCATGACCTATAGAAGGATATAGAGCAAAAACAAATTGTCATTACATTGTTGAAACGGAAGAAATGATAAAAGAGTAATAATTTAGACATTAATATCAGAGAGATCTTACTGCAATCCATAAGTTATTAAATCAGGTATTATAAATGACTTCAAAATTAACAATTGTTTACAATTTAATATGTATATCCGCATAAATGTGTGAGTAATAGGCCAGAACTTTTGTTTACTTCAAGAAGGAAATCCAGTTTCCTGTACGATGAGATTATTGCGTCCAAGGAACTTGAGAGAATTCAATTTTACTCATTAGCTCATAACCATTTTCCTCTAATTTCATAAATATACTAACATTCATTTTGAGTGAGGCAATTGATAGAGAGACTTTTTATATTGCTTTTCTGAATAGTTAACAGAAAACAAATATATCTATGATTTCAATCTCAATCTTTTCCTGGAAAAATTTCAGTTAAACCTATCAATTACTTAAGACGAATCATAATTATATGCTGAACTTAATGAAAAAGATGATTGACAACATAAGAGATCCATGAAATCTTTCAAATTTAGGAAAGCATGTTTTCCTACTTTTAACTATTTGAGATTGCAATATATGGATCTATTGATATATCTAGACAATGTTATGTGTTGGTTTTTACGCACGCTCTTTGCTCCTTTTTCTAATTTGAGAGCAGGGAGACCTACACTTTCGCAAAACCTAAAACATTCGGCCATTGATATCTCTTCTATGATAATTACATAAAGAACGAGTTAATTGATCACAACAAGAATTTACATCTTTTTAAACAGATGTTTAATGTCAGAATCAACTTGCAATATTCATTCTCAAGAAAACTATCACTGTCAATGAATGTACTCACGAGTTTCTAAGGTGTTCAACGTTAGGACATGAACACCCTAAGAGAGAACGATTCAGCAATCTAGATACTAAATTGTCAAACTACTATGATGCACAATCAAATACTTTTTTACATATTTGTTTTGCTCTCTAAGGGTTGGTAATATTAAAATGTTGCATATTAAATGGAGTAGCCTTACAAAATCGTCCATGAGAATGTGATGCAATAGATATAGGATTTTTTTGGATAATTCTCCGCTTGATTTACCATAGGACCATAATTAATTTCGTATTTTGTAAGACAATGGATGATCCAGTTTATATGTATGCAGTATTCCATGATGAGGATGAGATGCGAAAGATCGTCCAATTTGTACGTACCAATACTAGCCCTTTGATGATCTCATCAGTGTAAAACTCGGGCTGCTTCTCTTGCAACAAAAGCAAATGATCCAGCACGGCCTCCCTACTCTCTCCACCACATCTTTTTCTGCGACTATTTCTCTGTTCTTCAATCAGATTCTGTAACAACTCGTCCGATCTTTTGCTCAACCAAGACACCCTCTTCTCATAATTCCTAAAGAACAACCTCAAGATACCCAAGTAATCCCCTGGATACGCACTAACACCATATTCGACAATTTCAGACATGATCTCGCGAAACACCTTCGCCTCCTCGGCATCGATCACATCTTCCCCATAATACCTCTTCCCAGTCAACATCCTCATAACGATGTTGAATGTCATCTCCCAGAAGATCGGTTTTAGTTCCACCTTAGTGAAGTCGTCCCCAGATGCTGAGGCTCTTTTGTTTAGATTAAGCAGGAGTCGCTTGATTTCATCCCTCCGAATGGGCAGAAAGGAGTTGAGACGGGCCGAGGAAAAGATCTCAAGAGTACAAACACGGCGGAGACTACGCCATTGTTCGCCGTATGAGGCAACGACGACAATCGTGTTGTCATACCCAATATGCCTGCCGGCGACAGTAGAGGGGCGGTTGGCAAGCGTGATGTCGTTCTTAGTATAGCATTCTTCAGCTGCCTCGGCTGACGAGACGACAACCACTCGGCGGTAGCCGAAGCGGAGAGAGAAGACGGGGCCGTAAGATTGGGAGAGGGAGTGGAGGGTTCGGTGGAGGGGGTGTTTCAGGAGGTGGAGGTGGCCCAGGATGGGGATGGAAGGCGGGCTGGGCGGAAGGTTTTTCGGTTGCTTGAACCATGAAGAGAAGAGCTTGAGAGTGAGGAGTAGGAGGAAAGCCAGAGGAAGGGTAGAGTAGAGCGATGAAGTCTCCATGGTTGGGACAAACTTGGTATTGGCGAAAGGCTACGGTGTCCACGCTTCTTATATAGAAAATAGTTACATGTTCCTTGCTGGTGAATCAAATATATATGTAATCTCAAACGTGGAAAGAGAAAGCTCATCAATCGTCATCAAGCACGAAGAGCATCTTTAGCCTCTCAATTGCTCGCCTAAAGCTCCTCAGGCACTCATCCATAGTGCCCGCTACCGCCAAAGCACGGAATAAGCTTACTTAACTTCGGGAAAAAGTCAGGACTTACTTCACCAGGGCACCCACGATGGGCGAAGGTGGTTCTAGGCAGAGCTCGCCCAATTCCGACGAACCAAGCCTCGCCAACTTTGGGGGAGGCTCCACCTCACTAGATCTGGCAAGGTCGAGCTCGCCTCAACACCAATGATGCTTAGTCTTGCTAACATTGAGGCTAGCAAAGCTCGCCTGCCGCACCGGCCTTGCTCGATCGATGAACTTTGGCCTCCCCAATGGAATTGGGTGAGGACTGCAATCCTAGCCTTCTAGGCAAGGGTCGGGTGCGGGACTTTGTAAGGAAAAAGGGTAAACGAAAGAAAAATCAAAAGAATTATTTAAAAAATCAAAAATTAACAAACTAAAAATGATATTAAAAAAAAAAAAAAACCGTTCAAAGAGAATGATATATCCTTAAGGAATTTTTCATGTTCCCGTGCATGGGATGGGACCTGCTCTATTAACAACCCATGATTATTCCATTGGCACGCCTCTACGTTAGGTGTCCCTATATTATAAATATAAACATAAATTATGACAATAAGAACGCAAAGTTAAAAAAGAAGACCAAAAAGGAGAGAGGCTTGGCATTCTTTCTTAAGTTCCAGTCAAAGGTACTCTCATACTGGACATCTAGCGTGCAGTTGACCTTCCTACTAGTATGCACACTAGCGTCATCCTTCGCCATCTTTTTATTTTGCTTTGACAAGCTCTTGATTCCTTTTGTTTAGATTAAGTAGCTAACTCTGTACTCTAGGTCTGCTTAGAGAATCAATGGTGAACTCGCCGGCCTCCCTCCCATCTAGAGCGAGCCACCTTATTTTAAGGTCCTAGGACGCAAACGCCTCACACCCCTTGTTGACTGGCCTACATTTTTCTTGCGGTCAACCAGGGAATATAGAAGACAGCAGGAAACCCCACCTCCCGAGAGTTTTTCCCCTATTTCTTGTTTGAGCCTTTTAAGCACCCATTCAGGTCCAACCTTCCTATCATATGTAGTACACACAATAGCATCTCAAAATCGGTGCCCTTCACCATCTTTTTATTTTTGTTTTGACTAGCTCCTTGTTATTTTTGTTTTAGATTGCATAGCTAACTGCATATTGTAAGCCTAAATTTAACACAAATGAAAGAAAAAAAGAAAAATTATCTAAACTGTTAAAAATCTATTGTGCAAATTGCAATTCAATTTTGAACTTTTTTAATTTGGTCGATACAGTCCTAAATTTTTTGACGATTTTTCAATGTAATCAATCCTTTTTAATTTAAATTTGAAATCACTAACTTGGTAGAGCAATGACCGGCGTCTATCATATACGGCACTATCGGTAGCTGACAGTTAAATGTACAACTCCATTCGAAACATCGTTATGAGAAATTTGTAATATTTTATTTTCTCCTCTTTTTTTTATGACCCGGAAACCGTCGTACAGCCAACAGCCGGTGGCATAAACCCAGGGCGACTGAGCCACCACCACAGATCCAGCCGCGTGTGAGTCGCGCAATAGGGACGCGGGGTTTTGAACCCCTCCCCTCTCAATGAGGGAGCAGGGCTCTAACCAACGCGGCCACCGCGGGCAGTGATATTTTTTCTCCTTTCTTTTCTTTTGTTTTCTTTTCTTTTTTTTGTTGTTGGTTAACTACAAATGGTCTCCTTCTCCACGCTTCTCTTGTAGAACTCTACTAGCAACCGCTCCACGATCAGCAATCTCACCACATAGGCCCTGTTGTTGAAGAGGTGGACCCTAAACTCCTCTTAGCAACAGAGGAAGGCGTCGAGGAGCTTCTAAATCCAGGTGATGAAAAGCGTGTCGTCAGCGGTGATGGTGGAGAGGTCAAGGAAGCGACCCGCGATTTGCCTTTAAAAGGCCTCGAGCTCAAGCTCCTGGGTGGTGGCCTCACGATGTTGGGGCTCCATGGAGTGGGCTGAAAATGGAATGGCCAATGTGGGAGCCCTCGTAATATAATGGCCAATGTGTGAGGGTCTCACGTAGGGCTCACACTTTTCAATTATTGAAATAAAGTGAACTCACATATCCCAAATGCGCACTTAAATGTTCGTAACAGAAGTAGTGTGTCGTGCCATCAATACAGCAATGGCAGCAGTGGAGTGACAAGGGGACAATAGTCTCGTTCGAGTGGCAGAGCCAGTGGAAATGGCCGCCATGGCAACTTATCAGATGCGAGACAGACTTGAACGATGCAATTGAGTTGTGTAGGTTGAGATTGCTCAGGTCATCCATGTATTTGCAAGACAAATAGGCCCCGATGCCCCCGCGCATCAACTCAATCCCCACCACACCAATTCCCCAAATGAATCTGCGACTTGCCTCAAATGCCCCCGCCGGTTTCGAAAATGCACAATGGAAGTCAGAAGTCGGGCTCAGATTTGGCTATTCAAGTAAACAGAGCCCCAAAATTTACATATTTCCTCCCTAAAATGAGCATGGCATGTCACATGTTGTAGTCTCACATTACAAGCCATTCTGCCCACTCCTCAGCTATGATTGCAAAAAATCGCAGCAAGCTGAGACGATCAAATAGAAAGGGGGAAGATGAATACGAGAGAGAAGGTTGACCGATCCAAAGTCAGGAGGAATATACAACTAACGGCAAGAGATGCAAAAGAATGGCGAAAATGAATCTTACAAGTGAGGTGATCATCTTTCCTCTCACTCCAGCACTTCAAGTATCATGTTGGCAAGACTAGGACTCTCATAAGAAGAGATCTTTAAGTAGGGAAATAGCAGTGCATTGACAGCTTATCCAATGTCATGGAAGCCGGACAAGCTTGTTGACAGCAGAATCTAAAGCATCAACATTCCTCCTCAGAATTTTTCTGAAGCAATGTCAAGGAAAACACAAATGATAGCACAAACCTTTAATTCAACTGAGAAAAAAAAAAAAACAAAACTGTGTGGCTTTTACTTTCCAACGAATGGGTGTCGCTCATTTGTAAGAAGTAAAATGATGCTTTTCCATAAATTTCTAAGTTCACAGGACAAAAATGTGTTCAGGACAAACACTGCAGCAACGATAAAGACTTTTTCCATCTAGTCAAGGATACAATTGTGTCGCTAGACTTTCCATGCCCTTCATTTCTTCATTTAATCTGCAATAACAAGAATCCAAGCCAAAAAACTTACTGACACTAGCAAACACTGATTACTAAAGAGCAAAATGTGACTAAATTCCAAATAGCAACAGAGGTTCAACAAGATGTAATGTTTGTCATGACTGATCATTCAAAGGATTTCTTAAATGCATATACGAGAGTTTGAGTTTCCATCAAATGAGGAAAGAAGGGAATATCCACTAACTTAGTATATAATGAACAGTCTAAAAGCTGGAATGGTATTAGCAACGGGTTCTTCAGCTGAATTAATGCATATCCTTTGCTCTTGATTCAAGAAGCCAATAATCTAATGTTCCAGTCACTAGGAAATCGCTTGCACTCTCTCATTGACAGTAAGAATTTTTATGTGAAAAGAAGATGCAAAAACCTCACCATTAGTTTCCACAGGAAAAATTTTCTTGAGTCGAGTATCACATGTAAAACATAGAAGAACAACATTCTTGCATGTAACATGAAAGATAAGGAATGATATTCAGATTAGCAGTTTCCATAAGTGTAGACAAACACAACATGAAGTTCCAAAAGGCAAAGTTAGGCATTAAAGCCTGACTACCTTAGACAGGAATTTATGTACCGATTTCCTTTTGTTGCTGCATCAAGCACTACAAAAAAGAGAAGGAACAACAAGGTTCAGATTAAAGTACACATAAAGAAGCATCCATTAACATAAAATATCATGGAATAATTTTAATGAGACTATCCTCAACCAATTACTGCCTCTAACCCAACTTAATCAGCAGCACGAAGATTACAAAGATCTCATGGTTTCATATCAACAGCATGCACTGAATTGCAAAATGTTGTGAAAATCCCATTAATTATCTTCTTTTAGCCACACTTTCAAATCATTCCAAATTACATTTTGTGTTTAAATAGCATTTTAGAAAACCAGCAAACAGCCTTGAATTATCTAGCATGCGAAAACCATAAGCATGTGCGAATGCATACACATGTATCCATCAATCTCCAACATATATGAAGACAACAGTCCACCAGCCGTGCGTCCAACCCTTAGATGTCAATACTAGTGAGCAGGTTCCGCACATGACCATCATCAGTTGATGTTGGGAGAAAATACACATAACATGCTTGCAGACCAGAACAGGTTGGTGGGTTTAGCTCAGCAAATGAACTTATCTCACGGGGCAAATTTTGGATTACAAGTCCATTAGTAGTCATTCATTGTCGGGAAAAGAAACAGATTTTTACTTTATTTCGAGGAACTTACCAGATTCTTGAAGGCGTCCAGCAGCATCATTGAAGCACTGCATATGATCTGTTGAGCAAGAAGTTACCTGCAATTTTACAATATATAGCCAGATAAACACAGAGCTTGTAATATTGGGAATAGCCACCAAAGAGTGATAGTCGTAATTTCTCTTTTAACAGAATATGGAGCTATTCCAACAGCACAAGATTCTGACTTTGACAGGTATCACACCTAAATAAAAATTTAAGACACTTCTCAAAATGTAAATTTTAATAGGACAGCACCTTAAACCTTCACACATTTAAGACATCTCAAGAGCAAACTAAAATGCTATATTTGGCTCATAATTTTTTCCTTCAATGTGAGTATCATCAGAGAAGCCTCATAAAAATTAATAAATCTTCCATACTTCAAGGTAAATGAACTCCGGACTGCAAATAATTCCTAAAACATACCAAAGATGCTCATGAATTAAATGCAAAAGCACATGGGAAATGTGTCGTCATTGACACTTTATTAATGCTAACAATTCAATCTCTCTAAAATTTATCTTGATGAGTCTAACGTGTGACAAAAGTAAACCTTTACGTAGCATCAAAGAATTCTGAAAGTTCCTCTCATGGTTTGCTGTCAAAAAGTTACCAAAGAACCTACATAAATCATCAATCTTCAATCTCTTATTTCTTTTAGCATCATCAATCTTCAAATTATAATTTTATCAAAATCTCTTCTTATGATTTACTTTCCATGAAGATGACAGGACTGACATATCTGATAATTTTATTAATGCTGCAGCAGTCACACTGAACCATGAAAAGCCAAGAGGGATGTCAAATCATTCAGTATCGTCTTTAGGATGCATGAATCTCCTCTACAAATATATGGCATTGAACCAACTTAGGCAAGCTGGGAACGCTAGACAAAAGGGATAAGTCATGGCCACAACTTGATCAAACCAATCTCAGATAGAGCCAAGCGAAGTGAAGCAAATAGAGATGTGAAACTCTCGGCGATAGCAACAGAGTCTCTCTCAACCACTTCAAGAGCTTTAACAATGTCGGTCTGGTTTGGCATAGGCCTCTCTCCAGTGTTATCCTGCCCACTGCGGTCCGTCAGCATTGGCAGAGATGCAGATGACGACTCCTTATCTTGTTCTTCTATCAATTTGTCCTGGTCCCGAGAGTGGCATTTCTGATCTTCATGATCCATTTCCACTAATTTGCCTATGCTTGTGATGCTTTCTCCAGAGTCAGCTACTGGAGGCGGCGATCCAACAAAAAGCCACTACCTCAATTTATACTGCATTTCAAGAGGTGATGAAGGCAGCCCACTCATCATGCACAAGATATAGACATTCTCTTGATCTAAACCCTGATAGAAGTGACCGAAACCATGACTCAAATCTGCTAAACCGACCCCCCCTACATGAAGATAGCCCTCTAAAATTTACAAAGCAAGGGGTACTGCAAATAGATTTGAACTCCGATTCACATGAACCCACGAAAGAGCACACCAAGCTTGACATGTAAGTGGGGAATATAGAACAGAAAAAGAAAACCCAACTCACCAGACCACCCACCTTCAACTTCTAGGAGATGGGCATTGATCAATGCCCCCAAAAACTAGAACCTTGACATATGTCATCGACTCAGACCTCGAAATTCCAACAATTTCTCACCCCAAAAAGTCGAGAGCAAAGCAATTCCTATTTGTGCCGCAAAATCATAATCGAAAGGGAAAGTGAGAGTTTTCGTCAATTTCACAGTAGATAGCTGAGAAAAATGGGAGCTTTATTCATCGAAATTGAGGAAAGCGGCTGTCGAGAGCATACCCTTAAAGGAGGAGATGGCGGGTCGCCCAGTCCAAGCTACGACGTTCCAATCCGCAGTCAGGCGATCTGCCATCAGCAAGGTGTTTAAGCCCCGACGGAGCCAGCCGGTTCATCCGGTTGAACCGGGAACCGGCCCTCAGTTCGGTCCGGTCATTCATTGGCACTTGGGTTGGTCAAAACCTGGAACAAACCGGTTCAGCCAACGGTTCAATCATTCGATTGGCAAACTGGACCATGATTAGTACTAAATTGGACCAGTCTAGAGTGTGAATTGGCAAGATGAATTGCCATTTTCAACTATTGTGCCGGGTTCTAAAGTAGGTCCATCACCATCTAACTCACTGCAAACTAGACCTATTAAAATGGGTCATAAATGAATTGGTTATATTAAGCAAATGAGTTTAAACATAATATGAGTGTTAAATGGGTCATAAATGGATTTACAACTTATTTAGACCCAACCCATTTCAATAACTCTCTTTTCATTCTTTCTTGCCCTCATTCAATCTCACATCCGCTCACTTCACACTCTCATCTCAATTTGAGTTTAGAATTTTGTAAATTGAGTTAAATATGAAATTTTTTAACAATATGAGTCAGTTGGGTACAGGCCGGGTATAAGTCACTAGATTTATATTATGTAAAAAATGGGTCATGAAGAGTTAAATTAATGTATTTGGATTAGACTACCTTCAACTTGACTCATCTATTTGACTAGTCTACTAGACACTAAGAATTTTTAGAAATGTATGTTTAGACTATCATTTCTATTTTGTAGCTCTCTTTATTAAATGAAAAATGTGATATTTTTGGAAGATATTTTTTAGTAAGTCATCTTCCACAACATTTTCAATTGCTTGGCTGATTGTAGAAAATAAACTAGAAAATATCTTTTGTCATTTGATATTAAAAATCTAATTTAATTTTTCTAAATAGACATACACTATTTAGTAGGGGTGTGAATAATTTGGTTTGGTTCGATTTGTTTCAAAGAAACTAATCTTTATGAAATTGTCATGTTTCGTGCAGCAGGAGAGCATGCTCTATTGGTAAACTATGATAATTCCAAGGGTATTGGGGTAACCATGCATCTACGTTTCGTGTCCCTATTTTATATAAGATAAGCGACAGATTATGATAAGAAGAAAGCAAGTCCATAGTTGTTAAAAAAAAAAAAAAAAGGGAAGTTTTTGCATTCTCTTAAATTCCATTAAGCGTACTATGAGAATGCACATCTCTCCTATTAAAGGCCTTATTTTTTTTTTTTATCAGTCCTACTCTATTCCTGCTCTACAATTCCTACTCTACACTCACTCTCAGACTTTTGCCCTGCCTCTTGCAGGGCGTGAGAGTCGAAACCCACTCCTGAAACTTACGCGTCCCCATCTCATCCCCCTGAGAATGTGGGGATTTGAACCCCTCACCTCCTCCTTCCATGTTGGAAAGGTGGCCACTAGGGCGAATCCCAGTGGTTTATTAAAGGCCCTATTGAGTGGTTGAACTTCCGAACACCTATATTATACTCTATAGCGTCATGAAATTGGTGCCCTTTCACATTCTTTCTTTCCTTTTTTCTGTTTTGACGGGCTCCTGGTTCTTCTGTCTAAATTACAAGACCAACATTGTATAAAGGCCAAAAAAGAATAATATTGTATTGGAAGATAATGCGCGTTATTATATTTTCAAGAACCCACTTCGTTTACTAAAAAAAAAATTGAGATTTTTTGGAGAAAAGAAAGGCGCCAACTTGATGAATGAAGCAAATATATAAATGTGCACATTTTGACAGAAAATTATAGGGATGGGGCAAATACCGCTTGGGTAAAAGTCGGTGCCTTTCTATGTGTTACTTGCAAATTTGGTCCAAAATTATCTTTCGAGTGAAAATTGGTGTCATTCCATGCGAGAGTTAGGACCAAAGGTTGGCTTGGAGACTTAAAGTTGTAAATATTTGCATAAAAACCCAAAAAATATAAATTGGGAAGTAGTTGATACGATTATGATGTTAGAAAAATTATTTGTGGGTTGTTTCCAATGAGATTATTTGGAGTGATATTGAGAAGTTTAGTGGGAGGAATAACTTTTGGTTGTGGTGCATCAAGAGGTGCCATATTAATAATGCAGGGCTTGGCAAAAGCATTGAATGTCAAAAATAAATTGTCAGAAACAAGAAAAAGACCATAAGGTAGATAACGAAACTTATCTAGATCACTTTAACCATTTCGTACAAGTTTGTACACCATAATACAATTTATGAATCTAAGACGTCCTTAGCAATGGATTATTTATTTTTGGTGCAAACACATAAGACAAGGACTAATATCCATATCTTGGCTCCCGCTCAATGCTCAGCAATTCTCGCCATGATTTCATGGGGTTTGTACATGGCTTCCAATGGCAACGCCTTAGGCATATTCATTCATTCTTCACTTATTCCTTTCCATTCAAAACACTGGATCAACGATCCCACAGCCACATTGATCATCCGTTGGGCCAGGTTTGCACCAGGACAGGCTCGCCTCCCAAGTCCAAATGACAATAGCTTGCATTGTCCATTATCTTCATTTTCAAATCTTTCAGGTCTGAAACTTTTCGGATCATCCCACAACTTCGGATCCCTGTGAATGCTCCATATATTGATGAATACTATGGTTTGACTAGGTACATCATAACCGCCTATGACACAATCCTCTGATGACATGTGTGGAACTAGAAGTGGTGCCGGTGGTTTCAAACGTAGAGTTTCTAATACAATGTTTTGGAGAAAAGGAAGTTTTGCGATGTCTGTCTCATCTATCAAGCGTTCTTGACCAATCACATTATCCAACTCCTCAATAGCTCTTTTTAAGGAATGCGAATGACTATGTAAAAGGGACATTGCCCTTGCCATTGTCGAAGCAGAAGTATCAATGCCTGCTATAAGCATGACCTATCGAAGGATATAGAGCAAAAACAAATTGTCATTACATTGTTGAAATGGAAGAAATGATAAAAGAGTAATAATTTAAACATTAATATCAGAGAAATCTTACTGCAATCCATAAGTTATTAGATCAGGTATTATAAATGACTTCAAAATTAACAATTGTTTACAATTTAATATGTATATCCGCATAAATGTGTGAGTAATAGGCCAGAACTTTTAGCTCATAACCATTTTCCTCTAATTTCATAAATATACTAACTTTCATTTTGAGTGAGGCATTAGATAGAGAGACTTTTTATATTGTTATTCTGAATAGTTAACAGAAAACAAATATATCCATGATTTAAATCTCAATCTTTTCCTGGAAAAAATTCAGTTAAACCTATCAATTACTTTAGACGAATATAATTATATGCTGAACTTCATGAAAAAGACGATTGACAACATAAGAGATCTATGAAATCTTTCAAATTTAGGAAACCTTGTTTTCCTACTTTTAACTATTAGAGGTTGCAATATTTGGATCTATAGATATATCTAGACAATGCTATGTGTTGGTTTTTGCGCACACTCTTTGCTCCTTTTTCTAATTTGAGAGCAGGGAAACCTACACTTTTGCAAAACCAAAAACATTCGTCCATTGATATCTCTTCAATGATAATTACGTAAAGAACAAGTTAATTGATCACAACGAGAATTTACATCTTTTTAAACAGATGTTCAATGTCGCAATCAACTTGCAATATTCATTCTCAAGAAAACTATCACTGTTGATGAATGTACTCACGAGTTTCTAAAGTGTTCAATGTTAGGACATGCTGTCTAAGAGAGAACAGATTCAGCAATCTAGATGCTAAATTGTCAAACTACTATGATGCACAATCAAATACTTTTGTACATATTTGTTTTGCTCTCTAAGGGTTGCTAATATTAAAATGTTGCATATCAAATGGAGTAGCCAAATAAAATCATCAATGTCAACGGTTTCCATAATGAGGATGTGATGCAATAGATATAGGATTATTTTCGATAATTTTCCGCTTGATTTACCACAGGACCATAATTTTTTTTTCTTTTTTTTGACAATGGATGATCCAGTTTATATGTATGCAGTATTCCATGATGAGGATGAGATGCGAAAGATCGTCAAATTCTACGTACCAATACTAGCCCTTTGATGATCTCATCAGTGTAAAACTCGGGCTGCTTCTCTTGCAACAAAAGCAAATGATCCAGCACGGTCTCCCTACTCTCTCCACCACATCTTTTTCTGCGACTATTTCTCTGTTATTCAATCAGATTCTGTAACAACGCGTCCGATCTTTTGCTCAACCAAGACACCCTCTTCTCATAATTCCTAAAGAACAACCTCAAGATACTCAAGTAATCCCCTGGATACGCACTAACAGTATATTCCAAAATTTCAGACATGATCTCGCTAAACACCTTCGCCTCCTCGGCATCGGTCACATCTTCCCCATAATACCTCTTCCCAGTCAACATCCTCATAACGATGTTGAATGTCATCTCCCAGAAGATCGGTTTTAGTTCCACCTTAGTGAATTCGTCCCCAGATGATGAGGCTCTTTTGTTTAGATTAAGCAGGAGTCGCTTGATTTCGTCCCTCCGATCGGGCAGAAAGGAGTTTAGACGGGTCGAGGAAAACATCTCAACAATACAAACACGGCGGAGACTACGCCATTGTTCGCCGTACGAGGCAAAGAGGACCATCGTGTTGTCATACGCAATGTGCCTGCCGGCGACAGTAGAGGGGCGGTTGGCAAGCGTGATGTCGTTCTTAGTACAGCATTCTTCAGCTGCCTCAGCCGACGAGACGACAACCACTCGGCGGTAGCCGAAGCGGAGAGAGAGGACGGGGCCGTAAGATTGGGAGAGGGAGTGGAGGGTTCGGTGGAGGGGGTGTTTCAAGAGGTGGAGGTGGCCCAGGATGGGGATGGAAGGCGGGCTGGGCGGAAGGTTTTTCGGTTGCTTGAACCATGAAGAGAAGAGCTTGAGAGTGAGGAGTAGAAGGAAAGCCAGAGGAAGGGCAGTGTAGAGCGATGAAGTCTCCATGGTTGGGACAAACTTAGTATTGGCGAAAGGCTACGGAGTCCACGCTACTTATATAGAAAATGGTTACATGGTTCTTCCTTGTGATCCAAAGGTCATCAAACGTGGGCAGAGAAAGATCATCAAACGTGGGCAGAGAAAGGTCATCAATCGTCATCAACCACGAAGAGGAGACAGTTTGCATTCTTTCTTTAGTTCCAGTCAAAGGTACTCTCATACTGGACATCTAGCGTGCAGTTCACCTTCCTACCAGATGTAGTATGCACTGTAGCGTCATCCTTCGCCATCTTTTTATTTTGCTTTGACAAGCTCTTGATTCTTTTTGTTTAGATTAAATAGCTCACTTTGTACAATAGATCTGCTTAGAAAATCAATGGTGAACTTGCCGGCCTCCCTCCTATCTAGAGCGAGCCACCTTATTTTAAGGTCCTAGGACGCAAACGCCTCACACCCCTTGTTGACTGGCCTACATTTTTCTTGCGGTCAAACAGGGAATATAGAAGACAACAGGAAGCCCCACCCCCCCGAGAGTTTTTCCCCTGTTTCTTCTTTGAGCCTTTTTTAAGCACCCATTCAAGTCTAACCTTCCTATCATATGTAGTACGCACAATATCATCATAAAATCGGTGCCCTTCACCTTCTTTTTATTTTTGTATTGACTAGCTCCTTGTTATTTTGTTTTAGATTGCATAGCTAACTCTATACTCAAAGCCTAAATTTAAGACAAATGAAAGAATCAAAGAAAAATTATCTAAAATGTTAAAAATCTATTGTGCAAATTGCAAGTCAATTTTGAACCTTTTCATTTGGTCGATACAGTCCTAATTTTTTTTGATGATTTATCAATGTAATCAATCCTTTTAATTTAAATTTGAAATCACTAACATGGTAGAGCAATTAACGGCGTCTATCATATACAGCACTATCGATAGCTAGCAATTAAATGTACAACTCCACTCGAAACAACATCGTTATGACAAATTCGTAATTTTTTTATTTTCTCCTTTCTTATCTTCTTCTTCTTCTTTTTTTGGCTAACTACGAATGGTCTCCTTCTCCGCACTTCTCTTGTAGAACTCGACTAGCAACCGCTCCACGATCAACGATCTCACCACATAGGCCCTGTTGTTGAAGAGGTGGACCCTAAACTCTCTTGGAAGGCATCAAGGAGCTTATAAATCCAGGTGATGGAGAGCGTGTCGTCAGTGGTGATGGTGGAGAGGTCAAGGAAGCGACCCACGATTTGCCTTTAGAAGGCCTCGAGCTCAAGCTCCTGGGTGGTGGCCTCACGATGGTGGGGCTCCATGGAGTGGGCAGCAATAGCTAGTCGTTGCGGAGGCTGAAAATGGAATGGCCAATGTGGGAGCCTAGTAATATAATGCGCACATCCTCTCACATGAAGTTTTCGCAAACTACATTAAATCAAAACGAATTAAAATCATGATTCCTCAGAGAATAAAAAGTGATTTCACAGAGAATTGAGCCGATGTAATCAAGTAATTTCATCAAAAATTAGGGGTAAAAACAGAGCTCAAAGAGAGAGACCTAGACCCCCTTTTGCTAGCCAAAGGCGAGGGCTATGGCCTTTAGCAATGAAGTGGAAGGAGGTGAAGACACAACAACCATTAAATTACGAGGGTCTCATTTAGGGCCCACACTTTTCAATTATTGAAATAAAGTGAACTCACATATCTCAAATGCGCACTTAAATGTTCATAACAGGCCTACTGCGTCATGCCATCAATAGAAACACTGTCATGCACGCCCTTAGCCGGTGGGGAAATATAAGATTTTTACAGGAATTTAAATTAGTTTGAAATATTTTAATTGTGGAGTTTCAGTCAATTTTTCAATATGGCAGTTTAGCCGAGCTAAGTAAACTCATTCCATGTTCTTTGTAGTCCTACACCTTCAAGGGAAAATGCAATTAATTTTTCAAGTTGAAGTCTAGCCTGAAATTTTCAATGTGGCAATTAAGTCAACCTATACGTCATGATCCGCAATGCGACGTGGCAAAATGCCATCTTCTTCCTTTGACTTTTCTTTCTTTTTTAATTTTCTTTTCTTTTCTTTGTTCTTTCCTTTTCTTCTATTTTCATCGAGAGAGGTCCTTTTACTGTTGATCATCTTTAGCCTCTCAATTGCTCGCCTAAAGCTCCTCAGGCACTCGTCCATTGTGCCTGCTACCGCCAGAGCACGAAATGAGCTTACTTAACTTCGGGAAAAAGTCAGGGCTTACTTCACCAAGGCACCCACGATGGGCGACGGTGGTTCTAGGCAGAGCTCCCCCAATTCCAATGAGCCAAGCCTCGCCAACTTTGAGGGAGGCTCCACCTCACTAGATCTGGCAAGGTCGAGTTCGCCTCGATACCGATGATGCTTAGTCTTGCTAACATTGAGGCTAGCAAAGCTCGCCTTAGGCCGGTGAGGCATCGGCCTTGCTCAATCGATGAGCTTTGGGCTCCCTAGTGCAATTGGGTGAGGGCTACAAACCTAGCCTTCTCGGCAAGGGTCGGGCGAGGGACTTTGTAAGGAAAAAGGGTCAAAGAAAGAAAAATCAAAAATCAAAATTTAAATGAAAAATCAAAAATTAAAAAAATAAAAATGATAAAAACTATTCAAAAAGATTGATATATCCTTAATGGGTTGACTCAGCTAATAACCTTTATAAGTTTAATGGATTTAAAGACAAAACCATTTATCGAGCACATCCATAGAATCTTCTCCAAGATTCATTTGAGTCAATGATGTTCTTTTTGAACTCGGTAACCCACAAAAATAAAAACGCTCACCTTCTCCTTTGTTTCAGTGAGAGGATTTCAGCCACTACTGAAAGTCCCGCTTTCCATTTCCAATTTTCGATAGTGAAATTTGGGGTAAATCAAAACTAGGGTTCGAGATTAGGGTTTGAGCGCTTCGATGGGAATTTTGGCCGATTTACCAGATGTAGTATGCACTCTAGCATCATCCTTCACCATCTTTTTATTTTGCTTTGACAGGCTCTTGATTCGTTTTGTTTAGATTAAATAGCTAACTATGTACTCTAGGTCTGCTTAGAAAATCAATGGTGAACTTGCCGGCCTCCCTCCCATCTAGAGCGAGCCACCATATTTTAAGGTCCTAGGACGCAAACGCCTCACACCCCTTGTTAACTGGCCTACATTTTTCTTGCAGTCAACCAGGGAATATAGAAGACAGCAGGGAGCCCCCCCCCCCCCCCCCCCCCCCCCCCCCCCCCCCAGAGTTTTTCCCATGTTTGTTCTTTGAGCCTTTTAAGCACCCATTGAGGTCCAACCTTCCTATCATATGTAGTACGCACAATATCATCATAAAATCGGTGCCCTTCACCTTCTTTTTATTTTTGTTTTGACTAGCTCCTTGTTATTTTTGTTTTAGATTGCATAACTAACTCTATACTCAAAGCCTAAATTTAAAATAAATGAAAGAAAAAACGAAAAATTATCTAAAATGTTAAAATTTTATTGTGTAAATTGCAATTCAATTTTGAACTTTTTAATTTGGTCAATACAGTCCTAATTTTTTTTGACGATTTTTCAATGTAATCAATCCTTTTAATTTAAATTTGAAATCACTAACGTGATAGAGCAATCAACAACATCTATCATATATAGTACTATCAGTAGCTGGCAGTTAAATGTACAACTCCACTCGAAACAACATCGTTATGAGAAATTTGTAATTTTTTATTTTCTCCTTTCTTTTCTTTTATTTTCTTTCCTTTTTTTTTTTTTTTTTTTTGGTTAACTACAAATGGTCTCCTTCTCCACGCTTCCCTTGTAGAACTCGCCTAGCAACCGCTCCACGATCAGCGATCTCACCACATAGGCCCTATTGTTGAAGAGGTGGACCCTAAACTCCTCTTGGAAGGCATCAAGGAGCTTATAAATCCATCTGATGGAGAGCGTGTCGTCAGTGGTGATGGTGGAGAGGTCAAGGAAGCGACCCACGATTTGCCTTTAGAAGGCCTCGAGCTTAAGCTCCTGGGTGGTGGCCTCACGATGGTGGGGCTCCATGGAGTGGGCAGCAACAGCCTAGTCGTAGTGGAGACTGAAAATGGAATGCCAATGTGGGAGCCCTGGTAATATAATGCGCACATCCTCTCACATAAAGTTTTTGCAAACTACATTAAATCAAAACGAATTAAATCAAGCTTACATCATGATTCCTCAGAGAATAAAAAGTGATTTTGCAGAGAATTGAGCCGATGTAATCAAGTAATTTCATCTAAAAACAGAGCTGAGAGAGAGACCTAGACCCCCTTCGCCGGCCAAAGGCAAGGGCTATGACCTTTGAAAATGAAGTGGAAGGAGGCGATGACACAACAACCATTAAATTACAAGGGTCTCACGTAAGGCCCACACTTTTCAATTAATGAAATAGAGTGAACTCACGTATTCCAAATGCGCACTTAAATGTTCATAACAGAGCTAGCGCATTGCGCCATCAATACAGCAATGGCAGCGGTGGAGTGACAAGGGGACAATAGTCGTGTTCGAGTGGCAGAGCCAGTGGTAATGGCCGCCTTGCAACTTCAAGAGCGGGGAGGGAGGGAAGGAGGAGAGGAAATCGGCGAGGAGGTCGTGGAGGGGGTGGGAGTCCTGCTTCAGCAGCTTCAGGAGCTCGTACGACTCCTCCCCCTTCGCTATCCCTATCATCTCTTCTCCTTCTTCTTCAATTGCGAGGCGGTCGAAGAGGGAGATTTGGGTGGGGATAGATCAGTTGATTTTGTTCGTGCAGGAGGAAGGGAGTGGACTGGCGACACTCGAGGCGACCCGAGTCTTTTCTCTTCAGGGGGGTGTGGGGTGGGGGGAGCGATGGCCTTGTTGTTGATGCGGAGTTCGATTCGCCGAAGCAGAGGCTGGCCCAAGAAGTCTCTCTCTCTCTCTCTTCCACCGGTAAGATCGGTTTGCGGGCCCATCTGAGATGCTGAGGGCACGTTTAGTTTTGCTTTCTCGAGGTGCTTCCGGCCTCTAATATCTGTTTGGAGAGTATTGGGTGCGTTTGGGAGAAGCTTTCGAGCATCAAAAGTCCCTTAGGCCAACTTTACCCACAAAAAAAAAAAAAAGTCCCTCGGGCCAAAATAAGAGTATTTGGGAAAAACTTTGGAAGTCCCTTAATGGCAAAGCTGGCATTTGTAAGGTTGAAAGCCCAAGGCAAGTCCTCGCCTGCTTTAGGCTTTCAGCTTTCTCAGCATGCCCACGCAATACTGTTCATTCTTTTCTTTTCTTTTCGGAAATTGTCCTCATGAATATTTTGTTTTTCCATTTTTTGCCCTTGTATGAGACACTATTCATCTTCTCCAAGCCGGTTTGGTTCTACCTGACTATGAGGGGCCGATGACTGCTAGAGGAACGCCAGCGTGGTCTCGACAACTTAGGCAATCGTTGTCGGAGAGTTGGGCGACCTCCATGAGTCACGGCATTGCATGACCCTTCGTGAGTCGCAGCGACTCAACGACCATGGCAAGTGGCCGCCGCGACTCGGGTCGCCCGACCCCCGGCGAGCCGCGGCGGCCTAGATCTGGGCCACAACAGCTCAGATTTGAGTCGTCGCGACCCACCTCCTCACCAATCTAAGAGTTGCACATTGATCCTATCCTATATAGAAGTGCATGCTCATAGCAAAAAGACGTAGGAGCTGCACATTAATCCTATCCTATGAAGAAGTGCATGCTCATAGAAAAAAGACGTAGGAGCTGCACATTGATCCTATCCTATGGAGAAGTGCATGCTCATAGTAAAATAGTCAAAGAGCTGCACATCAATTCCACCATATGTAGAAGTGCATGCTCATAGCCAAAAAGAAATCCAAAAGCTGCACTGATTGACATTTAGTTTTTTTATTATTATTATTACAAATTGACATTAGTTAACTATCTACACTTTCAAGAGAATTTGTTTCATCATTTCGAAGTCAAAAAGCCATGCTTTATCTTACCCATGTTTCATCATTAAGGTCAATTCTACAAACAAACATAATGAGCATTAGAATTACTTCATGCAAAAACAAAATAAGATAATTGATAAAATCATTTGATCACATTAAACACATGTCATACCTCATGCAAGGTGCCGCCTACGCATGATGACGTTTTTCTCTTTATCTTCTCCGCGGCGCCCTTGATCCGAGTATTTGATACACCTTTTTGGCCTTTTTGAAGGGGATCAAATACTCAAATTCCATGATTTTCTACATATTCAAATTCATCACATTCCCCAAAAAAATCGACATGATCTTTACCTATTAGAGATTGTGTTTTGGTTGTGATTTGAGAACGAAGATGCAACAAGGCTGTAGTTGCAAACTCCTTTATTATATCATGATTGGCACTATCATTCATAACACTGAAAGCTAACTGCATCGACCTCTTCAAACGCAGTGTCTTTGATTTAACCACATTATGAGAGCTTTGTGCAACATTTTCACAATAAGTCCCCTGTTTTACAACTTTTGTCCACCTCTTCAAAATATATTGTGATGGAATGCTTGTACCATTTGCAACATTTGTCAAGATGCATAGAGCATGCCTCACAACCATCATTGCATTTCAAATAACTTACAACTACAAGAAATGGTAGAATCACTTGAACTAAAATGCACAATATGCTTTCGTTCACTACTTCCGATTCCCACGATATAAGTATGTAAAGGCCCATCAATTTCTAATCGAAGAACATGTTCAGATAAAACATGCAAGAACTTAGCCTGAAAATTCATGTAAATGACATGAGTATATACTTGTGCAGCATGTTGCAAAATTCCACTACCACAATATGTGGCTTTTCTCAAGTACACTCAAAATCATCAACAATTTCAGTATTGCACATTTTTTCAACTTGCTTCTCATAATGACTAATAAATTTAGATAAAAGTCATCATCTTACACGCCATATCTTGAAATGCATTATTTGTGCTCTCACTTCTTTATGTAGATCTAATTTCTACAAAAAAAAAAAAAATTACGGCCAAATGCAAGACACCATTTATGACGCAGGCGGTACAAATTATCCAACCACTTGTTCTCACCTAAATTGCAAATCCTGACACATAGCTTTCCAAGTGGTCTCCATTTCAATTTCAGATTCACAATGATATAGAAGCTTGTGCCAATATTTATCATGAAAACCTAGCTATCCAAGAAGATGTGCAATATGATGCATAGCATTTTTCCCAATATGCCATATACATAAACAATAATCAGAATTTGGGAAAACAGTTTTGATAGCATTTGCCATAGCATGATCTTGATCAGTGAAAATGATTTTGGGTGCTTGATTACCCATTGCCTCCAAAAAGGATTGAAATACCCAAACAAAAGAAGCAATAGTGTCATCCATCAGAAATGCACAACCAAACATAACATTTTTCTAGTGATGATTCAAGCTAACAAAAGGCGCACATATCATATTGTATTTATTTGTACGATAAGTAGTATCAAATACTACTACATCTCCAAAACTATCATAGTCCAACTTGGATATACCTTCGACCAAAAAAAAAAAAAACTTGGATATACCATCAAACCAAAAAACATTGGTCAGTCTCTGATCCTCATCCAATTGAAATATGTAAGAAAAATTGCTTCCATTTGATTGTAAGCAATTAAAATGGTTGATAAGCCCTTGACAATCACTTGCATCAATCAAATTCCTTATTTTTTATTGTAAGAAATTTTGACGATCACGTAATGTAAAGCCAATGTTATTTGGCTCACTTGTTTCATCACAAAGATAAGACTATGCTTTTGTAGCCCTTATATCGGCCTAAGTCATAGAAGTCAAAATACCTTTTCTAGTGTATTTAATGTGTCAATACAAGCATATAAGGTGTTTTTGCTTATCCTCAATGAAAGGATGATTATGAATATCTTCAAACTTGGTAACTTCCCAGACTCCATTTTCGATTTTAAATTTAATGCAAGCCTGACATCCTATTCTCTTCACTATCCTATAAATATTTCTTTGTTCATGAGGTGGGATTGGTGGAGAGTGTCCTTCACAATTACATACAAATATGTATCTTCGCAGTACTCATTTAATAATGTTCTGCTTTTTGTCCTTTTCACACTCCAAATCCCTTGCAAATTGCATATGCATTATATATATTACAGGCTTCATTCTCATTAGCAAACATCATACAAATTCTGAATTCAAATTCTTCATTAACATTGTGTGCAATGATATTATCCTTTGAAGCCTTTACAATTTGAGAAAAATATTTAATCATTTAAAGAAGAAAAATGAAGTAAATACAAATTTAATTCTAAAAAGATGAAGTCATACCCATTTCGCCAGAGAATAGTTCGACTTTTACTAGAAGTAAATGTCAAACACAAGTTTTGGTGTCCATCAACATTGGGTTCTTTATAATTACAACATCATAATCACTTGCAAAAACCTTTTGGTCAACATATTATGGTAACATAAACAACAATTATCTATTAGCAAATAATAACTAAAATTGAAAGTGAAATAAAAATAAAAGCAACAATTATTAGTCCAGATTACTAACGGTAGGAGCACTATTCAACCTTACCAAGAACAGGGCAACATAGGAATTAGATTGTCGAAAAGGTTGGGTGCACTCCAAGAACAAAGGTAAACGCAAAAGCCTCAATGTTTTCTCATCTAAAACTTATGCATCAACAACAATAACAACTGCAATCATAAAGAATCGAGGCTTTTGTCTTTATCCTAAAATGGAGTACTAAAGCAATGAGCATGACGAAAATTCCTAACGCCAATGCAGTATTCTTAATCTTGTCTCTTCAAAACAACAACAAGAAATTACATAGAACCATTTGCAGATAAAAGTTGTTTGATTACATGGAAGCTCATGTAAAGGCAACCAAAGTAAAACGAGATCCATTGATTCAAAATGCATCAGAATAGCCTATATCAACTAGAAATATATATATATATAAGGTGCTGGGCATGTTTGATTCAAAATTGTACCTTACAATGCTTGGAAGACCAATAATAAGTAGGGAATGCATTACATGGACAAAATAACACCAATTGCAAATCAACCAAGACAAACTAGGAGGGACAAGCTATCATATTCATATTCCGAAAGTGATGAACAACATTCAATAATTGTTCAAAGAACATCTTGTAAGGCAATCGTTGCCTAGACTAAAGCATAGGCACTTATAAACAACATAATTGAGTAAAACAAGGCATTAGCCTCTTCTATGACATATGTGCAAAGTTAAGTGCACATTGATCTTCACGATCAAGAGGAGATGTGACCTTCACAAGAATCTCTTCCCTTTCTTGTTTCAATAGACTTTGAGCCTTTACCTATAACCGAACAATAACCATTTTTATCATAGTGTATATCCACGACAAACAAGGTTATGAATTTTTTTAGTGCAAATGGAAGCAAAGAAAAGAAAATACATTAGAATATCGTAAAATCCAATATGCAATCCAAAACTACTGTCAAATTAGTACCAATATATATAAAAAAAAAAAAAAAAGTGGCAATTCTCAACCTCAACTAATAATGAGGAATGAGAAAACTCAGAACCCCAACATCTCCTGTGGCATTAAACAACTCTCGTTGCAAAAATCAGTTGATCCTACAACCAATATTGACGACATCCATTCATCATACTTCATGTCTAACTAACAATAAGCAAGTATTATTTCTTAGGTTACAATCGGACCACGGGACGCACAAGCCTGTCACCATAAGTTGAGATAGACATGAGATTCCTCTCATAGCACAAAAAAGTAGGAAAAAGGCTACAACTTCACTCAACCAATCACCACAAATGAATCAACCAAGTCTCACTTAACCAACTTCCTAGTTGAGATTTTCCCAAAACGAGTAAGTTCTCTGATACATAGTCCATTAGAGTTTTGGCCAACAAATAGAACCAACATCAACCCCATTTGATAACTTCTCTTCCCACGCATACCGAAATTGAACTCACATCAACACATAGCCACCTGCCGAGCACAGAGTGAAGTGATCTTTCACCTCATGCTTAAAGGGTACTTTTTCGCGCTTGCCTGAGCACAAAGTATATTCATGTCAAAGCAAAAAGATCGGTTCTTTCGACAAGGCAAGTTGTAAGGTTCCATTAAACCAAACCAAAAAATAAATAAATAAATAAATGAAAAGAAACACAAGGCGTGGCAGCAGATGATGATCGAATGAATCCACTTTCGTGCTTCCTCACTACTTGTGCATTCGCTGGCAACTAAACAACCCAATAAGATGCAGAAACAACCCATTCGAGATTTCGACTGCACATTCCGAAACCAGCCAATGAGAGGGGAGGAAGAAGGAAACTCACCGGTCGAGAGAGAAATGCACAGACGCGAGCAGAACAAGAGTGTCAAGTCAGAGAGAGAGTCAACGAAGTCCAACTAAAATTCAAAGAGAGAGGCAATGGAAATATGATTCTTGCTCATCTGATCAACAGCAAGCAGGAATCCTTCTCCAGCTCGCGCCTCTCCTTCTTCTCCATGCCATCAACCTCGCCTAGGTCCACCGAGATCTCCCTTGCGATCGAGCAACCCAACATCAAGGACAACGCTCGATTAGTGGCGAGGAACCTAGTGCTGCTTGGGAACGAGATTGAGGCCGCCTCCCTCTTGCCGAAGGCCGATGGCTTCACGGCGGAGGCCGGCGGAAATCCTTCTCCAGCCAACGCCTCTCCTTCTTCTCCACGCCATCCAAGATCTCCCTTGCGACCGAGCGGGCCAGCATTAGGGACAACGTCAGGTTAGTGGCAGGGAGCCTAGTGTTGCTCGGGAACGAGACCGAGGCCACCTCCCTCCTACTGAAGGCCGATGGCTTCGCGGCAGAGGCCAACGAGACGGGAAGGACGAGCACATGCCGCAGATGGAGGATGCTAGAGGCAAATGAGGATTTTAGGGGAGGGAAACAAAGCCGAAGCCAGAGGCAGACACAAACCTTCTACTCGATCTCTGAGGGAGCAGTCATAGGTGGAGGGGGTTGAGACCTGACTGCAACTGGTGAGGCTCCAACGTGCCAAAAGCAGATGACTCACGAGGCTTTTGGGGGAGGAAGGTGGAGCCGGAGCCGGAGGCAGACAAAACCTTGTACCCAATCTCCACGGGAACAATCAGAGGTGGAGCGACTACAACTGGTGAGGCTTCAACATGCCAGAGACAGATGACCAATGAGGCTTTTAAGGAGGCGGAGCTAGAGCCAAAGGCAAAAGCAAAAGCGGAGAAGGAAACGCATGTCTCAATCGTTCTATGTTTGTTCTCCCGCGAGGAGAGAGAAAATGAGTGAGTGAGAGAGAGAGAGAGAGAGAGAGAGAGAGAGAGAGAGAGAAAATTGTAGAAAATTCAATTGAGGAGAGAGAATGGTCTTTTGGGTGAGAGCATGCATGACTTGTCTTTTCTTCTGCCAACAAGCTGAGTCAAGCTGAGCGAGTCCTTTCATTTTCCAGCGGATCCCACATGACAAGTGTCGATATATGAGTGGTATGTGTGCACTACGTCAGTGGATAACGTGGCGCGCACATACCACTGAATATTTTCTCCTCTCTCTCTCTCCCCCCTTCTTGTTTCATGTCTCCTCTTCTTCTCTGTTGGCTCGGGGGAAACTTCTTCTCCTTCCTCTATGATTTTTCTATGATTTCAAGCTCTAGAGATCTAAAATCTTGAAGAGCCACCAAGTGAGGAAGGCAAGAATCAACCGGGTAAGGAAGCACTAGGATACTAAGTTGGGATAATCTATGGTTGTTGAGCGAGGTGTGAGATGAGCGAGTTTGAGGGAAAAACGATCTTTGATGGTTTTGTTTTGGGGTCTAGCTCGGAGGTAGTGAGGTTAGATTGTCTTTCTGTGGCTTGCATGTGGGTTTCACGGCATGTTTAAGAAGTATATGCATAGAAGAGAAGCTATGGTTTTGCCTTTGGTGCGGTAGATGGCCGGGTGTGCTGTAATGAGGGTTGTGCATGTCGATCTAGATAGGCGAGTAGCTTGCTCGTGGGTTGCAAGCTCCATTCTGGTTTGGGGAGGACTTTTGGTGTACGGTGTGGGGTTTAGTTGCTGCATATGTGTGTGCTTGAGGTTTGAACAATGCTAGTATAGGGAGGTGTAGAGAAATAAAGGCCAAGTTGAAGGGATTTCGATGATATAGATGATATGTCCAAAATCGAGCTTTTCTGGTCTTGAAGTTTTGTAAATTTCATATCAAAGAATCTGTCATGAATTAGACTTATGTTCTTCATAGAATTTGTAGTGAATTGTGTATACTTTGTCATATCTTTTCCTTAGAATTTTTGGAGGTAGCACAAGAATTGAAAATGTGATTGCTTTCTATGATGGTAATCTGCGGATAAGTAAAAACAGGAGATATCAGTTTGTTATTTGATTTTTTCTGTCATTTTTGGGATAGAATCAGGTCTTACTCTCTTCATGAAAGTTGTAGGGTTGGTCCTTGTGTATAACATACTAAAATTTAGTGGTGATTGGTTAAGTTTTGAGTACTAAAATGCTTTTTCTTATTGTGCTGTAGAGTCTAGAAAATTTTACAAGCTTTAGGGGTTAATTCAATGACTTACTGCTCTCTATACAAT
Organism: Eucalyptus grandis x Eucalyptus urophylla; assembly: GCA_028830015.1. Taxonomy (NCBI): domain Eukaryota; kingdom Viridiplantae; phylum Streptophyta; class Magnoliopsida; order Myrtales; family Myrtaceae; genus Eucalyptus; species Eucalyptus grandis x Eucalyptus urophylla. Next base: position 26,183,475 of record CM054199.1, read on the forward strand.
GATAAATAGGTCTAGATTCCTCACGAAAAATATTTTTCAATGTCCTTTTCTAAAACATATTAAAAGTTCACAATTTTTCGAAGTGGTTTACTATCGCTTTGACCCCGATATTCCAAACTGCTCAAAACTGCCTACTTTATGTTCTAATCAAATTTTTTACAAACTCTTGTAGACAACTTGTTTGAACTTTTTGGCAACCCTTGGGATTTCTATGGTCTTTTATACATTATCATTCAATATATCTCCCTCTTACATGTGATGAGGTGACATTGAATTATGAATAGTTAAGAGTTTAATGCAATGGATGGGATGTTCTATGAGACCTCATATGTGTCTATTTGAGGATTGAATTGTAGAGTGATTTGGTGCATTAAATTGATGAGCATGCTACTATGGTGTGATTATTTTAAGGTGTGATACATGAAATATGTAGAATAAATTGAATATAAAATATTTCCATCGGTTTTGTGGTACTAGAAATGCCCTGGAGAGTGCAATGCCCATGCTAGGTGATTATGGATGCTTCGGCTTTATGATACCAAGATGCCTTAGAATAAGATACCCCTATTGTGTGACTAGGATGCCTCGGCTATGTGATATTAAAATATCTCGGAATGAGATGCCATGGTTGGGATTCCATGAAAGTACGAATGAGAGATCTAGAAGTGATTCGATCGGACCGGCTAGTGATCCAACGAAAATCCGACTCGAAGGTGGATATTGAAACATATGATGAATTAAATACACTCTATGTGTGTGTGTTTGTGTGTGGTTTGCATCATACCTTGGCTTGGTCAGTTGTATATAAATCGTGTGCTGATATTGTTGTGCTTTACTTGCGGTGCATAAGTGTGACAATAGAGTAGATTATGTGATAGTATGTTCTAGTTTATGCATGCTGCTTATTGTTGAATCTTACATTTCTCTTAGCGACTAATGAGTCACCTAGTTTAGGGTCCTATTATTTCTTTACTGGACATTATTTATTCCTTCATCTTTTTCAGATTGTTAGAATGGATGTTCCTCTTGTGGTACAGTATGGGGTCATTGCCCATATCGACGTGTACTTCCACTATGTTCTCAACCCCAACATTGACTTGACCTACACCCAATATGAAGCCATTCTATGGATGGATGATGGCCGCGTCAACTGGATCCCCATGTCATTTGAGACATGGTTCATTAATCATGAGAGAGAGCTATTTTGACCTATTCAATTCGACGATGATAGGCCTAGTGTTAGTTATATGCCTTAAAGTAACCATGTAATAGTTATATGTTAGGGATTTTAGTTGGTTGTTAAATTAATGACAAAGACGTATTCATTCATTTGTCCAATTATCTATATGAAATCAAATGAATGATTTCATAAGATCAGCAGTGACTGGACTTATCATTGAGACATTAAGAATATGCATGACGAGTTCACAATTAGACTGAATCTTTAAACGGTTCTCGGTCAATGGATCATTGAGTAGATATTAATGATCATGTTGAGACCGGTGTGTTCTTAACTTCACCATTAAGTATTGAATACTTAAAGTAATGACGAGTCATGGGTCATTGGGTATTATGATGCTCGAGTTATAATACAGGTGCTTGTAGTAGAAAAGTTCACTAAATGTGACACACATAGAACAATTAGCAACATGGAAATTTTTAACGGGATCAATGACTAATCGTTCATGCTCTGGTCTTGTGTAAATAATCCGTAAATCTGAGGCTCAGTGTTAACTTGTGTGTTGGATGGCTATGATTCATAGGTACGCATATTGGCGGCTCATTGATCTGTCTTTATACTTGATGGTCATAACTCGTTCACATACGAAGTTACACTTGTGCGCAATATGGAATTTGTCTCATTGTTACATGCAATGTACAATAATGATGTCATATGCGATCTAATTGTGACACTACATTGAAATCGTTGGCCGGGGTTATAACCGAGAATGAATTGTTTATGTCTCATATAAAATACAGGTCAATTAGGTTTGTGCATATGGTCGAATTGGTAACTTAATAAATATTTCATGGTATTTGTTCGATCGGGACATAATAAGACAAAATGATTGAATTACACTGTACCTCGAGCTAATGGGTTCATTATGTTCTTAAAACATGCATACTGTCTAGGTAGCCATGACATATTGCTAGATGTCAATCATGGCTTGTAGGACCTAGAGATTGATCAGAACAATCCATTCTCTTGGGAATACTAATGTGCTATTATAAGTCTTACTGCCAGCTCAGTGATAAACCTAGGGATGTCACACACCATAATAAATGATTTTTCTGTTCCAGACCAATTTCTGGAACAGAAACTTGTTTGATAACGCTTATCAAATTTTCTATTTCTGGAATAGATTTCTATTCCAGAAATAGAAATAGAGGAGAAATCAGAAGTAGAAATTTTCTATTTCTGATTTCTCCCAACCCTAATTTCACTCTTCTCTCCCTCGTACGCCTCTTCTTTGCCTCCTCCTTCGCCTCCGCCTCTGCCTCTCCTCCGCCTCGGCTCCGCCTCCGCCTCCGCCTCCGCCTCTCCTCCGCCTTTGCTCCGCCTCTCCTCCGCCTCTGCTCCGCCTCTCTGCTCCGCCTCCGCCTCGCCTCCGCCTTTCCTTCGCCTCCGCCTCCGCCTCCGCCTCTCCTCCACCTCTTCTTTGCCTCTGTTCCGCCTCCGCCTCCGCCTCTACTCCGCCTCCGCCTTTCCTCCACCTCCGCCTCCGCCTTCGCCTCTCCTCCACCTTCGCCTCCGCCTCCGCCTCTCCTCCGCCTCTTCTCTGCCTCTGTTCCGCCTCTGCTCCGCCTCTCCTCCGCCTCTTCTCTTGCTCATCCACATCTGCTCGCGAATCCACCCCCTCGCCGCGACCCACTGTCCCCGCTTGTTGTTTGAGCACCCCTCGGTAACAGATCTCCTCCGCCTTTGCTTCGCCTCCGCCTCCGCCTCTCCCCCATCTCTGCTCCGCCTCTGCTCCGCCTCTCCTCCGCCTCCACCTCCGCCTCTACTCCGCTTCTTCTCTGCCTCTCCTCTTGCTCATCAAATGAATTTCTATTTCTGAAATAGAAATTTTATTCAGTTATCAAACAGTTTTTTTTCCTCAGAAATTCGTCCAGAAATAGAAATAGAAAAATTCATTTCTGTTCCAGAAACTATTTCTGGAACAGAAATGTTGTCATGCACCCCCTTAAAGACCTGGAAGAAGTAGCTTCTGGAAAAAGTAGTCAATAACTTCTTTGAGAGGTTAAAGACTAGCTTCTAGAGGAAGTTAAATGTTGACTGCACCGGGACATTATAAATAGAGCAGAGAGAGTTGAGTGGGTTAAGTAAAGAAAAAGAGAGAAAGAGAGAGAGAGAACTACATGGTTAGCATACGGTTGCTAACCACATGTAGAGGATTGTCTCCACAAGATTGCTAGTACAATTACAATGGTGATTACCTACGAGCTATTTTTCATTCAAGGTGAGTTGGTGGTGTGTTTGAACTAGAGGCCTGATGTTTGTGAGGCTCAAACTGAAGAACATTTGAATCAAGTTGTTTAAAGCACGCTTCAAGAAGTAATCTGTATAACCCCCTTCGATATTATGTTTTTGATTAAAACGCACGAACAATGCCTTTGGAGATACATGCATAGTAGAACTTTATCTTTACTTCTGCTGCATTTATGTTTATTTAGCTAATATATGTTCCGTAAAATCCCAACACCTGGAGCTAGAGCGGGCAGTGCTTGGAGCACCTAGATCCAATGGAATTTTTTGATGTTTTGTTTTTTTTAGTGACATAGGTCAGCTTAAGGGGTAGTGAAGTTAAGCTCCTTTTGACCACTTCTCAGGGTTGACGCATACACTTATGATTAATATCGTGTAAATATTTCTCTATGTTTGCACGATACATGAAAGCTCCCATGTTTATGTAAGTAAGAAGAGGTGATAATCTCTAAGAGAAATGAAATGGCGCCACTCCATCTATAATGCACCGTGTATGTTTATAGATGAATTGTTGGCAAAAATCGAAGGGATGAGATGATTGTGCCATAGAAGATTCCAAGAGCTTGTAATATTCATGTTATGCATGCTAATTATTTAGGTTGGAATACATTAGCATAATTACCAGTTAAGATAGGTCCTATTAATACACTAAGAATTAGCTTTCGCTTGCGTTTAGTGCATGATGCCATTGGGACGTCACAAGGTCGGCCGGTCAAGAGACGACAAGTGGCTAGCGAGGGCTCGGTGAGGGTCATGCAACCTCGAATGACTATCGCCTAGGTTACTTAGGTCTCATGACCTCAGGTGAGAGTCGTTTGAGGTTGTGCGACCTTAAGCAACCCTTGCCTAGGTCGCGTGCCATCTGGGTCAAGTGACCTCAACCTATAGCCACTAGAGCCAAATTTAGTTCACTAGCAGTTGTAGCCCTTTGCCAAATCCAACAAAAGGTTTGAGTTCTTTTTTAATTAAAAATATATATATAATATAGCCAAAACCCATTACAAAAGTTTTTTTTTTGGTCAAATACTAGTTGAACTCAAAGTTCAATTGCAAAGAGTTTTCATTAAATACAATTCACATTTCCCAAAGGACTTTTGTATTACAAGCAAAGCCCATTTGAAAAGTTGAAAAAAAACCCAACCTTGAAACAGAACCTAATTCATAGCTGGATTTAGGAATCAGCGCAACTTCTTCTTCTTCTTTTTTTCCCCTATTTCCTAATAGAAAATTGAACAACACTAGAGCTAGATAAGGGATTGGAAAGAATGTTGTTTTTGAACTCTCGTAGAGGATAGAACACTCTTGCAGAGTGCATGTGTGGCTGTGAATGTTGTTTCTGCTATGTTCTTCGGCCTTTTGGCAATACCAAAAACAAAAACTATTAGGGTGATTCGGATGATATGGTCCACACCTCAAATAGAGAACCAAATCAATTATCACTAATTCCAAATTTTAGGTATCGAGAACTGGCTCGGATCCCGTGGTCGCTGCTATTCTCATCAAGTGGTATTTTCACTAATTAAAGAGGCAAAAAAATAAAAATAAAGACTTATTAGTTACAGAAAATTTTCAATCTTTAAACACTAAACATCGAGGGCTATTTCTGTTCTTTTTTCCCTCAATATTCATGCACTTAGTGTATTAGTAAAGAGATTGACGGTCCATTTAATCGCAATAATATAATGAGTCTATAATGTACGAATTATTAGATTGTGACTTGATAAATGCACGATGGCTATTTTTAGTTTTTGATTCAACTAATGCGATTCCGACAAGTAATACACATTAAAATAATTAATAGAAGCTTGAAGGAAAAGAGGACTAGAGTATTTTGATAATAGTTATTACAACTCGGTTGCAACAGGTAATATATAAAGTCCAGCTATCCCAGCTATGGCCATTAACATGAACAAACATTGTAAAAGGTTGCAAGTAGTCATTAATTTTTGCAGCCGAAAGTGTTGACAATTGATGGTAGATGGGGTACCTATCTATGCTTTAACCTTTTCTATTTAGCTCATACTCTCATGTTGACCCTCAAAACCGCTTATTCCTAACCGATAAACCTGACTGACAAGGCGGGCAGCCAACTAGGCATGGCCAAATCTTGTGGGGGTGAGATGGACAAGAGCCAAGCCCAATTAAATATGTATAATATATATATACACACACACGTGTAAATTGATGATATCTTTAAGCTAATTTACAAGAAGTTTAAGGACTTAAATTAAGAAACATATCAGAGGTAGGGGTGCAAATGAAAAATCAACCCGGAAAACATGGAAAAGCAACTTAAAGTGGTCATTTAGCCTTCAAGCGGATTTTATATTTAAGTTATGACTAAGCCAAAATTTCAAATGATCTGATGGTAGCAAGTGAAAAGGCCATCGCTCTGATGAAGCATCAGATGGCTCGACCCCAAAATTTTCCGCAGTTTTATAATTTTGCTAAAATAAACATGATATATTTTTCGTTCCAAAATATTATAGATATTGAATTCTTATCGATTATGAGGAAAACAGGTTGCGTGAAATTTGAAAGGAGTGCCCCAAATGTGCCAAAGAAAGAGTGGCTTTTCGAGGCTGAAAATGGCCCATGCGCTTTTGATGTTCGGCCCATGGGAAAGCATTCCGCACTGTATCAAATGTCACGATGCTCAATCAAAGTAACGACAACTTTTTTTTCTTTTTCTTTTTCTTTTAATTTCAACTCCATTTCTTTCATGAAAAATTGATGATTTGAATGGGCCTCTCTCCCATATCGATATAAATGGGAATAGCATTTCCTAAAAATAATCACTGATATGATCTAAAATGATTAGTCGATAAAAAATATTTAAATTATCAACACTAGTTTATATTTACATTTTCTTAAACAATGAAAATATCTTTTGTTTATTCATTTATATGTGACAAAAACGATTATTTTTAGAAAAATATTTCAATATCATTTATATTCCACGGAACAAAAGGACCTCATGTCATTTTTTATTTTTTTACATTAATAACTTAATATTTTCTTTTTCTTTTTTTTTTTTGAAAAAGTATTGAAAAAGGAGTTTGGGCTCCACCCTTTCATTTTTTGGCCAATTGGGTTGAGCCAAAATTTTTGCCCTTGTCGTGGCTAGCAAGGGCTCGTGATGCCCTTGTTGGCCCTTAGTCAGTGGTTGGCGAAGGTCGTTGGCGGCTCCATTGGCCCTTTGAACCAAAAAAGCAAGAAAAAGAAAAAGGAAGAAAAGAAAAAAGAGGAAGAGAAATATTAATTGATTAATAAAAAATTCAATAAAAATTAAAATTATTTACGTCAATAGTGCATGTACTATATAAGATGGTTGACATCCATATTAGCGATGTCCGATTAAAATTGATCGGACGAGCTCAATTGACAAATTATGAAAAGGTTTATGACTTAATGAGTAAAGTTAAAAGGTTTATGATTGAATTAACAAAATTTTAAAAGGTAAAGAACTTTGTCGGCAATTTTCCTTGTCTTTATTGTCATGGGAAGGCCCCACCTCGGGTCCAACCGAACCCGATCAAGTAGGTGTTGCAGATGACCCAACACCAACCTCCTTCAATTCTTCACGGTCGAAATTCCAAGTCAATCTTTGGTGGCTTTCGAAAATGAAAAGTAACATTAAAAGCCAGCAGTTGAAAACGTATTCAATCGAAGGCTGAAGTTAATATATTATTCACCTATGACTACGAAAGGTATGTGATAGATGGGATGCGTTTGATTTGACTTTTGAAGAATCTTTTCAAAAGAAAATACAAACATCCTTAGGTCAAAATGATTTTGCGAAATGCAAGTAAAATTTTATAAATTGTAAGTTAAAAAACATTGAGATATAATTTTCATTTAAATGGCATTGGGAAAATTCATATTTTGTAAAGCACTTCTACTTTAAAAAAATTCGAATCCAATAAAGGACTCAATAGTTGGTGAGACTTCGATTAGGCCAAATCTAGTTATGGATGAGCCATATCTAACGCCAGTGGCCTCATCTCAGCTTCGGCGACCTCAAGCGATGCGGCCCGAGTTGCACAAACCCATGTGGTCATCGCTTGGGTCAAGCGAACCCAAGACAACAGTCTCAATTGTGCTCACCTAGGTGTTGCGGCCTAGATTGCGTGACACCGTATGAGGCTTGCCAACATCTACATTTGGCCTTGCCAAAGTCTTGCCAACTACCTATCGGTGGCCTGAATCCTCATCAATAACTTGCGTAAGGTAGAGACAATTCTGAAATTATAAAAATTTAGCAAAAACAACATAGGCTGAAAAAGAAAAAAAGTTTTTGCATGCCAAATATATTTAAAGTTCAAAGCAATTCCAAACTTGCCTTACGCCAAAGAACTTTAGAAAATGCAATTGTATCTCCCCTAACTCTTAAAAAAAAGGGGAAATTCCAAATAAGGACACGAAGTGAATCTATTTTCTCAAATAAGGACCCAAAGTGAACTTTGTGTCAAATAAGGATCCGAAGTGGACCCATTGTTTCAAATAAGGATTCGAAGTGAATTTTGTATCAAATAAGGACCCAAAGTGATCAAGTTAATCTCTATTGAGGACCTTAGGTCGGCAATTAAAATAGGGGTAATTTTGTCAGAAATTTGTGACTGGAAAAAAAAGGGAAAATTCTAAATTAATTAAATTTAGGTTATCTATTTAGATGTTTACGTTTTCTTCTTTCTTCTCCCCCACTGCTCCTTGACCAAATCACTACCCAGTCATCGTCGCAACTCGATTCTCATCGCTCCTCGCCTTGCTCGACTGGCGGAGAATTTGGGTTTTCGACTTTGCAGAGGATGGGTACAAGAAATTGGGAGAACTTCGGTCTTTTGACTTTGTAGAGAATGGGTATAAGGAACGGGGAGACTGTAGAAAACCTAGGGCTTTCTTTTTTCTTTTTGTTTTAGGATTTGTTAATTTTCCCCACTTTTTTTTTTGGACAAAATTGCCCAAACTTCGGTCGTTGGAAATGTCACATGCTTGATAGTCGGTGAATATTTGGCTTACCAGCAAGCTCAGGTTCTTATTGGGAATTGATTCAACTACTCCGGGTCCTTATTTGAGACAATGTGTCAACTTTAGGTCTTTATTTGACACAAAGTTCATTTTGGGTCATTCTTTGAGAAATTTGGTCAACTTCATGTCCTTATTTGGAATTTTCCAAAAAAATAAATAAATTAACAGGTGATATTTGTATTTGCCTAAAAGATTGCCTAGAGCCCCTTGGCAAAGCGCTTTCCAAACGCACCCCGAATGGTCAAGTCCATTTGGAGTCGTTTCCAAATCAATTAATGCCACAAAATATAGGCTTTTTCTTCAAATATCGTTGCTTTAGCCTAGAGGTCCCAAATTGCCAATCAAATCATTCATCCTTGCACGACTTGTTGCGCTATTTCCGGTCTTTCTCGATCATACCCACCTACAAATGAGGCAAATTTAAGAGGCGAAAATAACTGTGATTCTTCTAATATATTGCATCGGCTATCTCCGATCTTTTTTCCTTATGCCCACCTGAAAACGAAGGAAATTTAAGAGGTGAAAATAACGTAAGCCTTATAAAATATTGCATATGCTATTTCCGGTCTTTCTTGCTCATACCCACCTACAAATGAGGCAAATTTAAGAGGCGAAAGTAGCGTGAGTCTTATAAAATATCACATCGTCTATTTCTGGTCTTTCTTGCCTATACCCACCTAAAAACAAAGGAAATTTAAGAGGCGAAAATAATGTGAGCCTTATAAAATATCGCATATGCTATTTTCGATCTGTCTTGCTTATACCTACCCAAAAATGAGGCAAATTTAGAGGCGAAAAGAATCTATGCCTTATAAAATATCGCATGGGCTATTTCTAATCTTCCTTGCTTATACCAACTTGAAAACGAAGCAAATTTAAGAGGCGAAAATAACGTGAACCTTATAAAATATTACATTGTCGCCGAAAACAACTTTGTGCAGATTGTTTACAATGCATATAGTGGCATTTCTGTTTTTGTGAATAATTTTTGTTCAAAAACAATTTTTATTTTTATTTTTGTTCCTTGGATGTGTTTTTGAACATTTGAAAATGTTTGATAACTGCAAAAAAAATTATTCCCAAAACAGAAATATGTTTAGTACAACCCTAAATACTTTTGTGACTTGAAATTTCCTTTAATTTATTAATAATTTTAAGCATTTTTCTCTTTTCTTTTTTTTCTTCTTCTTCTTGTCAGCAAGATCCCCATGAGCCTCGCCATGGCTGGGCGACGCAACCTCACCTAGCTAGTGGTCGGCCATCACCAAGGCTGGCAACCGGTTAGGGGGGGGAAGAGGAGGAAGAGAACAATAAAGAATAGAAAAGAGAAATGTTTGTTTCTTGAATCATTCCCGAGAACAAAAATGCAAATCTTTTTTCTTATTATTGTTTCAAATTTGTTCTCAGGAACAAAAACCTATACAAAGGGATTTATGTTCTATTTTTGTTCCAGGGAACGAAAAATGAATATATATATATATATATAAAAACATTACCGAACGCGCCATTAATGGCTCCTAGTGAGTAGACTCCTCTTGGCAATACATACATTTAAGCCGATATTTTGACATCACTTCCGGCTCTTCCTTTACTTAGCAGAAACTATTAATGTAGAAATGAAAATTGATATTTTGAGTTATTTTCAGAAATTGATTCAAATTTTAATGAATCTGTTGCTTTAATTCGTCACCCCCCGAGTAGGAAAAAGGCTTTCAATTGATGTTCGAGACGGATCTATTTGCGATTCCACAATGATCCGACGAATTCCCGGAAGAACCGTTCTTCGGTGGATTGTAGAAAATTAGAAATGGACTTGCGCTCATGCGAGTTTGCTGCCCAAGGCACGGTTGGGCAAAGCTACTGTTTATAATCTACGTAATCAGTATTGTCTCAATCATTAATTATGAAAGCCTTATCTTGAGCGTCCTTAATCAATTGGATTTTTGTTTGTTTGTTTATAACAATAGATATGGGCTTGATTTTTATATTATCTATGAGAAAGAGAAGTAATGAATAAAAAAAAAAAACAAGATTATAGAAAATCCAATAGTTACTGTAGTTGAATGAATAAAGTTCTACTTTTCCTTAGATTAAGAAAAAAGGAATTTATTTGCCTAAAAAATAAGGGGTGGACCAATCGTGCTACAAAGCCAAACAATTGTTCAATGAACAATTAATGGCATTGTCTTTAAAGTCTCTTTCTTGTTTGATTGAGATTGAAAACAAAATCGATCGTGAATTTGTCATTGTCGGCAGGCCCTTTCCACAGCTCCTTACCAAGGATTCTCTAAGAGATACAAGCAAACCTAGAATGAGACAGCTTCCCTTACTCATGTCATTTTTTCTAGTCGTTCGTTTTTTTTTTTTTTTTTTTTTTGCCGAAAAAATTTCATACTTATCTTCACTTCAAAACTCCGGCCCCTAAGAAGCCCTCTTCTTGAGCACACCTCTCTCGTTTATGCAGAGTTCTCTCTACTGCTCTGGTAGTCTTTCTACCGCTCTGGTAGTTTTCTTCTTCTTTTCACCAAAATTTCATCGTCTCCCTCAAGCTTCGGCTTCATCGCAACCTCTTCTCTCCCCAATTTCCTGCAACACTTCCATGACGCACTCCATTTTCTTCAATTCTCACCCTCCCACCCTTTCCTTTTCTGTTATCTCTCCACTTCCACACTTCGCACTTTCCACATATTGCCTTCTTCGATGATTCAACCGAAGTCTTGCATGTCCATCTACCCTCTCTTCTTATGACAATCTCCGATTCTGCATGCAATCTCCTTGGCGATCAGCTACATTGCTTCCACTCTACAAGCTGTTTTCCCTGTCGCGCCAATGGACCCAACTGATGATGCACGAGTCGCTGCTCTATGTAGCCGTTTAGGAAAATTGTGGACATCTACTGCAATTGAAACCTGGGATGATGCTCCTCCTGCAACCACAATACAAGAATGTAAGTTAACCCTTGTTGGTAAACTCCTGGCAAATTCAACTGTCAATCTTCCTGCTTTTCAGCAAACCATGAAAAAGGCATGGCGAATAGATAATGTTACCGTAGCTCAACGGGAAGAAGGACTCTATGTTTTTAAATTTACTACAGAAGCTGACAAACAGAAGGTTCTTGACAATGGGCCATGGTTATTCACTAACAACTTACTCATCCTCAAGCCTTGGGCTCCGAATACACCCTTGTACTGCTATAACTTCTCATCCTGTGCCTTTTGGTTACAAGTTCTGGGTTTACCTCTTGAGCGCTGCTCTGAGCGTTTCCTCCGACGACTCACTCATGATATTGGCCAACCTCTTGAGGTACGAATTGATGCGAAAGAAGGACCTTCATCCAAAGCAGTTAGAGTTAAGGTAGAAATCCCCCTATCAGAACCTCTCAAACCAGGCAAACTTATATGTGTTGAAGGAAAAAACTTTTGGATAGATCTCCGTTACGAAAGGTTACCACACTTTTGTTATTCCTGTGGTGTCTTAGGACATTATGCTTCATATTGCACGACTGTTCCATATGATGAAACTCAGTTTAACAAGAGGGATAACATGTATTATGGTCAATGGTTGCGTGCTGAAGTTAATGAACACAGTCCCTATTGGCAGACTTTTTATGATTTTCACCCTGACTCAGATGATATAGACGAAACGGTACCTGAAACACCTCAGCCAGGGCTCCTGTTGCTCCCTCCAGCTCCGATACAGATGGACACTCAACCTCTTCCTCCAGTGACTCAACCTGCTCAGTATGTATCAAACTTACCTGTTGATAGCCCTGCCCAAGCAACCATATCAGAGGTCAAAGTTCTTCATCATATGGCAGCTACATCCAAAAAATCTACCCACTCTCGTTTGCAGGCTAAAACGACTCAGTTAAAGAAAGCAAAGAAGCGTCCTCTTTCTCTCGAGACTTTTGATGAAAGCACTCTGTTAGATACCCCTGTTTTTCAGATTAACAAGGACTATGAAGGGGCTGTGGTGGCTTGCCCAAATAAGCCACCAACTACCAAATGAAGATACTCAGCTGGAACTGTCAGGGATTGGGCAACTCCCTGACAGTTCGTACTCTTAGAGCTCTAGTAGCTCATGACAGGCCCGATATAATTTTTTTGATGGAAACTCGGAATCAACAACCGGTCATTGATCAGATCCAACACAAGCTTCACTACAGTAACCGTTTTTTGATTAACCCTCAAGGCTTGTCTGGAGGGATGGTCCTTTTTTGGCAAGATCATATTTCTCTTCAAGTTTTATCCCACTCTTCTCACTTTATCGATACTGTCTGTTCTGAAAACAGGGGAGTTTCTACTATGTGTCTCACTGTTTTACACGCTCCTCCTACTTTTCACCTCAGACAACTATTTTGGGCTGAATTGAGACAACTCTCATACTCTCACACTCAACCTTGGGTGTGTTTAGGAGATTTTAATGAAATTTTGCACCACTGGGAGAAGGTTAGTAAAAAACCTGCTGAACCTTATCGCCTACAATCATTTCAAGATTTGCTTCAAGATTGTTCTTTGATGGACTTAGAGACTAAAGGTTGCGCCTACACTTGGAGCAATAACAGAGATGGCCAGGAATTGGTTAAAGAAAGACTTGACCGAGCACTTTGCACTATTGACTGGCGCTTAACCTATCCCACAGCAGAGGTTGTGGCCTTCCCTGCCGTAGGGTCAGACCACAGCCCGCTCCTTTTATCAACTCATATCAGATCTGGAAGGGGAGGAAGGAGATTTACCTTTGAATCATTCTGGCTTGAGTATGAGGATTGTCAACAAGTAGTACGGGATGCCTGGTCTACTCCACCTTGTCGTGGTGCACCCTCCATATCCTACAAGATTCAAGCAACAACCAAGGCTTTAGCAAAATGGAGCAGATCTACTTTTTCTTCGAACCAAGACCAGATTGCTCTTCTCCAGCAGCAGCTTCAGCAATATACCAATCAACCTGCAGGAAATTATGACAGACACACAGTTAGAGCTCTGAAAGATCAACTACAGAAATGCTGGTCTCAAGAAGAACAATACTGGGGTATGCGGTCTCGTATTAAATGGATGCGATGGGGAGACAGGAACACCCGCTTTTTCCATGCAACAACAGTTCAACGACGGAAAAGAAATCACATCAGCATCTTAAAGAACGACAATGACGAGTGGATTCGAAACACAGATCAGCTGAAGCATCTCACCCATTCCTACTTCAATCAGCTTTATACATCCTGTGGTCATCGCGACTTTCAACCTATTCTATCAAAATGTCCTCAGCTTGTCACATCAGAAATAAACTCCTCCTTAACAGCTGACCTTACTCCAGAAGAAGTCAAACGTGCTGCCTTTCAACTAAGTGCTACATCTGCCCCAGGACCTGACGGTCTTAATGGTCTCTTCTACCGCAACTACTGGGATATTATTGAGGAAGACGTTTTCACAACAGTCCAGGCTTTTTTTACTTCAGGGCATCTCCCACCAGAACTTAATCGTACAGCCATCTCCTTAATTCCGAAAGTCCCCAACCCAGAAAGGTTAGATCAATACCGTCCTATCAGCTTGTGCAATTTCGTTTACAAGATCATTTCCAAAGTCTTAGTTAATCGACTACAACCCTGGCTGCCTAATCTCATTTCTAAAGAACAGAGTGCTTTTATACCGGGTAGACAAATCCAAGACAATGTCCTTATTGTTCAGGAGGTTATACACCAGTTGAAAATCCGTAAAAGAAAGAAACATTTCCAAGCTATTCTCAAATTGGACATGCAAAAGGCTTTCGATAGGGTAGAATGGGACTTTTTACAAGCTTATCTCTGCAAATTGGGATTTCATCACCGATGGGTTATGTGGCTGATGCAATGTGTTACCACTTCTTCTCTCAGTGTTAAATTCAATGGTGACTTACTATCCTATTTCCAACCGACCCGGGGACTCCGTCAAGGCGATCCCCTCTCCCCATACCTATTTATACTCTTGGCCAATCTTCTCTCCACCCTCATCTCTCAAGCAATTGATATGGGTAATCTTCGAGGTATAACTTTTAATAGAAGCTGTCCAACTTTATCTCACCTGTTCTTCGCCGATGATGCCATCTTTTTTCTCAATGGAACAATCACTGAATGTCAGAATTTATCAAGCATCTTAAATGAATACTGTCTAGCTACAGGTCAAGCGATCAATCGGAACAAGTCTGGATTATATCTTTCCAAATTCTGCCCTCACATCCTCAAGACTAATTTAGCTCACATATTACGAGTTCCTTTGCTGGAAAAAACAGGTAAGTATCTGGGTCTACCATCTGACTGGGGATCCTCTAAGAAGGATATATTTGCCTGGATATTAAGTAGAGTTAATTCTAAGCTGGAGGGTTGGAAAGAACATCTCATTTCCAAAGGGGGGAAAGAAATCCTGCTGAAATCTGTGGTTCAGGCTTTGCCTCAATATGCTATGATGACTTTCAAGGTTCCTGTCTCTATTTGTCGATCTATTGAGAAAAAAATAGCTAGATATTGGTGGAACAGCAGCAGTAACAGATCTGCTATCCATTGGAAAAGTTGGGACCTCCTAACAACTAGCAAGGAAAAAGGAGGAATGGGCTTCCGAGATCTCCTCTCTTTTAATAAAGCCTTATTGGGAAAGCAAGCCTTGAGGATTTTTAACAACAATACCTCATTATTATCCACTGTTTTTAAAGCTTTATACTTTCAATCTACTTCTTTCTGGAAAGCAGATCAAGGCTATCGACCCTCTTGGGGTTGGAAGAGTATACTCCTTGGCCGAGATTCTATTTCTGAGGGATTTCAATGGTCAGTTGGCAATGGATCCTCTATTAATGCTAGAGAAGACAAATGGCTACATATTGGCATACTAGGGGGACCAGCGAAGCGAGAAGAGCCTACCATGGTTGCGGACTACATCCTTCCTGCACAGAATGCCTGGAATACATTCCTCCTCCAACAGCATTTTCTTCCTCAAATAGTGGATGAAATTTTAAAAATTCAATTATGGACAGTCAACACTCAAGACAGACTCTGCTGGACAGCCTCACATGATGGAAACTACTCTGTTAAAAGTGCTTACCATTATATCTCCCAATCGGCATCTTCAAAGGTTCATCCCCAACCCTCTACCTCTTACACACCTCCATCAAAAGTCTGGAAGCAAATATGGAAAACAAACACAGCACCCAAAATTCGCACATTCCTATGGTCTCTATGTCATAAAGCATTGCCAACTAAAGCCAATCTGTTTCATCGCCGTATTATCACTGATCCTTCTTGCAATCTATGCTCAGCCAATACTTCTGAAACCTCAGAACACCTATTCCTACTTTGTCCATCAGCTAGATCGATTTGGAGTCACCCGAAGGTCAACCTAACCTTTCCCAGTTCGTTAACAACCAGCATTGATCAATGGCTTGCATATATTATAGACCAGAAGGGGAACGTACCTAGCTTTGAGACCACTGCAGCTCTGCTATGGCACATGTGGAGGGCCCGAAATCACCTTATCTTCCGCAATTACCGAACCAATCCCAATCTCCTCGTTGACACTGCTCTGCACATGGCCGACCTCTGTCTCAGTGCAAATCAGATCGCTTCTTCATCCTGTTCGACCCTCCAAAGACGGCACCCTTCCTGGCAACCTCCAAAACAAGGTACCATAAAGATCAATATGGATGCTGCATTCATCAGTCCTAATCATACAGGTGCAACTGCTAGTATATTCCGAGATCACACAGGCAAGATGCTAGACGGATTCACACGCACTGTTCCAGCATCCACCGCAACCGAAGCCGAAACTCAAGCACTTCTGCAAACGCTCAAGTACCTCATCCATCAACAGCAAACCGATACTCACCTGCATCTTGAATCAGACAGTTCAATCCTCGTTGACACAGTGAACAGAAGGCGTTCTCCTCCTTGGAGCTGTCGAGCTCTCTTCGCTGAAATCGATTCCCTTCTGCCCTGTTTTCCTCAACTCTCTCTGCATCACTGTCGACGGGAAAGTAATGCCCTAGCTGACTGGGCCGCCAAGGCCCACGGAAGAGGCTTCCTCCCCCTTAACTGGGCTCTTAACCCACCGCTTGCATTTTCTGATTTACTCTGTAATGAAGCACTTCTTTCTGGCTGTACTTCCTTTTCAAGTTAATATATATGCTTTACCGACCAAAAAAAAAAAAAAACTCCGGCCCTTTTTTGGTTGCTCGGTGATGTTGCCGGAGATATATGCCCACCGTCGTTCGGCAGGCTTGGGCAGAGATTTTTGCTCGTTGGACTCGATTCGACTGGATAAGATTTGGGCAAATTTCAAAAATGATTTTTCATTAAAGCTCCAACCAGGCTTGACTAGACAAGCTCAATTCTGACATTTTACGTGGACCCTTTAAATGTAAATGTCACGGCAAGTCCTGATCTCAAGTCCAATCAAACCCAATTATGCATGTCGCAAAATTCCATTAGATCCAACCCCGGTCCACCTGCGACTCACCTCTAAAAAGTAAATGTAGATGGCCTCCCACGTGAGAAAATATTGGGTACGTCTTATGTATCAACGTGGCAAACAAGAAGGCGCTCACAGCGCGACACGTGTCCTCGTGGGACCCACAATTTCAGGCGCTCATTTTGAAAATTTCCGGTACTGTAGCTTCTGGAGAGAGGGTTTACAGTCGCGGGTTCTTTCTTTGCGCCTCTCTCTCTACCCTCGCTCTCTCTCCCCGACGAACTCCCTCTCTCTCTGCCCTCGCTTTTTCCGACTGCCGAAGCACCGCGAGCAACCGGCGAACCAGGAGGATACCGGCGAGACGACCGCGAGCAACCGACCGGCGTGCGACCTCCCCCTCTCTCTCTGCCTTCCGGCGTGCGACCACCCTCTTTTCGACCGACCGGCGTGCGACCTTCCTCTCTCTCTGCCCTCCCTCTTTCCGACCGGCGAACCACCGCGCCGCACCTCTGGCTCCGGTTCCGGCCCCAACTCGTCCGTCCTTACTCTTTCTCTCTACTCGCGTCTCTGTCTGCCCTCCCTCTCTTCGACAGCGAACCACCGCGGGACCGGCGAACCACCGCGCCCCCCTCTAGCTCCAGATCCGGCACCGGCTTGTCCAGGTAATTCCTCGCTTTCTCTTTTCTCTCTTTCTCTCTGTACGACGGGGTGACGGAAGGGATTTTATAGGAGTTCAGCGATGCCTGAAATGTCATTAGTAGTATGCTTTTCGCCTGTAGTTTTTCTTTAATCTTGGGTTTGGCTATTCATCATGCCAGCAGGACATACTCCGAAAAGGCTCTAAAATGAGTGCTATTGTTGCAAATCATGGATAGTCCTTGAAAAGCCAGATCTGTTGTTCTTCCATATTGATGTTTATATGTATATTCCCCAATAACTTTGCTGAGATGCACGGCAAATGCATCCAGTCTCAATTGATTATTGTCATGCAGTGTAGATTTTTATTGCCTCTGAGATCATTTGGTCATATTTGTTTCCGTGTGTTTGCGATGCTTATGGTATAGACCTATGTGATCTCCTGATGATGATTTTTTTTTTTTTTTTGGTCGGATTTTAACTTTCTCTGTATTTAATCCAATTGCAGGATGTGGCAGTGAAGGTATTCTCGATGCAAGAATATTCAGAAGAATTGATAAATTCCTTTAGACAAGAGGTTTGTTTTCTTTTTTGTTTTACTATGTCTCATGAGTTCTCTTTGTTTCTAATATTATTCAGCCAGGACATGCTGAGGGTCGCTTAGACTTTTTAATTTGAATAAGGCATCTCTCATAGGACATGATATGCAGGCTATGTCTTGCTCTAAGCCTGTTGGCCTGTCATTGACTTGTTAATTGAAATCATGAAAACATCGTTATGATAGCGTTTAGTGATTGCTGGATGCGAGGTGGCTGGTTTAATTTTGATAAGGGCCTTCCTTGACAGGTTGTAATTGCCGTTGATGGTCTAGATTCAGACTGAGGCAGTGAGGGATAATGGGTTGACCTTTTAGTTGATAATGAGCCCAAAAAGTGATCTATATTATCCCAGGATGTGACGAGTCAACATCGAGGTGCCAAATGACTCCATCTATTGTGTCACTTGCCCCTACATCTTCTGATTGTTCTTTTTTTTTCTTTTTCCTTTTCCTGATAAGAACTACATAGTCAAGATGGTTTAGGAAGAACATTCTGAAAACCAGTGTGATAAAGAGATGAAGTAAGATTGACCAACATGTTCGAACTGCATGCATTTATCTCTCTCTCTCTCTCTGCACTTGTATGACTAGCCCGTATTTTATTATTTTATAAAATTCTGAAGCCTTTTAATGACCAGAATTTTTGGTGCTTATTCTGTAGCAACTGGGATTTTTTCCCCAAAGCACGGATATAGTTTATTGGCGTCAGCTCTATTAGTGATGGCATTGGCAATTTTAATTCAAGTGTTGTTCCACTAATACAGCAACGCAACTTTTCCAGGACATGTGGTGATAGCAGGTTTTGATCTTTTTTTTTTTTTTTGCCAAAGGATTATGGATATTTTTCTTTATATTTTCCATGCCTTGATCCATTGCATTATGATTAATTGTGTTGTGTTGTGTTGGATAGATGTAATAGCATGTGGGTCTACTAAAGGATTATACCTTCTCGTTTTACTCAAAATGAGGAACTTTCTGATAGGACTTTGCGATTGTTGTACGTCCATGCTCTCCCCCTCAGCATGCGTAGTACCATGCAGATTCTGAGAACCTCTTTTGATGTTGCCACAATTTTTCGCACTTCTCATAAAGTACGTTCATGTAGAATTTTATGAAACCTCATTAGCTAGTTGTGGAACTAATCTTAAACCTGCAGGGAACTGTGAAGATCAATGCAGCTGACGTTGACATAATCGCTAATGAACTTGAGGGAGGTCAGCTTATGCCATGTGCTTGAACGCATTTATTCTCACTGGCCTGAGCTTTCTAGTAGTGTATGGTAAAATCTGAGAACGGCTGGATCGGAAGGTGGCTGAAAGGACCTTATGCGAGCATAAAGGTGATGCTGTTGCTGAAATTCGTTCCTTGCTTCAATAAAGAATTGGTGGCACGAAAAATGGGATTTGTGATTTTTCTGAGGTTGTCCAAGTAGGATCAAAAAGCTGTACGAGTCGTGCTTCTTTTGGGGATACATGACTTGCTTTCTGGGAGATTGTTTGTACTCGCCGATTTTGGTTGCAAATGTTCAGCCCTGCATTTTTGCCCTTCCATGTAGTACATGCCGGGAATTTTGGACGGTATGAAAATCATGTACAATTTCGACGAACAAAAAATCATAAACCCACAAGCCTATGCTCAATAATGTGAGGTTGACGCCTGATCCCTACGTCAAAGAGTTGTTAGGAAGATTTTGACGCCTCCGTATCAAATTGGATAAATCTCATTGTTGCATGAAAGATTTTCTTTTTTCTCAATGCGAAAAATTCTCTGACAGCTCATCATAGGGTGTTTATTGCTTGCAAATGCTTGGGCAGTGATCCTTGTTATGTTTGGAGTGCCAAACCTGAGATTTCTAGCAACATTTTGCTGATTTAGATGTACTTTTGAAATCATTAACCAATCTCTTGATCTAAAACAAATTAAATGCTGCATGTGATGCTTCTGACTTTGGTACGTATTTGTGTAAATTTTCATATTTGTTTCTCTCAGAAAGTAACATTTGAATACATTCTGATGATATCTCTTATAACACTGATATTGAGAGGGGATAGGGGTTGGAATTTCTTTTTCGATAAAAGCAACTGTCTGTGTTACCATGCTGATGTCTTGGAAAGCTCATTGTTGTGTTTGGGGTGGCTTTGAACCTGTTTTTGATCAATTTTTAGCCTTGGCTCTAGCTTTTGACTTTAGGTTTAGCTTTGGCTGTTTGGATGGAATTTTCATTTCATTTGGCAAGTTTTTAATATTGAACACCTTAAATTTCAGTCGAACTTGCTGAATTAATTTAAGCTTTCTCAAGAATACAACTAACTAAAATATCGCTTTTACCCAAAAAAAAGAAAAAACTAATTAAAATATCGCAGCCAATTGTGATAGAAAATCTTCTTATACTGAACAATTTTCTTGGTTAATTGGTAATGCAGGTCTTCTCAGCTTTTGGGTTTGTTCACAAGATTACTACCTTTCAGAAAACTGCTGGATTCCAGGTGACAAAAACTGAATGACTTTTTTTTTGGTTTTGTACAGAGTTTATAATTTAAGCAAAAAATTCTTGACTAAAATCTTGTTTGTAGGCCCTGGTGCAATTTTCAAATGCCGAAACTGCTTCTTCTGCAAAAAATGCCCTTGATGGAAGATGCATTCCTAGGTGACGGTTGTATTAATTTTTTGACATGGTATTTTGTCCAACTGGAACTGGTACATGTTGCCCAAAGTAATGCATATTTTGGCATGAGTTTATCACCTATATATTGTGTTTAAAGAATAATTCCTAGTTAAGCTAAAAATCAAATTTCTCTAGTTACAAAGAAGCAGTTCTTAACATAGAGTGGCATGTTCATGTGCTTTGAGAATTTCTTTTGGGTTGCGATAGCATATTCTCTTCTAGTGCACTCACATGAAGGTTACTGACTGACTTTGTCTTGGTTCACAGCTATTTGCTTCCTGAGCACATGGGGCCATGCACCCTCAGGATCACATATTCAGCCCACGCATATCTGTGTGTGAAATTCCAGAGCCATCGGAGCAGGTGACTTTCTAATTGGGTTTTTTATACCAAGCCTTCGTTTGATGTCCGTTTCTTGATTGATCGACTGTGTATTTTACCATGGACATTTTTTTGTTTATCAGGGACTACACTAATCCATACCTTCCTGTTGCTCCATCTGCTATAGATGGCAGTGGTCAGGTAAGGAATCAAAAATCAACATTTGCTTTGTTGTAATCACATCCGCTGTTAGAATGAGGTGGGCTTATTATTTTGTCTGCCTTATGATTTGATTGATTTGATCAAACATTGCATTGTATGCTGCAGTTGAGTGTTGGCTTGGATGGGAAAAAATTAGAACCTGAGAGCAATGTCCTTCTCGCATCAATAGAGAATATGCAGTATGCAGTAACATTGGATGTTCTTCACATGGTTTTTATTTTATTTTATTTTATTTTTAATTCTCTCATCTGCATTCTTGGGTAAGCATGTGTTTTAAAAGTTTGTCACCAATTTCGCCTGGTTCAGGTCTTTTCAGCTTTTGGACCCGTACAGAAGATTGCCATGTTTGACAAGAATGGAGGGGTCCAAGCATTGATTCAGTACCCTGGTTAGTAAGAGCAATGAATTTTTCTGGATGAAGAATATCTTTCTTGTATTAGGGTGAAAAATATGCATGCATTTAATGAGGTGCATGTTGGTTGTCGCATTGCTGTCCATGCAGATGTTTAGACAGCTGGAGTTGCAAAGGAAGCTTTGGAAGGGCATTGCATATATGACGGGGGGTTTTGCAAACTCCATATCTCGTATTCGCGCCATACAGATCTTAGCATAAAGGTAATTACATCTGCTGCCCCCTGGTATTACGTTTATCTCAGCAAGTTGTGACTATCCTACACCGTGGATGTACACTTCCTTGCTTTTGATACAAAAGGAAAAACTCCCTCTCCTATATCAAGTTTTCCAGTTGAATTTTGAAAGATGCCACTTCCAATTGACCATTTGATCAAGAGCGATTACCATTCAAAGAGTCACTAGTATGTCAATCACTTGTTTTTAGTTTTCACTTAAAAACAGTTAAACTGAAATCTGTTCCCTGTAGAAGGGCGAATGACGTGAAATATGTATAAACCTGATGAATAAGGGATGGCATTATTCTATTTCGCCAGTATAAGCTGTTTCACTTTGAGAAAAGTGGTGAAACATTCATTGATGTCTCTGGCAACAAGAACTTTCATTGGCTGTTGACTTCAAATATGCCACACGTTCAAGGTTCTGCTCATCTCCTTGGATCTGGTGTTACCATTTTCAACGTGACCGTATATAAGTCACACCCATTTGCAGTTGTGTTTTCTGTGTCATCATTCAGGGAATCTGAACTCTCTTGTTTCCCTTGCTTTGAAAGATAAACTTAGGTGCTAGCATGATTTAAACTTGGTCCCTTTAACATGAGGCATTTTGTGTAATTTGTTCTTATATCATGAATTGGTGGGAATTTGAAAACTGAAGCAAGTGTTGTGAGCGCTTCCTTTTGTGAGAATGTACTAATGTTATTTTAAGATAAAATAGTACGGAAGCCTGGTCATTTTCGTTTAGACAGTTCTAGAATCTGTTGTTTATTCATCTGTTATTCATTGATTATTCTGTGGGGGAGGTTATGATTTATTAGCTTGGTGAATTGTTATGACTGGCTGGAAATAATTGTCTTAGTATTTTGTGCTGCATTTCAGTTTCTATGTTAGATATATACGGCGTGTCATAATAATTTTGTCTTGTCTTTGAATATATGCGAACATTAATTTGCTGATATTGTTCTCTTACATTTTTACTTTCGAAGAAAGTAGGTGGGAGATTGTTAATTGACTGATATGCTAACTATTTTTCCAGGTTAACAATGATCGGAGCAGAGACTACACAATCCCCAACACCCTGATGATGAATCCTCAACCTTCAATTCTAGGGCAGCAACCGGCTTTAGCTGTTGGTGCTTCTCCTTATCATGCTATACTACTAATTTCATAAACTAAATATAGTTGTCTCTACGCTAGACTATCTAGAGCTACATGTTAGTAATTTCAGCGTAATTAGAGATTGTTTCCTCTTTTCTTTCATTTGATGACTGATCTGATGTTAAAAAAAAAAAAAAATTGCAGATAAGCAACTTTGCTAGCATGTGGTTCATTCTCCTTTTCGTCTCAATTTTCGCAACTGGTATTCTTGAGCTCCGTTGGAGTGGTTTCAGCATTGAGGATTCGTGGAGGAATGAGCAATTCTGGGTCATCGGTGGTACATCTGCTCACCTTTTTGCTGTGTTCCAAGGGCTTCTTAAAGTGCTTGCTGGCATTGATACCAACTTCAGTCACTTCGAAAGTAGCCGATGAGGAAGGAGACTTTGCTGAGCTTTGTGTTCAAATGACATCGCTTCTCATTCCTCCGACCACAGTTTTTATCGTGAACATCATTGGCATTGTAGCAGGTGTCATATGCGATTAACAGTGGGTATCAGTCATGGGGTCCACTGGTTGGCCCGAACCATTGATTCGTCTGTTGTTATTTATTGTGCAGTATTTTATTGTTTGATCACAAGAATGTAACACTTTCGAACTTAATTCAGCACTTAAAAGCTCGAATACAGAACAAGTTCATTGGTCAAGCTTAAGTCGATGCCTTTATTAATGTTCCCACAATTATCTTGTAAATTATGGCTTTATTAATGTTCCCACAATTCTCTTGTAAATTGTCAACAGGTCTCTTATCAATGCAAGGCTCTACGGAAAGCATTTCCCGCACGTCAATTAATTCTCTCTCACACTACTAATAATTGAAACGTGATGTTGTGTTCTTTGTATATTGTCAAATTCAAACTCGACGGATGAATTATTGCCACTTTTCGATTTCATACTAAGTAGCAATCCCTTGGACTCGCAGGTTTTCCAAGATTAGTAGGGCAGCGAGAGCTTTGCCTTGCAAGGTAACTAGCCACAGTTTGGATCAAAAATAAAATCAACATCTGACAAGATCATTTAATACAAAGCTTTGTTCTGTCAAAGAAAGCTGAAGGTACTCAAACGTAAAATTGAAATAGCAAACTCCAAACATAAAACTGTTATTCATTCAAATCGACAATCCAGTAAGCAAAAAAGCTTTCCCTATGTTAGGTACTCCAAGAGATTTATGCACACAAAGTAGCCCCTGTGAAAAACATTGCATCTCAATCAGCATGTTATTGGACAAATTGGCCATCTTTCTTGGTACGACTCTTGCCAACTCATCTTCTCATGAAACACAATACTCACATTATCAAAACATGCCAGTACCTTCTTCAGAAACACATTGAACCCCAAAAGAAAAGTAAACCCCTCGAATATCTTTGCGAGTGCATGTAGAACCAACCTTGGTAACAAGAACTTCCTTGAAGAATTCTTTTGAAGAAATCGTATGAGCAAAAGAAAAAAACATAAACTAAACCATTCAATCACAGTATACATCTGACCAAAATAAAAAAATCGTAGTATGCAAAATAGTGATCTTTATCCACTCTTTCTATAGATGACCCATAGCAAAAGACCTCGCATTTCTTCTTGTCAAATATGTGGTTATGCCTCTTCATCATCCTCAACCATAATCCTCTTGCACGCTTCGTAGCACATGAACATCAGGTAGGGAAAACCTTAATGACAATAAGATTCTTCTTCTTGCACATTAATAAGTCCGTAACTCTTTAAAACCTGTCCACATCCATATAAGAAGTCATCGACTTCCCTCAGCAGCTCTTTTAACATGACCAGAAACAGGGGCGTCCACCAATTTTAGATCTTTTCCTTCACCTGCAATATGACACATGCAGCACGAAATTTAGAATAAGAATGCTAGCAAATAAACCCTTTAGTTTATCGAATAAAACTTTTAGTTTTCTGTTTTCAACAACAAAAGTGAAACTTTTAGACCGTATTACCCCACATGCTCATTAACATGTAATGCAGCTGCATGTAGATTGTACAAAAAAGGCAAGAAACCAGCCAGGACCATCGGTTGAAATGTGCCCCTGTACCATTGGAGTGATGAGACCTCTCTAGGGCACTTTGAGGTCTCACAAGAAACCTGCCAGGACCATCCAATGCACGCTGAACTGTAGCTCTATGTCCATATTCCTGCCTTCAGCCAACTCCACTACCTCATTAGGGTGCATCAACAAATGAGCCTCTATTATTTGATCCTTATTGAAAAAGATTTCAATTTCGAAATGCTGGTAAAGGAGATATTTGTGCTCTGAAATATTTGTAGGTGATTCTTCCACCTTTCCTATATATCCCCAGATTGGCAAGTCATCACAGTACATCTGAAATATATAAAACTGCTTGATTGTAGCTTGGATTTGAGAGACTTCTTCACTTGTCAACTTCTTTGCACACGCAACCTCTTGATCCTTCCCCTGTAGAAATTTTACTTCATATGGAGCAGTTACTAGGCGATCTCCATTCAATATCTCACCAAGAGTGTCCTGTTTCTCGTCCAAATAATCTTCATTCCTATCATCCTCATCATCAAAGAGCCCAACAGGGCCATAAATTTCTTCCTCTTTCATGCGCTGGATCCCGAACTCAGATGGGTAAACAGCCATGGAAAAAGTTGGACCACCATTGGGAAGGAAAGAGCTTACAAGGACAAATGAATCAACAACTGCAGTGGAGAAAAATCACACAATGTAAAGGCAAACCAGCAAGCCCAGTGCCGCTCCCAACATCAATAAACTATATCCGTGCTTTGGGGAAAAAATCCCAGTTGCTACAGAATAAGCACCAAAAATTCTGGTCATTAAAAGGCTTCAGAATTTTATAAAATAATAAAATACGGGCTAGTCATACAAGTGCAGAGAGAGAGAGAGAGATAAATGCATGCAGTTCGAACATGTTGGTCAATCTTACTTCATCTCTTTATCACACTGGTTTTCAGAATGTTCTTCCTAAACCATCTTGACTATGTAGTTCTTATCAGGAAAAGGAAAAAGAAAAAAAAAGAACAATCAGAAGATGTAGGGGCAAGTGACACAATAGATGGAGTCATTTGGCACCTCGATGTTGACTCGTCACATCCTGGGATAATATAGATCACTTTTTGGGCTCATTATCAACTAAAAGGTCAACCCATTATCCCTCACTGCCTCAGTCTGAATCTAGACCATCAACGGCAATTACAACCTGTCAAGGAAGGCCCTTATCAAAATTAAACCAGCCACCTCGCATCCAGCAATCACTAAACGCTATCATAACGATGTTTTCATGATTTCAATTAACAAGTCAATGACAGGCCAACAGGCTTAGAGCAAGACATAGCCTGCATATCATGTCCTATGAGAGATGCCTTATTCAAATTAAAAAGTCTAAGCGACCCTCAGCATGTCCTGGCTGAATAATATTAGAAACAAAGAGAACTCATGAGACATAGTAAAACAAAAAAGAAAACAAACCTCTTGTCTAAAGGAATTTATCAATTCTTCTGAATATTCTTGCATCGAGAATACCTTCACTGCCACATCCTGCAATTGGATTAAATACAGAGAAAGTTAAAATCCGACCAAAAAAAAAAAAAAAATCATCATCAGGAGATCACATAGGTCTATACCATAAGCATCGCAAACACACGGAAACAAATATGACCAAATGATCTCAGAGGCAATAAAAATCTACACTGCATGACAATAATCAATTGAGACTGGATGCATTTGCCGTGCATCTCAGCAAAGTTATTGGGGAATATACATATAAACATCAATATGGAAGAACAACAGATCTGGCTTTTCAAGGACTATCCATGATTTGCAACAATAGCACTCATTTTAGAGCCTTTTCGGAGTATGTCCTGCTGGCATGATGAATAGCCAAACCCAAGATTAAAGAAAAACTACAGGCGAAAAGCATACTACTAATGACATTTCAGGCATCGCTGAACTCCTATAAAATCCCTTCCGTCACCCCGTCGTACAGAGAGAAAGAGAGAAAAGAGAAAGCGAGGAATTACCTGGACAAGCCGGTGCCGGATCTGGAGCTAGAGGGGGGCGCGGTGGTTCGCCGGTCCCGCGGTGGTTCGCTGTCGAAGAGAGGGAGGGCAGACAGAGACGCGAGTAGAGAGAAAGAGTAAGGACGGACGAGTTGGGGCCGGAACCGGAGCCAGAGGTGCGGCGCGGTGGTTCGCCGGTCGGAAAGAGGGAGGGCAGAGAGAGAGGAAGGTCGCACGCCGGTCGGTCGAAAAGAGGGTGGTCGCACGCCGGAAGGCAGAGAGAGAGGGGGAGGTCGCACGCCGGTCGGTTGCTCGCGGTCGTCTCGCCGGTATCCTCCTGGTTCGCCGGTTGCTCGCGGTGCTTCGGCAGTCGGAAAAAGCGAGGGCAGAGAGAGAGGGAGTTCGTCGGGGAGAGAGAGCGAGGGTAGAGAGAGAGGCGCAAAGAAAGAACCCGCGACTGTAAACCCTCTCTCCAGAAGCTACAGTACCGGAAATTTTCAAAATGAGCGCCTGAAATTGTGGGTCCCACGAGGACACGTGTCGCGCTGTGAGCGCCTTCTTGTTTGCCACGTTGATACATAAGACGTACCCAATATTTTCTCCCTCCCACGTACCTTTCTCAATATGGAGTCGTTTCTAGATCAATTTAATGCGCCAACAATGTCATTGAATTCTCCCTGCCTTTCCGGCAAAAAACAGAAAGTGATCTCTCTCCATCGAACGCATGTTTTTTTCTTAGAAAAACACGAACGCATTAGGGTTTTCTTTCTGAACAGAAGAAAACTAAAAAAGTTATGAGCCTCGAGGTCCCCCACCATGCATTCCTCCACAACTTATCTTTGCTAATATACCAAGAAAAAGGCCAAAGGGTGAAGAAGCTATAGTCGGGTTGAATTCTCAAGGCGCATATGTTCTCGAGAAAGAACAATTTTGCACAAGCAAATCGTTGGTGCTCGACTCATGAATTCTCTATGGTTTTTGAGTTCCCGTCCGTCAACTCGGATTAGGAGAGGCCAAGGAAGACACGGCGAAAGTAAAAATTTGCTAGTTGTTGAGAGCTCTTAGTCGGCAAAGATAGAGACTTCGACAAGATGACTAAACAGCCGCCAGCGACTAGAACAAAGAGAAATTACTGAGTTCCAAGACACAAGGATCGATTAATAAAGCTCGGTTCGATCAACAATAGGGCCTAAGAAATTGGTTTGATGATCTCGGTTGCAATTCCCTTAGGTAAGGTGATAACGGCCCCGTTTACTTCAGCATTTTTAATGGGTTTTAGGATTCTAAAGTCCCTTGGCCAAATATTGGCCAAATACAAACGTGTTTGGTTCATGTTTTCGCTCAACTTGGGAAAAATATAATTACATCTCTAAATGACTCTAAAGGCCCTTAGTCCAAAGTAGGGGTGTAGAGGTACTTTGGGAACTTACATTTTCGGAATGCAAGTCGATTACTGTTTATCTTTTCCAAAACCATCACATGGAAAGGCCGATCAAAGGCCGACGACCGCTGGCCAAGGGGTCACGCGTGCTGGCAACCGCCGCTTGAGGGTCGCCAAACCCCAACAATTGTAGCCAGACCTTCTGTGATGCCTAGGATGCGTGACCCAGGCAACTGATGGCCTAAGTCGCGCAACCCAGGCGGCCACCTGAGGTCGCGCGACCTTAGGCAACAATTGCTAAGGTCTACCCTAGGCAACGGCCACCTGAGGTTGCACGACCCAAGGCAACCATCGCCTAGGGTCACCCAACCCAAGCAGCTGTCACTTGGGGTGGTCGCTCGACCCAGGCAGCCCGTCGCCTGGGGTCGCTTGACTTAGGCAGCCCGTTGCCTAGGGTCACGCGACGGTTGCCTGGGTCGGGTGATCTCAGGCGACAGCATTTGACGGCAAAATCCGGTGGTTCAGTAGCCAAATCTAGCCAGTCGGTGACCAGACTTCAAAAAAAAATTATAAATGTTTTTTTGTCTTTTAATTTAATAAAAGTCATTTACAAATGTAAATTTTACCAAACAGTATTTTGGTCAAAGTTATTTTTCAATACACGTTAGAATTACAATTCACCAAATGCTATTTGTATTTCGGAAAACTCTATTCACCAAAGGTATTTATATTTTTGTAAAGACATTTCCCAAAAGTTGGACCAAACGGGCCAATGTCCTCCGGAGATCATGTTGCAATAGAGCCGTAGATGATGGAGGCCATTGAATCTGAAGGATAGGCTGTCGTAACCATCGGGAAGTGGAGCCAGGAGCCGCAGAAGCAAACCGTCGTCGTTGCTGGACGGTGGAAGAGTGGAGAGGCGACGACGGTCGAGATGCGGGTTTGCTCGGTAACCATTCGTAAATGCACGTCGGTGAATTTTAAGAGTCGGGTCGCATATATTTGCTTTTTCTTTTCTTTTTTGAACCGTCGGCGATCATCAATAGTAGTATAAATATTGGTTCGGGATCTGTAAAGTGACGTGGGCCGACCAATCAACGAACGAGCTTGACATCATGACCTGCAGACTTGGACCCATTAACCGCGTTACACGTGGCAGTATGGCCAATGTACCCAACCCCCACGCCCACGCTTCCCTTGCGCCCGCGCACGTCGTCGTCTGCCATAAACCGAGGAGAGAGAGCCCCACCATCATCGTGCCCTGAATCTCGGCAATGGCGACTTCGGCGAAGAAACCGGCCCCATCCTCGCCGGAGATGCCCTGGAAGACCCGCGTCGCCGTCGCCGTCCTCGCCCGCGTCACCGACTTCTGCGGCCGCTCCGACGGCACCGTCAACCGACGCCTCATGGGCTTCCTCGACTTCAAGTCCCCTCCCAACCCCGCCCCCGTCCGCGGCGTCTCCTCCTCCGACGTCGCCGTCGACCCCTCCCGCCCCCTCTGGTTCCGCGTCTTCACCCCCTCCGACCCGGCCTCCCCCGCTGCTTCCCTCCCCGTCCTCGTCTTCTTCCACGGCGGCGGCTTCTGCTACCTCAGCGCCGCCTCCTCGGCCTACGACGCCGTCTGCCGCCGCTTCGCCCGCAAGCTCCCCGCCGTCGTCGTCTCCGTCGACTACCGCCTCTCCCCCGAGCACCGCTTCCCCTCCCAGTACGATGACGGCTTCGACGTCCTCCGCTTCCTCGACGAGACCCCCTCCGCCCTGCCCCCCGTCGCCGACGTCTCCAAGTGCTTCCTCGCCGGGGACAGCGCCGGGGCCAATATCGCGCACCACGTGGCGGTGAGGGCCTCCCTGCCGGAGCGGAAGCTCGCGAGGGTCCGAGTGGTGGGGCTGGTGGCGATCCAGCCCTTCTTTGGAGGCGCCGAGCGGACGGAATCGGAGATCCGGCTGACGGGAGCGCCGCTGGTGTCGGTGCCCCGGACGGACTGGTACTGGAGGGGGTTCTTGCCGGAGGGGGCGGACCGGGACCACGGAGCGGTGAACGTGAGCGGGCCGAACGCAGCGGACGTGGCAGGGCTGGAGGGGTTCCCGGCGACGTTGGTATTCGTCGGGGGGTTCGACCCGCTGAGGGACTGGCAGAAGAGGTACTGCGAGTGGCTGAGGAGGTCCGGCAAGGCGGCGGAGCTGGTGGAGTTCCCGACCATGTTCCACGCCTTCTACATATTCCCGGAGGTGGCCCAGTCCACCCAGTTGATCCTCAAGGTCAAGGATTTCGTCCACAACCTCTTCTCCACAGAATAAATCTTTCTTAATCTATTCAGAAATCATAGCTAGGAGTTGTGTTGTTTACGGTCGAGGCTATAGGTTCCCAACCTGAAACCAGGAAACCGACCTCCAAAATTTAGAGCCAGGAATCAGATCGGGCGGTTCTAGGGCGGCTGGTTCCGGTCTGGTTTTCGGTGGTAGAAAAGCATAGGTCTTAGGACTTGTTGTTTTTCTTTGTATGGTCCGCCTGGGCATCGATGGCGATGTAATAAACCAGAATTTGTTTTGTTGGATGATGCAGTGGTTTGACCTCTCGTCAGCTCCCTTTTTGCTTATGCCACCAATTACCCTCCTTTAATCCGTCATTAATTTTACAA
This sequence comes from Eucalyptus grandis x Eucalyptus urophylla, assembly GCA_028830015.1. NCBI lineage: Eukaryota > Viridiplantae > Streptophyta > Magnoliopsida > Myrtales > Myrtaceae > Eucalyptus > Eucalyptus grandis x Eucalyptus urophylla. Next base: position 26,214,652 of record CM054199.1, read on the forward strand.
AATTAATTTTAGATGTAAAATTCTAGTAGCACAAATATTCTTCTTCACTCGAGTCGGTCGCCATGGAGGTGCACGATATTTGATTTGAAAGGACGAATATGGTGTGGCATGCTCCCGGGCGTGCTTGCGAGACAGACTTGAACGATGCAATTGAGTTGTGTAGATTGAGATTGCTCAGGTCATCCATGTATTTGCAAGACAAATAGGCCCCGATGCCCCCGCGCATTGACTCAATCCCCACCGCACCAATTCCCAAAATGAATCTGCGACTTGCCTCAAATGCCCCCGCCGGTTTCGAAAATGCACAATGGAAGTCAGAAGTCGGGCTCAGATTTGGCTATTCAAGTAAACAGAGCCCCAAAAATTACATATTTCCTCCCTAAAATGAGCATGGCATGTCACAAGTAGTCTCACATTACAAGCCATTCTGCCTACTCAGCTGTGATTGCAAAAAATCGCAGCAAGCTGAGACGATCAAATACAAAGGGGGAAAATGAATACGAGAGAGAAGAAGGTAGACCAATCCAAAGTCAGGAGGATGATATACAACTAACGGCAAGAGATGCAAAACAATGGCTAAAATGAATCTTACAAGTGAGGTGATCATCTTTCCTCTCACTCCAGCACTTCCAAGTATCATGTTGGCAAGACTAGGACTCTCATAAGAAGAGATCTTTAAGTAGGGAAACAGAAGTGCATCGACAGCTTATCCGATATCATGGAAGCCGGACAAGCTTGTTGACAGCAGAATCTAAAGCATCAACATTCCTCCTTAGAATTTTTCTGAAGCAATGTCAAGGAAAACACAAATGATAGCACAGACCTTTAATTCAACTGGGAAATAAAAAATAAAAAAAAACTGTGTACGTTTTACTTTCCAACGAATGGGCGTCGCTCATTTGTAAGAAGTAAAATGATGCTTTTTGATAAATTTCTAAGTTCACAGGACAAAAATGTGTTCAGGACAAACACTGCAACAACAATAAAGACTTTTTCCACCTAGTCAAGGATACAATTGTGTCGCTAGACTTTCCATGCCCTTCATTTCTTCATTTAATCTGCAATAACAAGAATCCAAGCCAAAAAACTTACTGACACTAGCAAACACTGATTACTAAAGAGCAAAATGTGACTAAATTCCAAATAGCAACAGAGGTTCAACAAGATGTAATGTTTGTCATGACTGATCATTCAAAGGATTTCTTAAGGTGCATATACGAGAGTTTGAGTTTCCATCAAATGAGGAAAGAAGGGAATATCCACCAACTTAGTATATAATGAACAGTCTAAAGCTGGAATGGTGTTAGCAACGGGTTCTTCAGCTGAAGTAATGCACATCCTTTGCTCTTGATTCAAGAAGCTATAAATCTAATGTTCTAGTCACACCAGGAAATCACTCACATTCTCTCATTGACAATAAGAATTTTTATGTGAAAAGAAGATGCAAAAACCTCACCATTAGTTTCCACAGAAAAAATTTTCTTGAGTCAAGTTAAGCACATCGCATGTAAAACATAGAAGAACAGCATTCTTGCATGTAACATGAAAGATAAGGAATGATATTCAGACTAGCAATTTCCATAAGTGTAGACAAACACAGCATGAAGTTCCAAAAGGCAAAGTTAGGCATCAAAGCCTGACTACCTTAGACAGGAATTTATGTACCGATTTCCTTTTGTTGCTGCATCAAGCACTACAAAAAAGAGAAGGAACAACAAGGTTCAGATTAAAATACACATAAAGAAGCATCCATTAACATATAAAATATCATGGAATAATTTTAATGAGACTATCCTCAACAAATTACTGCCTCTAACCCAACTTAATCAGCACGAAGATTACAAAGATCTCATGAGCTTCATATCAACAGCATGCACTGAAATGCCAAATGTTGTGAAAATCCCATTAATTATCTTCTTTTAGCCACACTTTTAAATAATTCGAAATTACATTTTGTGTTTAAATAGCATTTTAGAAAACCAGCAAACAGCCTTGAATTATCTAGCATGCGAAAACCGTAAGCATGTGCGAATGCATACACATGTATCCATCAATCTCCAACATATATGAAGACAACAGTCCGCCAGCCGTGCGTCCAACCGTTAGATGTCAATACTAGTGAGCAGGTTCCGCACATGACCATCATCACTTGATGTTGGGAGAAAATACACATAACATGCTTGCTGACCAGAACAGGTTGGTAGGTTTAGCTCAGCAAATGAACTTATCTCACGGGGCAAATTTCAGATTACAAGTCCATTAGCATTCATTCATTGTCGGGAAAAGAAACAGATTTTTACTTTATTTTGAGGAACTTACCAGATTCTTGAAGGCGTCCAGCAGCATCATTGAAGCACTGCATATGATCTGTTGAGCAAGAAGTTACCTGCAATTTTACAATATCTAGCCAGATAAACACAGAGCTTGTAATATCGGGAATAGCCACCAAAGAGTGATAGTTGTAATTTCTCTTTTAACAGAATATGGAGCTATTCCAACAGCACAAGATTCTGATTTTGAAAGGTATCACACCTAAATAAAAATTTAAGACACTTCTCAAAATGTAAATTTTAATAGGAAAGCACCTTAAAACTTCACACATTTAAGACATCTCAAGAGCACAGTAATATGCTATATTTGGCTCATAATTTTTTCCTTCAATGTGAGTATCATCAGAGAAGCCTCATAAAAATTAACAAATCTTCCATATTTCAAGGTAATGAACTCCGGACTGCAAATAATTCCTAAAACATACCAAAGAAACTCATGAATTAAATGCAAAAGCACATGGGAAATGTGTCTTCATTGACACTTTATTAATGCTAACAATTCAATCTCTCTAAAATTTATCTTGACGAGTCTAACTTGTGACAAAAGTAAACCTTTACATAGCATCAAAGAATTCTCAAAGTTCCTCTCATGGTTTGCCGTCAAAAAGTTACCAAAGAACCTACATAAATCATCAATCTTCAATCTCTTATTTCTTTTAGCTTCATCAATCTTCAAATTATAATTTGATCGAAATCCCTTCTTATGATTTACTTTCCATGAAGATGACAGGACTGACATATCTGATAATTTTATTAATGCTGCAGCAGTCACACTGAACCATGAAAAGCCAACAGGGATGTCAAATCATTCAGTGTCATCTTTAGGATGCATGAATCTCCTCTACAAATATACGGCATTGAACCAACTTAGGCAAGCTGGGAACGCTAGACAAAAGGGATGAGTCATGGCCACAATTTGATCAAACCAACCTCAGATAGAGCCAAGCGAAGTGAAGCAAATAGAGATGTGAAACTCTCAGCGATAGCAACAGAATCTCTCTCAACCACTTCAAGAGCTTTAACAATGTCGGTCTGGTTTGGCATAGGCCTCTCTCCAGTGTTATCCTGCCCACTGCGGTCCGTCAGCATTGGCAGAGATGCAGACAACGAATCCTTATCTTGTTCTTCTATCAATTTGTCCTGGTCCTGAGAGTGGCATTTCTGATCTTCATGATCCATTTCCACTAATTTGCCTATGCTTGTGATGCTTTCTCCAGAGTCAGCTACTGGAGGCGGCGATCCAACAAAAAGCCACTACCTCAATTTATACTGCATTTCAAGAGGTGATGAAGGTGTTGAAGATATTGTGTATTAGGAAAATTTATTTTCCTTCTTTTCCACATTATGTATATTTTTCTTCCTAAGATAGTTTTGCTCCTATGTATTACAAATAGAAACCGGATTGTACATCATTAATCAGTGAAAAGCAATATACAATACACTTATCCTCCAATTCTTTCACTCAAATTTCTGACATGGTATCAGAGCGAGTCTTCTAGCTTCCGCTCCTTTTTCAAGTTTTTTTTTCTTCACCTTTCACCCTCGATTTTGCAGAACTTCCGTCCCCATCCTGCAAATTTTTTTTGAGCTAGATAAGCAAAAGGAACAGTATGCCGAGAAACCCAACGACCAAATCTGGAGTCGTTCAAGATCCAGAAGCTTCCTCCAACGTCCAAGAGGTGGATGATTCACCTTCGAACCAACATTCAGATCCTGTAATAGAAAACCAGACACAAGAACAGGATCAATCGCAACTCATGAAGTGCTGCAACGTCCCGTTCAGCCCAATCCGGGGCAATTTTTTCAAGGTTCACATATACAATGGATTCCTGTTCAAGTTCAACCAGCCCAGAGCACAACGGGGTCTACAGAAAGCGTCGGACCAGGAGGAGGCTCAACAGCAGGATCCGGATCTACTTGGTCCTATCCGAACTCGAATCTCTCGGGTCCGATGGGTCTCCCTTACCCGGGATTCGGACCTAGTTTTTTTCCTTTTTCAGGCACCTTCGGCGGCCGGCCAGAACCAGGAGATGCCCTGTACACAGCCGCTACCGATGGACCCCAGCTCCGCCTGATTTCGCAGCAACTTTCGGGATCGGAGAACTACTCCGTTTGGTCCCGGGAGCTTCGGCGGGCACTTATAACAAAGGACAAAGATGGCTTTATAGATGGATCCATACCCATTCCAGCCGATGAACGACTGGCCCGGCACTGGAAGAAATGCAACCAGTTAGTCCGGACTTGGATCGGTAATTGCCTTATGCCGGAGGTCGCCGCCGGACTCCCTCCGACTGAGGATAGGGCTAGAATTTTCTCAATAACCCAAGCCCTATCAGAGCTAAAACAAGGAAATCTATCTATTTCGGCCATTTTCAATAAACTCTCGGCGTTGTGGAACGAATTAGAAGAAGCAGAGAAGAGAAGCTTCAAGGGCCAGAAGAAACTCTAGCTCAATACCGAGCAATTAGAGAAAGAGAAAAAGTGACACGTTTTTTGTTGATCCTAAATGAAACGTACCTGCCGTTTCGCAGCCAAATCCTTGCCATGGAGCCGGTTCCTCCGCTTGGCCGGATCTACCAGCTTGCTGTCCAGGAGGAATCACAACGGGCGGCTTCGACGGAGTACCTCAAGGTTGGAGATCGGGTTGTTCTCGCGGCCAAAGCAACGCCAGACCAGCATCTACTCGCGGCAAGGTCCGGCCATGGAGTCTTCAGGGGGTCGAGCAACGTAGCAGCTGCGCGAGGATTAGGGCTTCTGGAGGAAGAAGATGAAAACCCACCCTCATTTCGGATGGACGGCCAGGATTGGATTCGGCAATCCAACGGCCCAGGACGGGTGCGTTACCCATCAAGCACGAACGGTCCAGATCTGATCGCGCAAATGGACGGCACCCATTATTTCGCTCGATCGGACGGTGGGCTCAACAATCCCGCCCGATCAGACGGCTCCGGTTTTATCCTTGCAGCTCCAAGATCGAACGGCCCAGATCGAGCCACATCGGCACCAGCTTGGAAAGGATCAAATGGCCAAAAATTTTCATCATCTTCCAACAAATTATATGCCCAAAATTCTAAAGGAAAAGGTAAAGTTTGTGATGATTGCAAATGCCCCTATCACACTCGAGAAAATTGTTGGAAGTTGCATTGAAAACCAGGAGAAAAGGAAAAGAAAGGACGAGAAATCTCTATTGCAGCACATGTAAAGGCTCATCAACCCATCAACAAGGATCAACTGCAACATATTATGAGCACTTTAAGTCAACTGGGAACAGAGGAAAAGATGAGCAGCTATGCAGGTACTTCTCACTGCTTGAGTTCTATTTCCAATAAAGCATGGATTATTGATTCAGGTACTAGTGATCATATAGTCTGCGATGAACGATTTTTTTCTAAAACGTATAAAGCATCTTCTTATACATCCGTACGACTTCCAAATGGGGAAGACACCTCTGTCACTAAGATTGGGGACGTTCAGCTTAGTCCTTCCATTACTTTCAAAAATGTCTTACTCATTCCCAAATTCCAATTTAACCTAATCTCGGTGTCAAAACTTTGTGAAGATAACTCTTGTTGAGTTCTTTTCAACTCTGACGTTTATTTCTTTCAGGCCCTTTCAACTGAGAAATTGATGGGCTTGGGTAGTAATCATGAGGGGTTTTATTTTTGGGTTACTCTTCCAAAAAATACTTTACATTTTCCCTTGAATAAGGGCACTCTATGTAATGCCAGCATCAATAAAAGCATTTTATTCCATCAGCGATTAGGTCATAGTGCCTCTTTTCCTCTTCCGAAGTGTCATGTTTGTCCTTTGGCTAAACAATCACAATTACCTTTTCCAAAAAGCACTTCTCGTGCCAAAACAGCTTTCTCTCTTTTGCACATGGATATCTGGGGACCATATCACATTCCACATCGTGATGGATGCCGCTTCTTTCTCACAATTGTGGACGATCATACACGAGCAACTTGGGTTTTTCTAATGCAGTCCAAAGCCCAAGTTCCCTCTTACCTAAGAGATTTTTTCACCCTCATCAAAACTCAGTTTCATAAATCCGTACAGCAAATTCGCACGGACAATGCTCGGGAATTTTTTAATCGTGAATGTTTTGCCTTGTTCACTACAAATGGCATTCTTCATGAAAGTTTCTGCACCTATACCCCTCAGAAGAACAGAGTTGTCGAAAGAAAACATCGTCATCTCCTAGAAGTTGCTCGTGCCCTCAAATATCAAGCTTTTATTCCTGAAAAGTTCTGTGGAGACTGTGTGGTCATGGCAGCATACTTGATCAATAGGATGCCATCCAAGGTCCTCAATGGCAAAAGTCCATTTGAATTGCTTTTTGGGAAATACCCAAACATTCAGCATCTTCGTGTATTTGGTTGTTTATGTTATGCATCTACCATGGGCACCTGTGACAAATTAGGACCTCGTGCCATCAAATGCGTTTTCATGGGGTATCCTAATCTTCAGAAGGGGTATTCGGTATATGATCTTTCCACCAAACGCTTCTTCGTCAGTAGAGATGTTATATTCCATGAGGATGTTTTTCCTTTTCAAGAGGAATTATCTTCTCAACCAAGCGATCCAACTATTGAGAGTCGCCAATTTCTTGCTGATAACGATATCTCAACTCCTACTCAGATGATGATTCCTCATGTACCTCCCATTGAATCTTTAGCTCCGGAATACGATGTAGGCTCACCATCAGATATACATGACACAACTCCAGATTTTCCACAAGAAGTGATATCAGCATCTCCTGTAGTTCCTTCATCACCAACATCTCTAGATGATATCTCTTCTAGATCACATGAGCGTGCTCCATCAGTCACACCAGCTGCCCCTCGCCGTTCAAGTCGCATTACTCGACCGCCCACTTGGACAGTAGACTACATTTGTCCTATAATGAAGTCATCTGGTACACACTATCCCATCTCCTCATATGTTAGTTTTGCTAATCTTTCACCGGAGCACATGTGTTGCATTAGTAAAATATATGAAGGACAGGAGCCATCTTCATATGAAGAAGCTGTACAAGACCCTCGTTGGCAGCAAGCAATGGTGAATGAATTGCAAGCTCTAATAGGGAATAAAACTTGGGACATAGTTCCTTTACCCACTCATCGAAAGTCAATTGGGTGCAAGTGGGTACACAAGATCAAATACAAGGCAGATGGTTCGATCGAGTGTTATAAAGCAAGACTAGTGGCTAAGGGGTTTACTCAACGAGAAAGTTTTGATTACACTGAAACCTTTTCACCAGTAGCAAAGGAAGTCACTATACATTCATTTTTCTCTATTGCTGCTATCCGTGATTGGCCTCTTCATCAGATGGATGTTCATAATGCATTCCTGCATGGTGATCTTGAAGAGGAAATCTACATGGACCTTCCGCCGGGTTTACGCAGACAGGGGGAGAACCAAGTGTGTCGTCTCCGTAAATCCCTATATGGACTCAAACAGGCTTCTCGTCAATGGTATGCGAAATTTACCAATGCACTCACGGCTGCAAAATTCCAGCAGTCCAAACATGATTATGCCTTATTCACATGGAGACAAGGTACGTCATCGATTTACTTACTTATATATGTTGATGACATACTCGTTATGGGAAATGACTAGACTGCCATCAAGAAGTTTAAGCGGTTTTTGCATTCGAGCTTTCACATTAAGGATTTGGGGCCTCCCAAATATTTTCTCGGGATAGAGATTGCACGATCGGATAAGGGTATTTGTCTCAGCCAATGCAAGTTTGTCCTGGAGATCATATCAGAAGCGGGACTTTCGGGATCCAAACCAGCGGTTATCCCAATTGAGCATAATGTCAAGCTGACGACAGCTGAGTATGACAAGGGTTTATCACCCTTGAATGAGGATCATTTACTCAAAGATCCTTTCGTTTATCAGAGACTTGTTGGGAAACTTATCTACTTAACCATGACCAGACCTGACATATGCTATGCAGTGCAAATCCTTAGCCAGTTTATGCATAATCCAAAACAATCACACATGAATGCCACACTGAATGTCGTAAAATACCTAAAAGGGTGTCCAGGTTTGAGAATATTACTGTCTCGTGACAACATGGAGATGACAGCATACAGTGATACGGATTATGCCACTTGCCCGATGAGTAGGAAGTCAATCACAAGATTCTGCATCAAATTGGACAACTCATTACTTTCTTGGAAGACAAAGAAACAATCGACTGTTTCGTTATCATCTGCTGAGGCGGAATATCGAGCAATGGCAAAGACCAGTTGTGAGATAGTCTGGATAAGAGGATTACTCCAAGATCTTGGGATTTGGATAAAGGAACCAACTGTTCTATTTTGTGATAATGATGACGCGCTTAAACTTGCAGCAAATCCAGTTTTCCACGAGAGGACCAAGCATATAGAAGTCGATTGCCATTTCGTCAGAGACAAAATTCAAGACGGATTGATCAAGACAAGTGGGATAAGAACTACGGAGCAGCCCGCAGACATCTTCACTAAACCTTTATGTCAGAGGCAACATTCGTATCTATTGAGCAACTAGGCGTTCTAGATGTGTATAGACCACTAGCTTGAGGGGGAGTGTTAAAGATACCATTGCCATATTGACATTGATTTTAATTGATAGCGATTAGTCTATTGTTAGAAAATTAGAATATTGTGTATTAGGAAAATTTATTTTCCTTCTTTTCCACATTATGTATATTTTTCTTCCTAAGATAGTTTTGCTCCCATGTATTACAAATAGGAACCGGATTGTACATCATTAATCAGTGAAAAGCAATATACAATACACTTATCCTCCAATTCTTTCACTCAAATTTCTGACAGAAGGCAGCCCACTCATCATGCACAAGATATAGACATTGTCTTGATCTAAACCCTGATAGAAGTGATCGAAACCATTACTCAAATCTACTAAACCGAGCCCCCTACATGAAGATACCCCTCTAAAATTTACAAAGCAAGGGGTACTGCAAATAGATTTGAACTCCGATTCACATGAACCCACGAAAGAGCACACCAAGCTTGACATGTAAGTGGGGAAAATAGAACAGAAAAAGAAAACCCAACTCACCAGACCACCCACCTTGAACTTCTAGGAGATGGGCATTGATCAATGCCCCCAAAAACTAGAACCTTGACATATGTCGTCGACTCAGACCTCAAAATTCCAACGATTTCTCGCCCCAAAAAGTCGAGAGCAAAGAAATTCCTATTTGTGCCGCAAAATCAGAATCGAAAGGGAAAGGGAGAGTTTTCGTCAATTTCACAGTAGATAGCTGAGAAAAATGGGAGCTTTATTCGTCGAAATTGAGGAAAGCGGCTGTCGAGAGCATACCCTTAAAGGAGGAGATGGCGGGTCGCCCAGTCCAAGCTACGAGGTTCCAATCCGCAGTCAGGCGATCTGCCATCAGCAAGGTGTTTAAGCCCCGACCCGCCGGTCGGTTCATCTGGTTGAACCGGGAACCGGCCCTTAGTCCGGTCCGGTCATTCATTGCCACTTGGGTTGGTCAAAACCCGGAACAAACCAGTTCGACCAACGGTTCAATCATTGGATTAGCAAACTGGACCATATTTGTACCGAATTGGACTACTCTAGCACATGAATTGGCAAGATGAATTGCCATTTTCAACTATCGTGTCTGGTTCTAAAGTTGATCCATCACCATCTGACTCACTGCTGGCTAGACCTATCAAAATAGGTTATTAACCCATTTTTTAAAACATACAGGTATTAAATGAGTCATAAATGAATTGGTTATATTAAGTAAATGAGTTTAAACATAATGTGAGTGCTAAATGGGTCATAAACGGATTTACAACTTATTTAAACCCAATCCATTTCTATAACTCTCTTTTCATTCTTTCTGGCTCTCATTCAATCTCACGTCCGCTCACTTCACACTCTCATCTTAATTTGAGTTTAAAATTTTGTAAATTGAGTTAAATATAAAAGTTTTTTTAACTATATAAGTCAGGTTGGGTACGGGCCAGATATAAGTCACTAGATTTATATTACGTAAAAAAATGGGTCATGACATGTTAAATTAATGTATTTGGGACAGACTACTTTCAACTTGACTCATCTATTAACTAGTCTACTAGACACTAAGAAATTTTAGAAATGCATGTTTAGACTATCATTTCTATTTTGTAGCTCTCTTTATTAAATGAAAAATGTGATATTTTTGGAAGATATTTTTTAGTAAGTCATCTTCCATGACATTTTCAGATGTTTGGCTAATTCTAGAAAATAAACTAGAAAATATCTTTTGTCATTTGATATTAAAAATCTAATTTAATTCTTCTAAATAGACATGCACTATTTAGTAGGGTTGTCAATAGTTTGGTTCGGTTCGGTTCGATTTTCCAGGAAAATCAAATCAAACCGACTTATTATGGTAAAAAACTGAATTAAATTAGATGCGATCCAAACCAAATACGAACTGAACCAAAACCCTAGTTTAGTTCAGTTCGGATTTTTGGTCTTCACTTTTACTTTTTGTTTTGTTCCACTTTTTTTGCCAAAAGAAAAAAAAAAGAAATCAAACAAACAAAAATTTATCCGTCCACTAAAAGAGATTAACCAAAACTCCACAGGCAAGAGTTTATATGTAGGTATATAAATTCCTCAAAACAAAGAGATAAGAGAGAGAGAGTACTCATTGGTCTTCCGGTGACTATATCTATAAGTGTGATTTTATATTTTATTGGTTCGGTTCAATTCAATTAATCAAAACATACAATAAAATCTAAACCGTTAAAAAGAAATGTGGTTTTTTACCATTATCTGAACTAAAAATCAAACCAACCCGAAAATGTACAAAATTTTAATTCGGTCCAATTATGACATCACTGCTATTTAGGCAATAATTACTTGCACATGAGTAGTTAGGGAATTAGGTAGGGCTACTAGAGTCATGGGTTCGGCCTTGATGGACTGTGGATTGGGACATGGTCGCTTGGGTCTCAATCCTAGCCTCGATGGACCCGAGCATGAGCACCAGGGTTTTGGGTCTAGCCTCAATGGACCAAAGCACAACTACTGTGGACTCAAGCCTTAATATAGGTAGTCCAAGCTTAGGTATGGGGATCCTGCCCTCAGCCCTTATAGACCTGGGACCAAGTACCAAGCCATTGGGCACAAATAAGGGCACTGAGGTTTCGAGCCCAACCTTGAAGAACCTAGGCACTAAGGGCCCAAGTAAAAGCAATTAGGGGTGAGCGGTTCCCGGTTCCTTACAGGTTCCGCTTGGAACCTGGAACCTACCCTCGGGTACATGTTCCTCATTTTTTGGAACCTGGAACCTACCCGTCAAAACCAAGAACCTGGAACCTACCCTGTCACAGGTTCCGGGGTCGGTTCCAGGTTCCAACAGGTTCCAATAGGTTCTTTTTTTCTTTTTCTTTTTTCATTTTTAGTTTAAAAAAATGGAAATGAATGCAACAATAATAAACAAACTTGTCATTCATTGAAGAGAATATACACAAACAGCATTATCATCCTCTCAGACACACACAGATTATCAATGAGATAGTTTCCTACTTTATTATTCTGGTCCATAGCAGACAGCATCCAATTTAAAGTCAAATTCAAACTCATACAATAAAGATATCATCTTCCACAACTCAATGCCTACCTATCTAACCTAGATCTCTTATGATTGACATGGCCCCAATATACAAGCAGACACTTTGATGTCCTAGAAAAAGACAAACACCAGACGCAATAAAATGGCACACCTGAATCATATACCATACACAGCGCCAGGCAACTCTGGATAAAACTGGAGCCATCATCTCTATATACCTGTAACAGATTAAATCCACTTAGTTTCTACAGAAGACCATACTAGAAGATCAACAGAAGGAAAAAGAGAATATAGTATCTGAAAAAAAAAAAAAAAAAAAAAAAAAGACCGACAAGCTTAGCTTGAAAAAACAGACAATCCATCCGACAATATAAAGTACAGCCAACAGATACAAGGCACTTTCAATAGTATATGGTGCAGGGCAGCTACCCAGTGCATGGAGGAGCTATACTGTTGGAACCACAACCTTTACCACAACCACCAGGCTTGTAAGTCCTCCTGTTGACAAAAGAAGAAAGATAGTACTTCAATCCACTAATCAATAACACTCTAAAGTTGCTGACTTTCAACCTAATATTGTCATTGAGTAAGTCGACTGACATTTTCACAAGTTGTCCTTCGATGAACATATTTACATTTCAGATGGTGCTAAATGACTGATTTTCGCCGTCCTTACAAATCTCTGGAGAATACGGATGGATATATGTCCTGAGTGGCAAGCAAGATCGCCGACAAGACCAGACCAACCATGAACGAGGAGATCACTGCCACTATGATCGAGAACTTTGCCGTTCTTGGATGAGCTGCTTCGAGTTCATTTGAAACCTCAGCTGGGCATGCTGAGTCGCTGACCAGGCTTGTCGCATCAGGAAAAGTGCATCTAGAGGCTAGAGTAGCTTCTTGAGTTGCCTCAGAACCCATCTTTAGGGAGGTAACCAGACCAGATGAGGAATACTAAGTGTTGCAGGCTTGGTGGCTTGTAAACGTGGAAAATTGCCAAAGAATGCATCCAGAGCCTTTAGATACTCTTCATTGACAGTTCCAGTTGCCCACAGATCCTTCTCAATGGCAGCTGCAAGGTGAGAGGATAATCATTAAAGAGGTGAAAGATTACAGAATAGAAGCAAGGCCATAAATAGCAACACAGACGAAGAAATTACTAGCACAGTGCAACTGTTTTTCCAACCTAAAGCGCATGGACTTGGTCAGAATAATGCAGCACTAAATCAATGTAGTAAATGACTGTGCCTCCCTGTCTGGTTGAAGTTGCTTATGAAAATTTACCTTGCAAAGTGAAAATTCCTGTTAGTAAAACAGAAGGAGCACTGAAAGATATTTACTTGAATAAAAAAAACCAATTTGCATTCGGATGCATGTTAATAGCACATACAGTCTTCTGTCCACAAATAACTTCAGTAACTGAGCTTAGTCTCAATTGCTTTTCCTCTTGGCCTGAGTACCAAATCATAAACTTCTCATCCTGAAACAAAACACGCATGGTTAGTTTTCCTCAACAAATTGCAAAAGAGGGGAAATTTTTATCCACTTAATTGAAGTGTAAGCAGAAGAGTGCTCCTCTAGAAAGCCAACCTACGTAACAATGCTTGGAATATATTACTTCTATGGAGAAGAAATATCTAGCACTAATTAGAAGTAAAAGGGAAAGTTGGCCTCCGAGGCAACATTCTAACATAAAAGTAGTTGTCAAACACAGCAATTGTTGATCCCATAGAACATGAATACTTCAGATAAAGCCCCATATGAAGAATTAGTAAATAGGACCTGTAGTGAAGAACTATCGATATATTAGGAAAAAAAAAAAAAGAGAATGCAGTAAATAGAGAATCTCATTATTTCTGCAAACTGTCTCATCATACATGATGATATGTATCACAAATATGAAGAAAACAAGAATATCCTCACTACACTTAAATTTTTACTGAGAAGTTAACATTTGATATTTTGCTCCACCCTTTGCACAGGCATGAAGATGTATGTCAAATATGCGCCTGTTCACATGTGTGATGCCATGCTATATGCAGATGGTGTTATCATAACTCCTTTCTCCAATCAAAGCCTATTTTCATCAAGGTTCTGGTAGAAAAGAAATTCTTAAAGGTGCCAGACACACAACTTTTCAAGACCTGAAAGGTACTCACATTTGCAGCTAATCATTACCACACTCTGCACCAACACACATCAAGCTTAAAGAGTCATGAAGAAACACTTCCAGATAACAAACAAAGGCTATTACCATGTACAAAAGAGAAAAGTAACCATGCAACTCACCGCAGCATCTTCACATTCAACAAAATATCAAAACCGTGGTTTTTCATGAGATGGAACTGAATTAGTTGGAATTGGTTGGTTGTCAAGGACTGCACCTTTTTGCCTAAAATGAGTCATATCAACAACACTGTGTCATGGAGAAGGAGAGCTTTAGTAATCCTGGAAATTTGGAAACTAAACATGGTGCCTTGGGATGGGAAGTTGCCATTGGCAAAAGGGCTCATGAGTGGTAAACTAACTGATAAAATACACTTTACATACTCTCCTAAAGCATTGAAAACTTGTCTTCTTTGTTACATTTAACCAGGATAACAGCAAATCTGACCCAGCCGCAGTCGTGGACTATTAGGATAGTGATACAGACAGTATACAGCAGCAAAACCAAGAAGCCTATCTTGAAAATTGCCTTGCTGGTCACTTGTCTTCTGAATAAGAAGATAGACCTCCCAACATGAATCAGTTACATCAATAGGATACCCACCTAATATATTGGAAAAAAACTTGCGCAGGATTGAAAATTTCTACCCTTGACATATAATGCAACACATGCACACTTAAAAAACCTATGAGAAGTCAATGAACTACCATCTACAAGAAGAAGAACAAGAGGAGCCAATCAACTATACAGGTGGCATACAGTCATATCTCTCATAAGAATGCGCACAACCTGACATGCAGGAAGAGTCAACTTTTAGATCTTGAACCTCATTAAATAGCCTCCTATTTTCTGCAAGAACTTGGTGATAGTTCTCTGTTGCGTCAGCTAATGCTTCAACCTGTAAACCTGCAGAAAAAGATTTGAGTGGATTTTTTAAATCGTTCCATAAATTAAAAGATTTGCATTGATGGACAGAAAAATTCTAAGTCATGGCTTTCCTTCTCTTTAGTCAATCTAGCTAAGTCTTCCTCTTCAAGCTTCCTCTTCTCTTCAATCTTCTCAGCCTGCATGATGAGAGCACCACTAAATTAAGAGATGAATGGAACAGCTTTTCAGTTCACGTACTCCAAAAATTACAGATATCGAGACTAACGTGTTAGGATATCTTCCAAATGTCTTTAATAACTATAATGGCTTCTTGAACCACAAAATTGACTTTAATCTTAATCAGCTCCAGCAAAACACTGATGCATCACTCTGCTGCTCTCTCCAACTTGATTGCCCAGCGACCAATAGCACGGACTGCCTTTCCAACAAAATTGACATCTACTTATATAGCATACTCCTTGAATTCCAGCAGAACCTGCAGCATTTAGTTAATAAGACAACATAAAATTAACCATTTTGAGTAAACAAGCAAATTCAACAGGTTAAATGCTCTTCAGTTTTCATGCCTGCTCAATATTTCAGGAACTCACCAAGCTTTATCATGATTTCTAACTTCTCCATCAGCACCTTCACTTGGCCCGCATCCTCCCAGTGATAAACTCTATTTACCGGCGATAGTCTCCCCATTAAGACCATCCATATCTATAAAAAGAAGAAGAAAAAGAGATTAAAAAAATATTCACTTATAGATATACAAAAAGAATTACAATATATAAAGATATAAACAATGTCACTTACCCAACTTAAATTTTTCTGCATTCTCGATGCACTCCTCAACATCAATCGGTACACGAACGGCTCTCAACCAATCTTGAGTGCAAATCAAAGCTTCCACTACTTTGGGAGTTAAAGAACTTCGAAAACCATCAAGAACACGACCCGATGCACTAAAAGTTGACTCAGAAGCAACGGTAGTTACGGGAATGGACAAAATATCTCGAGCCATCAAAGAAAGAATCTTATATTTTGAGCCATTGGTCTTCCACCACATCAAAATGTCAATATCAAGATTCTTTTCATTTTTCTCTTGAAGATATTGATCAAGCTTGGATTTGTTGTCATCACACCCTTGTTCATTCGAGTATAAAAACATTTTCTTCCAAACTTGTCAATCATACTTCTTTATTCCTTCACTACCACTCGAATCGACATTAGAAGCACCACTACTTACACCCAAACTATGGCCACCAAAATTATGATCACTTGAAATAAGAGATGATTGCTCATAAAATTCATACAAACGCTCCAATGCATCCTTCACCTTGTAATGCATCTCTTTAACTTTCAATTCATCATCATAAATTTGTCCATACGAGAAAGTCACATAATTCAACTTAGCTCTAGGATCTAACACAACCGCAATCAAGACCATCATATTCACTTTATCCAAGCTTCCATAATATTTATCAAATTTTTCTTTCATTTTCACACCCATATCATGAAGCCTAGGATCCGAAGCATTGATTGCATCTTTCAAATATCTATACAAAAGAGCTATTCCTTCAAAATAATCATTTGAAGTAACATATAAACTCCCCGACATTCGATTGGTGGCATCATAGAATACTTTTAGAAAATCTGAAATAACAATAGCATTTTCCCAATCATCATCAGTAGGAGTTTCATGATTCAGCTCACTTGCAAATGATAAATTGTCATCTTCCATTCTTTGGAAAGCTTTTCTGAACTTGATGGCGGTGTCTAACATGAGATAAGTGGAATTCCATCTAGTAGCAACGTCAAGAACTACCGAACCTTTATAAGTGATATTTTCACTCTTAATGCAAGACTGAAATGCATTGGCTCTTGCAAGAGAACTCTTTACATACCTAACCACATTCCGGACACGTGCAATGGAGTCACGTACCGTAGTCAAGCCATCTCTCACAATCAAATTCAATATATGAGCTGTGCACCTCATATGCAAAACACTACCATCCAATATCAACGACTTTTCTTTGGAAAATTTATCCCTCAAATAGTTAATTGCAACATCATTCGAGCTAACATTATCCACAGTGATTGTTGACACCTTTTTTTCAATTCCCCACTCTTGAATGCATTTCTCCACCATTTTCCCAATCTCCCTACCCCTGTGACTATGCATCATCATAAAATTGATGATTCTTTTATGCAACTTCCAATTTTCATCAATAAAATGTGCAGTGAGACACATATAATTCAGATTTTGAATGGAGCTCCATGTATCGGTCGTGAGTGCAATCCTAGAATTAATCTGTCGAAAATAATTCTTCAAAGAAGTTCTTTCATCTATATACAATTTCATGCAATCTTTTGCCACTGTGAAATGTGATATATGTTTGAAAAGAGGCTGTAACTCATTAACAAACTCACGAAATCCAACACGTTCAACCAAGGAAAAAGGTTGCTCATCACTAATGATAAACCGAGCAAGCATTCGCCTACAACGTTCTTGATTAAACGACCATGTTGATAAGATACTACCAGTATTAGAATCACCTCCTGACTTGTTAGCCATGTCTACATTACGTGGCATGAAGAATTTCTGTCTCTTATCTACATTACGGGGAAACCTCCTACATGTGGTCAAGTGCTTCCTCATCGCAGAAGTACCGTTAGCAACACGATACTTAAGTATTGTCCCACAATGTATGCACTTCACTTGAATTGGTTTTCCATCCTTATCATTGATTCTTGTATAATGATTTCAACATTCTGATGTATATTTCTTATCCTGAGGAAGATGAGAACCAAGTACCTTACTCATGGCACTCGTACTAGGGGGTGCCTCTTCTTCATTTTCATGGTCAGAAAATTCCAATTCCGGAGTCATATCATCATGTCCCTCCACCTCCATTGATGTGTTATCTTGATACATTAACTTTGCACTACATAACAATTACATAATATAATTAATTTAGTTGATAACAACGTTAATACAGTATAATACAGCATACCAATGCTGCATAGAAACATAATACGGCACTTTTATACATAAGCTAAGTCTATTATGTTGAAATACAGCATACTAATGCTATATAGAAACATAATACAGTACTTTTACACATAAGTTAAGTCTATTATGTTGAAATACAGCATACCGATGTTATATAAAAACATAATACAGCACAAACCATGGGAAAGTAGACCAATTTCAGTCTGTTCATTTCATCGCCTACCTTAACCAGCAAGGTGAAACCGTGGAAAAGAAGGATCAAGAGAGAACTCAGGCTTCTTAAAGAGGTAAGATCTCTTCCTCCTCTTCAGGACTGGTTGGTGGATCATTGATTTGTGTCGCACTATCCTTTAAAAAACTGCTAAAAGAGAATAAACCTGTAATATATGATAATCATCAAGAGAAACAAATGAACTTGAATATTAAACTACAAGGGCTTTTTAGAGGCATAGCATCCTCGCCAATTCCAACAAATATGGCCATGGAAGATCTCTCTCGCCGGGTTTACACCAGCTTTACAAATTCAAAAAAGACACTGCTTTAACACTTGTTAACCTTTTTTGGAATTAAAAAAGATTTACATTGAAACATTTTGATAGCGATAAAAAACGTACTAATAATAAGGACGTATAAAATGACACAAAATGAAGAGACAACACTATAAAAAAGAGATGCCCATCGAAATCAAAACAGTGAGGATGTTAGAAGAGAATTAAGATAATCCTTAATTCCATGAAAATTGTAATGAATCCGTTCACAACATCATCTCTCTTTACATTTAGAAAAGAGATTTCCTCCCTAATTATTGAGGAGGATTGCATGGAAAACAAACATTAAATTTATTGGTCGCTTCATTAAGCCTAAAAGGACCATTGGCCAAGATCTTCCAATACACTTGTCGAAAAAATATTGGTCCCTAGTTCGCACACATATATTGAACCTGTAATATATGATATTTGCAATTCGGGTGCATGTGCATCATATGCTTGACAACATAATCAAGGCATTAATGATTTGTCATTTACCCTGATCTTATGATTTCCCAAAAGCTAGCCTTGAGCGGAAGAAATTTAATCCTTCGACTTGCTGCAAATAGAATTTCAGATATCAATCAAATGCCAACTAAGAGACTAATAGAAAAAAAAAGGGGTCATGATTTAAAGGGAGAAGCTGAGACAACAATGGAAAGATCAGCACAAGAGAACTGGACCTTTAGCTATTAGAAAACGCAACTAAAGTTTTCCAGTTTCTCCTTTCTTATCCATGTGGTTCAGATGTTCAAACAAGGAGTATTACGGTGATGATCCATCAGACAAAGTGTATCTTAAAGACTGAGTGAAATGCAAATACTTTAGCCTGGAACTCAAAATGCAAGCACAATTGCCAAACTATAAATAATATTTTGACATAGCCAACATGAGAAAGTTATCTGCAAATTCGAATAGATTTTTCTACCAGATGAAGAAACATAGTAAAAGAGTCAGTGCATCTGTCCAGGATAAGATACAGGTTTTATGAATGCAAGCATATGATGGTTTCATCTTATAAACATTCCAAGAAGTGCTTTTGCCTGTTAGTGGCTCTAAGACTTGAACGAAGCATGCTAGAAGCTTCGATTTTTTAGACATGCCAGCTACAAAAGATCAAAGACATTGATCGAAGCAATGCCAATTTCAGTGGCTTGAGATTCCAATTTCAACTGTTCTGATGCTTTTTTATTCATAAAGAAGGAAGGGACTCTCACTTCCTCTAGCTAATTAACTTCTTGTAGACCGAAGAAATCACAGCCCACAAATTATGCAGTTTGAAGCATAATCAAACGAACTTTCATCTTGATCATTTGCTGAGAATTTTGATGAGCAACACAAGGCAGACAATATTCTAAGCATACGTATGACTTTCCGAATGATCATGGGAGATCTGGGACAAACCACTCGGTGAACCATAATTACAAGTTACATCTAACATCTTTTTTCATTAACAGAATGATCATCCGGCATAGCTTTTTATATGATACACGAATAATATTAGACATATATAGCTATAAGCAAGCAAATAAAACAGAACAAGGTCAAACAAGCCAACGGATAGAAGAAAGAAACGGGACAAAAGCAGCCAAACAAAGTATGAAGTCCCCTACCATAAGCAACATACTGGAAGGAGAGACGAGCAGTTCAAGACAAAAACGCAGAGATGAGTCCAGGAAGCAGTCAAGAAAGTACCCACATTTTACTTTGACTGAGATTAAGTTCCTGATGGCCCAATAAGAAAACAAGCCAAGCTGAGAAACGGTGCTTTCCTCCGAAGACAGCGAATGACTAAACCGGACACGTCTGCCACACAATTAACTCAGTAATCTGGCAAAATTATGAACCAACAGTCGACCAAAACAAAACACAGAAAAGAAACTCACTTTATGCTTCCGTTGATGACCTCTTTTCTTAAATACCTCAAGGCTCAAAGCAATGCCACCAAACACACTATTCACGCGCAGCTCCCGCAAGGGTTTTTCATCAATCAAATTAGTGACATTTAATAAATAGTTATCTCACAAGACTTCACAAGGTATTAAGCATCATCGTTAAATCATAAGTAATTGTGCAAATAGCATCTTACCGTCGAGGGAGAGTGGAGGTGGCCTCGAGCAGGGGTCAGCGAGTGGTGGTGTCGAGGGTGAGCGGCGGTGGCATCGAGGGCGAGCGACGGTGGCGTCGAGGGCGAGCGGCGAGCGATGGTGGCGTCGAGGGCGAGCGGCGAGCTAGAGGTCAGCGGCGGTGCCGTCAAGGGAGAGCAAAGGTGGCCTCGAGCAGGGGTCAGCGAGTGGTGGCGTCGAGGGTGAGCAACGATGGCGTCGAGGGCAAGCGGTCAGCCAGAGGTTAGCGGCTGTGTCGTCGAGGGTGAGAGGAGGTGGCCTCGAGCAAGGATCAGCGAGCGGTGGTGTCGAGGGCGAGCGACGGTGCCGTCGAGGGCAAACAGTGAGCCAGAGGTGAGCCGCGGTGCTGTCGAGGGCGAGCGAAGGTGGCCTCGACCCTCGAGCAGAGATCAACGGCAGTGGCGTCGAGACTCGGGGGCGACCGGCGGTGGCGTCGAGCAGAGATGGAGAACGGACGAGCAAAGAGGTCAGCCGCGGTGCTGTCGAGGGCGAGCGAAGGTGGCCTCGAGTCCTCGACCCTCGAGCAGAGATCAGCGGCAATGGCTTCGAGGGAGACCGGCGGTGGCGTCGAGACTCGAGGGCGACCGGCGGTGGCGTCGAGACTCGAGGGCGACCGGCGGTGGCGTCGAGACTCGAGGGCGACCAGCGGTGGCGTCGAGCAGAGATGGAGAACGGACGGGCAAAAAGGTCAGCCGCGGTGCTGTCGAGGGCGAGTGAAGGTGGCCTCGAGTCCTCGACCCTCGAGCAGAGATCAACGGCAATGGCTTCGAGGGAGACCGGCGTTGGCGTCGAGACTCGAGGACGACCGGCGGTGGCGTCGAGCAGAGATGGAGAACGGACGGGCGAAGAGGTCAGCCGCGGTGCTATCAAGGCGAGCGAAGGTGGCCTCGAGTCCTCGAACCTCGAGCAGAGATCAGCGGGCCAGCGGCAGTGGCGTCAAGGGAGACCGGCGATGGCGTCGAGAGTCGAGGGCGACTGGCGGTGGCGTCGAGCAGAGATGGAGAACGGACGGGCGAAGAGAGAACTCAGTGAAAACTAAAAGTGTCATGTGTGTGGACTCTGTGGAAGAAGCGAGAGAATATTTGATTTGGGGGGGTTTTTTTAGCCCTAACTGAACCGGTTCCGGTTCCTAGTGCCGGTTCCGGTTCCGGTTCCCAGAAAATCGGAACCGGGAACCGAACCGGAACCTCCGGTTCGGTTCCCCGGTTCCCGGTTCTACCTGGAACCACGCTCACCCCTAAAAGCAATGGGTCTCGAAACTCATTGTTGATGGATCAGAATGTAGATGCTGAAGATTTGAGAACCAAAATTGAGGTAACCAACCCAGCCTCAACGGATTCGAGCCTAAGCGTCAGAGATCTAATCAGGGCTTTCATGTCCAAGTGTAGAGTTTTGAATTAAGTAAGGGAAAATTCCAAATAAAGACTTGAAATGCCATTATTTTCTCAAATAAATGTGCGAATTAGATCTAAAATAAAGTTTGGCACCAAAGTGAATGCCGTACACAAGTTTTGGCATTGATAGTGTACTTACCTCGTATGAAGTGTCATTATTTTCTCAAATAAGATATGGAATTAGACCTTATGTTAAATAAGGGCCTAAAGTACCATGGTTGTTTCAAATAAAGGTCTTACCTCGCTAGTCATCGGCAAGCTAAATATTCCAACTGGTTAAGGACATTTTTGTCAAATTACAAATTTAATTTTAATTTATTTTTTATTCCTTTCGTTTCCTTTTTCACTTCTTCGTCTTTCTTTTTTTGGCTCGACAAGGGCCAACGACCACTGATAGGGCTTAGCCATTCTCACTGACCACTAATAAGGGTGGGTAAAGGCTCGACCAACCCTCGCCAATTGTGAGCAAGGCCACCCTCCCCAAATCTGGGAGGGTTGGCCTCGCTTAGGGCCGATGAGGGCTCAGCAATCATCGTCGATTGCTGGTGAGGGAGACCTCCCCCAAGGTGACGGTCACCTTGCCCAAGCAAGGCCAACTCTCGCCAATCACTAATGAGGCAACCCTCGCCCAAATCTAGCGAGGGCTGACCTCGTTGATGGCCACCAGAGTGGCCTCCCTTAGGGTAAGGGTCACCTTGCCCAAGCGAAGCCATCCCTCGTTGGTGGCCGGTCGGCCACCAGCAAGGGAAAGAGAAAAGTAAAAAATCCAAAAAAGGATGAATTACTAAAATATCCATGACCAGTTGGATAGTCAAGTCCTTATTTGAAATAAATATAGTTATTTCAAACTCTTATTTGAAGAAAATCTACTTTGAGCCCTTATTTGAGAAAATAATTGCACTCTAGGCCTTTATTTGAAATAAGATCTACTTCAAACCCTTATTTGAAAAAATGAAGGCACTTTCAAGCCCTTGTTTGAAATTTCCCCATTAAGTAATGATATTTAATCATATTTTGGAAAATAATTTCTAATTTTTTAAGGAGAAAATTAATTTTCTAAATGTAAGCGTAGGTTTTCTATTGACTTATCTTATTAAGCAAAAAAAATGCGGAAAAATGCGGAAAATATTTTTCACAAAACAAACATAATTAAAATTTATTTTGATCACTTAAAATTCTTAAATGTATTTCATTAATCTGAGAAAATATAGAGGACGTTATGATACGAACCGACTAACAATTCGATTTCATAGTTACAATGGTCGTAGGCCCCATTTGATATAGCTTTTCCAATGGGCTTTAAGCCCCCAAAACCCTTTGAAGAAAATATTAGGTGTTTGGCAAACATATTTGGAACTCCATTAGCCAAATGTCAACATTGGAAATATTGAAAGCCCAATGTAGATCCTGACCTATTTTGAGCTTTAGGCATTTTGGAAATGCAAGTTTGCTATTCATCCACATCATGTTCATCTCCCTCCCTATTCATCTTCGTCTTCCCCGATTTGCCGCTTAAGCGTTGGGCTTCTTTGGCAACTGCCACCATCGCCAAAGGGTCGCGCCTCGCCGGCGACCACTACCTAGGGTAGTGCAACTCGCCACTTAGGCAACGACATCACTTGAGGTCACGCCCCTACATGGCGTCACCTAGGTTTGCGCCACCTAAGGGGCATCATCTAATGTGGCATCCAAGAATTTCAACAAATCCTCGGATAGGTGACGGTCATGACCAATCGATATAAGTATCATCGAACTATGGCATTGGTATCAATTACGAGCATTAATCCGTATTTGTTTATTCGTTGGATTGATATGGTATCTTTAGCAATGACCGATCAACCGTGCAACAAGAGAAAATCTTTGGACTATGATGGAATAATATTTTTATTTTAGAACCAAAAGGATGGAATTAAGTCATGCATGAGGACCATGCATGCTGAAATTTAAGAATAAAATTTTGAGGAGTTGGACTGCACGCAAGAATTTCGGTTATACATTTGTTCATGAAGCAATTGGATTATGGGAATATAAATTTATTCATTTAGAAAACAAAGTGCTTCATAATTATAGGCTTATATTTTAAAGACCATGGGCCTTTGAGTTTGGACTTTTTGCCTCAAATTTTTCGGGCCCAAGTAGGCCCAAGGAGCTTCCAAGGCTGTCGACCGAAAGGGGGGGGGGGGAAGCCACTCACCACTTGTCCATGGTTGCCTCAACCTTCTTCCACTTGTCCCTTCCTTGAAGCCATCTGTCATTTGCATGCAAAAATTAGCAAATTAATTAACCAAAGAAAGCAAAAGCTTTCAATTTGAGCAAGGGAGAGTGAGGCCGAGAGAGTGAGCGGGCGAGCAAGTGAGATAGAGAGAGAGTTCAAGCAAGAATTCGAGAGAGAGGGTGTGTAGTGAGTGGTCTGAGCATGTGAGGGCAAAGAAGGAAGGCCACCCTCCGCTTGTGCCATGTCCGAGCTGCCACTGTCGACACCGCCGATCCCCATTGCCGATTGAGCCAAGCTGAGATCCCCGAACCCTTGTTTTTGGCTAGCAACCAAGTAGGAAGACTTGAGGCAAGTAGAAGTTCATTGATCTATGTTTTGCTTGCTGTTATTATCTAGTGAGGATTTGGTAAATGTGAGAAAATAAGGAATTGAGAGTTGCATGTTGATTTTGGACAAATAAGATGGAATTAGATCAAGAAACTAAGTAGAAACAAAGCATGTTTTGATGGATTTCGATTTTTGAATTGAGATAAGAACTCAAGGATCTAGCTATGGTGGATTTTTGGAAGTGAAGAGGCTATAATGCGGTGTAATACACTCGTAAACACTTGGCTGTGGACGTTGGATGCTGAGATTCAAAGAGTAGGAGTAGTTCTCAGTAGACTGTTTTTGCAGAAGACAGTATGACCCTTCAGCGATTTCATGATTTTTCTGTAATTATCTAGCCAAAATTTGACTTTGAATCCTTAATAAAAGTTGTAGGGAATATCTTCAGGAACAACATATTAAAAATTTAGAATAAATGAACAAGGTTTGACCGATGAAACAATTTTTCTATGAAAATGCTAAAGCTGGAAGTCATTATTGAACGTTAGCAAGGAATACATAAATTATTACTCTCGATACGTAAGGAATTTGACTTGGTGTTCTTCATGAAACTTTTTCCTTTAGGTCTTATTGAAAACATGTCAAACTTTCATAATTTTCTGAGTTCATTTAAGGATTATTCCGAAATTTTTACTAGAACTGTGCATTGTAATAATCAAGCTGTTTTGTTTCGAATTTGCACAAATTGTCCCAAAGGTGAATATATCTTGAATTGTTATGCGAGATGATGATACTGGCATTGGCATGTTATGCAATATTGAGATTAGATGAAGGATTCTTGGGACATCTTGTTATTGCATTTGAAAGTATTTTTAGAAATTAAGATGTTAATTGTTGCCGTTGGACCCTCGGGTCAACGATGCCCCGGGAGTCGAGATGCCAAAAGGATCGAATGAGTCGATGCCTTGTGGATGCCCAGTGGCCCTAAGTGGCTGAATGCCGGAGGTTTTTCCTCGGGAGCTTCGAGATGCCCGGTTGTATGCTAGTCGGTATGTAAATCCGAAGGGCCGGGGTAACCATTCTCATGGTGAGCCTCGGAGGGTTTCCTTGTGACGCTAGGAGGCGTGATATGCTCCAGATGCTTGATGGCCCTAATGGCTGAATGCTGGAGGCTTTCGCGATGCCAAGGTGGATGCGAATGCCCGGAGGGACGCAAACATTGGTCCTCTAGGGGATGAAACATTTTGAATGATAAAATGGATGATTCTACTATGTGTGTGTATGGTCTGGTTATAGGACTAAGTTGTATGGCATGGAATGGGACATGTCATTACAATTTGGCCCTATGATCGGGACTTGAGTAACTAAATATGATGCATCTTGATTCTTTTGAAATTATATATTTGCCATTGCATTAAAGAATTTCACGAATTTAGTGTATATTTATTCTTGTGATTACTTGTTTTTGTCTATCTCGTATGAGTCTAGATTTGAACAGTAATGCTTGATATAGTTTGATGAACCTTTTACTATTGAATGGCTGTACTCACCCTGTGTGGAGACTAACATTTTAGATTAAAAGATGCCTCTACTGCTTGTCACTCGCGGTACTTTTTATGGTGTCCCAGTCGACATTAAGTGCATGTGTTCAAAGCACACTCATGTCGGGATTCGAGGATTGGTTTTCATCCGAGTACGAGTTCTAGTCATGTATGACATTGGTTTAGCTGATGGCCCCGTAGTTTAGGAGTTTTTGTCAATGCACATTCATCGTGATGGGATCATGCTAGGGATGTTGCCGCCGCCGCTAGCCGATGGATTGAGCTGGGTGTGATCGTGTGTGATGGGTAGCAAATGAAATTTTTTGGACTACCGGCACTGTTTGATAGACTTTTGTAAAGGGCTAAATGGAAAGGAAAGCCAGGGGGAGCTTGGGTTATCTTTTGTTATGAAGTCGGGTATAGAAAACCACATCAAGTTTTGATGTACCAACCGATGTTATCTATCAAACCTATGTAAATAAAAGTGTTTGGCTTAACTTATAAAATTGTCTAGTGAGTGTGCATCATTTCAAAAATTTTGGATAGGGAGATGTGATTTCCGCTTCCGCTATGCATTTATACGCTACGCTGGGACTGTTTAAAAATTAGAAATCCCAAGATTGTTAGACCTTCAAGTCAAGTAAGAGAGAGGTAAGCGAACTAAGGCGACCTAACGGATTGGGGGCTGTTTAGAGGGGTGCCACATCTAAGCTCACGACGTCAAGCCACTAGATCTGGCAGTCTAGAGACTAAATCTAGCTATCCAGCCTCCACGACCTTAGGTCGCCAGATTTGACCGTCCAGTGGTTGGCCAACAGCCAACCTACACTAGATTAATTTTCAAAGTAAAAAAGAAAAAAAAAAGGAAAATCGCTTTACAAATGTTGGTTTTACCAAATTGTATTTATGCTAAAATTATTTTCCAATACTTTTGGAGGTTACGATTTATCAAATGGTGTAACATTTTGGAAAACTCCTTTACCAAAAAGATATTTGCATTCTTTCCATAGTCATTTTCCCAAATGCGAACCAAATGGGCTAGTAATGGTAATGATGAAGTGATGGGATAGAGGTTAAAACACAAGGATAATTTTTTTTTAAAACCCTTGAATTTCAATTCTATCATGAGCTTTTTCTTTATCTAAAGAGAATTTTAATTCTAATCTCAAATCAATGCAGACATCAAATAATCATCACCAGTTCCTTCAAAATTATCAACATCAAAATATCAATGTCGTTTTGTATGAGGCAAGAGGGTTGATGAATTGTCCTTGGTGTTGATAATTGAAGAAGTCAGTGGTGATTTTTAGACAAATAGGTAGATTTAAGATTAGAATAAAAGTTGGAGATTAATTTTTAGACTATATATATATTTGAGACGGAATTGAGATCTGAACTAGAGTCAAGGATTTTTTTTTCTTTTTTTAAAAAATAGACCCTAGAAGTTGTGACACTACTTTCAAAAAGTGAATTTTTTAGCAAAGTTTGGATTGCATCAAAATGGGTTACTCGAGTCAATTGGATCTAAACTCAGTCCAAATTCAATTTTGATCCACCCATTTCACTTCTACATAATATAGCCTCTTTGTTCCATTTTTTTTTTCGCTTTTGGTAAAGAACAAAAATGGCAGGCACATGCCAATTGCCCAATTTTGTTTTTTATGTTCCTTTTTTTCCCCCCATTTTGTCCCATTTTCCTATATTTATTTTCCTTCGAATTTTTCTTTAATCCTTCCCTTTTCCTTAAACCCTAGCCAAAGCCTCTCTCCCTACCCCCAACATCCACTGCTCGCTCCAACCCCCCCGCATCCCTGGGAAGGAAATGGCTGCTCGGTACGGATCGCTGTCGAGGTCGCTGATCCAGGCCGCGAGGTCCTCCACGCTCCGCTCGTCCTCCTCGTCCCTCCCCCGCGTGCGGCCTTCTCGCGTCCCCCGCCCCCCGTCTCGCCCTCCTCTCTTCACCAACCCGAGGTTCTCTTCTTCTCTCGCGCAGTGAAAGCTTGTGTTTTTGGGTTTCTAGTGGATGAATTCGTGCTCCGTGGTTTTGTTTTGGTAAGGAATTTGGGGCAGCTGGGATGCGTCCAGTCGCTGATGCCGCTCCACAGCACGCTGGCTTCGTCCCGGCTCACCTCCCACATCTCGCTCGAAGCGCGCGCCTACTGCGAGCTGTCTCAGGGTAATGACGACCGACCCTTTTACCACCCCCCCCCCCCTCCGTGCCCTGTCCTGTTCTGGTGATCGGAATCGGTGCATTGCGTCTGGTGTCGTCGATCTTGTTTGTCGGGTGTGAAGGGGCGAGCCCTGAATACGTTGTTAAGCCGAAAGTTGGGTCGGAATTCGAGGGATTGCGCGAAACGTTCGGGGGATTTTGAGGGTTAATGGTTATACCGGGAAAGGGTCGAAGGAAAATCATGAGGGAGAGTTGGAACTTAGGCTTGGTAGCTAATGGAATGATTTTGTAGCGTTGATTTTCCTGTTGGTTGAATTGCATAGTTGTTCCTCACTAATGGACGGGTTTAAAAAATCTATGAGACCACCCTGAGGTTGTGAGCCTCGAAGAAATTCTTTTGTTTAAAGTCCCTAGATGTTTGTTCCGAGGCTTATCGGAGGGTACGGCAATGAAATCTCTGTAGGGCATCTGGTATGAGGGATTGAAATACAGATGCGCATCTACTCTCTCGTTGGTCGAGGTAGAACAAGAACAATTTTAATTTGATTGTCTATGGTATCATGAATATGCTGACTAGTGCGCAATGCACATTGTTGTCATAAGACTCCGGGGTCATCGTCCCTCCTTTAGACGCAAATGTCATGGATATACCTCTCATATAGCTTGCTAGAGCCAGCCTAGACATTTTGCATCACATTGTGTATAGTTTAGAGTTGGAGCATGCCACAATGACTCTGGAAGCTGAAACTGCTCTACCGTGACATCCTGTTATTTAATTTATTATTGAAACCAAGGTCTGAAGCACCAAAAGCAGGTCACGTATGTTTAAGTTTAATCGATGCTTTTAATTGGTGTAAGGAGATACCTCTCATGTTGTTTGCTGGAGCCAGCCTAGAAATTTCTGTATCCCATTTGTGTAGTTTAGAGTTGGAGCATGCTCAAATGTCTCCAGAAGCTGAAACTGCTGTATTGTGACATCCTGTTATTTAATTTATTATCGAGACCAATGTCTGAAGCACCAAGAGCAGGTCATGTATGTTAAAGTTTAATCAATGCTCTTGATTGGTATAAGGAGATACTAGGCATCAAAAGATGTAGCTACTGATAAGCAACATTTCTGTGCATTTCGCCATTTGTATTAATTGTTTTATTTAGGAACCTCTGTCTTCATCTGCTCAAAAAGATTGCTCTGTTTCTGAGCTAAGGCCAGGACTGCACTAGAACATCAAGAAAATTCTGAGACATATGTCACGCTCCCTTTGTAAAAGAAGCTGAACACTTTCAAATTAGTGTTGATCCTAACAATCACCCCCTTCTCTTCTCGTAACTGCTGATCTATGTTGGAATGGTGTTTTGGATCATTATCATTGTGTTTGCTTGTAGGTACTTGAAGACACCTCTAAATCAGCACAGGAGGTGCTAAGCCATATGGATCCTGAAGTATACTTTCTGGGGGGCTACTTTCAAAAGTAGAATGCATTGTGTGACTCTCTCTACAAGCATTTTTCTGTTTCAATTTTAGTTTATTGTAGAAAATACTTTGGAATGCTTTAGAACTAGGTAGGTTCAAGTTCAACCAGTTAACCTTTAGTCATTTTTCCATCTTAATTTATGCTCATAAATTGTCGGAGTTTCAGAAACAAATAGTTCCTGAGTTGGGCATCTTGGAATTTCAGTAAATTTATTTCTTTCCAATAATGAGTATTGTATAGGTTTAATTCGATGGATCAACAGAAAATGGCATGATGGCATGGTTTTAGCTGCATAATTCACTTCTTGGGTTGAAGAGTTAGCTTTGTTAAATGCACTTAAGCCTGAGCTTTTACACCTTTTCTCTAAGCCTCAATGTAATAACGGCACTTCTGCGACTAGTCGGTCTTTACTGGTCTGAAAACTGGCGTGGATCGTTGGAAAACTAGAGAACTCTATCTTTTGCATCTCTTCTGGTGTTTCTCCTTTATTTGACCTGTCTGTTTCCTCGACGGCACTTACCGCTGCTCAGTTAATCTTGGTTTTCAAATATCGGACCAGTCGCTAGGTGTCATTCCGACTTGGTTGGTGGTCTCACGTTAAAATGCGGATTGCTCAAGTACTCAAGTATCTATCAGCAGAATGCTAGAAGGGAGTTGCCTTTGAGGCTCCATTTGGTTCAACATTCTTAGGGGACTTTGAGCTCCCAAAGCCCATTGGGAAAAATATTATGTGTTTGGTTCATTATTCTGAGGCCCCTCATTGGCCAAATGTATGCTGAAAGCCCAAAGTAGATAGGGATTTATTTGGTTTTTAGCTTTTTCGGAATTCTAAATGAAAGTTTAATGACTTTTTTTCTTTTCAATATTGCCCTCATCGATAATCGTCTTTTCCTCTTTTGCCCTCAAAAGATATTGTTTATCGTCTTCTTCTTGGATTTGCTAGTCAACTGACGAAGCTTGGCCATCAAGAAGCCTCACATGAGGTTGTGCGACCTCAAGCAAGCCGCAACCCTACCACTACTAGAACCACCACCACCAATCGCCTACCCACCATCACCAACATTGCCACCACCAGCAACTCGAACTGTTTATCTCACGATTTTGCCCTCTTCGACGTAGTTGCATCTCATTTTCCTTTTTCTATTTTCTTTTTATTTATTCCTTTTTCTTTTCACCTAAAAGTTGTTTTGCAAAATATACACATAAAATGAGTATCCAAACATTCTTGTCTTCACAAAATGCTTATTCATTCAAAGATACTTGGAGAAATGTAAATCCATTTTCCCAAAGTTGAACCAAATAGCCTCGAGTCTTTATAATATATGGGGCTTCCCTAAGGGATAGGTGAAGGGGTAAATTGCATTCTGGTGAGAGTTATACGAGTTTACTTGGTTTATCAATTTTATCTCCTCTAATCATGTTTGGCACATATATGGGGCTTCCCTTAGGGATAGGTGAAGGGGGTAAATTGCATTCTGGTGAGAATTATATGAGTTTACCCGGTTTATCAATTTTATCTCATCGCATCATGTTTTGCATTGTGCCATAGGTGCAATGCTTAGTTAAGTAGGATCGATTGGATTCCATTTTACTAATTCAAGACTTTCCCTTTAACTCCAAAGAAAATAATGGAACAAATATTGACAAAAGGGAAAGAAACGAAGTATGGTATGGTTCTCTAGGAAAACTTCCTGAACAACCTCATCAATTTTGAAATCTCATATAGCTCTCCATAAAATCATCTAAAAATAAGCATAATTCAATCGGGCTCGAAGCACTCCGGTTTCATTAAGTTTGACCGCTATGACTTCTGAAGGCAATACACCGATGTGCGTCAAGGGAGCAGCTCTAATTCAGCTTGCATTTAATTAGCTAATTGGTGAGGCAATAACTCAATCGGGCGATGATCGGTGCTTTTAAGCACTGTACCCCTCTTTTTCAGCACTTAGGATTCGGATGCAAAATGGTAGTCAAGATCAAATGACATTATTGCAAGATGAGCATATGCATAGATTAGGTTGATGCGTATATAATATGTTTCCACTTTTGAAGGCGATTGTCAAAGATTTCATGTATTTTTTAGCTTTGTTGGCACGAGAGTCGATGTGATGAGTCTATCAAGTCGGCCCCCTATAGCCCTAGACCATACAAGAGACATACCACCAGCAGATCCTGAGCTAGAGAGGCAGGCCTCCTCAGACGACAACCTAGGGTCGGCCCCCTCGGTCTCCCACCCTCAACGTCAAACCCTCGTCGATATCCGGGCAATGATAAGCCTACCTAAATCAGGGCTAATCAGATTAAGACGTCAATTAGTGTCTATCGTTCGATTCTTTCTTCTTGTTTTGTTTTTAATTCCAGCTCTAGGAAGATGTGAAGGGAAAGTCTTCGATGGGGTGACCCTAGAAAATCATAAACTTTGTAGCCTAAAGAAAAAGATGGTCGGATTTCGTTTGCATGAACCTAGAATTGGCAACATCCCTAGTGATTACGTGGTGGTCTACTACTGGGGACTTGGACCGTGACAACCTTAGCCACGTTACACTAGTTTGTTGTATGTGTTTGTGACGTTGTTTGAATATTTAGTTACGCAGTTCTAATAAATTACCCATTTTCTTTTTCACCTTTTTGCTAGTTAAAAAGGAAAAAGATGTAAAGAGGTAACTAGGCATCGCAACCTTTTTTTTCGCATGATCGTGAGTGCGAGGCCGTGGGGAGGTCATCACCAAGGATCGTTCGCAGCCTGTGCGGTCGATGTAAGCGGGCATAGTTGTCAAATTCCCACTGAGGTGCTAGAAGTCTACGACTCGCTCGCCAAAGTAAGACGCGTGACTCGTTCCTTCGACAGATTCCTTTCGCATTAAAGCAATTAGATTGGTGAAATCGATTTATTGAGAATGTGATGATTGCAATTCAATCTA
The DNA here is from genome assembly GCA_028830015.1 of Eucalyptus grandis x Eucalyptus urophylla. Classification (NCBI taxonomy): domain Eukaryota; kingdom Viridiplantae; phylum Streptophyta; class Magnoliopsida; order Myrtales; family Myrtaceae; genus Eucalyptus; species Eucalyptus grandis x Eucalyptus urophylla. Next base: position 26,247,320 of record CM054199.1, read on the forward strand.
ACGCGCATTGAGCGTAGGAGTTTGAAGTTTAGTTAGGGAAGATGCACTGATTGCAACTCAATCTAATGCGCACCGAGCGTAGGAATTTGAAGTTTAGTCAAGGAAAATACGCTAATTGCAACTCAATCTAATGCGCATTGAGTGAAAGAAATTGAGGCTCAGCCTAAGTAAAAGTCATCCACAAATACAATGATCTGTTTCGTTTGAACTTTGGCTCCTGAAAATGTGTAGCTAATCCTCTCTGATATGATTAGTTTGTACTTTGTAGTATGCGCCCAAACAAATTTCATATTTTCTATTGTTTAGCTAGAGTGCCCGATATATAGACATAAAATGGGAGAAGAAGACTAGAAGTGCTAAAAGTTGTACACACTCTCATTTTCCGTAATACACAATTTACCCTCAAGTTTTTTCTTTTTTCTTTTGACACATCTGACACACAAGTTTATAATATTAATTACTTGTTTTTTTCTTTCCAAGTTCTATGGATTTGTTGAAATGAAGTTGAATTTGTCAAATTGAAATAATGAAAGATATTAATAAATTGTGGATTAATTTTTTTAGTGTAAATTTATTATATGATTTTATTTATTTATTTATTTGTGAATTTGAATCAGATTAATTTAAATAATAGTTTATTATTTATATATAAAATATATATTTAATATACAACGTGTTCCAACGTATTGAAGTTCTCTATTTTTTGAAAAAAAATGTGTCTGTGTATCGTGTCATGTCATGTCATGTCACGTGTCAATATCGATGTTACTTAGCATCTAGCTATAACAAGCGTGGACCATGGGCATTGCTGGAAAATGGACAAGGACTCCAGTGTAGGTGCTCATCTGCGGTCAAGGCCGGGAATCAAAGGTCATGCCATAAGACCATAGGGAATCACGTCAGACATAGTTTTAGCTATCAAGGAAGAAATCGTGAATCAATCCTAATTTTGAACATTGATTTCATGAAAACAACTTTATCAGCTCTTTCAAGCAAATAGTCAAACACATGCTAGGCATTTTAAAACGTAAACTTCGGACTTGATTTCAATGTATTTCTCAGCTTAAACATAGTATGCAGAGTATTAAATCATCTCTATTTGTCACGAATCCATCTCATTCTGTCACGATTTGCTCACAATTTAACTTTAAATTCAACAGTCCATTCGAGCCACCGCCCACCACGCCAAGCACCACCATCCGTTTCACCGAGATCACAACAGTCGAAGACAAGACCTTGGTTTTGCCTCACACACACGAAGATCTGGTAGAATCTCAAAGGGAAAAAAGAAGAAAATCCACCAAACCGGAAGTCCCGATTCTACCCATCGGATCCATTCGCGGGAGGCAGCGATGTGTTCCAATTGCAAGGGACCAGCCACGTGACCAAGAACCCAGATTTCGGAACTTGAAGCTTGATGCCACCCAATTCGACGAGAACGAACGACGCGAACGAAGGCGACGAGAAGGACGATCTATCAAAACTGGTGACGACGTTGTTTTGGGTTGTTTAGGTAAATGAAACTAATTAAAGGATGTTGATTTAGGCTTTTTATGTTGATTCAAACCTCCGGCATGCCACGTCAACTTGATATTAATAAAAAAAATGCCACGTTAGATTTTCAACCAAACATATCGGAGTTGACATTGAAAATATCGTTTTTCAAAAATTTGGCATTTAAATGACAAAAAAATAAAAAAAACTTGTGACATTAAAGTAAACACTGTAAATAACTTTTGATACTGTAATGTCCTTCTCCCTACATAAAAACAAGGGAAAATTTTAATTAAGGGCCTAAAGTGGAATCGTTTTCTAAAAAAATGACCCAAAATAGACATTGTCTCAAATAAGAACCTAAAGTGACCAATTTAGTTTTAGATAAGGGCATTAACTTAAAAGCCAACCAAATCTTATTTGCATCTAGCGGTATTTTTGTCTAAATACTTTATTTCCTTCTTTTTTTAATTTATTTTCTCGTTCTCTTTCTTTTATTCATCATCATCATGCCTTCGCATTTTTCACTCTTTAGATCGCGTTCTCCAAAGTCCATCTTTATCTTCCTTGCCGAATTAGCTATCACCACCCTCAACTTCATTTGCCATTGCCCTCAACAACAATTCTAGTACCTTTGTTGAAAGATGAAGGTCAATCCAAGCCCTAGATTAAGCACGAGTGGACCAAGATGTGACACCCAGCTCGATTCGATCCCCACATCTTGTGGTCGTGGTCAAGCACAAAGCATGATGAGGTGTAAGCCATTAGCTTGTTGCCCTCGTTATCATCGATGCTTGAATTCAAATCGGTGCTCATGCAAGCTATGATCGATCTTAGCGAGGAGAAGCCAGATTGAAGTGCCTAAGCCAAATTTATTAGAGGTTTTTGAGGATTCTCTATGATACTCATGTGCATTGATTTGTTTAGTGAAATACGTGGTTTTGGGATTTTCTAAGCGATTTTGCACTTTTTTCATCTTGTTATTCTCTCTCAAATTTGTGTAGATAATATTTTGGAGTTAGAGAGGCAAATTTGTTTGAACATGTGTAGACTAGAGTCATTCGTTTTTTAGATTGAGTGTTATCTAATTCGAATCGCCACCAAATGCGAGTATCTTTAATCACGAGTCAAAATGATTCAGCAGCCTTTGAAAATAACTAACATGCACGACACAATTGGACCCTCTCAAGAAGCCACATATTCCACCTCAATGCAATCTGCGTCTATGAATGTTATGAATAGTCCAACCTGGACCCAATAAAACATTCCCAAGAAGCTATGAGTGAAAGTTATCGTGGCATAGGCAATTTCATTGGTGGGGAGAGCATGAAATTGTTACTTTAATTGCCATAATAAGTTTTTACAAGCAAATTGAATAAAAACAAAACTCACTGATGGATATTTCTTGATTCTCAAGTTCATTATCATCATCGGAGAAGGTGAGTGGTGGCGAATAACTTAAAAACTGACTTATACCAAAATCAATGAGTTCTTGGGTGAGCATGCAAAATTGCATAATGTAGAGCACGCGCTTTGAAGTTTGCTGATGGGGAGGCTGCAAAACTAATGTATGCAATTTGCAGTTTTGCAAAAGTGCATAACTTCTCGAATGTCTTTTTGTTTTTTCCTTTTCCTAAATTGTTTAAATTGTTTTGCACATGTGCAAGCTCATGTGTGAGGAGTCTGATGCATTTGTCAAGAAGGAGGTGAGTAAAATGAAAAAAAGAAAGAAAAGAAAAACAAATGTCTTTAGATGAAAATACCCCTAGCTGCAAATAAGATTTGACTAGCTTTCAAGTTGAAACCCTTATTCGAGACTTAATTAGTTACTTCAGGCTCTTATTTGATACAATGTCTATTTTAGGCTATTTTTTGAGAAAACGGTTCCATTTCAGGCCCTTAATTGAAATTTTTTCTAAAAACAACAATTCCAAATTGATCACATTCATAATGATATTTAAAAGGGAAAAAGCTACAAAAAAAACCCCATGCTTTACTCAATGTGACAAATTTATCACAAACTTTTTCTGTGACATAAAAACCCCAAACTTTGCTAATAATGACACATTCATCCCACCAAGGGCATTTTCGTCTTTTTATTTTTTATGTTTTTCCTTTTCCTTTTTCTTTTTTATTTTGCTTTTTTATTTTTCTCTCTTCCCTCCGCCGGCCATGGTGGAGGGGAGAGAGACGAAGAAGAAAAAAAGAAAAAGAAAAATATTTTAAAAAGTAAAAGACGAAAATGTTCTAAAGTTTAGGGTAAATGTGTCACACCAATACAAGTTCAGGGTTTTTTGTATCACGAAAAAAGTTTTGGCGTAAATGTGTTACGGTTAGTAAATTTTGAGGTTTTCATATCATAAAAAAAAAATTTGGGGTAAATTTGTCATTTTGGACAAAATTTGGGATTTTTGATGGCTTTTTCCCTATCTAAAATGTACGAATAACTTGCAAAAGCAAATATAATTGTTTCAATTGGGCCGTTAAAGATATTTTCCATTTATTATGGAGACATCATCGACAAATCATATATTCTGCAAATAATTCACGTCCTCAGCAAATTATGTGTATGTTTTACGTGGTCCTTTTTTTGTCTAGATTCATGGTATGGTATGTTAGACTGTATTTTCTCTGATGTGGTTTGAGAACATATAAAGAGGTCATAATTGCAATGTCGAAGCGAAGCGATTTCAGGGTCTTGTCATTCTTCTCATTTTCCAAGTTAGGTCACCGTGATTTACTATTGATGGGTGCATAAAGAGTCTCCCGTATTCAATTGATCTCATCGGTTCAGTTGATTTATGACAACTAGTAAGTTGATACTGCACGATTCCTTTTTAGCCAAATGCACGGAGATTGTCAAAACAGCTCCCTGAAATCAAAGCAAAACTAGGAAATTCCAACAACATGACTTCCATGTATGTCTACCCTTGACGTTTCATGGTTCAAAGAAGGCCAATGTCAAGATAATTAGGTGAAAGAGCAACCAAGTTTCAGTCTTACTACGGCATGCAATCGGGTAAATTCAAAGAACCCAGGATGTCTCTAGCAACCCAATGTTCTAATCGAGAAGGTATTGACCTTTCCACCTACCCGTTGATTCGGAAAGAGAGGAAGAAAGGAATGGCCAAAGTAGACTTCATTTTATCAAGAATTAGATGGTGATTCAAGTGACATTATTTTCGGGGAAAAGATAAATTATCCAAAAATTTAATCCTAGCCAAACGTATTGACCAAGTCCCTTGTAAAAGTCAATTACATGTGATGTTTTTCCAAAGAAACAAGTTAGCTTTATGTTGCCAGAATACATTACAAGTGGAGCATCCTTGTTCCCATGGAGCCCTACATGTATTGTAGACTTTTTCTAGTTTTTATCTAGATGGAACAGCTAACAAGTCAATTAAGAACACCGGATGCATCTGTTTTTATGATAAATCAATCATTTAAAAAATATTTTTAAAAAAATGATCGATTGCATCGATTATTAAAATAAACTAAGAAAAACTATTTACATCATTCACGAAAATGTTTCGGCATAGAATTTATGAAAGCATTCTTCGTTGATTAATATTTCTTAAGTGATACAAACAATCAACTTCTATTTAAATGTTTTCTGAGTAAATGATTTTGTGCGAAACAAACATATTCTAAAAGGAAAATATAGATCGGACCCAAATTCTAAATGAGAAACCATGCATAGTATGTTTTTAAATATGATGAGTAGTTTGTAGATCTTTGAACAAGCATTCTCAATATTCTATTTTGTCGAAGCGCATTAACCGAATTGAAGTAAAGGCCTTCAATAATACCATACAGGCATATGAATTAAATTGTTTGATAAAACCATGAATATATTGACATTATTAAAACTTGAACTATGACGTCTTGAATTCCATATCAAATGGGAAAGATTATGTTGAGTGACTCATAATTGAATATAGACTCTCAAATAATCATCACCTTATATGATTACTCCAAATATCTTTTAGGAGATTTACTGTTCAATCGTTAAAGATACTATTAGAGTAATACCTTTTCCAGTAGATATACATTCGTGGATGACTATTACTCAAATGAACATAATTGATCCCTATTTTTGTTTAACTTGAATTTAAAAAAATAAAAAAATTCCATCCTTTCATAAGTTTGATGTTGCTCATCAGCTCCGGTTGAGGGGTTAACGTTTGGAATCAGGTCTTGGAGCAGCATATATTTTATGGCCACCTTCGCGTGAGCCGAAAAAAAAAAAACGAGGTCAATTCAATCTTGTCTGTCATTTCTTTGACTGTAGAGAGCCCGATTTCTATTTAAATGTTTTCCAAGTGATTGATTTTATGCGAAACAAACATATTCTAAAAGGAAAATATAGATCGGACTCAAATTCTAAATGAGAAACCATGCATAGTATGTTTTTAAATATGATGAGTAGTTTGTAGATCTTTGAACGAGCATTCTCAATATTCTATTTTGTCGAAGCGCATTAACCGAATTGAAGTAAAGGCCTTCAATAATACCATACATGCATATAAATTAAATTGTTTGATAAAACCATGAATATATTGGCATTATTAAAACTTGAACTATGACGTTTCGAATTCCATATCAAATGGGAAAAATTATGTCGAGTGACTCATAATTGAATATAGACTCTCAAATAATCATCTCCTTATATGATTACTCCAAATATCCTTTAGGAGATGTACTGTTAAATCATTAAAGATAATATTAGAGTAATACCTTCTCCAGTAGATATACATTCGTGGATGACTATTACTCAAATGAACATAATTGATCCCTATTTTTGTTTAACTTGAATTTTTTTTTTTTTTTTAAATTCCATCCTTCATTAGTTTGATGTTGCTCATCAGCTCCGGTTGAGGGGTTAACGTTTGGAATCAGGTCTTGGAGTAGCATATATTTTATGGCCACCTTCGCGTGAGCCGAACAAAAAAAAACAAGGTCAATTCAATCTTGTCTGTCATTTCTTTGACTGTAGAGAGCCCGATTGCTTCTACGTCATTGATGCTGTGGAATATATAACTAGAATAACAGAAAAACAACAAGAACCTCATCTCATCGTTTGACAAACCTTTTCCCAATCGACATAAACTCTCCAAAATAATTGTAATGATTCGCAAAATACGACACACCTCTCCTAATGCGGAGGGGGATCTGGAAATCACCTTCTAATGTCTATTATAAATCCAGCGTTAGACGATAATGTCAGCAAACGGAACGGCCGGCGGCAATTATTGGGACCAGCTTAGAATCGCTGGAAAGAATCTTGAGAGAGGATTCGTAAAAAACTGCAGAAGGCACCAAACCCTAGCCTATTGGCGTCAGAAGAAAAAAAATGCATGGGAACCATCCTTGCTAAGGGACAGAGAGACAAAGACCATCCTAGGGTTTTGACAGTTCGAAACACCTGCGTTGTGTAGATAATTTGACTAATACAATGTATTGGACCGCCGGTCATCTGATAGAACAAAGACTTTATCGTAACCATTTCGTGCACCTCTTGTTTTGATTGGAAGTGAATCTTTTTAATTTTAGGGAGCAAATCTACATAGTAGATCATTGCCTTCCCATTGCATCTCTCTCTCTCTCTCTCTCTCTCTCTCTCTCTCTCTCTCTCTCTCTCTATCTATACAAGATCGGAGGTTGTCTATGGAGGAGGAGGACCACATATCCAAGGTCACTGAATCAGGTTTGCGGCAACCACAATGAGAGAGAGAGAGAGAGAGAGAGAGAGAGAGAGAGAGAGAGAGAGAGAGAGAGAGAGAGAGAGAGAGAGAGATGGAATTGGGTCAATGCCTTGGGCTCAACGTATCTAGACGTGTATTTTAGAACATAAAATAGAATTTCATGAATGGTTAAACAAAATTTTTATTCAAACTACATTTACAGGGTACCATGTACCTTTCCACGAGAAAAGCCTACTGTGTCCTCACTGGTGCCAAAATTTTCAAACTTAAAACCTATTTTGTTACTGATAATGCCAACTGTATAATTACTCGACCTTGCTGATTCAGGAGGTCCTAGAATAAAGAGATGTTAATTTCCTAAAAATTGTACTTTTATATATCAAGACATAGAGATATTCATATTTCTTTTTGTGATTTTATTTCTTGTCCTTTTACTTATCGCAAATCCACGTCCCTCGGCATTTTAGTTCTTCAATCCACTAATCTCACCCTCCATCAGAGATACATCAAGAAAACCTAATTTGGAACCTCGAACAATTTAATTGGTCTTTGTACCTTGTAAATTCGGGTCACCTTAAACTTCAACACTTGGATTAAAACTCACAAAAGAATTATGTTCTATTTAGATATATCCTATTCACTGCTGCCTTGTGCACTTCTGATCATCGCATAACGCAATTAATGCAAACTAGTGTTCGCCTAACCTTCTGTACTATCACAGTACAAGACTTAGAAAGTTAGGCGATGTCAAAAAAGTGTCTCACATCATTTAACAACGGTTATAATATACTATTTATATTCATATGGTCTCTCTTAGTTTAAGCTTTTGAGTTGAACTTTCGAACATGATATTAGAATCATTGATATTCCTTTCAAATATGTGCGTCCACCCCCCATCAATCAAGTTCCACTTTTCACTCCTAATTCAGCTGCTCGTGAGAGGAAGTGTTACAGTATAGTCCCACATCACTTGACAAAAAGTGCTATATTCTCGGTATATTCATATGGTCTCTCTTTACCTATTGGTTTATAGTTCTAAGTTGAATTTTTTTTTTTTTTACAAGCAACACCTCGCTATCTACTTTGCCAAAGCATAAGATTGCGATATCACCAAGAAGAGCACAATTATTGGCGCGCATCAGATCTCCTAGCGGCAAATGGCTAAATTTGTCAACGTCCAAGGACAACGATTGGATAAATGTACGCTATTTATGTCTGTTCATTGATCTTGGCCTATAAATTTTTTTTATGTCACAAATGGACAGACAATGCGGAGTCCTTTCTTCTTGTTAAACCTCCTATTTTACGTAACATATGTTTCAAATGTGCACGAGGGGTGAGCAATAACACGGGCCGAAGCGTGAACGTAAAGAAGTTCCCAACAAGGGACGTTGTAGACATTTGATGTGGTCATGATCTCGATTTCTAGTTTTGTGTAGATTTCATCATACAATGATTCTGAATTCCACAAAAGAAAGACCATGAACGATTAACTAAGGGACGACATGCGGTATCGAAACAGTCTAAGCCTTACGAGAAGTATTATTATGCACATACATTTGTAGGTGATATAGCCGATACTATGATCTCGGTTCGTGAAATATATTAATTACAAAGAGTAACTTTTGCATGAAGTTGGCTCCCCATCGTTAATTAGTTTTGATTACAAAATCGGGAGATAAAAATGATAATTTACAACTGAAATTGTCTTTTCTGAGGATGTTCGGGAAAAAAAAAAGGACTTAATAAACTCTACTAGCTACAAGAGTTTCAGTCCTTCAAGCCTGTCTTTTTCTTTTCTTGGAAGTAGAAATTATATGAGAACTCTGATTTAGGTTCCACCATATGCCAAACAGAAACGTAACACTAACTTTAGATCTTACTCACAAATGCGGAGACCATTATCTTAAAAATGAAGCACGCATTAACTGCTATTTATCCAACTGGGATCGATTTGGTCACGGCAATTGATCACGTCTGCCGGCGATGACGGTCGCAATCGATCTGGTTCACGTTCGGTGCAGATTGACAGGTAGTTGTCACATCTCGGTAACTTTTCGTGTGGGCCTTCTCTCTAGTGGCTGTCACGGTGCACGTTGCCGATGAACCAGCTTTCCGATCCCAAATTTGAGCAGACGTCCGTGCGTGATTGGAAAACGCCAAATCCTCTCGTCACGGAAACAACTAAAGAGAAAAGATCCTTCGTCTGATTTTACCGTGTGAATACGTTGGCGGTGAAATGGAGGGACATTCATGCCAGAAATGGAGCAACATCTTTGAGATTCCGAGTCATTATTAGCGCGAGAATGTCGCTGAGCATGTACCGATTGACACATCGCGCCAAGTTGGGCACTCAGGGTTTGGCACCGACAGGAGCTTTTCAACCTCACGCCTCGAAAGACTTTGCCCAGTGATTGACAAATTTGAACACGAAAGTGGTCACATCACATGCACGGGCGGGCGCATATGCTTAAGCATAAGTAGATATGTATATGACAATCTACATGTACTTCGCGTTTGCATTATCGTACAGTGAGTTAGAGTTGTTGTAGCAGTGATACGGAAAAAGTTGAACCAATGTGACGAGCTCGAGGAATTGGAGATTGGAAAAAGGAATGCACATTCTATGTGTGCGTCAATCAATGTCTCTTTCTCAGTACATTCAATGTATCTATTCTCATTTGGGGGGAATTGATAAAAAAAAAAAAATCCTTTTAATTTAATCAAATTCTAAAAAGTTTATAAAATATTATTAAAAATATGTATATTTGCGCTAACCGTGTCACTTGAAATTGTTAATATTCACATTTGTGATTTCCGGCTTAAATTGGCCGGATAAATTGAACTAAAATTAATGTGAAAAAATTTATAACTAAATTAGTACAATTAAAATGCTTGGAATTGAATTAGTACATATGTAATATATTTAAAACTTTTTGAATATTTTTTATTATTCCATCATATAAAGATATACACACACATAAGAAACATAGCAACCTCCATGTGAATTTCAAATTATTCTAACCACATCCTACTGTTGAGCAAAACCAACTTCCGGCTGGACCACTCTGCATGGAGCATATGTAGCGAGAGTGACATATATTAATAAATATGTATATATGTTAATTAAATTCCTGTTATTTTACTCTCCTCTGCCCATCTTTTCAATATCGACAAGGACATTCTAACTTGCTCCTCGAGAAATAATAGCTAACCCTAGATGTTGTTACCTCATGTGCCTCGGGATTCCATGGATGTCTATATGATCTTGGTTTTTCTTTTTCTTTTTTTTCGAGGGCGATTATTTTTCTTGGGAAGATAAACTTTAACAAGCGATGAAAAGAAAAAACCCCATTAAGATATTGCAACCAGATATTGTCGTCCCAGTCATTTCCAGAAAGATGGTGAAGGAGCAGAGCCAGGGATTGGAAAGCAACTGTCAGATGACGCAGCAGCAAATGCAAAAGCTTCAACCACCACCCGCTTCTTCTCCGTCTTATATTGAATCGGATCGCGAACCGTGACATGAAGAAGGAGTACAAAACGGAAACGATCATCCCCGCAACGAATTCTTTTCCTGCGAGATATAAAAATCAGGTCACGTCCACGTGATCTCTGCCACCACCATGGACGACCTTCCCATGAAAAACCCTAATAGTTCCATCCCTCATGTACCGGAGAAAAACCGAATCCAGCCGTTTATCATTCTTTATTCTCACAGAATAGGGTTCTTTTTTATTAGATAAAAATTTGTGCATTAATTTAACCAACGCAAAGAAATGGTCGTTATTGCGTTGCTTTGCATTGTGTCGATAATTCTTAGGCGGCTGTCGGCTCATCATGCGAAATTGATACGCTGGAGAAATGAACGAAGACATCGTTTAAGAAAAACTTGGTCAAACTATGTAAACAAATGGTGTAGAGAAATTGAATGTAATAATAATAAAAAATAAATAAATAAAAACCTGCGTAGATGAGAAGGGGTGGAAGAAAAAAGAACAGCTTCACATTAAGGATAAATCAAATCAGAGGAGGGAGGGAGGGAGGGAGAGAGAGAGAGAGAGAGAGAGAGAGAGAGAAATACATATAAAATTTGAAAGAGCTTAATCTGAAGGTTGCGTCCCTCTCTCCACTTACCACTATTTTCATGTCTTACACAGTACCATCATCTTTAAATATTTCCTTGTGTTTCTTCAAAGAAAACATGACCTTATTAAAGAATTTGTTCATTATCATCCTTGGTCAAAACGCCAAGTTGTAGTTCTCCGGGAGTACATAATCATAGTAATCTTCATAGTTAAACTTAATATACTAAGCTCCAAATCAAGTTTTGATATGAGCAAGAATCGAAAGTTTTGATTCGACATGATAATTCTCTCAACTGTCATTGAATAGATTGAAAAACTTTTGATGTTTTGTATTGCCAAAAAGTGTTTGGACTAGATTGGAATCTATCTTATTTACTGCCCAAATATAAAGTTTTCAATGCCAATGATAGACCCAACTACCCATCGGGTGAGCTCCTCATCATACCTCACCACAATTTGACAAGGGAATTCAAGACCAATTGATGATATATTTAAGACACAAACCCATCCTTCGCAAACTAATCAATTTCAGTGAATTACTTGAACGAATGAGATCGATCTAACTTGTCAAAACCCCAACAAGATATCGTGCGGCACGTTTGGATTCATCAAGTAGCTAAGCGATGGCCAAACGTGGCAGATGTATGTATTCTATAGATATGGGAGATAGATATCCTCATCAGCACAAGACAAAGATGTGCCTGTCTATATGATTAGACACCCGCTTAATAATTGCAAAAGAACAAAAGAGCCCATGTAACCAACTGAAGAACAAAATCATAGAAAAGCCCGCACGGTCCTAGTGTTCTCTCTCATACGCAACAGGACCAAAGAAAAGATTTTACACTGCTTCCGTGCCCGTCTCCCTCTCTCGATCTCTCGTTTGTTAGCCGGCGGCCATCATTGTTGTCAGTGATCATCAAAGATTCCCTAGGATAATTTCCTGCATGAGAAGAACTCTATTGATTTTTTCATATCTTCGAAAATGAGGCATATATCTTCACTTGATTGTTCAAATCTTTTTAAAATAATTTTTCTTACGATCGAAATATTGTAATAATTCTATCGATTTCCTCATATATTTCGAGATTGCGTGTATATCTTTAATCGATTATGTATACGAGGAATCAATAAAATTATCAAAACATCACGCTCTAACCTAGGAAATTATCTCAAGGAATCCCTAATTTTCGCTGACGTATGTTGCCTCGAGACCAACAAGCTCCCCTGCAAGAAAGGCCCGTGTGGCTAGAGAGAGAGAGAGAGGGGGGGAGGGAGGACGCTGACGCGTACATACAAGGACCCCGCAGCTGACGTGGCCGACACCCGGGCCCCGCATGTCGGGGCGACCCGGCGCAAGATGACCTGTCGCGGGCCCCAGCTCCCCCCGGGCGGGGACAACTGTCCGACACAAATATTTGATGTCGCCGGGGGGGCCCGCTGCCGCTGCCGTTCCCTTCCGGAAAACCACTATTCCACTCGGCTCTTACGTGCCCATCTCCACGCACCTTGCCAGTATAAATAGGAGCCTTCTCCTTGCATGGTTTCCTCACAGCACTCGCCCCACCACCACCAAGAGCCTCTCTCCTCTTTCTCTTCACAAATACACACAAACCTCTCTCCTCTTTCTCTTCACAAATACACACAAGCCTCTCTCTCTCTCTCTCTCTCTCTCTCTCTCTTCCATCATGGCCAACTCGGTGATGCCGTCTCCGATGGGCGCGCCGGCATGCGAGAAGGACGCCAAGGCGCTCGGGTTCATCGAGGAGATGACCCAAAACGTGGACTCGGTCCAGGAGAGGGTGCTCAGGGAGATCCTGACCCGAAACTCAGGGACCGAGTACCTGAGCCGGTTTAGGCTCGGCGGGGCCACCGACCGCGGCTCGTTCAAGGCCAAGGTCCCCGTGGTGACCTACGAGGACCTCCAGCCCGAGATCCAGCGCATTGCCAGTGGCGACCGTTCCAACATCCTGTGCTCTCAGCCCATCTCTGAGTTCCTCACCAGGTGCAATTTCATTGAACCGCTGAGTTTATTTTTTTCCCCTTTTTTCCTTTGATATCGCGTCCGCTGTACGTTGATCCTAGTAATTTAAAGGGGGAAAAGAAGCTCGGAATCTGTTTATTTTATGTCCTTTCTATCTATAGAAGATGATGGCCTTAAAATAGATTTGAGCATATAATAATGAGTGCGCATATTCGCAGTTCGGGTACTTCGGCTGGAGAGAGAAAGCTGATGCCGACCATTCAAGAGGAGCTGGACCGTCGCCAACTACTCTATAGTCTCCTCATGCCGGTCATGAACCTGTGAGTATTGCCTAAAAACAAATGATGGCGGCTATGGCCAGAATGTTTCCAGAACGAGAATTTAATAATAAAGAAATGATGGCGGGTGCTGTACTTTTTTAAGTTTGCACTTTTTTGCAAGTATCTCCCCAAGAAGATCCCCATGGTTCTTTTGGTAGTGGATCCCTTTCGCCTTGAGACCATCTACAGTGAAACGCGAGTATAAAATGATATTGTCTTGTACAATAAATCAAAATAACATTCCTCTTATAACTAATCAAGTTATTTTGGAAGGGACATCTGAAGTTTTTTTTATTTTTTTTTTATTTTTGTTGTTGTTGATGTGCAGTTATGTGCCTGGGCTGGACAAGGGCAAGGGCCTCTACTTCCTCTTCATCAAGGCGGAGACTAAGACGCCGGGCGGCCTAGTGGCGCGCCCGGTGCTCACGAGCTACTACAAGAGCGAGCACTTCAAGACCCGTCCGTACGACCCATACAATGTCTACACAAGCCCGAACGAGGCCATCCTTTGCCCAGACTCCTTCCAGAGCATGTACACCCAGATGCTCTACGGCCTCCTCATGCGTGAGGAGGTTCTCCGCGTCGGTGCCGTGTTCGCCTCCGGCCTTCTCCGTGCCATCAAGTTCCTCCAGCTCAACTGGGAGCAGCTAGCCCACGACATCGCCACCGGCTCCCTAAACCCTAAGGTCACTGACCCCGCCATCCGGGAGTGTATGTCCAAGATCGTGAGTCCTAAACCGGACCTTGCCGAGTTCATTCGAAAGGAATGTTCTGGCGAAAATTGGGATCGGATCATAACTAGGATTTGGCCCAACACTAAGTACTTGGATGTGATCGTGACTGGGGCTATGGCTCAATACATACCAACCCTGGAATATTATAGTGGTGGCTTGCCCATGGCATGCACTATGTATGCCTCATCCGAATGCTACTTTGGGCTAAACCTAAAACCCATGTGCAAGCCCTCAGAGGTTTCGTACACGATCATGCCGAACATGGGATACTTTGAGTTCCTCCCCCATGACCCGTCGGCCCCTCCCCTGTCACGGGACTCCCCTCCCCGACTCATCGACCTGGCAGATGTCGAGGTTGGGAAGGAGTACGAGCTTGTCATCACAACCTATCCAGGCCTCTGCCGGTACCGGGTCGGTGATATCCTCCAAGTCACAGGCTTCCACAACGCTGCCCCACAGTTCCGCTTCGTGCGGCGGAAGAATGTGCTCTTGAGCATCGACTCAGACAAGACGGATGAGTCGGAGCTCCAGAAGGCTGTGGAGAGTGCGTCGGCGCTCCTCCGCGAGTTTAACACTAGTGTGGTCGAGTACACAAGCTACGCCGACACGAAGACCATCCCAGGGCACTACGTCATCTATTGGGAACTGCTTGCGAAGGAGCCAAACAAAGCACCTCCTAATGAGGTACTCAACCGGTGTTGCCTCGCCATGGAAGAATGTCTCAACACCGTGTACCGGCAATGCCGGGTGGCAGATAACTCCATTGGGCCTCTAGAGATAAGGGTGGTGAAAAATGGTACATTTGAGGAGCTCATGGACTATGCAATCTCTAGGGGTGCTTCGATCAATCAATACAAGGCACCGAGATGTGTGACTTACACGCCTATGTTGGAGCTTCTCAATTCAAGGGTGGTCTCGGCGCATTTCAGCCCTAGTGCGCCACACTGGACCCCCGAACGACGTCACTGACCGGGTGCGGATCATGATCGGATCTAGTCAGATCGACTGGAAAAAAGGGAATAAGCTTTTGGTCCTGTCTCTGCCGCCGTATCATATCTCTCTCTTGCTGGACATTTTCTTAACTTTTCCAAAGCGTCTCTTTAGCTCTTCTTTTGAATTCCTCGCGTTCCATGTGTTGATGCGGAATAAGAAGTTCAGATAATCTGGGCGAATGATGTAATTGTCAATGTGTTGTAGGCCTCAATGTTTGTTCCGTTTTGTGTCGCTCTGCCTTCGCTTTCTTCTTTCCCAAAAGTTGAAGACAGAGACTTGTAAAAATGGGGCTTGTCGTGGAGGTGATGGTAATGGCAATTTTTTCTAAATTTGTGGAAACATCTAGTGGCAATGTTGTGATTTCGGTCAGGATCGTGTAGGCATCTTATGCATGGAATTTTGTTCACGTGCTAGATATTCCTCTGCGAACTAGGGTTCGTTGTTGCTGGTGGGGTTAACGTGATGGCTAAAGATAGTTTTCTTCAGTCGGCTAATGCTTTTGGAAGCTTATGATGAGGTTTTAGTGGGTGGATGGACATGTGAATTCGGTATATACCTCAGACTTTTTGACGGGCTTAAAGCCCTTTTCTTTCTCCTTTTTAACTTTTCATATGCTTCAGTATTACTTTTGGGCTCCAGTATTACTTTTGTTGACAGCAGACATTGAAATTTGATCCTTTGTTTAGTGCAAGCATCCATTATTACTCAGGCTAAAAAGAAACGGCAAGCAGCCATTTAAACTTCTTTTTAATTGGGTTTGTCTGCAAGAGCTAAATATAGTCGTTAGCAAAAAGTTAATATGAACTAGATCGCCCCCACACTCACGAACTAGCATCAAGGATACAAAAAATAATCAAATTGAAAATATTGTAATAAATTAAAGCTAAAAAATGGGGTTGAGTACATTAGCTTCACAATTTCTAAGTGTGGGGGACAATATTTATTCCACTTTCAAATGAAAAGGTAGTTTGTAGCTAGACAAGTGGTTTACTTTTAAGATGCATTATAGTTTTTAACATTCAAAAGAACTGATAAATGTTATTAATGAGCAAAAATAGGTATAATAATTGAGAAGACAAGGTTCACACACAGAGGTCTTAGGGTGCATTTGGGAAGGTTTTTGGGGAAAGTCCTTGAGAAAATGCAAAGGTCTTTGAGTCAAGGGTGTTTTCCAAAATGCAAAGTGTGTTTGGTAAATTTATTTGTGAAAGTCCATTGTGAAGTATACTTGTGCAAAATAGTGTTTGGGTAAATTAAATTTGCAAAATACTTTTATTATTTAAAAAAATGAAAGTTGGCCGGCCAAGGCTTCGCACCGGCCAAGGGTAGGCGATTCGGCGAGGGTCGCGGCGACCCTCACCGCGCCGTCGCGCAACCCACCGCGCCGCGAAGGTCACCACAAGGTCGCAGAGGATCTGGGTCGCGGCGAGGTCCTGGGTCGCCTGGGTCGCCGCGACCTCCGGCGACCTCCGCGACCTAGATCTGGGTTGCCTGGCACGGCGACCTCCGCGACTCAGATCTGGGTCGCCTGGGTCGCCGCGACCTCTGGCAACCTCTGCGACCTAGATTTGTGTCGCGGCGAGGTCGTGGGTCACCGGAGGTTGCGGCGACATACCTCGCCGCGACCCAGGCGACCTCCGCGACCCAGATCTGGGTCGCGCGACTGGTCGGTGACGGTCGCTGGGGTGCGGCGACGGTTGCCCGCCTCTCTCCAACCCGTCGCCGACCCATCGCCACCTCGCTGGCCGATTCGCCACCTCGCCTACCGACATCTGAGAATTCAACGAAGGGGAAGATGAACAGTGCATCGGGCCTTCCGAAAATACTGAAAGCCCAAGGCAGCCTAGGACCTGCCTTGGGCTTTCAGCCTTTGGAAGGCCAGCATTTCTTCAAGGCAGGTCTAAATTTTTTTCCCAAACACTCAATATTTGGGCAAATGGGCTTTGGGTACCCAAAGGTACTTGGCAAAGCTGGTGCCAAACGCACCCTTATTATATTCATATTTACATTGATATATCTACCACAGTAGATGGGCAAACAAGGGGATAAAATGTCCAAATCACTCCTTCAATGAGCAAACACATATATAATAATTGAGAAGACAAGGTTCACAACATAGATCTTATTATATTCATATTTACATGATCATGTCTACCATAGTAGATGCCCTTTTCTATGTGAAGGCAAACAAGGGGATAAAATAGCCAAATCACTCCTTCAACTTGCTCCTCTAATTGACTAGTCTCGATGGAGAAGTTCAACTACAGAAAGTTTGTTTGCTTTTGAAACTTGTAGAATCCATGCATATGTTGACCTACTATTTCTAGGGCAAGAAAATGCCCTACTACATATATTCGCCTAACAGACATTATAAAGAGGGTGACATTTTCTATAAGTTATTAGGCATATAGCCAATGTCGGCCACATTATGTTGTTCTAAGCTGCATCATTGCCTAATATTCATTTGGAGAAAATCGTGTGACGTTCGTTCACCTTCTTATCTTTTTCCGCCTCTTTTCTTGCTTCATAACTTTAGTCTTCTTCAAATATTAAAAGTCTAATCGTACTGACACATCCCATAAAAGACCAAAACCCTAATTATATCGTCTCTACCTATCTAGGGTTTGTCATCATGTGCTCCTATTAATGATAACAAAGCTGCTAACCATTTCGTATAGGATTCGTCCTTTGACCTCTATGCCGTATTCAAAGTACGATTGTTTTTTATAAGAGTAAATTATAGTTATATTTTAGCGTTCCGTTAAGTTTTTTCTAACCAAATAAATTAATGTAATGATGCAAACTTCGATCCTTCATTAGTTGTCTAGAACCAAGAAGTCAACGACTCTATACTTAGTCTTGTTCAAACATGTAATTAACAAACATGTTATATGTCAGTAGTTGATACACAGCATTGTTGTAGTCCAAAGCAAGTCTAGATGCACGGTACTTGAAATATTGAAATACAGCTTTCCGCCTCTGAATTCAAGGGCCGAGGGAATTTTGAAAGACTAGTCATTCATATTTTCGCAAAAAGAATTGCACAATTAATGATAATGGATCGCTAATTAAAGAGTCTATATTTGTTTCGCATTATTTTCTAGAAAATGATGGCTTGTATAGTTTACAAAAATGAATTAACGAAATTGGTGCATACATATTCTCTTGCATCCCACATCTTACGAACAAGTCCTACTAGACATGGCTTGCCCACAAGACATGGGTCTAATATATCATGCTATAAGTGACTTTTGCACATTAAACACATTGATCCTTTTTAGGGGAATCGTTTCTTTTCCAAATGAAAATTTAAGAGTTTTCCAAGAAAAAGTGAAAATTTAGAGAATTTTCTTCCCAATATGTAGTAAAATTGACTAACATGCTTGCGACATAATGCACTATAGAGAGTAAAATTACCTCAATTCCATCTAAGAAAACATTTAGTAAAATACCGTAGTATAGTTTAAGTTACTTAAACTAAAGTAATAACGGAAAAATAAATGACCAACGAGTAGAAATAAATCCTAATAAACTTAAGTCTTGTAAAGTATGACATAGGAGATTTTGAAAGTGTGATACAAATTTTTATATACGGCAAATCAGTCCATAAAATTCAATCATCTTCCGTATGATATATAAATTTCTAATGATATTTCTTATAAAAATATCATGATATTGTCTCTCCGACAAGTCTCAAGACACTATTTCCATATAAGAAGATCGATGTGGTAGAGAAGCAGATTGAATAAACATGAATTTTCAAGAAAAAATTAAGCGTAAAACCCTTCGCATGGGCAAATATATAAGCAATCTACGTCACTTGCAAGGCTTGATTGCGAATGCAATCGATTCGATTTTGATCTTTTTCCAGTACGATACTATCACTACAACTATGAACTGACCATATACCAAACGCATCATAATCATAAGACTAATTCGCGCGGAAGAGGTTGTTGCTCCACAATAATTACCAAATCGCTTAAATCTGCCATGCCTGCCCATCCCCCCCAAGCCACAAGCAAGTCCCGCACGTGGCTTAAATATTTTTGGCTTTTACCCAAAGTTACTATAACACGGCTTTGGTGAAACAGCAAAATCTTGCAAAGTTGCACCTGCAAGAATAATATAAAGCGACAAACTCTTATCTTGTACTTTATCTTGGAAAGCAATGTGGCAAAATCTGGTCGCGGGGATACTCAGATATAGTCGGCAGCCAAAGAGTTACCAAAAATCGAAATGACAAGCATCTAATCCCAATAAAAGACCGCGCAGGCCGGAAAAAAGCCGAAAGCGGTTCCTGGCTTTTAACGGAAACCTTTTTATCGCCCTCTAGAGAAACTCAGAGCAAACCAAAGCTCACGATAAAGCGATCTTTGAACGAGCCACGAATCGGGTCACGTCCTGATAAAGGACTCCATTCATCGAAACGAAAACAAAGCAATGGGTTTGACCGTCCAGCTTGGGGAATGGTTTGAACGTGGCCCAGCGAAAAGGGAACTTCGCTCTAGGGTTAAACCAGCCCGGTTGCTTCAGGGACGAAACAGCGAAGATTCTTCAAAGCACTCGATTTCCTTTGGAGAATTCAAAAAGATCCCGGATGGAATGTTTGGGAAAGAATGAGTTCACTGGATCACGAGGACGATTTCGTTGTCTCCTTCATCATGGTGCATTAATGTCGCGGCATCATAAAAGGGAAAGGCGTAGGAGATTGGTCATGGTTCAAGTTTCCACAACCATGATTTCGAACGGCCCAAAGCAACGCTTTGCATGGCCTTAAACCGCCGTTGAAGCCGTAATAGCGGCAATCCTTTCCGTTTCAGGGTGGTGGTTGGTAAGTGGAGTGCTGAATACGTCTCGAATTCTAGCCGAGAAGCAACTCGGATTGAAGCCTGGAAACAACGAAGATCGGAATTAGGCATGTCCAAGAGGGAAGTAGGACCAAGGTGCTCGAGCCACAAGTTGGAAACCTATCTTTAACTTCAGGAAAATGATTATTCTCTTTAAAAAATCTGAAATCATTTTCTAAAATATGATTAGATATTAACCCTTTGACCGACTTTGCATTTGGGCACAAGAGAACCCCAATGTCTGTTCTCAAGCCCTTGATAGAGGCCACAGGCCAATACCAAGTCCACTGGGGTCCATCAAGGCCAATACTATGTTCAAAGAGTCTAGACCCATAACCCTAGCGCTCAAACCCAAGTCCACAGTGGTTGGGCGCAAGACACCGGCGCTCATGGCTAGGCCTAAGACTTTGGTACTGTTGCCCAACTCCTCAATGGCCCAGCTCAAGTCTACAAAGGCTAGACTTAGGTCCACAACTCACACACTCAAGACTAGGTCCATCAAGGTGACCATGACCTTGATACCAGTGCTCAGGCGCATGTCCATTGAGGCTAGGCTCGAGGCCTCAATGCCCATGCCCCCGGCACCCAATGCCAGAACAACGTTCCCGACCCAAGTCCTATCCTCAGTGCCTGAGCTTGAGACCCAGGCACCCATGCCTAGGCCCTCAACGCCTTGGCCTAAGTCCTTAGTCCATTAAGGTCAAGTCTAGGATGCTAGCACCCACCTAAGTCAATCAAGGCTAAGCTCGAGACCCTACGCTTGCACCTTGGTTCATTGAGGTTGGGCCCATGTCCATCAAGGTTCCAAAGACCTTGGTGCCAAGCCCAGTTCTATGACACCTACATTCAGCTCCATGGAGGCTGAGACCCGAACCTTGGACCTATATGCTGATTCCCAGTGCTCAATAGGCCTAGGTGAGGTCCATCAACATCAGACTTGAGACCTTAGTACCTATATTTGGTTCCCCGGTTGCTTAGCGCCCAAGTAATATTTGTCTACATAGGAAAATCAAATTATATTTTCCTTACCAAACAATGTAAAATATTTTTCAGTTCATTTTCAGGTTTTAGCTAAATACCGAAAAATATTCATTTTTCTAGAAAATAACTTTCTAGGAAAACATTTTGTAGTAATGTCACAATTTTCGTGAAACAAATGGAGGCTATATGAAAAAAATTTAAATGGCTTGATAAAAAAAAAAAAAAAAATTGGTCGATTGAGGATGTCGGGGAATAGTTTCGAGTTGTTTTCAATTTCTTGGCCAAGCTCGAGAAAATTGGAACCCGTGTCTCCGTCAGGAAACGTTTCCAAGACACAAAAAGGTAAATTCCTATTTGCACATCCCATTTTCATTTGAAATGAGATAAAGGATTTTGAGAATTCTCATGAACCAAACACGCACTAGTTCTGAATTTCGGAAAATTGAACTTTAATTGGTGACGTGTTGCGTATCAAATAATTAAATAGGATACTTTCTTTATACCCATAAAAAACGGGGGATACTTTATCATTAGATATGTCAAAATTATGAAACTTGCAATCTTACATTTATAAATGACTGGTAAATTGTAACGGGCATTGCACGTGCTGAGACAATATATTTTCTTTAAAATGTCTAAAAATCAAATTTGCTGAAGCGTAATATGAGGATTCTCTATTCGAACGTGAGTTTTCTTAACTAAAAACTAATTTCTGTTCCCGATTCATTTTTATTTTTTTTTTGTCAAAGTTCCCGATTCAATATAAAAGTGAACGATTTTTAGCAAAGAATATGAATAAATTTCGAAAGTGAGGATCTGTGCTCATTCAAATCAGAGAATTGTTAGATAATTGCTCGGAGATATCAAATTTTTATTAATCATGATATGTATTGTCCTCCGTACATTTTTCTATAACGTGATGACACATGGGTGTTTTTGTTATACAAAAAGTGGACACCAAATTTGAAAATTAATTTATATATATTATTTCATATATAAGCTTTAATTGAACATTGTATAAGAAACGGTAAATTTAAGTCATTCTTTCTTAATTTCTCGTTTCGGCAATATAGATTATCAACTACATAGCACATATCTTGTAGTGTTCCATGTTATAAGGTATGCAGAGTAGGTTTCAAATTGTTCCAACGGGTAGAGACTCACCCCTAATCATTAGAGAGAAAGGGCGCTATTTTCATGATTTAGGATGAAAACTCGGGTCAACTCTTTAGCCAAGACACCCATAAGACCCAAGCCCACAACCCAATCTGCCTCTGCTGGAACTCTCTTCAACATGATTGGGTTTTGTTCTAATTGGGCCGTGATGATGATGGATGGACACTAAAAGCACAGAGGCTCCGCCTGATTTTGATCCCTGGAGATGGAACGTCTTCTGACCTTGGCAAACTTTCTGAAAGGAAACGCTCTCTATGGAGAACTCCCTTCGCGATCACAAGAGGGACCCGATCGCCTCTAAAGAGGAAGAAGATCGTCTGAGACGCCGCAACGGGGATGAGCTGCTGCATCGGATTCCTGGAGCTTTTTTCTCTGCCTTTCTAAGCGAAATGCAGAGATCTATGCGAAGGATTTTTCTATGTCCTGTTCGCGGATCAGGAGGATTGAATGACATGCTTAAGATTGGACCTTGGTTTGTGGACGGTAGAATTCTATCAATTTGAAAATGGGTTCCCAAGTTTCAGCCATCAACTCCTTCAGCGTTTGAGAAACGTGGCAAATCCTATGGGAGCACCGTCGAGGATTTGATCTAAAAACAGCAGGCAGCGAGGGAGGAGTGGATGCTCGATTTCGCCTTCCTATTTCAATTGCTAGACCGCTTCGAAAAAATATGGCTGATTAGATGGAAGACGGCTCAAGCTCCTACATGAAGGTCTTGAGATTCTTTGCTTCTTTTGGAATTCAACGCACAAACCTAAAGAAATAGAGAGCAAAGGCGAGAAAGAGACATCAAGAAACGAGGTTTATCCTGATTCATCCTTCAATTATGGTTACATCCAACAAATGATTCCACTATAATTAACATTTTCTACCTCTCTGTTACAAAGCTATATACTTAGTAATTATTCATGGACCCAAGTTCAAATTATCGATAAAATATGAATTCAAACTATAAAATCCCTCTGATTGCTCGAAGGTGCTACCCGCAATCCCAACGGGGCAATCCCGAACCCTTGCCCACTCATTGGGGAGCGGAATACCTGTGCATTCTTGATGATTGGGAATATAAACCATACCCCCAACAGCTTCCACTATGGAATTGTTGGCCATAAAAGGGATAGTTGCTCGGAGTTGAACGAATTGCCTAAGTCACGGACTGTGGCAATAGAAAAGTGCTCAGATGGGGGAGCTACTGTGACCAACTTTAACCTTTGCCGCATGAATGCAGGAGATTGCTCATGGAGCTGCAGCATTGTAGCATTGAGCACATTCTCAAGGAAGCTAATGGGAGTGCGGATGCGTTGGAAAAACCAGGATAGAGCAAGATCGACGGTTTTTCATGTGCTTCCACTCTAGATCTTATTAGGCATATATAATGTATGGAGACTCGATTAGTAAATAAATCAAATTTGGGCTATAATTTAATAGGTTGACGTGGCCGATGATGCGGAGAGGTTATCAGTGTAATGGACAAGTTAATAATTTTAATGATAGACTAATTGGTTGTTGATTTAATGTCTATGCCAGTTCAGCTCTCAAGACTAGTGCACAAATTTAAGTGTCTTTATTGTAGTGTCATTTTCGAGGATCTGTTTGTATCTCAACATCCAGTTTAATGTTTTGTAAATTCCTAGGAATCTATCTCTTTGGAATGCTAGATATATTTATAAGTTATTAAGAGTAAGAGTCATGTAACAAATCTATTTAAAGGCAAGTCTTATGATCATTTCGAGTAAGGTGAAATAATAAATTCTGGATTGACAATTGTCTTTCCTGAATAAAAAATTTACCTTCAAATTATCCTATCAAATTCCAATGGAAAGACTATATCCAATATTTATGTAACTTGACTTAGTTGAATGGAATTCTTTATCTACCAAATCAACAAAAACTTCTGACCTCAACCCTAACCCGACCCGACTTTAATAACACCTCCACCATACTAGCTATGGAGGGGACTTGAACCGAATGGCAGTAGGCGCTTTGAAACATAAACAGGACTATTCAAAACATGCAAATACTAGCATTTGCTAATCCATTTCTGCATAATTGTTTGAACCCAAAGTGTCATTTTTCAATTTTACGATTTATTAGGAATACAAAGACAATCAAATGGAAATGTCACAGAAATCTTTGGTCCTATTGGAGTGTCCTTAAAGTGGAGAAATATTTACATAGTGTTTTTACAAACTCTTAATGACAAACCCTAGAGGAGGAGACAAATAAGAAGAGTCCCTTGGCTGACACTAGCAATAGCATCCTCCTCTATCCCATGTGTGCATCTATGCAATTATTAATCTTTATCCATTGCAGAAGCAATAGATCAAATAATAAATTATACATAACAAAAAAATAAATCGAACACCAGATTTACGTTGTTTAGTCGAGATGACTTATGTCTATGAGAAGAGCAATAAAAAATTACACTATAGATCAAACAATACAATAAAAATTACAACCACACTTGAGTCATTGAAACACTCTATATATTTAAGACTCCAATTACACTTGCTAACTTATATAGTGTTTAGCATTATAATTTCTCATGAAATAATCTCTCAATATCTCAAAAGAATTTATTAATCTTACTCACAAAATTTAATTGACTTCAACACTAAAAGCTCTAATTAACAAAGAAGTTGCCTCTCAAATACTCTTTACAACAAAGACACTTCTTATTTATATAGATGAGAGCGGGATCCAAAATAGGAAACCTATTGTAACTAAGAAACCATTAAAATAGGAAACATACTTGAACTAGGAAAGTCTCCTTTTTATACTCAAATTTGAGTTATACTCCTTCACTCAATCTTTGTCTCCGATCAGGCATGTCATCAACCGACCTTTCATAAAGAAAGAGATTTGGTGCAAAAAAACATAAGATACCCTAGGAATAAAGATGAGAACATGATATGCATAATCAGGTATCTACCTACCCAAACTCTCATAAAATGTAAACAGATTTTGAATTTTGGCTAACAATACAGGTTTAAAATTAGTTGCTCAAAACTTTATGGTATTCAAAATGAAGTTAGGAGTTTGTAGTTTTTGAAACGGTATAAGAGCCCGACACAAATTGATTACTAAGATTTCTTACTTCATTTCCAATCCTTTTGTAATTTTCGAGTATACAAAATTATGAGAACACAATAAAAAATAAATTATTATTTAACGATTTTTATAAAACTAGAGGTGTTTAAAAGACTTGACCCAACCCAAACACAATTCAAATAGTAGGCTAAAAGAAAGGAATTCTTGCAGACCTGCACTGACATGAAACACAATAGGAAAGGAAACCTAAACACTTAAGCAATTCCCCTCCTTCCCTTAGCAACTCCACCACCATCTCCCCCGCCTTCTCCAATAGGTCCACTGACCTGAGTCAGCCCCTCTATAGCTTCTCCAGGATGGCTTCCATAGCATAGTCTTTCGACTTTGATTTGTCGATTTCCTTTGCTCGCCTCCACCTGACCTTCATGTTCGGCGATTTTGACGAATGATCTCGAATAGGGATGATTGGTTTTCAATTTGGTCCGATTCCACCTTCGAACCGGGAACCGGACTAGGAGCACTGGTCCCAAAATTGGGAACCGTGGACTGGACCATGGGTCCTAGGACTGAGAACTGGACTGAACCATCGATTCCAATCTGGTCCAAACCAGTCCAACAAAATCGGCTCTACTTTTTTGCACTAAAAAGTGACTGTGCTCCAGACCCTAATCGGCCTAATCAATCCAATTCAGTTCTCGAGCGATTCAACAAAACTAATCATATATCTTTTTACATGCAAAATATTCAAACTTTACTTGTGTGATTCAAAAACTACTCGTCTCTTAAACTTCAGCTCAAAGAAAAGCGAAATCTTGCAGACAAGATGAAGAGTGTCCCGTGACTAGTCCCCTGGCCGGCAAAGGAACAGCACCCTCCTCTGTCCCGTGCTTATCTGTGACTGGTGCAATTATTGGCGATCGATTTTGACAGATTTGTGGGGAGGAATGCAAGTCCGGGACGCCACCTCAGGGGCCTGTCATCTAACGAAATGGATTTGATGGGAGACCGATCCGACATCTCCCACTGACTGGAAACGGAGGTGGCAAAGATACAGTCGAATTCCCCGCCCATCTAAATCCTGATGAGACGTAAATGGATTTCGAATATCGGCTAACAACAACGGTCTAGGATCAATAATTGCTCGACACCTTATAAAACTTGAAATGGGTTTGGTATTTTATAACTAGGAAACCAATATCCGAACTCTATAAGTATAAATCGCTATAATTCCTTATTTCATTTACGATCCTTATGTTATTGAGGAAATATAAACGTTTATCGTAAGATCAAAACAAAATTCATGATAATTTACCAATAACAGCCACCTTTTCTCGCTTGACTATCTTATTATTAATTTTAGAATTCTATAACAATTAAACATTTTGGAGTTCTAATACGTGAATTTCTCATAAAGTGTTATGTTTGT
Source organism: Eucalyptus grandis x Eucalyptus urophylla (assembly GCA_028830015.1). Classification (NCBI taxonomy): domain Eukaryota; kingdom Viridiplantae; phylum Streptophyta; class Magnoliopsida; order Myrtales; family Myrtaceae; genus Eucalyptus; species Eucalyptus grandis x Eucalyptus urophylla. The sequence continues at coordinate 26,274,119 of CM054199.1, forward strand.
AATTTGAAATGATTTATTCCTTGGTCTACCATGAGGAGCTTGTGTGCTAAAAAGGCACTATGGCAGGTCACGAGTAACTGATAATTTTAGTGAGATGAGTTTGGAAGTTTATGCCAAACACATGATGTATTTGGGACGGGATTGGGAATCACAAAAGGTTAAGGGAATAGATCAGGACGACATCAATCATCCAAAAGGGATGACCTTAAAGTTCGCCAATCGGCCAAGGATTCTTCTCCTATGTAAACACAAAATTGTACAAGATGCGCGAGTGCCTTTTGTCTTTTTATTTTGTTATTTGGAGCAAGTGGGCAGTGACGAGATCGCATGCGTTGCTTGCTTCATGCCTCTTTCATAAAATATCTGGTATTTCCCCATTTGTTTCAAAAAAAAATTAAATATTATTAAAAATTATCAAAGCCATCGCTGACCGTGCCATATAAGACGGTTGGCATCCACTTCAGTAATTTACAATCAAAATTAATCAGATGAATTCAATTGGCAAAACATATAAAAATTTAAAACTCAATTGGTAAAAATGGAAATGTTTAGGATTGAATTAGTAAAACTATAATAAGTTTAGGATCTTTTGGATAATTTTCCTATTTCATTTCATGCCTCCTTCCTTGTTGTGCTTTTCTCATTCGCAATGCATCAATTAAATCATTATGATGGTGATGTTCCTATTTTTTTAGTCTGTTATGCAATCACACTATAAAACTCATGGACCTTACTTATGTCAACGCTAGATCAGAACATTTTTTTTTAGTAATAAGAAACGCAAACTTGATAATGCATACAACTTCACGCAAATTAAGTGCCACCCATATATCTGTCAAATGAAATATATAATAATTATCCAATCAATTCGAAACTTATTTTACGAATGCCAATTCAATTCTTAACATTTTAATTCTGTCAAATTAGCTATAATCCTTTGCACGAAATTCTAATATATTCTTTCCAATCAATTTTCATTGAAAATCATTAATGTTGCGGTCCAATCGTTGTCGGTCATCCTACATGACACAAAGCTATTTCAAGAAAGAATGGGTCAAAAAGGATTACACTAGAATTTTGAGCAAATATTTAAGATCAAATTGACAAAATTGAAAAGATTTCATGACTAGATTAGTATCCATTAATAGATTTTCGAACCAAGTGAATAATTTTCCTATCGAAATATAATAATTGTTTGGTTAACCATTATGATGGATGATAACCAGTATTGTAATCAAACTTGGTAAACGACCCGTAAATGTAATGATCAGATCTTTTTCTTTTTTTCTTTTTTTCTATCAAAAAAAGCTAACGGAATTAACGGCCGACGCAAGTAGACCGATCGAAATGAACTACTTTTCAATAAAATTCACGATTTAATACTGCATTATGTAATTGATTTTAATTTTCCCATTATACAATTTATGGTGCTGGAATCCCCAATAGCTTAAAAAAAAATGAGTGAATGCATAATAGAAACAAAGGAAAAGAGGGGCCAAGCTACACAAATTATCATGAATGGATGACCAAAGCAAAAGACAGAAAAACCACCAATCATCATGAGCCAGGAGAACGGTAGTTGCAAGCCCCCCACCCTATCTACCAAGCTCAAATACATGAATCGGTTGATTATTCTCTAAAAATCCATCCACGCCGTCGAATCTGACGAGGGATCCACCTGATCTAACGGCTCAAATGCGCGCAAAGGAGTCCCTGCATTCCATCCCTCCGTCCATAGCCAAACCATGCACTGACTCTCTCTTTCGACCGGCGCTTGGTAGTTGGAGAAGACGGAAGATACAAGAAGCAACTCCTCAAGAAAATCAAACTTCGGCCGGGAGCAAAACGACAGGAAAAAGCGAAGAAAAATCGTCAAGATCAATCACGAACCGCCACTACTAAAATCTGAGGAAGAGATATAAGGTCAACTTCACGGCCTGATCTCCATAGCCAAAAGCAAAACCTCTTTCTCTATATCTCTCCCTGCAATGCCACCTAAGCAACCCGACGAGCAGCAGCCGCTCCTCCCTGGCTCCACCGATGCGGACGACGAGGCTGCGGCGTACGACCCTGCCCAGAAGATCCATGTTGTCGGCATTGGTGATGAGGCCGGCGGGGCCGACCCCGGCACCACGCCGCCCTTCTCGTGGAGGAAGCTGTGGCTCTTCTCCGGCCCGGGGCTCCTGATGAGCATCGCGTTCCTCGACCCGGGGAACCTGGAGGGGGACCTCCAGGCCGGGGCGGTGGCCGGGTACTCGCTGCTGTGGCTGCTGCTGTGGGCCACGGCGATGGGGCTGCTGGTGCAGCTGCTGGCGGCGCGGCTGGGCGTGGCCACGGGGAAGCACCTGGCGGAGCTGTGCCGGGAGGAGTACCCCGCCTGGGCGCGGCTGGCGCTGTGGTTCATGGCCGAGGTGGCGCTGGTCGGGGCCGACATACAGGAGGTCATCGGGAGCGCCATCGCCATCAACATTCTGAGCAATGGGGTCTTGCCGCTCTGGTCTGGCGTCATCATCACTGCTGCTGACTGGTAATTTCTGGAACTTTTCTCCAGATTTGTGCCTTCTCTTGCTTTCACTTTCTTGAGCAATCTATTCTTCTTCATCCATTCACATCGTATTTTCGCTTGCTCTTGACATGCTGTTACATCTGGACCCAGTTATCTTGGAACTGGATCGGATGAGCATGGGAATTCTCAGAAAGTTTAAAGAATATTATGAACTTATTTTTAATCCAGGGCAAAGTTGACTTTAAGTATTTAAATATTAGGAGAGGAAGTTTGAGGAATTTAGTGGATTGGCCACTCTGGAGCTACATTTTTTTTTTTGCCAGAATTCTGGAGCTACATAGTTGCCTTATGAAAGTTCATAATCTTACTTTCGTTTGGTTGGTCCAGAAAAACACATGAATGGGGATAAATCTTGCTAATTCCTATCCTGATTACGTTGTTTCACGGCAAAAAACATGTCTTAGCACTGTTGCATTTTGCCTGCAGATATATGGAATTGGTGAGTAATGAAGGTTTTTCTCATTGAATATGAACTGTCTGTAAGGAAAATAATCCAATTGATCCTGCTGTCAGCTGTAATTGTTGTTCATTGTTGTTTCATTTATTGGTAGATCCAGCCTTCTAACTGAAGTTTCCTTCATTCTCTTGCTGTATAGCTTTATCTTTCTGTTCCTCGAAAACTACGGCGTAAGGAAACTGGAAGCGGTCTTCGCTTTTCTCATAGCGTTGATGGCGCTCTCGTTCGCATGGATGTTTGGCGAAGCAAAGCCGAGCGCTGTCGAGCTACTTCTCGGTAAAATATTTTACCGACAAACGGTAGCAATCAAATGCTTCGTCAGCAGAGTTTCCCCGAGTTCTGCGCCAGTTTAGGACATGATCAATTGCTCTCTCTTCTTCGCAGGCGTTTTGATTCCGAAACTCAGCTCCAAGACGATCACGCAAGCGGTGGCAGTTCTGGGCGGCATCATAATGCCCCACAACGTGTTCCTGCACTCGGCCCTCGTGCAGTCGCGCGACTTCGACCGCACCAAGAAAGGCCTGGTCCAAGAAGCCCTCAACTACAACAACATAGAGTCCTCTGCCTGCCTCGCCGTCTCCTTCGTCATCAATCTCTTCGTCACGGCCGTGTTCGCAGAGGGTTTCTACGGGACCGCCGTCGCTGACAGCATCGGCCTCGTTAACGCCGGGAAGTACCTCCAAGAGAAGTTTGGCGGGGGCGTCATTCCGATCATGTACATATGGGGGATTGGCCTATTAGCTGCAGGGCAGAGCAGCACCATAACCGGGACTTATGCAGGGCAGTTCATAATGGGGGGATTTCTCAATATAAGGCTGAGGAAATGGGTGAGGGCGCTGATCACGCGCAGCTGCGCGATCGTGCCGGCGATGGTCGTCGCCCTTGCGTTCGACACTTCGGAGGACAGCTTGGATGTTATGAACGAGTGGCTGAACGTGCTTCAGTCCGTGCAGATCCCCTTCGCTCTCATTCCGCTTCTCTGCCTTGTCTCCAAGGAAGAGCTGATGGGGAGTTTCCGGATCGGCCCTGTCCTCCAGGTATATTCGCCGAGATTTCGCTTTGAATCTCCGACGTTTTAGTTCGGACCCAGATGAACCCAATAGCTTCACTTTACGGATTTCACATCGCCCCTCATAAGCAAATTGCATCCTGCTGCTAGGTGATTTCTTGGCTGGTGGCTGCACTGGTGATGGTGATCAACGGCTATCTTCTGGTGGACTTCTTCTCCAGCGACGTCCAACTAGGTGCCATCCTTGTCACCGTGGTGTGTGCTCTTGCGGTCGCATACGTTTCGTTCATAATTTACCTTGTTCTGAGGGGAATCAACCTTCCCGCTCTGCGCGATTTTTTACGGCCGAAAAGAGCCGTCGCTAACATGGAGGACCTATAATTGCATATCTTCGGGTGGCCATTTATGTACATAGCATATCTCTGATTTTCACGATCGTTTCGGCGGCTATGCTTTCTAGATCAGCTATCCAAATCGACGCGACGGAGCGTTCTTATTTTCAGTAGAAATAGGCATTTGATGAACAGCATTCGTGCTTTAGATGTATCAAGTGCCTCGATGTAGTCATTGATCTGGGCTAACTGCAACGGTCCAATCCTAGTATTACCCCGGCTTTCTCCCTAAATAAAAGCTCTTTTCCATGATTACTAAAACCTTGTCGTCCGCAAGTTTTAGTACTTTCAGTATTTAACAAGAAACATAACATTTTTTTTTTTGCCAGCCTAGATTGGCTTTTCCCTTTCATTTTTCACTTAATCTAATCATTGCGGCTCGCACACTTCGGCTCCGAAATTCGTCGAACTTTCACGGCACTCGAGTGTTGACATTGGAGTCGCATACAATATCCCGTAATTTTCAGAAATCTTAAAATGTATTTAAAATTTTTGGCTGGACATTTTTGCTTTTGTTTGAATACAAACAAGCATCGTAGCAATAACCATGAAGAAAAATAATCTTTCCCTCCAAAAATTAGAATATTATCTAATTTCAAAATTATGAAACAATCATGTGTGGATCTACATATAAAGTTTCAAATATTTAAGGTGAGAAAATAAAAAGTAAGTTAAGGCCTCAATAGACAACAGTAGCCGTCAATACTTAACTTGTTTAATTCTTTGATTCAGTTTTTCGGTCCCACTTATTTTGATGCACGATTGGAACTTATCACCTCATTTACTATTGAGTTTCGGTAGGATTTGGTTACCCATCTAGCATCTGACGATGCTTAATACAAGGTTGTGGGCATATTTTCTGCAAATGAACCATTCCATCCGTAACATCAAAATGATGAAAGATGTGTCTGTTGTCATATGATCTGATGGGACCCCATTGACTTCAAACTCATTTCAATTATGTCACGTAATCCCCAAGCCATCCCCCTCGGATTCCATCCCAATGAAGTCTTTTCTCGCTCTCTCGGCAATCTCAATAACCGTATTGACATATGCTTACTGATAATGACGGGCAAACGGGAGAAACTTTCCTTGAAAGAGAGCCGAAAATGGGGCAAAGGACGGGAAAGGAGATGGGGTTTTGGTTTGGTATGGTTAGGTGGGGGCGGGCCGAGCCAATCGCCCGATGGGTATGTATTTTTCGTTTCTCATATAAGTTTATGTTGTGTTTGGTTAATATTATGAAAAATCCGAAACTAATATATCTATGATAAATTGTTGTCCGTTAATTTTCATTAGATTTTATCGTTAAATTACTAGATTAAACAACACGTGGTAATTGATGAGTATACCAATTTAAGGTTTTGCCCTCAGTTTGTAGTTTTTCGTGATATCAATCAAATTTAACGGAAATTAAAATATAGTAAATTTGTCATAAGTATACCAATTTGAAGTTTTTAATGGTAAAAAAAATTAACTTGAGATAAATTTATTATGGATATACCAGTTTTAGGTCATTAATAGTAAAAAAGTTAGTTTATAGTAAATTTGTCATAGATATATATATTTAAGATTTTTCGTGGTATTAACCATTTTTTTTCTTGTACGTGTTTATGTTTTATAATTTTTATTGAAAACCTAATACAACTTACTATCGTTATTGTTACAATCCCATTAAAATTGTCTATGTCAATTCTGAAAGAGAAAAGGTCATGAAAAACCTCAAATTACACTCATTGTAACATACTTACCCTAAACTCTTTTTGTGACATCAAAAAGCCCATAATATGTCCACTCTTACACATTTAATCTAAACTTTTTTGTGCAACAAACAATTCCAAATTTATACCTATGTGACACATTTACCCTTTATCAATATTTTATAAGCTGATTTTTTAGCTAAAATTCTATCGTTTTTCATTTCACTTAAACATATCATATGCTTTATGGCATTGATGTATGTAGATTTTTAATGGTGTTCATTAATGAAATCTTGATGAATGGTATATATGTCACACGTGCATAAATTTGGGATTTTCACAATAGGATATATAATTACTTATCTTCGAGTGGCCATGTACATAGCATATCACTGATTTTCATGGTAGTTTTGATGGCTATACTTTTTGGATCAGCTATCCGAACCGACACAACAGAGCATGTTTACTGTTGGGAGAAACAAGCTCTTGATGAATAGCGTACATGCTTCCGATGTATGAAGTGCCTCAAAGCATCCAAGTAATAGCTCAACTTTCTCCCTAAATAAAATCTATTTCGGTGATTGCTAAAATCTTGTCATCAATGCCTGCGAATTTTTGTACTTCTAGTATCTAACAAGAAACATAACGTATTTTTTCCACCGGTTTAGATTGATTTTTTTCCTTTTATTTTTCACTAAATCTAAATACTGCAGCTCGCACGCTTCGGCTTTTTCTAAAATTCGAAATTGACATACAACATACCATGATTTTCTGAAATCTTAAATAAAATTTGGCAGGATATTTTTGCTTTTGTTTGAATCAAACAAACATCGTAGCAATGATCGTAAAGATATAGAATTTTTTATCAGCCAAAAATTAGAATATTATCTAATTTCAAAATTATGAAAGAATATGTAATTAGTTTTGTATACCGTGGATGTTTCAAGTATGTGAGATGAAAAATAAAAGAAGTAAATTAGGGTGTCAACAATTATCAGAAGTGCGCCACTTTTTTTCTTTGATCCAGCTCATGGTCCCACTTATTTTGATGCACAATTGAAACATGTCACATCATGTACTGAGTTTTGGTAGGATTTCCTAATACATCTAGCATTTGACGATGCTTAAGATAAGGGTTTGCAACTTGGAAGGTGGTGTGTTCACTTACGGAATTCTTAAGGGGAGAGATATTTGCGGCATAGAGGCCCACTTTCCACAAATTAACTATTTTATCCATAAGTCCAAAATGATGAAAGATGTGTCCATTGTGTTGCCATGATGTTGATGGGACCCCATTGATTTCCAACTGGCTTCGATACGTCATATACCTGTCAGCTAGAACGCCATTTACTTCCCACCCCATCTCCTCCGATTATTTGTCGCATGATGGGTCATTCCATCACACTGAAGTCTTGTCACCCTCTTAGAACCCTTGATAACCCTATCGATAGATGCTTGCTTTTCGAAAAATGTTACTATAAAATTTTGATGATTTCAAGATTGTCTATGGTACTAGCCATCAAATAGGTGGATCAAGTCAACAATCCAACCTATTTTGATCCATTTAACCCACATTAACCCACTTCCATATAATATAATTCTTATGATTTATTTAATTTATATTTTCTGATTTATCTTCCTTTCACTAACTCTATAGTCAGGCGAGCCTACATCGAGCTCACTATAATCAAGCTTGCTCATCTCACAACTCATTGAGTCTATGCCGGTCTGTTTCCCTGCCACCATACTGACACTCGAAATTGTCGACGCAATCTTGAGCTCGAAGAAACACAAGTCACTTTGCTTTGCTATCAATAGATCCTATTGCTTGGTGATGCTTTCGAGCAATGTGAGAGGTTGCGAAATAGCCAATGACGAGAGAGAGAGAGAGAGAGATTGGATCTTGTGCCAAGAAGCAAAGAAATGTGGGAAATAAAAAAAGGCAAGAACACTATAGATAGGCTCTCTCTTTCTCTTCCATAAAACTCTTTCCATCTACGAGGAGTCCCTATTGCTTCACGAGACACAAGATGATGATGATGATGATGAGGATTGTTATGATTTCGTGTTACGGATGATGGATTTAGGGCTCTCAAGCTCGATCAACTAAGCTCAAGCTCAACAATGGCGAGACGAGCCACAGCCAGGCAAGAGGAGACTAGGAGACTAGAGGCAATATCATCGACTGAGAGACAAAGTAGTAGTGATGGAAATTTGTAGCTACAGTGTTTAGGAAAGTAGAAATCTCTCTCTCTTTCTTTTCTTTTTTTCTTTTTTTTTTCTTTTTTTAACATTCTGTAAGCTTATGGGTCTAAATTGAGTTATTAATAGGCCAAACCCATTTATATCCCATTTTCCAATTGGGCTCTGTTGTAATAAACCCATTTTAACCCCATCTTAGGGCTTCAACTAACCCATTTTCTATTTAGTCCATTAAATGTGATTTAAAATATGAGTCATTGACCCATTTTGCCATAGCTTTGTAGATGTCAATGAACCATTTGTATTAGCAAAGACAAGAAACTAGGCTATGATAACTAAGATGAACAAGCACCAACATAAGTGGGATCTCACGGTGATTTGAAGGTACCTATGTCAAGGTAGGGTTTTTGGAGGTTTTTGATTACTTATGAAAGTGAAAAGATCATTGATCATGTCATCATGCATCATTTTATTGGTATCGTCACTCAAGAATGTCAATCAATTTCCTCACGATCTGTACCTACCGATGATGAGCTTCAAATGTATTGTTGAGGAGTTAACACTGATGATGGTGAGATACACATTTGAAGATGATCATTGATGGTGCAAAAAATAGCCATTACAAGCATTGAATTCTAAAACTGAAAAACTGGGAAAGATATCTTAAAAGCTTGTAGGTTTTTACTCTCAAGCGATAGGATATGTTCAGCAAAGTCCATTTTAGGAAACTTGCAAAAATCAAGAGAAGCGACCGTACAAGCAATCCTAATTCTAGCATAGGTCTCCAATAACTCTCAAATAGCTAGCTGGGTATCCTTGAAGGTCTTCAGCGATTAAATGGAAGACTTCTATAAAAATGGATCAGCGCAACTTATAAGAGGTTGGATAGAGAACTTGTTGTAGTTGTGCTTCACACTAGAAATAATCTCTATCGGTCTCTCTGTGAACGGTAGGTTTTATGGTAGCAAATAATCAAGTGTACTAGTGTAAGGGCATTGATTATGTCTTGATAATATGATCTATCTTATGAAAGTAACGACATTTGCCACTTGCAACTTACATTGCTAATTACTAGTGGAATCCAATTGCTCATTGGACTGTTAGCTAGAGTTTGGACCTAGGTTTAGATATAAAGACACCACTATGAACACGCTAAGCAATTTTATCTTCAGTGCTTATTATCTACATCCTTGGTGCACTATCTTCACACACCCTAGTTCATATCTTTCACAATTTGCATTGTCAATTGTTGTTATTCCTTGAAAATTTTTCACTATCATCATACAACTTTTTCGATCCATTTTAAGTTGTGTTGTTAGCCCCAACACTTCTAATAATGACGAGCAAGGGGCACACTGTGACCCACCCTAGACATGAGTTTTTTTGCATGCAACCGAACCGAACTATTAACACTCTTACAAAAATCCAACCAAAATATTTAGACTAATGTACCCAACTAAAGCTTAAATCTACAATCCGATCTTACACGCATGCACGCACATGCACATAAACATTGTAGACAAGTATAAGTGAGTTTTAGCCAGTCCTCGTGTCTAATTAGTAAATTGTCATTTATTTTTAGATAAAATAACCTGTTATACGTTATATAGATTAGGACTTTTGTTGTTTTAAAATACTATGGTGGTGTTTGTAAAATGAATGACCTAATGTAGTAAATCTAGATTAACTTGATTATATATATTGAGACTGATCGGTAAGCTTTTAGACTTCCCACAAAGGTACTTTTGTTAGAGAACTAATCATTTTCCTCCAAGTCAGGACATGAATCTAGAAAGAAATATGTATGTTCCCTTAGAAATAGGTACCATATTCACGGGAAGACGAGATTTTCTTTTCAACGAGTGAAAATGTGTAAGGTTTACCTTCTTTTTTTTTTTTGTTAAAGGAAAAAATAAATAAAGAAATATGATAAGTTATCACTTATAAATTAAGTGGAAGGATTGAATCAAAGATAATAATATAATCAAACAATTTTGACAAGTCTAGTCACAAGGGTGAGCATCGGATCCAATTCAATCCAAAAACCTAGGACTAAACCTATCGATTCCCGAGTTAAACCAATTTGGAACGGTTTTTATGAAAAACACCTTTGCACACATAAGTTGTGAGGGCCGACCTCTAACCCCACTTGCTAACTATATTATTCGCTTTGGGCTGCAAGAGTCAACTATCCTATGCCCTCACGGTTTTTGTTTTTCTAGGCTTCACCTAGAAAATGGCTCGTTGGTAATTAAGACTAATGCTACTCCTTATATACGACATTACTTCATTGTCTTTAGTTAATGTGGGATTTGATTCATTGCTACACCCTTCACTATCCTCAAGGCGAAGTGGCATTCCCCTCCCTCACATGACCAAGCTGTTACATAAGTAATCAAATCATGATCTTCAACTTGAAGAAACAACAATATAACCACTTGGCCAACATTTATTTTTATAGCGAAATAGTGCAGTGCTTCTATCTCATTGAGGAAATTTGATTTGTTCAAACAAAACAAAAATTGGATTAATTCTCAAGTAGAACTGGGAACTAGGCTAGAACCAATGGGGAGTTATAGGGACCCATCCTGAAACTTGATCACCCCTAGTCACAAATAACATTCAACCAGCTAGTAATGTGACTTTCATTTCCATTTATAACATCTACAATTTCCGGTGCTTTATTCCTAGATTTATAAGGATCCACTTGCCACGTAAAACATATATATATCCATTGACACATAATTAATGCATTGAAATAACATAACGTTGGTATGGTGAATCTTTTATAAGTATAAGAATGTTCCATGTCAATATAACCACACAATATGACCCGAAAAATTATAATGAATTAAGCTTTTGACTAAACCGGTGCAAATCATCGGCGAATTAACTAGCCTAGATATAAGCTTGGAAACTCACTAAAGGTTCAACGGTCTGACTGCTTTCATGTCATGTATACTCAATGTTTTCAAAAATTAGATTGTTTTAGACTCTATTTTTTTCGTGAAAAATATTTTTTGAGAAAACATTTTCCTTATCTCCAGACGTTTAGATCATTTAGGGAAAATTATTAATGAAAAACTTACACTTAAATTCAGGAAAATGATTTCCTCTTTAGAAAATGGGAAACCATTATCCAAAATATAAGTAGATTCGACGTTTGGACCCAAAACTCTATGTTTGGGTCATAGGAACCCTAGTATCATTCTCAGAGTCTCAACATCCACAACTGGGTCCTTGGCACTCGAGCCTGAGTCCATTAAGGCTAGACCTACGACCTAGTGTACATGGTTGAGTCCCCACCTACAGGTCCAAATCCCCTTCGCACAGACTTGAGTCCATCAAGACCAAGCTTGAGAATTTGATGCTCGCGGCTAGATCCTTGATGCCCAGGCCTAGGTTCAAAGGGGCCAATCTTAGCCAAGATCCCTATGCATGTGCTCATATTCCACTCACCTGAGCCCAAGTCCATCAAGGTTGAGGATCGAGGCTCCATTGCTAGTGTTTGAGACCATCAAGGCTGAGGCCCAAAACACTAAGAAGTCATGCACAAGCATTAGGTTATCAGTTTCAACTTCTATGGACATGGCGTTGGTGGTCATGCTCTTGCTCTCAACCTAAGCAACCTTGCCCAAGTCAAGGTCCATCAAAATAGATTTGAAGCAAAAATCATAAGTTAAAATTTTTAGCTTTTCTATATCTGAAACAGAAATGAGAAGTCAAAATTTTTCTCATCATTCACTCTCGTCACCACTCATTGCCCACTTGCATCCCGTGGGATGCCGGACACCCGCCGTCAGCCACCGGCCTCGACCACCAGCTGCTAACCGCCAGCCACCAGCCCTGACCACCAACCACCAAACGCCGGCCATCGAACTCCGGCCGCCCATCACCAATTACTAGTCGTCGAATGTTGGATGCCCATGGGTCGTTGGCTGCTCATCGCCAATCATTGGATGCCGGAGGCTCACCACCAACCACCAGATGTCCGCCGCCAACCGTCCATCACTCGCCACCGATTGTCGGATGTCTGCTGCTTGCCACTGGACTCCGGCCACTTGCCACCCGCCGCCAGCCTCAGGTCGTCAAACTTCTGATATCGAACGTTGGATGTCGAACTTTAAACATTGGACGCCGGTTATCCGTTGCCGAACTCCAGACTTCAGTTGTAGGTCACTGATCAACGGACTCTGGCACCAAATGCCAAACATAGGACTCCGGACTTCGGCCACCAGCCGCCAGTCACTAGGCACCGAATGCCGGTCGCCGGATTTAGGACTTTGGCCACTGGATGCCAAACGCTGGTCACCAAACGCTAGTCGTTGCCACTCCTAAAAATAAAAATTTTATTCTGTTATTAAACGAATTTTTATTTCAAAAATAAAAATTTTAAATCGTTATCAAACGCCATTCTTTGTTCAGAATTATGTCCATGGAATAGAAATTAAGAAATTAATTTATGGCTAGAAATTGAGAAATTAATTTATTGCCAAAAATTGAAAAATTAATTTTTTGCCAGAAATTAATTTCTATTTCAAAAAATTTATAATGCACACCCTTAATCAACAGCACCTATGAGGTCGTCCCCTAGAAAATCTAACTAGGCAAATCCCCCGCCTTTTTAAGGCAGGTTGATGATGATGACAACTTAAGGTAAGTGACATCCGAATCAAAGAAACAATCTGACCAGCCAACAACCAGTCCCAAAAAAAAAAAAAAAAAAAGAACTTAAAAAACAGAAGAAAACTTCTGACCAAACCAGGTGGGACCTCACAAATCCGTTGACATCTCTCCCCGACGCGAGCGCTCGCGAGCTAGAGAGAGAGAGAGAGAGAGAGAGATTTTCTCTTTCCTACTTCTCTACTCTTCCCCCTCGCCGAGATCTGCAATTCCCCCAATTGCCAGATCTCTCCTCCATTTTCCATCCAATGGCGCCGCCGCCGATCCGCCCGCCCCCCGCCGCCGCCTCCGCCGCCGCCGTCCCCGCCTTTCTGTGGCTGCTCCTCTCCGTCGCCGTCGCCCGGTTCGGCGTCTCGGCCGCGCCCGACGTCGCCGCCCACCCCACTGCCATGGTCCTCCCCCTGGTCCTCTCCCCTCCCGACGCTTCCCGGGCCCTCCCCTCCTCGCGCCGACACCTCCAGCGATCGGAGCGCCCCAATGCTCGCATGTCGCTGCACGACGATCTCCTCCTCAACGGGTACGTTGCCGGATTCCGTTTCGGTTCTCCGGTGGGGTTTTGGGTGCTGATCTCATTTTCTTGGTGGAGCTCTGGTGTTTGATGTCCTCCGTTGTGGGCGAATGTCTTGTGCTTGGATAGGTACTATACTACGAGGCTTTGGATTGGGACGCCGCCTCAGAAATTCGCGCTGATCGTCGACACTGGAAGTACTGTCACTTACGTGCCGTGCTCCACCTGCGACCAATGTGGCCGTCATCAGGTAGTCTTTGGTTCTTCATCGGTTCTTGTTTGCTGAGTTCTGTTTTTTGGGGTTGTTTTTTCTAAATGCGGGAATTGAAGTTGGAAAAGAATAGATCAAATTTCGTGGGTAGCAATTTTCTTAGACCAGCAAATATGGAGCTTCTGATATATTTCAATAAGCTGGTGTGACATGAGACTTTTTATAGTGAGGTTGCAAGTGATGGAAGCAACAATAGGAATGTAAAAAATTTGTGATGCCAGAAGAATTGTGCTCTTATACCAATTGATGCAGGATATCCTAGCTTTGCTACCCTTTGGGTGCATTACATAATTTCCAAGAAGTAAAAGAAGCAAGGATCATACTAGACAGGAGACAGATTGAAAAGACATTAGATGGGTAGAAAAATCCATCGGTTGCCGTATTCTTTTTAATTACTATTTGTAAAGACACCTAGTATCCATTGATAGCATGGTCAATTTGTTGGTGATAATCCTTATTGAGAATTCTAATGTGTCAAGAAGTGGGGAAAAAGATATTTACATATCAAGAATGACACATGATTATCCTTGGTCAAGTCAATCAATGTATTTGAATGAGAAAAAATGTAATGTTCTGCAAATTCACTTTCTCTTCTGCCTGTTTTTGACCTTATGATGAAAAGGTGGTAGGGCTGAAACTTGCTGCTGTGAAACCATTTGCAGTCTTGACTATTTAGAGCATGCTCTTTAGAGATCATCTTCTTTTGACCTACTGGTTAGGAGCTTGAATGCATGCCATCTTCTTTTGACCGACTGGTTAGGAGCTTGAATGCATACCTTTTTTAAAAACTGAATTTATGCACTAGCTGTTTACCTTTTCAAACAGACTATTTCTGCTGACAACTTTGCACGTAAACCTTTAGAGATCTCTATAGCTGAAAAATGCTCACATGATGGATAATTGACTTGTCACACGCCTTTAGCTATGAATTTGTGCACTGATGTTGACATTTTCTCTAGGATCCAAAGTTCCAACCTGAATTGTCAAGCACATACCTACCTGTCAAATGCAATATTGATTGCACGTGTGATGACAACAGAGCGCAATGTACTTACGAGAGGCAGTATGCTGAAATGAGTACTAGCAGTGGTGTGCTTGGCAACGACATACTATCCTTTGGCAATCTTAGTGAACTTGCACCACAACATGCTGTCTTTGGTTGTGAAAATGTTGAAACAGGCGACCTTTATAGCCAGCATGCTGATGGCATAATGGGGCTTGGCCGTGGTGATCTCAGTATTGTTGATCAACTTGTTGAGAAAGGCGTAATTAGTGATTCATTCTCCTTATGTTATGGTGGAATGGAAATTGGTGGCGGTGCGATGGTTCTTGGTGGAATATTTCCACCACCAGACATGGTATATGCATATTCAGATGCCGGACGTAGGTACGTTTGCAAGCTCAATATCTCATGGTTGTAGTACGTAATTCAATTTCCAGACAGCTATTTTTGATACATCTCACACATTTACTCCAGTTTCGGGATGTTAACAGTCCCTATTACAATATTGATCTGAAGGAGATACATGTCGCGGGGAAGCAATTGGCTTTGAAACCCAGTATTTTTGATGGAAAACATGGAACTGTCCTGGACAGCGGTACAACATATGCATACTTGCCAGAAGCAGCTTTTTTAGCTTTTAAAGAAGCTGTGAGATTCGCTTCCCTCTCTTTTTTATCTCCAGAAAGTTGTGGAAATTTTCCCTCTTCCTATAGGTGACCTGTCTGCTTGGCTAGTCAGGAAATAGGAAAACAAAACATTTACTTATTATGACTACACTAGGATCATCCCATGCAATGCACGGATTGATCGAACACATAAAAGAGTATAACGATCTTATTGTCTCTGTAGAATTAAAAAGAGGAATCGTAAAAGTATATTATAAGTTGAAAAAAGATGGCAAATCACCAAAATTATCACTTTCATCTATACTATCCTATTCTATTTATCTGTCTGTCTATCTGTCATCATCATTTTTTTATTACTATCAGAAAATTTGAAATTTGGTGTCTACTTTGTAATTTTTTTTTTTTGTCCGTATGATAACTACTGCCTCACTTTCATGATATTTGGATAATAACTATCGTCAAAGTTTCAAATTGAAAAAAAAAAAAAAAAAAAAAAAAAAACGGAAAAGAAAAGGAAAGAGCACAGTCCACAATGCTAAAAACACCGCATCATACAAAAATCAATGCTTTACTTTTCATTGTAATACGATTTTTTTAACGATATAACTTCAGATAGTAATTTTAATTTGATAAAAAGTAACACACAAATCAGTTAAGAAAAGAATTGAACTTGAACCATAAGCATTAAGAAGTATTCGAGAAGACAGATAACCTCTTAGTTAATAAAATTCATTTTGTGTAAAATACATCCACTTAGTTTTAATTTTTATTTTCTAATGGTGGTATTTGGTTAGGTAAAAAGTAGAAATAGTAATAGAATGAAGTATGAGTAAAATAAAAATTAAAGATCATAAGAAAATCATGTGAGGGGCCACATCAACCTTTTATTATTCCTACACCGTTCATTTCAATATGTATGGATTCAGTTCATGTGACTGTTCTCTTTGTAGTTATTTATTGTGACCAAGAGCTTAAACATGCAGACAATAAGTCGATGTGTCATTCAACTTTTACAAGCAAGATATTTAGAATTTTTATCGCAATGTCATTGCTTGTAAGATCAAAGTGTGATGGATGCTGTGGTTTCAGACTTCAGTGTCATGTTGGAAAGATGTAACTATTTTGTTTACAAGTAGCTACCTGTATTATATTTTGGTTTATTTTATTGAGGATTTACCACTACCATGGTTATAATGGTATACTGATTGAGTTATGATTCTAATGAATCCGGTCAAATATTGGTGTATTGAATAGCAGCTGAACCAAAAAAGAATAAGGAAAAATTAAACGGAAAAAAAAAAAAGGGAGAATGTGATCAAGTATAATTCAGCTTCATCTTACACGAGTATCAAGACTTTTCCTCTTTGACATAATTATATTTACCTAATGTATCGGGTTATAATTTGGCTACTTGTGGATGGTACATGTAGTGTTACATGATGTTGTTGCAGCTTATAAGACCATAGTCATAGTGTGGTAAATTACTCACGTAATAGTTACAACCATTTATCAGGGAGATTGGTAACTCTGGGAAGGCTATTCGAGCATCTCTGACATTCTCGTTCACATCCCATTCATTCTTGGATGGTGATGTTAACTGACTATACTTGCTTTTATTTTCTAAGAAGATCGAAAGATTTAGCATACCGTCTACATTTTTAGCACCACCTATATTATTCCTTCCTTTAGTTGCTGTTATTTTTCTTTTTTCTTTTAGATTGATGAAATGTGTTTTCCCGTTTTAAAGCCTTTCTCTTCGTTTTGACCTTTTGCATGCAACCTTTTTTCATATTTTTGTTTTGAAAAATTGTGTGCAGATTATGAAGGAAATCCGGTCTCTTAAGCAGATCCATGGTCCTGATCCTAATTACAATGACATTTGCTTTTCTGGTGCAGGAAGGTATTTTCTGTGTCTTAGTTGACAAACTTGCTTCATTCTGAAAAACTTCTGCTTCTTCTATCAGAGACTTAAGGGCTGCTGTTGTTTTTTTTCCATATAGCGATATCTCTCAACTCACGAAGACTTTTCCAGTGGTGGACATGGTTTTTGGGAATGGGCAAAAGCTGTCACTATCGCCTGAAAATTACTTATTCAGGGTGAGTAGCTGTATTTCTTCTCCTGGAATGTGTGATATGGAAAGAAATCAAATTTATGATTGGAAGCAGAAGAGTGCATGTAGTACAAGCTCTTTTGGCACGCTAAGTTGCTGTTTTCATCTCCACTTGTTATTAAACAATGAGTGATGGTTCTTCCTGTTTTTTTTAAAGCATTCAAAGGTGCGCGGCGCATACTGCCTGGGCATTTTTCAGAATGGAAAGGACCCAACCACTCTTTTAGGAGGTGGGTGAAATGCTGAGCTTATTTGTTTATACATGTTACTATATCACTAGCCCAAGTGTGATTTGGAACCTTGATATTTCAGTAAAAATTGTCATTGTATATAGCATTGTGAAATGTCGTCATCACTTGCTGAACTCACGTTGTAGATTTGGGAGTAAAAAGCATCCTTGATATTGTGTTTTGTGCTTGTTTCTTTGAAAACTTAAATCGAAACTTCCTTTCCCACTGAGAGGCGACTCTAGAAGCAGGATTGCTTTGGTATAACATTCTTTCGTCTGGAGCTTTTGCATTCTCCACTCACTCCATAATCTGAGCCTAACCTCCGAAACCTAAAAACATGAGATATATCTATACATCAGGATATATCTTTGTCTGCTTTCTATTTAGCAATTTTTTTTCAGTTCAGGATGCAGACATGCTTAACAAGGATATTTGTGCGTTGAGTTCCACATCCAGAGATTTTGGGTTAAGTATGATGTTATGTGGACTGGGTTGTTTGAAATATTTGTTGACTAAACGTATGACCCATTCACCAGTTCATGTGGACTAAAAATCTCTCATCATGTGTAATTTTAAAATTTTATTTGCAAATGAGCCATAACTTTTGTCCCCAATGTTCTGTTGTTTGTTAGGTATCATTGTGCGTAATACTCTTGTGATGTATGATCGTGAGCATTCAAAGATTGGTTTTTGGAAAACAAATTGTTCTGAGCTGTGGGAAAGACTTCAACAGTCTAACGCTCCTCCACCAGTGCCTTCAGCTCCAGATGAAAAGGGCCCATCTGAGCATATGCCACCCAACCTAGCTCCCAGGGCACCAGCAGATTTGAATATTCCAGGTATTGTGTGCGGCATGCTTGATGGTATTCTAGCTTGCATTTCTAGTTTGAGCTTCTCTTTGGATACTGATTTTGGCAGTTGAAAAAGTAATTATATGTATGATAGTAAAACCCGCGCTATGTCCCATTTGCTTGTTGCCAAAACCTTTTCCTTATTCTGATTAAGAGTAGGTAGCTATTGTTGCATTAGTCGGTTGGGATTGTCATAGTATCAAAAATTTAATCTCTTGGACTTTATGTATTTTTCACCACCACCTTTGTTTGCTTCTTTCTTGTCCTCTGCAACGTACACCTTTGTTTGCTTCTTTCTTCTCCATACACATATTGGATTAAATTTGTGACTTTTTTGAGGTTTGATGTTTCAACGGGTTCAATTGGTCTGTTTTACATGATGTTGCCAACTTAAAGGTCTTACGAGATGGGAAATAGTTAAGAGACCTAGAAAGTGTGCCAATGGCTTTGTTTGGTAACTATCCTGTTTTTCTATTTTTCTGTTCTTTTGTTTTCTGGAACAGAAAAGGAACAAAAATCTGTTTAATAACGTTAGCTAATTTTTTATTCCCCAAAATAGAAAAGTGGCTAGGGAATAAATTTGGAACAAAAACAAGAAGTAAAAAAAAAAAAAAAAACTACTTTTTTATTCCTTGGAACATAAGTGGAAAAAAATATTTCCTAATGGGAATTGTTTCTGAGAACAAAAATGTTATCAAACTCACCCTAAGTCTAAGTATCAATTTCATTAACTTAATGATGACATATACCAAAGATGTGAACTCGTTTATGTGGACTATGCTGATAAAATGAAATTAATCAGAATTATTGCTTTGTTACTTTTTGTCGTCTCTTATTTTCATTTAGTTTTTTTAGGCTTGTATTTCCATTTTGCTTGAACATAACAAGGAGTAAGAAAACTGGTGCAGTGTTTTTATCCAGTTGAACTTGTCTCTCCTTTTGGCCTGCTTTCTTTATTTTGACCAGGTCCAATATGTGTATGTTGATCTGAACTGGGCAGAGGTTCTCAGTTAAACCAAATCCATCCCATCAAGTTTTCAGAACATCGTTTCTCCAAATGTCAAGTCTAGATATATCGATATTTGTTGCCTATGCACCTCTGCAGATGATACTTTCAAATAATGTGTGAGTTCTGCTTTAGGATATATGTAGGCAATATGTTTTCTGATGATCTCTCTCGATCTGACATATTGCAGAAATTCAAATTGGACAGATTACATTTGACATGTCCTTGAGCGTCAACTACTCAGATCTCGAGCCTCACGTCACAGAGCTCACTGAATTCATAGCTCATGAGTTAGATGTATATGTTTCGCAGGTTAGACAAATACAGTATACAAATGAGGGGATAATCAGCTGAAATCCATAGAACCTTTAATTCGTATGTGAAAGTGCAAAGTACTGTGCAGAGACCAACAAATTCTATGTTTCGGTTGGCTCAGTAATCGGATGCTCATGTTGACTTTATTTTGCCTGGATGGTTTCAGGTCCATTTAGTGAGTCTTACGGCCAGAGGAAATGATTCCATTGTTAGGTGGTCCATCCTTCCTGGTGGAAAGGGGGCATATATATCCAATACAACTGCCATGGTGATTGCAAAAATTTCAAAAGTTAACTAGTTTTTTGTCCAATGATTGAGTTCTGACTAAGTGATTTGATAATGCCTGTAGGAAATTATTGCCAGGCTTTCTGAACATCGAGTGCAGCTTCCTCACAACTTCGGAAGTTATCAGTTCATTGAATGGCATGTTGAACCTCCTGTGGCAAGGTATGCTACTTTAACTTCAACAGAATAATAAAATACTTTTGGATATGGCCCTGGTTTTTATATTAAGTATCAAAGTATATGCAAACAAAACAGAGGATAAGGGAGACTCATAAAAAATATTGAAGTTGAAAACTCACTAAAACATATTGATATAGATTCAATAGAATTTATGATGTTTTTGCAAATCAAAAAGCATAAGTTGGTAGTTTTACTCTTGTGGCTTTTGTGCCCTACCTATTGCTGACAAATAGGACCAAGGAGCATTCATAAAATATCAGCGAGCTAGGGAGAAATTTAGTGCATGCACACCTGTTGGCGTTTTGCTACTATGTTCACAATTTGTATGAGTTTAAGACTTTTCCTTTTTTTGTACTTAGGACAGTCCTCCACTGTTACATGAGTAACTTAGAAAATGCAAAATTTTCCCATGTCTTTTTCACACAATCTGTCTACCTCTAATATTAGCCTATAGTAGTCTGGATGAGAGAAATATGACCACAGGCCTAGTAGCTTTAGTTTTGAGGTCCACCATTTTGGTCATCTTGATATGCATATAAAACCTGAACTTGATCCTGCACTATTCTGCTCTAACATTATGGAAGACGGCGGCATGTCTTTGAAAATTTTGTTCTAAAGCATGATTACAAGCGAAGCAAATAATTACATAAAAGCTTCAGAATATAGTTGTGAATGTACATGTGGTGAGAAGTTCTCTTATAGTAGTCTAAGCAAAATGTATTCTATATCTTCTGTCACTTGACTCCCGCCCTATTTAACAGAATTCTCGCATATAACGATCTGATAGGGTTTTGTTGTTGTAAAACAATGCAGGACGTGGTGGCAAGAGCATCATGTGGTTGTAATTTCGGCAGCTATCATTGCTTTAGTAATTGCATCTTTAGCTTCTGGAGGATGGTTTGTTTGGAAACGTCGACAGCAGTCTATTACTGCTTACAAGCCTGTTGACTCAATTGTTCCTGAGCAAGAACTCCAGCCTCTATGAGGTCTTTACATTGTATATGGATGACTTTCGCCTATAAATCATGTCAGATGTCAATCAGTTCACCATACCATCATCGTGGCTCAAGATTTCTGTTTTTACACAGAGAGGTTTGTACTCAGAGATGCAATTGTACCACCTTTACTTTTGACATACAGAAGAAAGTGTGTTCAAATGCTGGAAATAGGGAATTTTGATTATATGCTTTATTAGGTGTACATAACTGGTTATATGTCACAATGTGAATGACAACCCTCATTCTTTAGCTTTCATTTAAGCTCGTGTGATGTTTCAAATCAACCACAGCTCTTTTCTTTTGCTAATAACATGAGTTTAATGTTGGAAATGTGCGTGCGGGCATGCTCACATTTGCAAGTTTTGAGTTCTTTGGTTTGCTCTGAAAGAACTTACCAATTTCAATTAGATTAATGAATTTGTAGTTCTTTATTCATGAGTGTGAAGGATAGTGCGAAAGAATGAGAAAATGGTTGAATGAACTTTCGATGCTAAAGCACTGCAGCATTGCTTTTCTTTGGAAAAATGTTCCAAGTACCAATTCGCATTCAGTTTCTTATCAATATTTATTTGCTTTCTTGTAAGTACCAACTTCTATAATAACTTGTTAGTTGTTATCTCAAAAACTCAGCGGTGATTTAAAATTAGCAACTCTTATATTGAGTAACTAACTTGAATTACCAACTATTACATCAAATTATCAATCTTTATTTGAGTTGGTTACTACCAGTTGTTTCTTCGATCAAGACCAGCCTTAATTTGAGTGACGTAGCAACTTTATTAAATAAAAAATTTGCAATACATTTCCATTTTACAACCCATAGGCACAACCATAAAAGCCTGATTACTTAAAGGCTAAGGCTCTTGAAACACTTCGCAAGTTTCATAAATCAATTAAGTTCAGCCTTTGCCCTGTGTAGGTAGCCTTAACCAATAACATTTTGGATATATTTAATGAGATTTGAATAGGTGCATCCAATTCCTAAGCTATTGAAATAAGAGAGAGTTAAAGGAAAACTATTTTTGAGAAATTTTTTTTTGAGTTTTCGATGTTTAGATAATGGAAAGCTAATTGATCTTTAGAAAACGTTTTTCATGGATGGAAAATGGCAAGTCAAAATTGCAAGAAAACAATTTTTCTTATGGTTAAAAGGAAATTACTTTCTCTAAACTACTAATAAATAAAAACTAAGCATTTTAATTGAAAATGATTTTTCTTGGAAACATTTTTCTTTATCATAAAATTTTCAGTGAGATAAACACAGCCTAAATTGAATATTTGTAACTCACCCAAATGAACATGGGCAATTTTTTTTTAAAAAAAAATGGGCAGTAGCTTTTAACACAACAAAAGTTTATCTGCAATTTGAATAAGACGTTGGTAATTCGTCGGAATATTTTGTAATTCATATATTCATGGGTAAATTTGAAAATATGAATTAGTTGCACGACTAAAGGTTCATAAGCTGCACAAATTCAAGTTGATAGGTTAATATAAGGATTGAGATCCTTTAAAATTAGGAGGCCTTCTCTTGAGAAGTCGACACACGGTCTCCATGGCCACACCTTCCAAAGCACAGCAAATAGCCTCCATCGCTCCGCTTCTCTCCGCCGATCGAATCACGGCGGCAGCTAGTGTCATAGCGTTGATTTTCCACCAGGGTTTTTTCCTAGGGGTGTGCAAAATACCCGGGAACCGCCCGGACCGCCCGGAACCGGCGGTTCTTGAGGGAACCGGTCCGGTTCCTGGTTCTAATTTTTTGGAACCGGTGGGTACCGGTCCGGTTCCCAGTTCCATGGGCAGATCCGCCCACCCGGACCGGACCGGAACCTTTTTAAAATTTTTAAAAAAATTACTAAAAGAAACCTTAGATTAAATCTCATCTCCGCACTCCCTTCGTCTTCGGTTCTCTCTCTCTTTGTCTTTTCCTCGGTTCCTCATAATCCTATTGCCATTTCGATTCCTCCTTGAGCATCGACGCCACCGTCGTTGCTCCTCCGCCGCCGCTACTCCTCCACCACTGCTATTCACCCCCTCGCGTCGGCCGCCACCCGCCACAGCCGCGGAAAATTGTTTCGCGACCGTTCTATGTTGAAAACCGGACCATAGACTTCCTCCCCTCCTTCCCAACTCATAGACCCGATTGTTCTATGTTGAAAACCAAAATTGCTCACGTCAAGATCGGTTCCATGGATCCACCTAGGAACCGAACTGGACCGGCGGTCCGGTTCCCGGGTGGATCCATGCAACAAACGGGTGGATCCCGGTTCCAATTTTTCGGAACCGGTCCTTAGCGGGCGGTTCCCGGTTCTAGGTCGGGAACCGCCCGCCCGGACCATGCACACCCATATTTTTTCCTACGTCTCCATCAAGCGCCCACGCCTGGACCCGATCCCACACATTGCTTGCACAATTCCAACTTGCCCTACCGCTCACGTTCACAGCCACTTGCACACCAACCATGCCGCAATGCGCCACTCACACCGGCCGGCACTCCGATTCGCACTCATGATCGGGTTCAAGAACACTAGATCATCACGGCCCTTGGTGGTCGTTCTCTAGGGGTTGTCCAAGATCTAATATCCATGATAATACACAAGAAACACCTCACAATCGATTACAAGGCACCAGGACTTATCACAATACTGACTATACAGGCAGTACCCGGTCTGGACATGTCCTAGACTAACAATACATACACAGAGGACAACGGTAACAAAGGGCCAAGCAGACATAAAAGTGTCCGAGGGATACCGAATTTTTCTCCGGACAATCCTCGGTGTCTTCAGCGCCTTTTCTTCGGCCAACTGCTGTTCTAGTCATCCTTGCATCTGTCCACGTGCTTGCGCCACTCCGGATCACGGTGAACGCTTCACTGTCCAAGTCATGCGCTCACATCTTGCTCCTGCATTCCGATTGTGAACCAGGCCCCTCGTCATTTCAATCATCCAAGAGCAGCAACTCGTGCTTTGCTCGACTTGTGCGGCACCCCGCCCAACCGATCCTCCCACAACGCCACCGATTCATGACTGGAACTCATCCAAGGCCACAGTCCATGCCAGCCCAATACACCAGATCAAGAGTCTTAACAGCCTGGCATCTCTTTCTTCTCCTCTCTCGAGCCTCTATCAAGCTCTTCCCTCCCCACTTTCAAGGTACAGGTTGCGACCTCTGATTGGAGACCTTGACCGCATATCATAAGCTGGCCTCAAGCTACCCAAATATAAGGTTCCCTGAGGCCGAGCAACCTGAGAGAGAGAGAGACGGCAATCGGCAGTCGGCGACAAGGAGGCAGAGGGTTGACAACTGAGCAACCGACGAAGGTGGCTGAGCAAGGCAACGTGGATTGGTGAGAGAGAGAGAGAGTGAGAGGCGCAACTTGATGAAGAAGGCGAGCCGTGGAAGGCGGTGCACTGACGTAGCAGTACAGAGACCGAGGGAGAGAAAGGAGTTGGGGTCTGGCCTTTTTGAGTGAATCCATCTAGATTAAGGATGTACATTAGTCCTTCTAAGGTAATGGGAAATGCGCGTGCGATTGCTCGCTAATTTTAGAAAAACTTTATCCTTCAATTGTAGAAGGTGGTGGGTATCGAAAGAAAAAAAGTCGGCAAACAATTCGGACTAGAATTGGTGACTACACACGAATTGGGTAACTTTACTTGAAGAAGATGTTAGTAAGTCGCTCAAATGATCGTCTTGGGCGAGCTTGTAAACGAATCGAATGAGAGTTTGATAACTTGACACTGAATTTTCTGCACTGATCCCCTTAAACATATCATAAAAGCTAAGAATAATTCCGGTGGTTTCAAAGGCATGCTCTAGCTAAAGGTTCAAAGAAGGGGCAATAGTGATAACGAGTCATATAAGAATTTCATGCTTAATTAATGTTGCAGGAACACTATAATTCAACCCAAGCTAGTAACGTTGGCATCTGACATCATATAAAAAGGACCTTGCTTTCTGAATTTTATGTACACTATATGTCAAGTTCACCTTAAAAGCATGTCGACCCTGTTAAGAGAAAAAACAACAGGACAAAATAGCACCTGAAAATGACATAGCAACAGCAAGGACTATACAACAAGCATTCTTCACTGTACATGCTTATCAGGAACTCCTGTTGCTTTTTATCGGTTCCAGATAAGCGCGATTAAATGTCAGCCTCCAAGACTGTACGAAGGACGAACACTTTGGTTATAGGGATGATCTTTGACTTGATCAATGGATGCAAGCAAATTGACCTGCATAAGAGATGACTGAACTTTAACTACAAAAGAAAATGTACTTTTTTCTCTTCCCAACAGTGATGTGGTTTAAAGAAAAGCAAGCCCTAAGGCTGCCCTGTGAGCAAGCACTCTGATTACCTTCATGATCTCACACTTTGAGCTGGACCGCGTCAGAGCTGCCAAAACACTGAGGTGGAAGTCCTGCAATGGAATAAGCACGTGATTAGCATATAAGCAAATTAAATAGTAATTCAGGTCCAGAAGATGATCCATCTGGTTTCCTCCACGTGCAAAGTGCATGTTGTAAAGATGGAAATATTACTTTGCAACCAATTTCACTGCGGTTGAATAATAAAACAACAAGAAAATCTCTGTCTAGCAAAGGCCATAGCCTGCGATAAACCCTGTCAAGTGATAGTCATTTCAACTATGGTTTTTTGAATGCATATTCAATAAAGTTAGCAAGCTATAAGAATTAGCAACTATCTTTTCACTGTCAAACTGAATCTGCATTCCAAAACCTAAACAAAAATAGGTATATTTCATGGACGACACCTGTATTCACAGAAATCTGACACGCATCCCTGCATTTGATTGAATCTCCTTTGCACCTCATTGAAGGTAGAAATTCGGGCCCCCCAAGGGAATCAAACCCCTAAGAAATACAGAATTTTCCTGTGCCTCATGTACAAGGATACCCTTCTGTTTTGAGAAGCCAATCTAGGACTTGGATCTCAGGAGATCAACCCATTCAACAAAAGAGGTCAACCCCATGATCTGTCTTTGTATGGGACTGACAAATGCACATGATCCTACGTACAATTTACTCAATACGAGTGGACAAAACATCCATATCCCCAATCAATAAAAATAATGAAACAAGTAGTTTCAAACTAAATTTTGGCACTTGAAAATCAACTTCAAGTCTAAAATCACTGTAGTTAAATTAATGACCAAATGTACTCCAAGTTGAACCCCCTACAAATTCCTTTGGCAATCCAACTAGTATAGATAACCGACTAGGCGATGGAAGCAATATAGGAATATTCTAGAAGTAGTAATTCGGGCGTGTAATCATTGAAAATCGTTGAAACGCCTCCTATCCGCATTGGCAACAGTATTGTCATCCAAATACTTGATTCCTCGTTGGATAGAGAAATCATCTTGACTAGTGGATCAACAACACTCTCGACAAGAGGAATCAGCATGGGTTAGCTCTTTCTGTTACTCTTGGAGTTATTGACACAGAAAGAAGTCCAACCATCTTGAAAAGGGGCTAGAACATCCCCTCCCCTTTTTCTCTTAGGACTTTGTTCAGTAAAAATTGTTGAAAGTGAAAGATGTTTCACGAAACTTTCTCAAATAAGTTTTACGGCAAATATTAGAGGACAGGACACGGTCAGCAAAACTGTTTTTACAATGTTTCTCAATCTTTGCTAAACCATGTTCCCATGATTGATGGACGTCATAAACTAGTGGCAGAACTCATATACAGGTGAACTGATTGCTATTATTTAAAGGAATGGGGAAACATTTTCGGTCTACAATTTTTATTTTTTGGTTATACAGTCTACAGGTTAACAATGCGCAAGTTAATGGATTTCTTACAAAGCTTATGCAACAAGAATACTTACCCTAAAGGGATCGCCTCTTAAAGACTGCACATACATAGAATTTCCAGTGTTCCCATCCTGCAAAGAATAAATTAGCACACACAAACACCAATACCTTGCATACCTTTCATACAAGGGAGAGTCATATAACAATTATTGATGTATACCTCCAAGAAGACATCCCTCAGTCGCCTTCCAGTTTGGGCACAGCAGATGCGGACTACATGCTCATCACAACTTCCACTGATGACATAGTCCCTTCCATTCATATAATATGAACGTGTGTAATTATGAGCACTTCCAGTTGAAGCTATCTCAAATTTCATTTGGATCCTTCCATCACCAGCTAAAAGCTGCTTGACCTGTACCAGTCAACAATTAGCCTCCACTGTTTTCCTATAGATTTAAAGGACACCAGAACTTCATGATCTTCAGGGATAACTACTCAATCATTTCATTTTTTTTTCTTGGCTGGAAAAGGGGGGTTAGTGGGGGGGTTTCAAGAGGTTTTAAAGACAGCAATTTACCCAACATCATGATGTTCACTACATTCTCCTGAACATGCCAAAGATCAAAACAAAAGGAAGCATAAAATTTACAAAGAAAGCAAGTTTGCATAGCTCATGCGAAGGGGAGTAATATATTATCACTTAAGCTAGCCGGCAATTTCTTAAATAATCAACAGTCTTATCTGGTGCCATTTTTAAGTTCAACAAAAATCATACACCTCCATGAGGCAAATTGATGCAAACAAATGTGTAACATATCAAAACTTCAATGTGCTATTGAGGATTAGGACCAATCCTAACCAAAAGGGTAATATCGACAAAGTGTATGCAAAAATGACTTTACATGATTAACCTCAAGAATTTCAGTGTCTAGTGTGCTACATGAAATATTAGATAGGAGAAGAAGGCTCTGGTCTGTTCATTACCAAATTCCTCAGTCCATTCCACACGTCTATTGGTGTCAACAGCTGAGAAATGAAAAACCGCAAAAAAGATGGAACAAATGTCTATGTGAAATACCTCATTATCAACAGCAGAGACCAGCAGATAGTGGTCATCAGGGGAGAAGCAAACCATTACATTTTCTCTGGAGCTTGAAACTGTATAGCAAGGTCGCACCGGAGTCTCTCTCAGATCCCACATCTTGACATCACGGTCGAATGATGAAGTAGCAAACAAGAACGGAGAGTGATTTGCAAATTTAGCAACATTTATAGGTTCACGGTGCAAATCCCTGAACAACTCCATGCGTTGACCAGTGCCAATGTCGTAAAGAGCAATGTTTCTTGTGTAGCCACTAACAAGAAGTCTATCGTCCATCGAATTGACATGTACGGAGGTCAACTGCTCAAAATCGGCAAAAGTGACAGCATCATAACTGAATGAGAAGTCTGGAACTTTCGGTGGTATACAATTGATGTCAAACAACTTCAACGACCCATTGTCAGAACCTGCAATAAGCTACTTGTCCAAAACACAAAAGACCATCAGTCATCACACTTCATCAAATGATGAAAGAAAAAGAGAACTATGAAACTATGAAGCTGTGAAGTAATATTAAACCTCTTGCTAGATGAAATATCCAACCTTGTCAATACAAAAGGTTGTTTTATATCTACACGTTCATGCAAGCCAAGTGCTAAGCAAATGGAGCTTAGAGGAGTGGGCTGTGACCGCACATGAAAACGGTAAAGAAAAGTCCATGTTCAAGTTCAAATGTTTTACCTCAAGAAAATGTCCCAGATGAATTGTGCTATGCTAGCCTTAAAGAGAGAAGTTAACTAGCATCCCAAAATATGTTTGCTTTTTTTCTTTATACAGATGGATGTTTTTAACTTGCACAAATGTTGGAACGAATGCTTATAATTTCATACATAGGCTATATCATGCACTCCTCCTTAAGATCGAGTATTATAGATACCTTGGATGGATATTTCTTGAGCCAACAGAGACCCAATATACTATTTTCCACTCCTGTTGATGGGACATAACCAACAATTTTTCCACCTTCATGGTTGGTAATAATTATTTCGCCACCCAAAGTTCCGAAAGCCATAAGAGAAGGGTCTGATGGATTGTACTCAAACTGCCTCGGTCGAAGTTGTATACCTTCTTCTTTGAAAAGACGGCCAATTTTTGAAACTGGTTGTATGAGAGGCCATGCGGATGATCCAAGTTTGGCTGCACTAAGAGATCTTGAGAAAAAATGTTGGCCCGTCCTAGAAGAAACTGAATGCTTTAATTTAATTGATTTTGGGTGGTAAAAGCTGACTTTTCCCATTTCACGTTGATGCAGGACTGCAATGACACTTTCTTTGTGCTGTCGCCCATAGGGTAAGTTCTCATAGTGACTCGAGAAGACATTTTTTGCCACTTCTTTGTCGGCCTCCTGGACAGGAAGGTTGTCCAATACTTCCAAACGAGGCAGACAAACAATCATATATTCTCTGTAGTATTTCTCATAGCATATAGGTGAGCAATGATGCGAGACATACTTTTTGAATGTGGCACTACCATTCCATGACTTCTGCTTTTGAGCGCACATAAAAACCGATTCTTTCTCATTGATCTACAATCCGCCAAAAGAACCTTGTTAACAATCTAACACTTTCATCATCTACAAACAACAGAAACAATAAATCACTTCCCAAAATCCTATAGGTATATTGATGTAAAGCATACCCCCGTCTTACCCCATTGTGCAGCTTTATTCTCAATTTGTACGCAAACATGTACTAGATGATAGTTCGAATAGATTCATTCTTCTAAAGTGATCGACATTTATCATCAGTACCATTAAACGAACCATTATTTCTGCCACAGGATTCATTGGCTATAGACAAATGCATGAGAGGAAGTAAGCTGCTTACTTCCTCAACTTCATCAAGAACTTTGTGCATGGCGCTGCCATGAGAAACAGATTGTACAGCTTTGCAGGAAGAATAGTTCGGTAGAACTGAACCAGTTTCCTCACCAACAAGAAGATTTGCCTTTTCACTGTAGAGGGAAGCACAAGGTCCAGTGTCATGGCAACATAAGCATTTCTGGAATCGTAGTTCCACTAAAGAAGGAAGCTTAGACAACACAGCAGTTGTCGTCCAGAGATTAGCCACTCTTGTCTCACACATTGATAAACGCATCAGATTTGGCATGCCAGAAAAACAGTCCTTGTGGAAGCTAGTGACTGACGTACAGAAATCCAGGTTAAGGGTATGCAACTGTGTAAATCTACCAAAAATGTTGAGCTTCTGAATTTGGAGGGACCAGAAACTGAAGACTTTACAGGAAACTTCCCTCTTGCTCAGATTGCTGCAAAGAGAGCAATAGAATAAAATGAACGAAATGAACGAAAGACAAGCTAAAATGTTAATTGTCATTGAAAAGTCCATAGCAAAACTGGCACTTAGGAAACTTGGTAAAGTAACCTAACCTAAAATGCACAAAACCCTCACAAATGTGGTAGAGGGAGGTTAATTGTCATTTTAAGCACTATAGAGGACCTTTTGTTAATAGAACCTATTGAAAGGTCAAGTTTCAACAGACCCAAAAAAACAGAAAGTGTTGAAACATTTTTATCTTCTTTTGTTAGAGGGAGGGTGTGATAAACTGAATTTCCTGGCAAAGCACGAAATAAGCTCAAAGTGATATTATTACTGACCTTAGAAATTCATCCCCAAGGGATGAATCCTGGAGATTAACAGCATGTAGCTTATCACCAATTGCATGCATCAAATCAATAAGATTTTCCGAGTTCGAGAGATGAGGTGAGTTATGAACAACATCAACTGTGTCAACATCAAAAGAATGGATTTCCATGAAAACATCAATTAGTGGTAGGAGATCAGTGTCCTGTAGATGATCCAGTGAGATGACAATGTGACATCCTCCACAGGAAGTCATCTCAGTCTTAGCCTGCATAACAAAGATAGAACAGAACCATGACAATAATTCTTTCAGACATCCAAGGGAAAATATGAAAAAGAACAGTGCAATATTAACTCCAAATTCTGGAAATTCGAGCTACAAGAAGATGTATATAATTCAAGTTGACCTTGTTTTAAGAAGAACCTAAAAAGTCCTTTAGCTGCCAAATATTGCTAAACTAATTATAATTAATATACCAAAAACAGCAAAAAGTGAGCGCAACCTTCATAAGCTTTAGTATCAAGCTTTGGCTTTTTTGCACCATAATGCTCAATGTCTATTTTAAGAGAAACCCAACCAAAAAGCTTTAGTAGTAGGTGCAGCTGAGTGCTAATTCATATATAGCCAACCTAGACCTTGTGATTGAGCAATATGCTAAATGAATGCAAGCCCCCATTTCAAATCGAAACAATATAGCAGGGTAGGGGTCTTTGCATGTAAAGCAAAAGCAAAGCATAAGATCAAAGCAAAGTGCAAGCCATTACTATGTAAAACACCATCCATGAGTCACATTGTAAGAGAAGAAAAGAACAAGGACACGGGCAATACAAATTTTGCACTTAAGCAATGTGGCTTTTCTAGGCTCAGTGAACATGAGATATCAGTGGAATACGGCAACTGCCATGACCTCCAATCCTTTAATTCTAACTGAAAACTTGCTATTCCATTTTCCATGTCAAGTTTCCAAAGTGTATTTTTGATACAGTTCTTCGTTCTTCCGTTTGGACCGTTATGTTGAACCTTCTTATCAAGGACACAAGGTTTAATTGAGGGCCAATTTCTCGAAATTAAACAGAAGATTTTTTTCTATATAGATGGATGTCTTTACAGAGATATGTCCTTAATCAAAACACATATGCAAGTTGTGGAAACACAATTTATGTGCTTTCAAGAGTCAATACCAATCATATCGCAACACAGATTCTGCTCTGAGACTAATAATTTCAGTATCCTCCTACTTTTATTATAATCAGGCATTAAAAGCCTACAGCACATCAGCATTAGGTGCATCATACAATATACAAGCAATGCAGCCATTTTCTAGGTTAATCTTTCAACAGAGAAAACTATGCCTTTGTATGTAAGTAACTCTAGCACTCACGTAACGGAAACCTTGACTGTCCTACGGTTATAAGGCTTTCCTCGATAGCAATTGTGGAATAACAAAATAAGGGCATTTGCGCAAAGCCATGGTAGACAGTTCATCCAAGTCCGATATGTCTGTGATAAACTCGAGCAACAAGACAGTTATGATAGGCGATTCTTTCATGATATGCAGCATTAAGCACCTTGAAAAATCACTGAGTAAAGAAATCCCATTACATCAGAAATCAAAATCAGGACCTTTGAAAACCACGATACAACTTCAGCATTGGGTTGTATCTGATGCCCCTTGCAAGAATCCAGATACCTGACAGTATAAAACAAGGACTAACCAAAATCAGAAAGTAATTATTATCCAATGGCCAATCACTTTACCCTAGCGTCCTTGTAACAGCAGCCGGTTCGTAAACTGGAAACAGCCAATGAATGTAAATGGCAGGGAGCAAAGAAAAAGCACGGCTAGAATCATTTCAAGTTATTCAATTAAACATCCAACAGAAACAGGAGATATATTATACACTAGCATGCATGTATGACCTCATTTCTGAGTCCATATTAGCTGCCAATGAACCCGACTCCAAGAGACAGATCTTGCTAATGTCGCTCTGTTTTCCGAATAGCGCTCGCCCCAAAATTCCTTCTCTATGCATATATCAGCAAAAAAGAAGAAGGCTAAAGAATCCAGTCTCTGGCATGATGACAACTGAACACGTAAAGAATGACCTCAACCCCACTGATTCACTCCATCAAACTCGCTTCCTTCAACCATTCCGACCAAATTTCACTCACTACACAACACGCTCGCAACAAGCCTTCCCCTGGCTTTCATCACAACACGAAGCTCTACAGCCGCCGCGACAGCGACAAGAGAACAAAACCCATTTCACGGGAAGGGGAAAGAACCACAGAAAGGCCAAAGAAGATCGAGACCACGACAGAGGAATACCGAGTTTCCATGGTCGGTGACTCCACGAAAACCGCGGGCTCCAACTCCTGCTCAATGGTCATTCAACTCCTGTGCAAGTGGGGAAAGTTAGGAGGTACGGGCGGCAGCAGCATCATATAAGCAACACGAGCGTCTCGACGTCAACACACGGTCGGAACTGAGGAAGGGATAACCACAGGTGGTGGTGGTACCCGCTGAATATGTGCAAGAACGTTTGTGGGGGACATGACGCGACGTGCGTCACGTTTGGTTAAGAGAGAGACAGAGAGAGACAGAGGCGTGAGGAGGAGGAGGACAGGTAAGTTTTGGGAGTGTTGGGTCAGGGAGGTTTCCTTGCCTTTTCCGATTTTGTTGTTTTGTTTCATCAACAGATGAATCTACTTTAGTTTCAAGCAAAATTATATGATTTTTTGGTGGGGCTATTTTCACTTGTTATATGACTAAATCGACCCAATTTTTATTATAAAGATAAAATTACCTTCAATCATTCAATTGCATTTTAAAGTAATAGCTTCAAATTTATTGACTTTTCCTTTTTTTTAAGTTTTTCTATTTTTATGTACGATCTAGTTACCAAAAAGCCCATTCAAAAAAGTTATCAAAACGACAAAATTCCCATGTATATTAAAGGTGTTGTGTTTTTATTGTTAGAATTTACTTCCATTAAAATTAGTTTTGTCAAAAAGAGAAATTTTTAGGAAACTTAGTTCTTTTTAACGTTATTGAGCAAATTTATGAATAAATTGTTAAGTAGAATCTAGAAAAGATTTAGGGCATATATCACAAAAAAAAAAAAAAATTAAACTATGCCCATTGTGACATAAATATCCCATTTTTTTTATGTCACAAAAAACCTTAAACTTACCTACTATAATACAAATCCCCCAAAATTATTTTATATAGCTTCTATTTCAGTTATATCCAAAGTACATTTGTCACACTAATATAAATTCATGATTTTTTATGACACGGAAAAAAGTTTGGAGTGTATATGTCACAATAGACAAATTTAGTGTTTTTAGTATAAAAAAAAAAAAGAATCACGAAATTTAATTTGGGGTGTTTTGTGATATTAATGCTAATTTAATGTAGACAATCTTTTAAAATAATCATATTTGTTTATAAATTTTTAGTTTTGTTGTACAGATCACCATCAAATCCCTTCTTATCAATACATATAGTGGGGTGATCAATTGAAGCAAAAAGGCCCTCCTTTAAGATATCCATTATAAAATCATAGTTACATTCTCCAACATGAAACTTCAAAGATGAAATGCATTAAACCAAAACATTGCATATAATCAGAATTCTATTTAAAATGCCAGTGAAATTTCATTATTTTGTATTGATAAAAAAATAATATCATTTATACCCTACCAAAAAAAAAATATCATTTATAAGCATTTACGAAAAGATATCAAGATGCCTCATTATGCATAATAGTTTGGTGTATTTATAAAATATTTCTATAACTTCGTACATGCTTTGTGTAACAATATCTTGCCAATAGTAAGTAAAAATAGATAAATTTTTTAGTATAGTCAGTCAAGAGATATTTTAGACTAATGAAAAAAAAAAATTGCTAGAAGACAAATGAAATGGAAAATTAAAAAATCACCTAGAAAGTGCACTTTTTGGATAAGGGAAACGAAGTTGATAATAAAAGAGAGAGTTAAAGAATAGATGAGTTATTATAAGAGCAATAAGAGACTTTTAAGTTTTTCACTATATCAAAGAATTTGTCTTTTTTTCTTACAATTCGCGAGATATATAAATGTACTAAAAAAAATTAATAAACTAAAAAATAAAAAATGTGAAATACTTAATTATAGCAACTAGATTTTAAATAGAAATAGAAAAATAAAGATAATAAAGAATGAGGCCATTACTTTGCACTTGAATGATTTGTGATAATTTTGTCTTTTTAGTGTAAATGGGGTGAATTTAATTATAGAGGAATTGAAAATATTGCCACCAGTGAAAAATGATGCCTAATCCAATTGAGAGATTAAGAACTTAGATTTCTAGGATGTGTATGGAAGAATGCTTAATGGAAACGGTTGATGAAATGGTTTATAATGGATGTATATAAGTGGAAAATGATAAGGGTCACTATCAACTAAGAAGCACCGACACTCTTCGGAAGCTTTCGTATCGTGTCCGACACTTTGACACGTGTTCGACACGCTCCAACATGCCCTAACACATTTTGACACGCGGTCAACGAGTGTCGGAAAATCAGACACGTGGTCAACTCTTCCCGACACGCTTCGACACTAGAGTTCGAAATTTCGACACGCGATTTTGACACGCACGGGACCAATTTTAAAAAATTTTAATACTTGAGGGGTCAAAATGTAAATATATGAAAAAAATAATGAAAATAACAAAAATAAAGGGGAAATAAAAAAATTATTACTCTCAAGTTTCTCACTTATAAGTTCTTATCTTCCCATGAGTGATGATAGAACGCTCCTTTTTTCGTCGGTGTTGTTCCGTTGCCCCCATGTACTTAAAGTTATAGTTATTTTTGCTTCTTTCCACCTCTCACAAGCATTACTTGCGAGTTATCTTTTTGATCTATGTTACTGGCTTATGAGTTATCTCTCACGTCTTCCATGGCGAATTTAGTGATTCCCTTTTCTTTTGGTTATACTTCGGGAGTTTTTGTCCT
This sequence comes from Eucalyptus grandis x Eucalyptus urophylla, assembly GCA_028830015.1. Classification (NCBI taxonomy): domain Eukaryota; kingdom Viridiplantae; phylum Streptophyta; class Magnoliopsida; order Myrtales; family Myrtaceae; genus Eucalyptus; species Eucalyptus grandis x Eucalyptus urophylla. Next base: position 26,310,007 of record CM054199.1, read on the forward strand.
GGATTTTCATTTTTTTTCAAACATTGTTTTGCAGAGGAGCTCCAAGCTAGTCTATATCATAAACTTCGAACTTTGTCTAGGACTATAAGAAATCTCACTAATCTCCGACAAGTATAAGAAAATAGGATGTGTTCTTTCAAGTTTACTCTTTCATGTTTGCAATTTTGAATTTCTCGTTCAATCTCTGTCAAATTAAAACAATGAATGATATTAACAAATGTTGGATTAATATTTTTAGTATAAATCAATTCTATGCTCTTTTTTTATTTTATTTTTTTTGCATTTATATATAAAATATGTATTTAATATATAACGTGTCGAAATGTGTAATAATGTGTCAGCGTTTTGTGTCGTATCGTGTCGCATGTCTATATCGATGTTACATAGACTATCAAGGCATAAATTACAGCCCACAAGAAGAACTCTAGGGGATAGATAAAGTTCACCATTTAAAGGAATACCACTAGCTCAAGATAAAGAACTTTTGGACCGGAATAAGACTTGAAAACGACAATGCAATTAAGACTCATAAAGACTACAAATTGCAAACGACAACACTATTAAGCTTAAGACTTGAAAATATCAATGCGATTAAGACCATTAATAATTAGGATGAGATGCATTTAACTAAGATCAAATACGTGGGAACTAATTAGACCCTCCAAATTAGTCCACCAACCTTGGTACTAAATAGCCACTTTGGAAGATCAACCGACAATGATGTAAATCGGTCATAATGGCCTTCAGTTGTGAGCCTCGTAATCTTCAATTAGTCTTGTAAATCGACAATTAGGTAGTTGATCAGTAACCACATAATCGACAACTTTAACCTTGGTCCTATTGAATCAAGTTGTAGTCGAAATTGACTTTTGCTAGAAAGAATGAGGAGTGATTTGGCTAGTTCAATATGGAACTTGATACGCCTACATTGAAAAGTTTTTGGGAGCCCACTTTAATAAGTGAAATTTGTCCAATATAAAATGGTCACACTATCTATTATAAAATTACAAACTCAAACTGGTCGTGAGCAAATATTTAACTAACTTTTGTCTTTGACATTTGTCATCTCATGTTGAGAGATTTCATGGCTTCCATCACGCCAAGAGAACTACTATAATAAGTTCATACACCTCTGGTGGGTTAGGTAGTTATCCACAAACCGAATAGTTTGTAGCATATATAAGATCCTTATGATAGCTATCATCATGTCGGTTGACCCTCCCTGACTTATTACCATTTTAAAACGACATTGACTTGAAATTCTCACTTTTCCAAACAAAATTGAAAACGAGTGAAATAGAGTGAACTTACACTTGAGTAATTTGAACTCGGCCAGATGATTGCTCCAAACTTGCCTAATTTTGAGCATTCAAGCTCGAAATACTCCAACATATTGTCGGGCTCGAACTCCACGAGCTTGCGACCCAATGAAATCCCATTTGAGACACAAAAGCGAGAAACTAAATCCAAATAAAATTTACATAATCTATTTTTTGTTTGTTTTAAATTTATATTTTACTTTAATTCAATGTTTCTGCTTTAATTTTACTGTGCCATTACATTAAGTGAATATCTTTATTAATATGTATTCACTCACTGAAATAAGCTACACTTCAATTCATAAATAAACTTCAGGCAACAAGATACCATTTTTTTCATAAATTTTACAAAAGATTCATTTTTAGATAGAAGGATTTATGTTTTTGCTTATTATTACGAATTATGTGTTTATTTTTTCTATTTTAATTAGAGTATAGTATTTCAACTTCAGTGAAATTTATTCATTTAATCCAATAAGGTCTACCCCTAATTCAAAATCATGTACTTAAAACAAGATATGCCGTCAGTTTTAATACTCTTCATTTTTAGTTTGATTTTTCTTGCCATTAGTTCTTTACAAATTAAGGATTTCATCTACGACTAAATATTTGAATGTGCTTTCTATTTATTCATTTTCAAAATTTTACGAATTAAATATAATTGTATGAGAGGAAAATAATAAAGTGAAACTTATTGGTTAAATATGACCAAGTGGCAAAACAATGCTTCTTGTTCGATGTGTGGTGATTCACAAGTGCAAAATGAAGTGTCACGTGACGAGCATAAACACAAACATTCTCTCCATTCTTACTTCAACTATTTATATAACACATGGCGATCATACTGTCATAAATGCAAAATGAAGTGTCATGTGAGAAGCATAAACAAGAATTTTCTCAAAGCTCCAATTCAGCTATTTGTACTAGATAAACGGTACCCATTTACGGACATAATGGTAATTTAACAAGTCAATAAAACTAGCATGTGATTATATATATATAGATAGATATATATCATGGATTTCAAATTTAAAATAACCTTCTTCTATCCTATGTTAATTTAAATTCACTATCTAAAATAAGGTAAATTCCATTTCTTTCTTCCTTTAGTTTCACTTTTTTTTATTGCACCTACATAAGCGCGTGCTAAAAATGCCATATTTTGTAGTTTTTAATCGAAAAAGAGAAAAAATTTCGACGTACAAAAACCATGGAGGGTAAGGAAGGCATTGTAATCTGTAAGGTTAAAGTAGGAGTCGTGCCTATTAGGGATTCATCCCCATCCACGCATGGTCCCGACCCAGTGGTCCCTGAGGCATGATGCGCTTGAGGACCGGGGATCATGCGAGAAGCGCAGAGACATTCACCATGATAGAGACAGGGAGACAAAAGATTTAGATTATGTTCTGCACCAAATCTACGAAGTAGAACAAGAGATCTTACATGAAAAGGACTGGCAGGAGATGGCTGCATCTTCCGTCTATATGGAATTTAAGGTCGCCACATGATTTGTCATTTCAATTGGGACGATCTGCGATAGATGATTGAGGTTACTAGGGGGAAAGGGATAGAGACGTAGCTTGTCCAAAATGCTTTTACTAAGTATTTATTTTGGGGTTAGTCTAGTAAAATTTTCCCAAAACATACCCAGATGTGGGGTTAAGTTACTTGTACCAAAAGTAAGAGATGATGCATTATCACTGAGACTACCTCAAATAATATGACTTTTCATCTCAAACAATTTAACTCTCCAATTCATGAAATATCTCACTAATTCCATAAGTCCAAGACATGATAAGACTTGATCTGAAACTCAATAAATATCTCAAAAATTGATTATTCACCTTTTTTTAATACGAGGAATCGAATATGTCACATTACACGGGTCGGTTCCATTAATTATAGATTAAACTCATTTTCTTGACTAGTGGGCTGATTTGCGACCCATCTGTATATATGTTTACAACTTCAATTGTAGGTCCCAACCCTTAGTATGTACACATCAAAAACTTCTGATCACTTTACCCATTTGGCAAAGTAAAAATAGACCGTCCGACACAAGTTCTGGATTTTTAGTCTCCATTAGAAAGAATATTAAGGGCTTTCTTGAGCCAGGAGGGCTCTAAGATTTTGAGCCTTGTAATTGAAGGATAAGTAATTGAGAGAGATGAACTCTTTACACATAAGTCTATGGTACAAATTTAAAGGAACGAGGATTTTAGCGGAGGTTCGACCCATCTGGATTCTCTTACTATATTATGTTCTCTCCGCTCCCCTGTCCAGTTCTATGTTGCAACCAGCAATTTGTGCTTGGTTGGAACAAGGGCGGGTTGGTAATTGCAATTTGTGTTTAGTAGTCATTAGATTATTCAAGTTTATCATTTATTGGAGATCAATGCCCGTACCGCACAATAATGACTCCTAAAGAACGTCAAAATGAAGAAAGATAGACAGGGACGCCTGACCTGACCAATTGAAGGTAGACCCACATGCACTCGAAGTAAGATAATGTTCTTATTGTATTTATATAACAATTGGTCAAAGATATATCTTCTAAATGCAGAATTACATTGTCTCTTGAACCCATTCAAAGTCTTCCCTAATTATCCGGCATACAATATCTTTTGCTAAAGTCTGACGCCAATCAACGTGTGGATCTACAACTCGACGATTCCGAAAAAATTCTGATGATTATGCCAGCTAGGGCATATTTAAAAATAAAATAATATGGGCATGTTTAAGGTGTGTGATAACTACAATTGGAACGATTATTTAGAGAGATTGTAGGAAAGTGGAACATGCTTAAATTTGGCATGATAAGCAACTGGCAGTTGCCGAGAATAGCAATTTGAGAAAAATTATTTAAAAAGTTTTAAACTTATTATACGATGGTCAAATCGCAATTACAGAGAGTTTTTTCTCCCCAAATTCTAAACCTTTTAATTGTGTCGATTTAGTCCTAAATTTTTTTACGATTTGTCAATTTAATCCTAAACTTTTTAAAAAGTTTTAGGACTAGGTTGACACAATTAAAAAATTTAGAACTAAATCGATAAATAATTAAAAGGTTAAAATAAAATTAGCATAATCATAAATAGGTTTAGAACCTTTTGAATAATTATCACAAAGCAAGAGACGCGTATGATTCGATCATGCAAGTTTTGACATTCTTCCAAGCTGGATGGCTACTCATGAGTCACTGGTCCAACCAAGCACATATAAATTATTGTTTCCTCTTCAATCATTCCATTTGGAGTAGTTAATAAACATTGATATTCAATTTTTTTTTGGGTCTTCCCCCAATCAAAATAGCCTCCGAAATCCGGACGCCTTCCTGAGGAGATTCAACTCGTTGGGTCAGATTCCTGAAAGCAACGACGTTTGGTATTATATAGAATAGTCAGATAAGATATCTCACGTTTTGTTGACCTTATTAGAAAGGCAGGGTTACCTCAACGGTAAAAGAGACAGCCACGAGTCACAAAGTTTATGATTGAGAGAAAAACGTGCATTTGGACAAGGACACTTTGGAATGCAAAATCAACCGGTGTCATGAGGAGATGAAAGACTATGTAGCTCCTCATGATCGTAGCATCCAACATGCAAATGGCTAAACAACAAAACTAAGATGCGGATCGGTATATTCAGCAGCGAAAACGGGTGTTTTATAGGGGCTTCGGCAAATGCCCCACTGATTAATAATTTCAAAGTTACAGTAGCTTTTACAATACTATCTCACCCGGCATTTAATGCAATATATATAAGTTATAACACTTTATAGGACATCTGCAGCTTGGCATAGCTAAAATTTAGCTGCAACTATACCGAACAGGATCCAGGTGGTGTGCTTCATAAGCTTTTTTTTTTTTTTTTTCCTTTTCTTTTTTTGGCCACTTGGTGTTTTGAAAGTTGAAATATGTCAAAAGATTAAGATTGCATATACCTAAACTATCTTGCCCCCAATTTCTCGAAGGCATTGATGTCTAAACCATCATGTGATTTAGTATATATCTGATCGGCTCTAAATTTAAATAGCCTTCTTTATCCTTTATCAACATAAATTCGTTTTCAAAAATAAAGTAAATTAAGTTTCTGTGTTCCTTTGAAATTTTCTTTTGTTATTGCACCTGCGTACGTGTGTGCTAATAAGCCTTTTTCTAACGAAGAATTTGTACCGGCGGGTAAGCAAGAAGATGGAGAACTAACCAATCGGTTCATTTATTTATTTTTGTTCGCATCTTACAACTATCTACATGCACATGTTAATTATTGGCACGACAATTTTAACGGAGGTGCAACCCATCTATATCAAATTTATGTTTGGTGGGCACTAGGGCGGGTTGGTACTGGGGCAATAATCGACGGATTACATTATCATTTATTGGAGATCAATATCCACATCGTACGGTAATGACTCCCAATTAGAATTAAAATCGCCGTCAACAAGAAAAATAGAGAGGAGAAGCCTCATTTATAAGACATCTAAGCAATCGATGATGGACCCACATGCACTCATGTTAAGATGATGTTCTTGTTGTATTTATATAATAATTCATGAAAGATATATCTTCTAAATTCAGAATGTCATTGCCTCTAGAACCCCATTCAAATTCTTCTTTAATTCTCACACGTTCAATTTTTTTGGCTAGAGTCTTGAATCGATTAATGGAATTTTTTACTATCGGTAACACTTAGGTACTCGATATGGGCATAATGTGTGATGGTGACAAACAGGAAGACGCTTAAAAATCTGGCGTGATAAGAATTGATGGTTGCTAAGAGGATTGAGGAGGACCTGCATTTACACCTTGTTTCGACTGGAAAAGCAAAGGAGACGTGCTTTATCGATGCGAAGTCCTTGCCTACTTCCGAATCAAGTGGCTGCTCGAGAGTCGCTGTCCAACCAAACACTTAATAAATTATTTATTTATTCCTCAACTATTCGATGTGCTGTAGGTGATAAACATGGAGATTTATTTATTTATTTTTTGGGGGGGTCCAACTTCTTGTTCCACGAAGGTATTGAGTAAGGTCCTGAATCAAAATAGGGTCTGCGAATTCAGACGCCTTCTCGAGGGAGATTCAGCTTTGTCAGGTCAGATTTCTTAGAGGAAGCAACGATCGTTGGATATGATGCACACGATAACTCGGATTAGATATCGCACGTCATGCTTGACCTATTCAAAGAGGCGAAGTTGTCTTTATCACGAGAGAGATGGCCACGAGAAAAACATTGCGATAAGACCAGGAAGAAACACATGGAAAAAGACACTTTGCAATGCGGAATCGACAGGTGTCGCCAGGGTGTCACTACCCAATAATTGTTCAGTCGCAGGTACGTTTAATCTTTGACCTACTCTTATGCGGAGAGGAGTACGAAAATTACAAAAAGAAAAATATTGAAAAAGATCCAAACATGCTCTTGAGGGCACGAGATGACAGACCATGTAAACTTAGGATTATAACACTTGACTTGCAAATGACTAAATAAAAAGGAGAAATGATTATGTGCTACTATTTAATCTACTGTAAGAATAACGGTATATTTTGAATAATAAAAAATCAAATTATAAATTATTATAAATTATTATAAGATCTATTTATTTAAAAATTTGTGACTCGTAATAGACTGTTACTCTCACAGTACTCTAAGGGATGTTATCCAATAAAAAACTAAGACAAACAGAGATTTTGGCTGCAAAATAAGGTGTTGTCTTTCATAAAGTGTTGGCTACTACTTCACCAGTGCGTCTATTTTAAATTTACAACTGTTTATAACAACTTTAAGAAATTGTCTCACTCAGTTTTGAGGTGTCGTAACTCTAAAATATGTATTACCAAACATAAAATTTACAGTACTTCACAGCACAAATACTACACATCATAGCTGAGCGTAGCTATGACTATACCAAACAGGCTCTAGGGGGTGTTACATAAGGTTTTCCTTTATTTGCCCACTTGGTGTGTAATAAGAAGAAATATTTTAAAGATTAAGAGCGCATATACCTAAGCTATCTTGCCGCGATTCATGTAAGGCCTCCACATTTAATCTTAAATTTGGTTTTCGGAAACACTACCGTTTATAACCATGACACACGGTTAGTAAGTCAACTAATTATGGTAGATTGCTTGGAAATAGTGATATTTATACTGCACTGTATGTAACTATTTGGCCTTTTAATCTTGGTAACTCAATGGAACAACCAACATAATTTATTTATTTTTTGGTCGGTAAAAGGGCTACGTGATTATATGGTATTAATTCTTTATTTTTCCTCTGGGCGGACTCTGATTTAAGGATATTCCAATATATCTAGCTGATCGCATTTCATAAATCATGTGAAATTTGTATCTTCTTCTCCACATCTAGTTTAAGTAGCTCATGTTAATAAGGATTTTTTTGGGCTAGGGTGGCCAAGGAAGTGGGGCCCATCCCTCTTATAGGTACATGAAGTACAGCCCAAAAGCTCAACTGTAAATGGGTCACAAGGCCCACAACCAAATATATAGATGTGCATAGAACATACAGTATATTTGTAACCAAATTTATATAGGGGCCCTATTAACGCGTTCAACTCGATGCACTCGTTAACACATGCCTAACTAGGAAAATATTTAATTTCCAAGTTATTGATTGTTGATATTAGGAGGACAGACATCATATCAAAAATTGCAGTACTTTTTTTCTTTTTTAAGTTGCTTAACAATTGCAATATTGTTTAGTGTAACCATTAAGTACTTTCACTTATGAAAAACATAAACTGAAAAAAAAAAAAAAAAGTTACTCTTGTGACACAAAGTGATATCAAGCTGCATTTGGTTCAACTTTTCTAAGGGACTTCAAAACAATACAAAGACTATTTAGTAACTGTGTTTCGAGAAGCGATTTTGAAAAAAAAATGTCACTTGTTAGAAATACATTTAAAAAGTTTTTTGTGGTGACCAAGTTCCAACACGTAACAAGTTGAGCATCCTAGTCCAACATCCACATCGTACTAAATAGGCAAAATCATATTTGTTTTAGCTCCAAGAAAAATATAATTGATAACAATTCCACCAACGCAAATCACTGTTGCTATCACTCACAACAAAATCTCCAAGAAAAATCATTCCAAAATCATTTTATGCCCTAACTGACAGTATAAAAATAGTACCCCCTTCCCTAAGCAAAGAAAGTGGCAAGCAAGAGAGAGTCGACCGACTAGGTTTTTAGGAGCATGAGCGACTGGCCTTCGCTCGAGCAAACTAGGCAAACAGGCGGCCGAGCAAGCTAAAAAGGGCTCTTGTGTGAATTGAGCAAAGAGAGCTAGATTTAGAATTTTGGTTTTTTAAAAGGGGGGCAAATTTGGACTTTCATTAAGCTTTTTAGGGCAAGAAAGGCAACAACCAAATTTCATATATTGAGGCTTTCACCATTCCAAAAATACTGAATGCTCAAGATAGATGGAAACTTGCCTAGAGCTTGAGACTAACATTTAGCCTAAAGCCACTTAGGAAAGCTCCTCAGTATGATTATTATAAGTCATTCCTTTTTAAAAAGTGCTTTGGTATGTCCATATTTTTTCGAATTTTCTTTCTACACGTTAAAATGGATTATTCTTATAAATACCCTTAATGAGTAAAAAGTTTTCCACAAATAATTCTATTGCAGTCGATGTATGTTGATGGTAAATATTCACTATTTTACTTATGTTGATGGATTTACCATGAAATCCATCAGAATGAGTGAAAAACATGATAGATTGACAAAAGTTCACACTGGTCGTGCGATTTTGTAGATCAAATAGTATAAACTGTTCCCCAATTACTAAATTTATAGTGCACATTTATTAGTTTGTTTAGAGAATCAACCCATTATTCAATACCTCTTGTTTTAAAGAAATTTTGGAAGATACTGATGTAGTGCTAATATTTTCTGTAAATAACTTAAATTAAGCGTAATTAAGATGCTTTAATGATTGTGAAAACAAAGATTTCATTAAGCTCCTTATAATTATAGCCGCCTCGCAATGGTCATTGGGTTTTACTGTGTCTTACAAGATTCAAGGCTTGTGGGGGTGGGGCATTCCAAGAGTCTAGGAAGCGTTTAGTCATCTGAGCACGCTGCTTCGTTGTTAAAAGAATGGATCTACTTGAGAATAAATTTAAGTAACCATGAATAGAGTTATCCAGGTAGAAATCGAAAGTGAGAAATCATAAATAGTTAGAAGTCACTAAGGACGCATGACAATATTTCTATTTCTCTACTTTTTTATTTTTTTATTCTTCAGAATAGGTTTAGAATAGAAATTTGTTTGATAACGCAATTTTATTTTTCTATTTCTAGAATAAATCTATATTTTAGAAATAAATTTGGAGTAGAAATCAGAAACTAAAATTTTTAGTTTTTCTATTTTTGTAATAGATATGAGAAATCAAAACTTTCCTCATTATTCACTCTCGTCACCACTCGTTGCCCACCTGCCGCCTATAGGATGCCGAATGCTTGCTGCCAACCATCGGCCCTGATCGCCAAATGCCCAATGGTCATTGGCCACTCATCGCCAACTGCTGGATGCTAGAGGCCCCCTATCAACCATCGAATGTCCTCCATTGGTTGCCATATGTCACTCACTTGCCGTCAAACTCCTATTGCTAGCCACTCGCCGTCGACTGTCAGTCGTCGAACTTCGGATGCTGGACATCGGTCGCCATTCATCCGATGCCGAACACTAGTCACCAATCGTTGGACGCCGGACTTTGGACGTTAGACACTGGACGTCGGTTGCCAGTTGCCGGACATTGGATTCTGAACTCTGGTCACCTGTTGCCAGTTACCGGATGCCAAATGTGTCGGTTGTCGCTTCGACTGCCCATAGTCAATCACCGAAGGTTGAACTCCGACTATCAGACGCCAACTATTGCCGCTCCTAAAATAAAATTTTATTTTATTATTAAACGAATTTTTATTTCAAAAATAGAAATTTTGAATCATTATTAAATACATTTTTTTTTGCTTAAAACTCGTTCATAGACTAGAAATTGATTTATGTTCCAGAATTTTTGTCATTTGCGTTTTAAGTTGCAATGGAAAAGGAGTTATTTTCATCTTTTAGACTAATCAAAACTTAGATTAAAATCAAGCAAGTGGTATTTAAAAATGATGGAAAAAGGCAACCGGCGCCGACAATCCCCCTGAAATTGTTTTCGAAGAATGGCTTTTGAATTTAACATGTTCTTATAATTAAAAAAAATGGCTTTTTATTCGACGCATCGTTTATAGAGCTATTTATTTCAGCAAAATAATGAAAGAAGTTTGAAAATATAGTGTTATTCTTGTAACAAGTTGGAGATTTACGTTTTATTTAAAAAAAGAAGGAAGAACAATGAGGGTGGGCGTGAAAAATTGATTAAAAAGTAAACTCTGCCGTGCTTTAAGGAAGACTGCAGTGCCACCTTTGACCATTTTAGCATGTCCATTAAATGTTGTTCCGTACCAATTTGAGTGTATATAACAGTTGGGATACTCAAAGGATTGAAAATTATCAAAGTACCGCAAAATGTAATCTTCTACTCAATTAATTACTCAATGAGTATATCACAAACACTGAAGATTGCAATTTTTCAAGGGCTCCTCCATCAATCGATTTAAAGTTATGAGGCCGATTCAAACATCCTTCAACCATATATCTGATTGATAAATTACAAGGCCGATTAATAGATTGAAAGTTATAGATACCATTCACATTAAAAACTTAACTAAGTTCGAGGAAGCATTTGTTTCGAAAAAAAGTTATTTACAGGATTTTTTATCTTCAACTGTAAACAATCCATGCCTGTTCTCTTTAATTATAAACAATCCATTAAGTGATTCCACAAATCAAACCCAATAAAGTCATGAAAATCAATTCACCGAAAATTCTTTCACCCAAACAACTATCCTAAAAAGATCCATGACATGATTGAAAGAAAATGTGGCTCTATGTAATGATAAAATCCGCGCAGAGAGAGAGAGAGAGCATGGCATATCAAATTCAAGAAAACATATATGTAATCATAAAAGCTAAGAAAAAGTTCCAAATTGTGTTTCCCAGAGCAAATAAATAACGAAAGACAGCTAAAAAAGCCAATTTATTACTACCAAGAGGGGTCCATTTTAAAAGGCATATTAAGAAATGAGGCACAGACAGAGCCAGCAGCTCCCCCCGAAAGAATTACAAACGAAAATTGCCCCGAAACCAAACCAGATCCCACCGTCACCAGTCAAGAACAGATCTTGGTTTCTCTCTAGGGAAGCACACAATTAAATATCAATGGAAACCACCACAAGTGCGAGTGTGTCAGCCCGTCATATGATAAAGATAACATGGCCTGAAGGACGACAGCATTAAAAAAAATAAAAAAAGATTAAATGAAATCCAATGAACAGACATCAATGTCTCTCTCTCTCTCTCTCTCTCCTCTCTCTCTGACGTGGTTCTCTCTAGAGGATCAATCCGAGGACAGCCCATCCCAATGCTAGGCCTGAGGCTATCTTCTGCACGCTTCTCATGGCTTCTGCTCCGCTCTGCAAAGGCAAAAATTGCCCCAAAAGATTCGAAAAAAAAGCTCAGAACCCCATAACACATCACACAAATCAAACTCCAGAAGTTATTAAATCTAGTTCTATATCTTTTCTGCAATATACAGTCATGGGAGCAATTATGGTGAACCGGCGAAGCGCGTGCCCAAAGAACAGACATCAATTGTTTTTGTGTGTCTCGATGCCGCCTCAGGTTCTTAAATTTTCACGAGGGGGGACGACTTTCTTGGACAGTGAAAAATACTAACTCTCGAATAGCTTACGAAGCCCACCAAGAAAACAGAACTACTATGCAGATTGTTAAAATCGAACGATTTGATTTTACTGGGTTGAAATCTTACTGTGATGAACGAGTTTGCGGCAAAGTTCAGTTCTCAAAGTAAGGATTGGGTGGAAGTAAAGTGCATGACGATACTTGTTATTTTCTCTAAGAGCAAAGCCTTACAGTTCACTTGAAAAAGCCACTGGTGAGGAACTACAATATGCATCACTATCGTCGGATCTCTGCAGGAACCAGTCGGATCTGAACTCGCAATGCCCATTCTCACCGAAATAATTGATTTTTCACGAGGAATCTAACTAAAAACTGCATATTTATCTCTACACGCGCTATAGAAATGCAATGTAGGTTGATTTACTGCCGTGATTCGACGAGAAAGGACCAATTTTTATCTATTGGGACGCGAATAATCAGATAGACGGGAGAAGAGAAAGTGGTGGGTGATAACTTACCTGATCGTTCAATGCCGGTCCAGGAGACGCTGCCTCGCTCTGGCTGGGCCCGGGTGCCTCGGCAGGCGGCGCAGGTGGGCTGAGCAACGACGGCGAGGGGGCTGGCGCGCTCTTCTTCGACTTCTTCTTGCTGGGCGCCGGCGCCGGGACCTCCACGGGAGTCGGGGGGGAGCTCTCCGGAGCGGCGGTCGGCGCGGGGGAGGGGGGCGACTTCGCGGGGACGGGAACCGGGGGGGAGCTCACCGGCGCCGTGGCCGGGGGGGAGCTCGCCGGAGGCGGGGTCGCGGGGGCGACGGCGGGAGCGGGCGCGGCCGCCTTGGAGGGAGGGGCCGCGGCCGGGGCGGGCGTGGAGGAGGGGGGCGAGGCGGCAGCGACAGGGGGGGTGGCGGCGGGGGAAGAGGCCGCCGGGGCCTTGGCGGGGGGCGCGGCGGCGGCGGCGACGGGGGAGGTGGCGGGGGCAGGGGTGGCGGGGGACTTGGTGGGGGCGGCGGTGGGGGACTGGCCTCCGACGCCGGCGACGACGAGGCAGAGCAGCGCGAGGGAGAGAACGTTCTTGCGATCCATGAAGAAGGAGAAGGAGCTTCGCGAGAGAGAAAGGAGAAGAAGACAGGAAGCAGCAGCAGCAGCAGCGAGAGTGAGAGTGCAGTTTGCAGGAGGTTGGGGGAGTGATTATATAAGGGCGAGTGCACGGTGAGGTGTGGGGACCACCGAGGGGGAGTGTGGTCCCCGGGGAAGTAGCCGTTGGATCGGCAACGTTTGGGGCAGACGGAGGGAGGAGGAGGAGGAGGAGGACAAAGGGGGAGGGGGAGAAGGAGGGATCGGCCAGCGTGGCGTTCGGGCAACAGTCTGGCGCCGGGCCCCACGCGGCACCAGTCGGTGCATGTGAGGAGATTGGCAAAAGCCAGGCAAACGATACTATTATATGACAGACAAAATATTAAACTTTATTGCAAAAATTTCCTATAATATTTCTTCTTCTTTTTTTGTGAAAGATGACAAAATACTTAAAGATTACTAATGTGTGCATCAATTTGTAGATGTACATGGCAATATGAACAATCAAAATATTGGACATGAAATGTGTCTAAGGCTTAAAGGATGTTTATAGAAGGTGAACAGTGATGAAATGAGGGTTTTGTTGAAAGTCGGATGGACTAGTAGCAATTGTAGAACATGAGGACATCAATAATTTTAGAAGAATTAGTGAGTAAAAGGTGAACAGTCAGTCAACGAGAGGGGTGAAAAGGCTGGGGGAGACCCTTAGCAGATGTCGCTACGACTACAGACGAAGTAGGTGGCATGATATGACCCATACCTTTTTCCAATTTAATTGAAATCAGATTGATGTCTAAAAGCTATTTACTAGCTATGGAATTTGCATAAGAAGCTTGGAGAATATGGGAGCAGTTTTTCCATTTTTGTGAAAGCAGAATAGGGAGGCAGACAAGCTGCGGAAGTAAAAGGCTCCATTCTCGGAGAACTTTTGCTTTGCCTGCATATTGCACACTAATCTTACAGAAAGTAGTCTGGATGCCAAAGAAGGTAGTCCCTTCTTTGACTTTGGAACAGGTTTCATGGATTTTTGGAAGATTGGAAACCTATTTAAGAAGATCAAAGGTGGCCGTGGAAGTTGGCAGAAATTCAAACTTTTATTCTCTCTCTATTGATCATACCCTCTATCTTTCACTTGTGCAAAACCGTTTGTTCATTGATTGTAATTCTCTATGAAATCTAAGTTCTTGTAATTTGAAAAGAACGGGGGTAAGAGGTGCTTGTGTTTGTAGAATCACTTATCAAGCTTCATGTAGAAGCTATACAAGCAGACTGTATGGTTACTTAGAGGATTTTAGCCTTGTTCGTAGCTATTAGTGCTAAAAGAGTGGATGTAGACCAGATGAATGGCAAAATCACTTAAAATATGTCTCGTCGTATATTTTTTTTATCCATTTAACTTATATATTATCAATTTAATAGAAGCTATGCATCTACATAATTGTGTTCCTTTTACTCTTTCACGTCCTTTCCATAAATTTTAATCTTCTTATAACTACTCATTCACTCCATGTCTCGTTTATTATATTTAGTTATTTCAATGGGTATCAGAGCAAGTTGAGCGAGTATTTTAAGAGTTATATTTCAAAAACAAGTTGCTCAAGTATAATGATCGATGGTCTCTGAATTTTTCAAATATCCATCCAAGTGAAATTTTTAGATGTTCTAAGTCTAATTCAAAAAGCTATAATTTGAAGAATTCCATTTGTAGGGGTATAAGTTTGGGTAAACAAAAAACATGTTCTTTCATTAAGAGATGTCTCTTGCATGAAATGAAATGAAATGATTATAAAGGAAAAGAAAGAGTGATTTGACGACACATTTTAACATCGCATGTAATTACCATCCACTTTTTCAAAGGTTTCTTACTTTTTAAATTTGCCACAAAATTCAAGAGAGGTTCAAAGGAAATCGCGAGTGCGTGGCTTTTCTTATAATTTAGTGATATTTGTCTTAGTTTCAAAATAAAATTGTGCAAACAACACTTTAAAAAAAGTGACCACATGATTCAAAGTCATCAGTTTTGATTCACCCCGCCTTTTTATTCAGGATTTCCAACATCACCTCACTCTCTATCTTGGGCAAGTTGCAGTTACTTGAACAATGTAATAATTTCTCAACAGAGAACCATGATATTCTATGGTAAAGTGCTGCTGGTTTTGTCTCTCTCTCTCTCTCACAAAGAGAGGGATGTTAACAAAGCAATCTTGACGTGCGCTGACCGGCATTATGATTTGCTGTTGGGGCTGTACTCCTAAGTTCATGCACAGCTGTATCTTTTCATGTGGGGCTCTGCTGGCTGATGCGCCAATGATTTTCGGCCACAGTGACCTTGTTCGGGACAAAGACAGTTTTCCAAATCATTGCAGGTGGTTACTAAAGTTCAAGCAAAGTGAGTTCGCTTGAGTTGGACCTAAGGCCCCCCCACGGCATGGACCCTGGTCGAAAGACACCAACGGGATGATCCACGATGCTCTCTTTCTCTCTCTCTAGACAGAGCGAACGTTCAAAGGATGGATTTGGGTTTGAATTTGGTCCCTCCATTTGCATGGTTTTCACTATGCTCTTCAATTTTTTTCCTTTTGTTTCCATATTCATGCCTTTTCAATCTGCAAAATGTTTCCGTTTGCATGTGCTACTTGATGCAAAGGTGAGGAAGTTTCGCGACAGATTGAGGACAGGAAGAATCAAAATTTGCCCTTTGATGGGAAGGCAGCCAAATCTTCTTTATGATTGCAACAGTGTAATCAACGGGCTGATTCTTAAAATATGATAATATAAAGCGGGTTCGTACAATTAATTGAGGGTCAATGGCATGTGCTCATGTTCAAAAGTAGGTTGATTGTCTCTTGACTTGCTGGACCATCCATGTTAGACAGAAGGAAGATACACACATATCTGGATAAACGTATACACGAGCACCTTGCTTTCCAAAAATAAGATTTCTAGTCCCGATCTACTGGTTTGGTTTCATGTAAATACTTCCGCCCACATTGGATATCAAGAAACAATGCAACGTTAGCCATTTACAGATGATTTGTGCACAAGATTGTCCTTCCCAAATGAAACAAAAGTCATTATTTGACAAAAAAATAATAGCTACCAACGAGCTGGGGCCCTGAGGAACTTGAGTCCGGGCTACAAAGACCTGGGTTCAAGCAGAAAGGACCTTGGTCCAGGCCGTCGGTTTAGGTGCCAAGATCTTGGGCCCGTTAGCTAAGCACATTGGTTTGACTACTTGGGAAAACTTTATTACGGTGATGAAGGTCAAGTTGTATTATGAAAAATGATATCTAATTTTCAAAACAGGAAATCCTAGAATTTAATCATTGATTTTTGATTGACCATATGAAAGATTATTTGTTTCTTATCTTATTAAGTAATCCAAACACATGTTGATATTTGTTATAAATATACTTTGAAGCACAAACTTGGAAAGAAAAAAAAAACTTGAGTTTATATCTAGGACCTAGGCCCTAAGTCTTGGATCGGCCCATCAAAATTAGGGTTTTTAGACCATGAGGCTCAGATCTTGACCAATAATCAAGTTCAAGCAAATACAACTTAGGTTCGGGGGTAGGGATCCCAAGTTGGGCAATTAGTCAAGGTTCGGGCACTTGAGATGACATTTTGGCGGTGGCGGTCAAGTTGTATTATGAAAATGAGATTTTGTGCTGATTATGTAAAAAGGTTTTTGTGGACTCATTTTTGTATGCAAATCAAATGTTGAAAAATAAGAATAAAATTTTCCAATAGTTACTTTTCCTACATAAGTCTAGTACCTCCGTACTACGCACTTCATATAAACAACTACCTTGTAGAATTCTCGTTGTGTGCGGGGTTTTATATGTAAGCTTTGTTCCACTATTGACCTGGCCTAATCACTCTGGCATCAAGCACTTGTTCTGTTTTTGACTCGATGGGCCAGTACCCAATTTGATTGTGATTGGGCCTACGCTGTTGGCGAGGTATCAGATCACTTTAATCTTGTCAAAGATAGGCCGTTGGCCCCGGCTCGGGAGATTTGTGAGGAATTACATTTTTGTGACCTAATCTCAAAACGATCACATTGAATGATGACCGGACCTAAAACCTCCTGCTTCTTCTTTATAAAAGAAAATTTTCACACTTCTTGAGCTACGAAGTCCCGAGCTTTTTACCTGGAAATCACTGAGCAAACAAATTCATCAGTTGTACCTAAAACTGAAGACATATCCACTCGGTGTTTGCAGTGATTCCTTCTCAAGGGTATGTAGCCTTTGGAGCTGTCGAGAGATGGACAGGAAAGAGAGGCAGCCGATAGGCCCTTCGGCAATTTTTTTCTCTACGTAATTTTATTATATGTGAATATATTCCATGAATCTCAAAAGGATCACAGTTTCAGTGTTGAACCAGATATCCATTTCCAGGTCCTTTATTGCCCGATTTGAATTCACATGAATCTTGACTTTTAGTGGGTACGTTGACAGATTCTATTTAGGACGTGGAGCAAGATCACTCTAGGGAACGTCGATGGACGCCGCCCGGATGGTGAGGAAGAAATGAGGTCGGTTCTTGAAATATTACAAACTTTGCTATGGATTTGCCGTTTATCCTTCATCAGGCACCGTGACGGTGGTTTTCATGCAAAGGCTTATCCTTGAGTTGATTGAGTGACCTTTTATAAAATGAAAAGAGTGGCTTTCTTTCATCAATATATACTTCGCAGCATTAAGCTGACAAATTAACTTCAGTTATCTCTTAAGAAAAATGACCCTACTCAGATTAAAAATGGGCACCGGGGCCGTAAACGCCCTAAATTACTCGAGGCGCTGTAAACCCGGTCTCGTGATATAGGTTAGAGTCGAATTCGAGGGTATCAAATGTGACCTTGATGAGTTCAAGCCCATTTCCTTAATTCTTGATGCCCATATAAAATCAATTTATGTTTGTAAAACTTCCAAATTGACCTAATTAGATTTTAGAAGCAGGGTTTGAGGTGGGCGCCTACTAGCCCAAGCAATTAGTGCAGGATTGTGCTTGGGACCTTCGACAAGCTAAGCAAGGTCTGAGCTAGCTAGCAATCTCTCCCATCTCCCCTCGATTTTGCCCGAAACATATAGACACTCAACCCCTGCAACTGCATAGAAATTCATTGTCCACACCCTTTTACTTGCGAAGCTAAGAGTTTTTACTACATTACCTGCAAACCTACTGCCTTAATCTCTGCAAATCTTGGACGAAACCTCTAAAAATCCCTGCAAATCCTTTCACTTCGTTGAGCTCACTTTGGAGAGGAAAGCACGTTGAGATCACTCCACCCTCATTCCAGTCCCTTACCCTCTCATTTCAAGCTCTCTTCAAGCTAAGCAACGTAGGGGAAACAGGCCGTCCAGCTCCGAAAGAGGAGGAGATCGCGTGAAGACCAGGTTTAGGAAGCTCGAAGATAATCCAGTTCGTGGCCACCAAGAAGGAGGAGAGCAAAGGCTGAATTTGGGCTAAGGGAAACCTCGTGGGCCGAGGGCGGATGGATCTCTTGCGTCTCTAAACCAGTGAGAACCGTGTCTAAAATCTTGGTGTAGAAAGATAATAGGATGACCTTAGCATGCATGCAGTGTAAACCTCTGATAATGCACGAATCTAGATTTATGAGGAGGGTTAGAATCTCCGTTGCATTAAAGATCCTAATGCGTTAGAGATGATGCTTCCTAAATTGATAAGATCTCTGTTTTGAACTAATTGATCTGTTTTAGCTTTAAAATGCGATCATGCAAGTCGGCACCATGCTCTCTTTCCTGAAACAAAAAACTGCGCAATTTGAGGACCATTTACACTTCATGTGAAGAAACAATTCATACTGACCAAAAAAAAAAAAAAGAAGAAGAAGAAGAAGAAACAATTTATGACAATCAACATAGGCATAGTTTCAAGTAAATCGTTCATGTCAACGTCTGCAACTTTGAATGGTAACTGCTCTATGATTGATGTGATAACTGTCCTGAAAACAAATTCATCGACACCTGGACAAAGTACAAAAGGTTCAAATGGATCCTTTATGATTTCATGTTCCTTAGCAGCACAGCTGATCACGTGGGACGACATTAACTCTTCAAAAAAGACTCAAGACGACTGGGAGTTGCACCAGACCGCAGAAGCAAGACGGGGACATGAAGGGGTAGGCGTCGAAGAAGTAGATAAGGATAGATCCTGTCCCACCTGACTCCGTAATTCGCAAAAGACCTGGTGAGGACTAGAGGTCAACAGGCTCGAGAAATAATCATAGTCATCGTTTTAGAAAATTCTCGATTGTTGTATAAATTATAGTAAAAATTAGTAATTTTCATTATTTTTCCTCTCAAACAAATTAGTAATTTCTGCAAAATATGTGGAACATTACATAAGAAAGTTGCATATTCGAATAGAACGAACATCTCGATAATAACTTTCTTATTAGTAGCTTTGGATCTCGAAGATGGTTGGGAAAAAATGTTGAAAAGGAATATTGAAAAACAATAGGAAAGAGCAACAGCAACCAAAGTGAATATTTTGACATTTTAAAAATATTAAATCAACTTAAAAAAAGAAAACTGTTGATAATTTTATATAATTTATATAATATAGAAAATATTTAGAGAATTTGAATAAGGAATTTTGTCACGCCTCGATCCTCAAGTGCATGCCTATTCCTCACTGGTCGATTAAATAGCGACGTCTCATGACATATCGTCGACCTATTCATTTTAATACGTATGTGGAAGCATATAAAATCTTTAGACAATAAAACAATGGAATATGAAAGTAGGACCGAATTTCAAACTTCATAAACAATCACACTTATATACAATGCAAACCATAATGCATATATATACAAGGCAAACTACTAAGTCAGGTCTTGAACAACAAGTTCTCAAAACAAGTCTATAGGGAGTGTGGTTTCAATCCTCATCCGGATCCTCCTCTGGGTCCTCCTCTGGGTCCTTTTCCTCCTCAACGATCTCTCCATCTTCCATGCTCTAGCTGGAGTCTACAGCTGAGCACTCCAGAGAGCCAGGATCATCACCCAATTTGGGATCCTTCACATTAATTACCGAACCACCCTTAGGATCTGCTATCCCCTTCCCGAATGTTACCTCTAAAACATACAGAGGTACATCAAATTTCGGTATAGGGCCCACCCTTTGTCCATCATCATAATAGCGATACCACGACCAGTATCTGTGAGGCACCTTCTGGGGTTCACTTACATCAACCCAGACAATGGATTTCACCAATACATATTCCAAGCTTTCAGGGTGATGGTGTATCAGAATATGATAACTCGTCTTGGTGACTTCCTTGGGTATACCAAAATGCACGGGATGAGGTGGGAGTGTTGTCATCTAAGGACTTGAAATGTTGTCCCACAACGGGGTGAGACTACGTTTCAGCAAGTTCTACCTCTTAAGACCCGATTAGAAAGCCAATACGCCCTAAGGGCTGCCTAAGCACAACACGAGTCAGAGAACTTACATTGGCCTCAGTTCCACCCTGCAATTTAATATATATCAAATATACACAATTCAAGTCAATTCACCCAAACAAATCGAACTATTGATCAATCGACTCAGTCGATTACATGTCACCACGATCTTCCCCTAGTCGGTACATTCAATACTCTCTATAAAGTCCTATTAAATCAAGACTGCTCACCCAAAGCTGAAAATATATAGTATAGCTCACCCAAATCTGATAATATAGTATACTGTAGATGCTCGCCCAGAGTTGATAGATCAGAGCCCCCAGGCTATCATAGTATACTATATATGCTCACCCAAAGCTGATAATATGTGCTCACCCAAAGTTGATAATATGGTATACTATTTATATGCTCGCCCAAAGTTGATAGGTTAGGGCCCTCAGGCAAATATAGTATACCACTTTCA
Organism: Eucalyptus grandis x Eucalyptus urophylla; assembly: GCA_028830015.1. Taxonomy (NCBI): domain Eukaryota; kingdom Viridiplantae; phylum Streptophyta; class Magnoliopsida; order Myrtales; family Myrtaceae; genus Eucalyptus; species Eucalyptus grandis x Eucalyptus urophylla. Next base: position 26,331,072 of record CM054199.1, read on the forward strand.
CCATACAACCAATTCATCATTTTTATCATATCCGATAAAAATAGCCATGGATAAGTACATGGTCGGCCTTAGCCAAAATACAGTATTTTTACCCTTGAGAATCCCACAATTTATACAGTTCACCAAAATATTTTTGGCGTTGTAAACCGACACTTGGTTATTTTCCAAAAAATTACCAAATTAATTAATTTAGGAATAAAATCCTAAAATCACAATTAAATTAGTTCAGTACAAAATAGAGCTCAAACAAATAAATAGATTGCACCACAATAACTAGCATAAAATTTCAGTTATCGGCTATCTCAACCTAATATCTGGAAAATAAATAAACAATTAAATAATTACATAAATTATTAAATAAATGCCAATAAATCCAACTTAGGCCTGTAATGCCTAATTGGACGCCGAAACGGACTCAGAAAAATTCCAAGATTCGTTGAATAAATAATAGAACATGTCTACTCGCTAAATACACTAACTAACCATCTAATATGCATCGGCATATAATTAAATTAATTAATCTAATATAATCTAATCTATCCACCTAAACCATGCTTAATTAATCTAATCAACCCCTAAGCATGATTAACTGACTAAGCGAGAATTAGTGAGTTTAACTCACTTGTTTGGCGAGTCGGTCGGTTCAAATCGATGAGAATGTAACGGGGAACAACTTCCTTCAAAGCGGGTCTAGCAATCGAGATCCGAAACCACCTCAAAATGGGCTCGAAGGTTGCTGGAAAACCCACTTTTCCTGCTCTCTGTTTGTTGCTGCAATATAGAAGAAATGAGGTTAGTTTGGTGAGGTGAGACCGGCAGAGATTGCATGAGCACTCGGCTAGTTGAATGGCGGCTCCGGTGGCTCCCATGGCCATTCACGGCGGTTGGATAGCCTTCTGGACGGTAAGACAACCTCCAGGAACGGCAAGTTGGGCGTAGCAACGCCGCTGGACATGACTTCTCTGCTAGCTGGTGGTCTTCAAACGGCAAGAATAAGGGGAAGGATGGCAGTGGATGGCAAGTGAGGGGGAGAGAGAGGAAGGAATAGGGGGACAAGGGGTCCACCTTGGTCAATTTTCTCTTCAAACGTCCCCCTTGACCAACCTTAGCTACCAGCATCAACCTTGGCCCTCATTCAGCCACCCATGCTTTACTTTGCAACCTTGAAATGGTCCAAAAAGCCTAGGTAAGGGGGGCACACGAATTTCATGGGTTTCTCCTTCAATTGGACACTTATTCTCCCTCAATTTAATCCAATTCGGCCTCAATAAAATCAACCGACACCTCAACAAGCAAATGGGTATTTTTCCTCACTAATGGATCTCACATGCTTCCCAAATTTGTGATAAAAAACGATCCCTGTCTTTTTCTGAACAAAAATGGCCATAGGACGACTTTTTCCCAAAAAGTCTCGGGTTGCAGAAAAATCTTCTGAAACTGAATTGACGCTCCTAGAATTAATTGTCACATGACATAACTTTCAAATTTTAAAATCGGACTCAAATTCGCGGTTAATTTCAATTTGGCGAGTTTTTAGCGTGACCTAGGTTATTAGGTAGGTTTTAGAAATTTTTAGTGCTAATGACCTGTGGTTGAATTTTTTTGAGCCACGATGAACCCACTTGACACATTGGCGACTCTTGATTGTTGTGAAAATCTCGAGAATTCAAATACGGACACAGAGTACCAAAACGATAGAAAAATCAGTTTAGTACCGGCAGACGAGAATTTTCCAATTTAGTTGTGTCACCCATGATTAGTCACATATCTCAATTAAACTAACCTATCTCTGTTCTCAAGTCGATTTTTAACTGTACCGTAATGGCCTCTAAAGATGAACACGATTGAATAGTCGATTTCCGATTGAATTCTCATGTCTATCGTATTAAAATTCCTTAATGGCTTCCCTGGATAGTCTAGTTATCTCGAGAGTGATTAGCTTTGAAAATAGCTCTATAGGCGCGTCGATGAAATGCCCGATTTATTCAATGGAAAACATAATTGAAAATCCGGGATATCATAAATTTTAATTAGAATTAGGAAAAAATAAATGATATATTCCATTTTAAATGCAAAATATTTTGATAATATCATTAGATTAAATCAAATAACTCCTTAATGTAGAAAATTATTCACATAAATAACTAATTAATCAAGAACAATTGAATCCATATATGACTGTAAAACACTGAAATCGATAAGTACAACGGAATTAAAACATACCTGTTTGAGTCATTACTTCACTTGAAGAAAAATAGATTAACTTGATAATCAAAGATCTATTGGAATGCCAAATATTCCTCTATATAACCTTTTTCAGTATAGCAGCTTTAATGTAATTCAACAACTGACAGGATTAACCCACTATTTTATAGGCTAGAGATGAGACCTAACAAACCTTAATTAATAGCGTGTCAATTGGGCCCCTCCTATTACGGGCTTTAGTTAAACACAATTACCTACACTTTACTCTTCAATTAGGCCCATTATTAATAGATGCCAAAACTCAGTTTAATAAAATCACTTAAGGGTTTAACAAATATTTGAATATCTATTAACCCAATTATTTAAAATAGAAAATCAATTAATTAATGTAAGCCTATATTATTGGAAATTTCTAACATTCTCCCACTTAGGCTACATTAATTAACTTATTTTTATTTTGAAAAAGATTTATATTGAAAACAACACTATCGGGCTAATAACTGAAAATGTTATTTTATGTGACCACAAATTTAAAAAATAATATTCCAATAATGGCATTTCAAAACCAATATAATCTTATATAACCTTAGTATAGGGCTATTGAGATCAATGTGTTAAGAAATACCACAACACATGACCTTCCATAATCACATATAATAAGCATTATGTTTTCATGGATCATGGGCCTAGTAGTGTAGTAAGAAATAGTACTAACATGTGATCAAAATATACATGATTTCTTATTGATCCTCAATGTAATTTCTCAATGACATGAAACTGTATTAGCGCAATTTCTAAACAACATGAAATTGCACAACTATTTCATAATCCAACATGAGATCTCATAATTAGTGACATCCAATAGTTTTTTAAACTAAAATTTGCTTAATGATATTGTTTTATACTTCAATTTCTTAGTTAACAAGAAAAATGATAACAAATGAATCAACAATAATAATTATTAAAAATAAATGCTTCAATAAACATCATGAAAGCATTATCGGTTTGCATATAACTATAATATCTAAAAATACAAATTATATAGCTCCTATTAACAAAAGAAATCAAAAGAATTTAAAATGCCTATATTCTTTATATGTTCTTTAAACAAAATGGATCGTAAGTCTTTTCTTAGAGGATTAGCCAATATGAACTCAGTTCTAATATTCTCAATTACAATGTCTCCCTTTTTGACAAAGTCTTTAACAATATAATATTTGATTTCCATGTGTTTGGACACATTGCTGATCTTGACATTCTTGGAATAAAACATAGCTACAATGTTGTCACAGTAGATCACTATAGGTCTAGCAATAGAGTTTACAACTCGCAATTTTGAGATCAAATTTCTTAGTCAAATAGCTTGAATTAACGCGCCGTAACACGCTACAAACTTAGCATACATTGTAGAGTTCGTAATCAAGGTTTGATTTGTGCTCTTCTAAGAAATAACACATCTAGCCATTATAAAAATATATCCAGAAGTTGATTTTCTGTCATCCGAATAACTTGCAAAATCAACATTTGAATATCTAATCACCTCTAGGTCATCAACTCTAAAATACACGAGCATGAAGTCTTTTGTTCATTATAGATATATCATCACCTTTTTAGCTACAACCCAATGTTCATGACCTGGATTCAACATATATCTTCCAAGACCATTCACGGTAAAAACAATATTAGGTCTAGTACATACTTGTGCATACATAAAACTGCCAACTGCACTAGCATATGGAAGATTCTTCATGACTTCTTTTTCAACATCATTATTTGGGCATTATTCTATACTCAATTTATCTCATTTCACAACAGGAGCTTCACCTGACTTACAGGTTTGCATATTGAATTTTTTCGAAACACAATATATATAACTTTTCTGAGATATTTCCAGAACCTTCTTAGATCTATCACGATGAATCTCAATGCCTAAAACAAAATAGGCTTCCTCAAAATCTTTCATATCAAACTTTGTAGATATAAAACCTTTTGTGTCATTCAATAGATCAACATCTCTACTAGCAAGCAAAATGTCATCTACATAAAGTACTAATAAAATATATTTACTTCCATTTACTTTCATGTAGATGCATTGATCAAACTTGTTTTCTACAAAGCCAAATGATTTCACAACCTTGTGAAATTTTAAGTGCCACTGATGTGATGCTTATTTGAGACCATAGATTGACCTATAAAGTTTGCACACCATATACTCCTTTCTAGGTTCTTTAAACCCTTCAGGTTACTGCATATATACTTATTCATCTAGATCTTCATTTAGAAAGGTTGTCTTGACATCTATTTGGTAAAGCTCTAAGTTAAATAAGCCACCAATGCCATGATTATCCGAAAAGAGTCTTTAAGGGACACTGGAGAAAAGACTTCAGTATAATCAATGCATTTTCTCTATGAGTACCCATTTGCGACTAACCTTGCTTGAATCTCTCTATGTTGCCTTTATTGTCTTTCTTGATTTTGAATAGCCATTTGCAATCGATTGGTTTATGCCCATCAGGTAAATCAACAAGTTCCCATAATTGATTAGTTGACATGAAAATCATCTCGTCCTTCATTGCCCCTAATCATTCATCTACTTGATCACTATTAAGATCTTCTTTGAAGGTCACTGGATCAACTATATTTTTAATGTCAAAACTAGTTTCTCCAAAATAGATATCATAATCATTTAGAGGTGTTGTCTTCTTTGCCGTTGTGATCTTTGCATAGGCATTTCTGGAGCTGTATCATTCATTTAGGGAATTTCATTTGTAATAGGAGGATCTACCGTCATATCTCCAATATCTACTTCTTGCTAAATTTCCACTCTGCAGAGCTCTCATATAGAATCATCATTCAAAATGGGCAATGGAATATAGACCGTCTTGTTTGGTTCTTCCCTTTTGAAAGATTGAGAATAACTCTTTTTAGCAACATCTAACTCTAGGAATTTGGAAGTTTGGGCTTCAACAATTCTAGTGCCACGAGTAGAACAATAGAACCTATACCCTTTGTAATGGTAAGGGTATCCAATAAATTTTCACCTCTATAGGACACCCTTAAACTCAAAAGTGATTTAAGCTTGGTTTCCTCTCCGTCTACAATTTAAAAAATGTTTTCGGCACTGATTTACTAGGTACACGGTTCAATACATAAGTTGTTGTTTTAATTGCATCACCCCCATAAGTATTTAGGTAAATTAGAACTGCTCATCATACTTTGTTTCATCTTCATAAGTGTGTGATTGTGTCGTTCTGCTACAACATTCTATTTAGGACTCCCAAGCACTGTATACTGAGTGACAATACCATAGTCCTGCAAATATTTAGCAAATGGTCTCATTTGTTGTCTAGTCTTGGTATATCACCCATAATACTCACCATTGCGATAAGATCTAACAATCTTGATAATTTTTTCCAATTATTTCTCAACTTCAGTGCGAAACACTTTGAACATTTCAAGAGCATCAGTCTTCTCCTTAATTAGATAAACATAACAATAACGGGAGAAATCATCAATGAATGTGATGAAGTACTTATTTCCACAAAAGGTGGTTGAGTATGGCCCACTAATATTCGTATGAATTATCCCCAATAGATTTTGACTGAGAGTAGCGCCTTTCTTCTTGATTTTAGTCAATTTTCCTCTCACATAATCAATACAAGTTTCAGTATCATTTGAGTCAAGATGAGAAAGAATATCAATCTTGATGAGTCACTTTACCATTTCTTTGGAAATATGCCCTAATTACTTATGCCATAGCAATGAATATATTTCTTTGATTAAAGATCTCTTAGCAACATTATTCTCGACATTGAAAGAATAATATGGTCTATCGGGAGATAAAGATAATCGATATAATTCATCAGATAGAACATAATTCCCAATAATTTTGGAATCATAACTCAAATCCACTCTTTTATTCACAAAATAAAGACAATATCCAATTTTGTCAAGCGAAAAAAGAGATATTAAGTTTCTCCTAAAACCAGGAACATAAAAGACATTGCTCAAAATAAGCTGAAAACCAAAATCTAAATTCAAAACAATTGTCCCTATGCGCTTCACATCAACTTCAATATCGTTTCCAACTTTAAACTTTGACTCCTTAGACTTGAATTCATTAGATTTGTGAGACCCTGTAAGGTAGCAGTTACATGAACAATAGCATTATAATTGAGCCACAAAGAATCTAAAGACACATCAACCAAATTTGATTTAAAACAAACCAACAACTCACCTTGGTGACTTTCTTTTCTTGCTTTTAGCCAATCTTGAAACTTATAGCATTTGGCTCTCTTATGACTCTGCTTCTTGCAGTGAAAACACTTGAAATCCTTGTCTCCATTTCTCCCATGATTCCCATTTTTCTTGAAGTCTTGGTCTTTCTTTGGACCATGAGTATTCGACCCTTTAAGCTTCCATTTTCCTTTAGATGAATTTAACTTGGCATTAACAATTAAGTGGGTCGACTCATACTTCTCTTTCTTTAACTTCTCTTCCTCAGTCACACATTTGGTAATCAAAGCATTGATGCTCCATGTCTAATTCTGAGTGCTATAAGCAGTCTTAATCTGGCTAAATTCAATTGGTAAAACATTTAAGGCGTGATGCACAATATAATTTTAGAAAGGACAATTTCATGAGCCTTAAGTTTAGACTGAATGTGGACCATCTTCAGTATAAATTCTCTAACACCCATAGCGGCATCATACCTCATGTTCGTTAACTCACTCAGCAAGTTCCTAATTTCAACCTTAACTCTATATCTTTCTCCCACTGCTTCAAGGAACTGTATCACATTTGTATCTTCTGACAAACTACTAATGAGATACTCAGTAATTGACCTCTTCATAGCAATCAGGCTTAGTCAGTTGGATTTTTCCCGTCTAACATAATGGGTTTTTTTTATCAGCAGTCTTTTTATCATAGGGCTTGGAAGGTTTATTCTCACGTAGAGTCAAGTCCATATCAACGATGCCCAGAGTAAACTCTATATCTTGCTTCTATTTCTTGAAGTTTGATCCACTTAATATTTCAACGGTAGCATTATTGTTATTTACAACAAAGGTAACTATTTTTTTTTATGACCCAAGGAAGCCCCATACGCTGACAGCGTGGCAAAGTAAACCCTAGGGAGGCATGTGAGTCACCACCACCCCTTGTGCCTTGGGTAAGTCACTCTTGCGATGCCCGGGAATTAAATTCCTCCCCTTGCGTTAGGGGGAGAAGCTCGCCGCCAGCAACGCCACCCAAGTGGGTGGTTATAGCAAAGGTAACTGTTTGTCACACATAATGCAATAAAATCAATTATGGACAATAAGCAATTCAACAAAAATAATAGTATATTATAAACTCCTCTTTGGGCAGAGTGAACAATGCATCATTATTTTCCATATTATAAAGTTTATAAGGCAACAGCAAGGGGAATTACATATAATTGTCAATGATTCATCCCCTTTGGCAATATAAACCATTTAAATTATACATATCCATAATATCAATATAGAGGGGAATTACATATTATTTTCAAAATATTTATTCCCTTTGGGTAGATAAATATTTTTCAATTATACATCCCCATCTTTTAAATTTGGGAATTAATCTTCATGCAATTTTTCAAATTAACATACACAATAACCCCATTTGGGTGAGTTATTGTATATACTAATTTTTTTTTATCAATACGGAACTCCAAAAATTTATGCCCAAAATTCATCTAATAATATGAAACACTTTACAACATGTGCTTCCCAAGATCATATTGTATTTATTAACCAACAATTTTTTCCACCATTAATTTTTTTAATTCTATTATTATTATTATTATTATTATTATTATTATTATTATTATTATTATTATTATTATTATTAGACCCTCCCGCGGGGCCCAAGCCTTCGCCTGGCTCACAGACTCGCAGGAGCCCACGTGAGCCACTTGAAACGGGTGGGTCACGAAGCCCATACTTCTTTTAATTAAAAATGGCCCACGCATTAATATAATATTCTGGGCTTGAAACTGACGGGCCAAAAAATTGCCACAAAGAAAGGTTCATGTGTGTGAGCCCATGAAACCAAGAATAAAAAGAAAAGTTCATGGGTTCACGCCCATGAACCAAAAAAATAAAAAAGGAAGGATGGGCTTACACCCATCCATTGGCCCAACCCGACTGGAGGTCTTCTTCAACCTCCAGCCGGGTCACGAAACCTACAAACCAAGACTCGATTTCAACCTGAACCTCAAAAAACACATATTATGGTTGATTTTTGATGAAATTTATTCATGGGTCTTACTTCTAACATCACTATAAATTGATTAGAGTGAATTCAATAAAGAAAAAAAAAAAAATTTTCCACATTCAAGCTTTAAAAAATTCAGATCTAACACCCCATGGCCAAATTCGGTTTTCTCATGTATAAGTCCAAAAAACTTACCTTAATGCAACCAAAAGATGTTAAAATATATGTAAAACAATATCTATGCAATAATTTAAAACGAACATCAATAAATCATATGTAATTTAAAATTCTTTTAACTTTTTTTTTAATGTATAAACCCTAGAATTTAAAATTTAAAATTCTCACTCAATTTTCAATGAAATTTGTATAGTTGGAAAGATCTTGACACGTAGAACAAAAACCCTATGGTTTTAGGATCAATCGATTAAAAAATCCACATGAAAAAATAACACTAATATTCGGTTCAAAGAGGAAAATTTCGAATTTGTTCATAAAAAAAAAAAATTGGATTCTACAATCATAAATAACTTGCTCTGATTCTTTACCAAAAAAAAAATAACTTGCTATGATATTACATGTAGAAAATTATTCACATAAATAACTAATTAATAAAAAACAATCGGATCTATATATGACTGTAAAATACCGAAATCGATAAGCATAACAAAATTAAGCCATTACTTCACTTGAAGAAAAATAGATTAACTTGATAATCAGAAATTTATTGGAATGTCGGATCTTCCTTTCTATGGCCTATTTTAATATGACAGCTTTCAATGAGATTCAGAAACTAATAGGTATAATATACCCTTTTATAAGCTAGAGATGGAATCTAGAAAACCCTAATCAATAGCCAAACAACTGAACCTCTCCCAGTACGGGCTTCTGTTAAACACAATTGCATATAATTTGCCGCTAAACTAGGCTCATTATTAATAGATGCCAAAACCCAGTTCAATAAGATCACTTAAGGGTTTAACAAATGTTAGAATATCCATTAACCCTATTATTTAAAATAAAAAAATTAATTAATTAATGTAAGCCCATATTATAGGAAATTTCCAATACTTAAAAGTTTCAATGACATAAATATTTACTTAACAAAATCTTGCATGGCAATTTTAGAGAACTTCTAACATTCTTTTTTCAAATTATTGATAGATGACTAGATGCATCTCTTTAATACACATATGTGTATTTTTGAAAATTTGAAGCAATGATGCATCATAAAAGGCAAGAAATTCTTCTAATGCCAATAAATCTTGACTTGACAATTTAAATTGTGGATTTAGTAGAAGAAAGAAACATAAAGTCAATATTAACTTATAAATTCAGTAAATTATTACTTTTTGCTAAGGTGACATCTTGATGGTGGTTATTTTTAAGGAGAAAGTAGTAAGATATTTACTTGTAACAAGGAGAGGGCTATTCTACTTATGTACCATCTTATGTAGAGCCCTTACGGATGATATTTAAAGAAGATTATGTGATAATATGTTTATGTAGAGGATCAAAGATGATAACCCTTTACATAACAAGAAGTAAAAATACCATAATTTTGGATATCGAACCCGTTGACATTGTGAACTTGCATATAGAATGATACATTGTTAATGTTGTTGAAGATACATGCCTTGATTGATCCTGATTAATCCCCGGTACCCTAATTGATATTGATTGATCAAAATCAACTCATTAATGGGAAAGTAAATATTGTATATATTTTTTATATTACTGAATATTTCTCTCTAGTTAGTGAAGTCATGTATATTATAAATAGGGAAATAATTGTACAATCTTTACATGAGAAAGCAATACAACTTTTCCAAATCATGGTTACTTTTCATCATTTTAATATTCTAACATGGTGTTAGAGCCTTCCTTCTCAACCTAGCTTTTACTATGCTTCTGCTTTACTACCCCTCTTCCCAGCCTAAAAGCAAAATTTCTTTCTTTCATTACTCTTCATCTTCTTCACAATCAAACTTGTGAAGAAAATATTTCAATCATGATAGCCTAAAAAGGGAGTAACCATGCCAAGAAATCAAGCCTTGAAATTTAGAGGTTCCCAAAATTCAAAAAAAATTTCCAACATCCAAATAGTAGATGACTTACCTTCAAATCATTATCAAGACCTTGTTGGGGAAGACAAAACAAAAGGAACAAAGCCAAACACGGCCCAATGAAAGATGACAAAGCCCAGTTTAGCCAAGCTAGGGCAATTTTTTCCTGGCCTATATGTTCAATGGTTTCCAATTCGAATCAAACCTCCGACCCAAATTGAGAATAGTGGACCGGGAGGAAGCCCCTCCTAAATGTTGAGCCCAACTTGGGATTTGGACCGGGTGAGTCCGCTTCGACCAAAGTGGTTTAGGTCCATTTGGTTTTGGGGCAAACCCATACCCACCTATAGACTTGGTTTTTTTCCCCCTTGCAGGCACAGTTAGCAGGCTGAGCCAATAAATCCCCTTCACACGTCCACCACTAACAGGCCCGAGCTTCGCCTCATTGCGTAATAGCTCTTAAGGCTATAAAACTATTTCGTCTGGTTTTAAGAGTTCTAGCGAGCTCTAATTACATATGACAAGAAAGGATTCATCAACAACATTGTCTTGGTTCCGACCAACAGGTGACTCATACGACACTGGAGGAAGAGTAATTAGCTTGTCTGGATGTGGATCGGGAATTGTCTCACTTCGGAGGTCATCATCGAATGTCCTTAGATTGAAGACATGAAAGGAATATGGGACAACATATAATAAATATATGGAAAGCTTGATAGGACCAAGATTTTCTCCATAACTCAAGCCCTATTGGAGCTAAAATAAGGAAATATTTTGGTTTCCACCATTTTCATCAAACTATTAACACTATGGAGTTCATCGCTGAAGAAAAGTTGCAGGGACATAAAGAAACTCTAGCTCGGTATCGTGTGATAAAGGAGAGTGAAAATGTAACTAGATTTTTACTTACTCGAATGAGACTTATTTACTTTACTTATCTTGAATGAGAGTTCTTTACCTTTTCGAAGCCAAATCTTTGCCATGGACCTTGTCTCCTCGCTTGGTTGAATATATCAATTCGTGGTATAGGAAGAATCATAATGTTTCGCTTCCTTAGAGTGTCTAAATATAGGAAACCACATCGTTCTTGCGGCCAGAGTGACACTGGACCTACTATTGCTTGCTGCAAGATCCAGCCTGGATCTAGAAACTCGCTGGTGGCGTTAGGTATTTTGGGCGAAGAAGTAACCTAATGTCATCTCGAGCAAATGTCCCTGATTTGTTGGCATGATCAAATGATCTAGGACACAAGTAACCCTTTATTCCAGCGAACGATCGTGATTTAATCACAAGACTAGACATCTCCAACTATTTCACACAACTAGATAGCCCACGCTTCATCCTTGCAATGCCCATATTAGATGGTGCCCATTATGCCACATTATCACTTGTATGGAAAGGATCCAACAACATAATTCTGTTATATCCTCAAGTAAATCACACACCCAAAATTCAAGAGAAGTACACTATCAGTGCCATATGTTGTGTACAGTGCTCACTTTGGTGCCAAAAGTTTCAATCGGATCACTTAAGTCCCAAATTGGCGGAAAAACGATCACTTTGGTGCCACCGGCAAGAGATTCCGGCCAAAATGATTACGTGGCTTTTATATTTAAAAAAAAAATCGACATGGCTTAAGAAATGGCGACGTTTTATGTCCTCCTTAAGAAAACGACGTCGTTTTACCGTCCTAAGTGGATGGCCTCACAAAAACGACGCCGCACAACTCATTTTGGGAATTATATTTGTTTATATTTGGAGGTTGAAATTAGGGTTCCGATCCTCATCGACTGCCAACCTAGTTTGCTTGGCCGCTGTCGCTGGGTTGTCGAGCCGCCATCTCTTGGTGACGTGAGGTTCGCACTTGAGCGAGATCACAACCTTCGACTTGGCCGCCGAGTGGCCAAGTTGGGGTTGGGGTCGGAGCCACGGTCGCCGAGCGCGAGGGCCATCAAGGACGGCGACTGGCCCATCACTGGCGGAGGCGGAGGCGAGGGATGTGAGCGGTTGAAGGGGGAGGAGGAGGGAAAACCATCGTAATTTTTAAAACAACACTGGGGAGTGGCCGAGATTATCGAGCAGGTTGAACCAAAACCGGTTGTCGTTGATGAAAATGGCGTCTAGATCCTTGTCAAAGAGCTCCCATGGGACCAAGAGCTCCCACGGGATCGACCCGTCAAACTTTTTGAACTAGAGGTCCAAGAACTTGAGTACCAGGAGCTCCAATACGACCCTCATGAACTTCCCAGCGAATCGATTGTTGCTCAAATCCAGCTCGAAGAGCAGCTTCAGGTTCCGGAACTTTTGTGGCACGCTGCCGTAGAAGCGCTTGGAGTTGAGGTGGAAGAGCGTGAGGTCGGCGAGCAAGTCGAGCTCCTTGGGGAGGTACCCGACGATGTCGTCGTGGTTGAGGTTGACGCCAGCGATGGTGTGGACGCCAGGGTCGTCGGCGGCGGGGGAGTAGAAGACGTTGGAGTAGCCGCAGATGTCGAGGCCGACCTAGTTGGCAATGAAGTTGTTGGGGTCGAAGAGGATGGCCTGCTTTAGGGCCTGAAGGGCGACTAGGCATTGCAGAGGCGCGGGTTCTCGAAGGAGGCGGAGGGGTCGACGGCCACTTGCTCGCCGCGGTCGCCGAACTTGTCAAGGTAGTGGAGGAGGTGGTGGTGCTTGGCGGCGCCATGGGAGGCGGCGGCGACGGAGAGGATGGCAAGGGAGGAGAAGAGGATGAAGAGGGCAGCGGTGGTTGAGATTATCCAGCAGATTTAGGATTTAGGGTTTTCAATTGGGGGAGAGACACCAAACGACGTTGTTTTGTGGTTTACATGCTGACTGTACTCTCCGGCGAGCCACATCAGCGTCAAAAATTAATAAAAAAAAGTGCTATGTCGGATTTTCGGTCAATCTGATCAGAGTTGGCACTAAAATGATCGTTTTTCAAACTTTTTGGCACTTAAGTGATCTGACGGAAACTTTTGGCATCAAAGTGAGCGTCGTACACAACTTATGGCATTGATAGTGTACTTCTCCCTCCAAAATTCTAATTAAAGAAAAGGTAAATTTTGTGATTATTGCAAGCATCTATATCATACTAGGAAGAATTGTTGGAAATTGCATGGAAATCCAATATATAAAGAAAGAAAGGAATGAGATATATCCACTGCAGCACATGCCAAATTTCATCAGTCTATCAATAATGATCAACTTCAACAAATTATGAAAGCTCTAAGCCAATTGATATTTAGGATAAGATGGCTAGTTATTTAGGTATTTCTCATTGCTGAAGCTCCATTTCAACTAAGGCATGGATTATTAATTCAGGTGCTAGTGACCACATAGTTTGAATTGAGTGTTTCATTTCTAATATTCATGACTTCCTAATGGGAAGAACACCTCAATTACTAAATTTGGAAATATTCAACTCAATCCATCCATCACAATGAGAAATGTTCTGGTTATTCCAAAATTTAACCTCACTTCTATCTCCAAACTTTGTGAAGACAATTAATGTTGGGTCTTTTTCGATCCTAACATCTGCTTCTTTTGGGCCTTTTCAACTAGGAAACCGATAGACTAGGGTAGAATTTATAATCTTTCCCTTTGAATAAGGGCTTTTTGTGCCAATATTAATAATAATATTTTTCTATCTCATCAACGTTGAGTCCATGGTGCTTCTTTTCCTCATCCCAAGTGTCCTATTTGTCCACTAGCTATACAATCACAATTTCCTTTTCTACAAAGAACTTCACGTGTCAATACAACTTTTTTCCCTTACAAATATGGACATTTAAGGACCATATCACACCCACACCATGATGGGTGTAGATTCTTTCTCACAATTGTGGATGATCACACACATATGACTTGGGTTTTCCCGATACAATCCAAGAATCAAGCCCTTTCCCATGTTAAGAATTTTCTTGCCTTAAGTAAAAATCAGTTTCATAAATTTGTACAATAGATTTGAACTGATAACGTCCATGAATTCTTCAATCATAAGTGTTCTACTCTATTTATTTCAAATGACATCCTTTGTTAAATTAATGTCTCGAGTTTAAATTTGGATAACGATTTGTTAAACCGAATTTGTTGATAAAGATTTCCCAAGTAACAGAAAAGCTTCACTGGACTCTTGAAGATTTACAAAAGATGAAATAATAGAATAAAAGAGAAAAAAAAAGCGGAGCAAAGTTTCTTCTTTTATTTATGGAAGCCTGTAGAAGTCGAAAGATGATTTCCTCATGGGGCCCAAAAGTCAAGACTCACAATATAATCTCTACGATATAAGCCTCTGTAGCGTCTCTCTCCCACGTGAAGCCAAAAGGAGGTGGGCCCAAGGTCAAACTTTTGACCTTTGGGCACACATATAAATATAAAGCAATGTGTCCAGGAGGTGAGCAGCCGAAACCCTACGAAAGAAAGAAAGGAGCTACACATCCACGTTGCTTGAGAAGAGCCGCAAGTTTTTTTTGAAGCCACACGAAGCCTTGAACAAGAACGTGAAGCCGTACATAGAGTATTTTGTTTTGAGCTTGAATGTGCAGTAATTTTTGTGCCGTGAGTTTATCCCCGAGTAAGTTATTTATTTATAAATACTTTGGATTTTGGTTTAAATCTAGGTGTGGGAAACACTCGAGTATGTGAGCGATTGTAAACTTTGATTCTCTGATTATAGTGGATAATTTGTTGCTAGCTCTCTCCATTGACGTATGTACCTATACTCGGACTGAACCACGTAAATTTTTAATGTCCTTATTATTTCTCGTTTATTTCTCTAGCGATTTCGCGTTGACGTAAATTGCAAGATCTTGTCATTTCCGCGTATTATATTACAATAGTTGGTATCAAAGCTTGGGATCAGAATTCTTGAATGTGATTTGGAGCTTTTGCTTGTTTGATTATTACCTAGAAATTTTGTCATTGCAATTATGTCTGAGAGGAAATCTGAAATTGAGAAGTTTAACGGGAGCAACAACTTTGTGCTATGGAGCATCAAGGTGCGAGCGTTATTAACAACCCAAGGTTTGGCCAAGGTACTGAATGGTGAAGATGAGTTGCCTATTATAATAAAAGCCTCTGAGCTTGTAGAGCTAATAGAAAGAGCAAATAGCACAATCCTGTTAAATTTATCGGATGAGGTTTTAATAGAGGTTGCTGAGGAGAATGATGACGTAGCATTATGGGTAAAATTTCAAGCACTCTATGTGAAGAAAGGTTTGAACAATCGCTTGTACATGTTGAAGAAGATGCTTTATATGGGCTGAAACAGTCTCATAAGTAGTGTTATAAATGTTTTGATACTTTCATGGCTAATCAAGACTACACAAAAAGTCAGATGGATAGTTGTGTCTACTTTAGGAGATTGCATAATGGTTTTTTGATTTATCTACTCTTATATGTTGATGATATGTTGATAGTAGCTAAGAATATGTCTAATATTGATATGTTGAAGAGGCGGTTAAATGTTGAATTTAAGACGAAAGATTTAGGTGCTGCAAAGAAAATATTGGGTATGGAGATTTTGTGTGATATGACTACAGGAGTTTTACGTTTATCTCAGAAGAAATATATTGAGAAGATCATGTCGCGTTTTAATATGTAGTCTGCAAAATCTGTAAGTACAACTTTAGTAAAGCATTTTAAACTTTTAGATAAATTATCACCACAAATTGAGGAGGATGAGGAGCATATGTCCCGTGTTCCTTATTCTAGTGTCATGGATAGTATTATGTATCATATGGTGTGCATTAAGCTTGATATTTCACAAGCTGTGAGCGTGATTAGTCGCTATATGAAGCATCCTGGTAAAGTTCATTGGGAAGCTGTGAAGTGGATCCTCAGATATTTGAAGGGAACAACAGACATGGGTATAGTATATCAAAGGGATAGTAATGGCAGTGAAACCACTGGTTTTGTGGATTCAAATCACGCCGATGACTTGGATGATCGCAGGTTTTTAGCAAGATACATATTTACACTAATGGGCAGTGTAGTTAGTTGGAAAGCGTCCTTACAGGATCATATTGTCTTGTCTTCAACTGAGGCAGAGTACATGACACTAACTTTTGTAACGAAATAGGCGATATGGTTACAAAATTTGCTCTTGGACTTTGGGTTAGAACGGAAAAGTGTAGATATACACTGTGATAACCAATGTGCGATACATTTGGCGTATAATCTAATTTATCACGAGCGAACGAAGCATATTAACATCAAGTACCACTTCATCCGAGATGTCTTAGCTAAGGGTAATGCTATTGTTAAAAAGATTGTTACAACAGATAATCCAACAAACATGATGACTAAATCTGTTCCTTTGGTGAAGCTCAAGCTCTACTTGAGCTTTATTAGCGTTTGTGGAGAGTGAGCGCCCGTCGGGGCGTTGAGAGAGTAGTATAGATGATGATCACTATAACTTAGCTTCAAATATCGAGCCAATGTTGAGAATTGTTAAATTAATGTCTCGAGTTTGGATTTGAATAATGATTTGTTAAACCGAATTTGTTGATAAAGATTTCCCAAGTAATAGAAAAGCTTCGCTGGACTCTTGAAAATTTACAAAAGAGGAAATAATATAATAAAAGAGAAAAAAGCGGAGCAAAGTTTCTTCTTTTATTTATGGAAGCCTGCAAAAGCTAAAAGATGATTTTCTCGTGGGGCCCAAAATTCCTCTTGAAAATTTACAAAAGAGGAAATAATATAATAAAAGAGAAAAAAGCGGAGCAAAGTTTCTTCTTTTATTTATGGAAGCCTGCAAAAGCTGAAAGATGATTTCCTCATGGGGCCCAAAATTCAAGACTCACAATATAAACTCTATGAAATAAGCCTCTGCAGTGTCTCTCTCCCACGTGAAGCCAAAAGGAGGTGGGCCCAATGTCAAACTTTTGACCTTTGAGCACACATATAAATATAAAGCAACGTGTCCAAGAGGTGAGCAGCTGAAACCCTATGAAAGAAAGAAAGGATCCGCATGTCCACGTTGCTTGAGAAGAGCCGCAAGTTTTTTTTTGAAGCCATGCGAAGCCTTGAACAAGAACGTGAAGTTGTAAGTAGAGCGTTTTGTTTTGAGCTTGAATGCGTGGTAATTTTTGTGCCGTGAGTTTATGTCCAAGTGAGTTATTTATTTATAAACACTTTGGGTTTGTGGTTAAATCTAAGTGTGGGAAACACTCAAGCATGTGAACGATTGTAAACTTTAATTCTCCGATTATAGTGGATAATTTGTTGCTATTCTCCCCGTGGACGTAGGTACTGATACTTGGACCAAATCACGTAAATTTTTGGTGTCCTTATTATTTCTCGTTTATTTCTCTGGCAATTTCACGTTGATGTAAATTGAAAAATCATATTGTTTCCGCGTATTATATTAGAACATCCTTCACGAAAAGTTCTTGCACTTATACACCTCGACAAAATGGGGTCATTGAACGAAAACATCGCCATCTTTTAGAAGTTGCCCATGCCCTCAACTATCAAGCTTCAATTCCAAAAATGTTCTAGAGAGACTATGTGGTCATAGTAGCCTACTTGATCAATCTAATATCATCTCGGATTCTCAATGGAAAGACTCCCTCCGAATTGCTCTTTGGGAAGTGTCTAGACATTCGCCACCCCTGTGTTTTTGAATGCTTGTGCTATGTTTCTACTATGGGCCCTCCAGACAAATTGGGTCCCCGTTCTCTTCAATGTATATTCATTGGAAATCCAGTTCCTTAAAAAGGGTATTAGTTTTATGATTCATCAACTAACGTTTTCTTGTTAGCAAAGATGTCATTTTCCATGTAAATATTTTCCCTTCTAGAATGAAATATCTTCACACCAGATATTAGAGGCGGCTACTAATCACTATATGTTTTTAAGTGAGGAAGATTTCTCATCTCCATAGCTGGTTGCGATTCCCCACGTCATCACTCCCATGTCATCTGCTGCACCTAACAATGATGCACCCTCCTCATCAAATAAGGACAATATAACCCCAAGAGATCAACAAGTAGTCACATCGAAGAATCATATGACTCCTGATAATATTTCTTATGCACCACTTGATAATGTCCCGTCTGCTGCACTAGCTCATTCTCAATGTTTAGGTCGTGCAACATGATTACCCACATGGACAATAGATTACACTTGTCCCACCTTGGATCCTTTGGTATACACTATCTTTGTCTCCTTTATGTTACCTTCACTAGTCTTTCACCCGAACATGTATGTTGCATTAGTAGAATCTCTAAAGGATAGGAACCATCTTCATATGATGAGGCTGTCAACAATCCTCATTGGCAACAAGTCATGGAGGATGAGTTATGAAAGCTAATGAAAAATAAAACTTGGGATATTATATCTATACCTCCTTATTGAAAATCTATTAGGTACAGATGGGTATACAAGGTCAAGTACAAGGCAGAAGGCTACACTGAATGTTATAGGGCTAGACTAGTAGCCAAAGGATTTATACAACAAGAAAGTTTTGATATGCAGAAACATTTTCTCCAGTAGTAAAGTAAGTCAATACTCGTTCTTTTCTTTCAACTATTGCACCCCGTTATTGGCCTCTTCAATAGATGGAGGTTCTTAATGTTTTGCTTCATGGAGATTTGGAAGAGGAAATTTACATAGATCTTCTATCGGGCTTACATAGATAAGGGGAGATTCGAGTATGTCTTCTACGTAAATGCCTATATAAACTCAAATAGGTTTCTCGTTAATGGTATGCTAAGTTCACTATTGCACTTATAGCTTCAAAGTTCCAGCATTCCAAATATGACTATGCCTTATTCACATAGAGTTAGGGTACATCATAAATTTAGTTGCTTATTTATGTTATGATATACTCATTATGGGAAATTATGAATTTTCCATTGGGAGATTTAAAAAATACCTATACTCTACATTTCACATTAAGGGTTTGAGACCTTCTAATTTTTTCTCGGGATAGAAATCACATGATCATGTAAAGGAGTTTAACTCAGTCAATGCAAATTTATCTTAGAGATCATATCAAAAGTAGGATTATGGGGGCACCAGACCAGCTATCATCCCAATCGAGCAAATTACCAAGCTAACGATAGTTTGATTATGATAAGGGATTGTCACCTTTGAATGAGGATCCTTTGCTCAAAGACTCTTTCGCTTATCGGAGATTTGTTGAGGGACCTTATCTATCTTATAATGACTAGGCTAGACATATACTATGCATAACAAATCCTCAGTCAGCTCACGCACAACCCAAAATAGTCTCACATGAATGTTGCACTAAAGGGTGTGAAACACTTGAAAGGCTGTCCAAGGTTAGGTATACTATTGTCTCAAGATAGCAAAATGGAAATGACAACATATTACGACACGAATTATGTTACTTGTCCTATGAGTAGAAAATTAGTTACAAGATTTTGTATAAAATTAGGAGATTCATTACTCTCATGGAGAACAAAGAAACAATTGATAGTTTCATTTTATCCGCTAAAGCAAAATATCAATTAATGACAAAGACTAGCTGTGAAATAGTTCGGATAAAAAGGTAATCCAAGATCTCCGAGTATGGATGAAAGAACTAACTGTCTTATTTTGCAATAACAATGCTGCACTCAAACTTGTAACAAATCTGATTTTCCATAAAAAGAACGAAGCACATAAAATTGATTGTCATCTTATTATAAATAAGATTTGAGATGAAATGATCAAGACAAGAGGAATAAACACAATTGACAAGGCCCAATTTAGCCAAGCTAGGGCAATTTTTTCCCGGCCTATATGTTCAATAGTTTCCAATTCGAATCAAACCTCCAACGTAGATTGAGAATAGTGGACCGGGAGGAGGCCCCCTCCTCAATGTTGAGCCTAACTTGGGATCTAGACCGGGTGAGTCCACTTCGAACCAAAGTGATTCAGGTCCATTTGGTTTTGGGGCAAACCCATACCCACCTATAGACTTGGTTTTTTTCCCCCTTGCAGGTACCACTAGTAGGTGGCCTGAGCCAAGAAATCCCCTTCACACGTCCACCACTAATAGGCCCGAGCTTTGCCTCATTGCGTAATAGCTCTTAAGGCTTGAAAATTATTTGTTCTGGTTTTAAGAGTTCCAGCAAGCTCTAATTACAAATGACAAGAAAGGATTCATCAACGACATTGTCTTGGTTCCGACCAGTAGGTGACTCACACGACACTGAAGGAAGAGTAATTAGCTTGTCTGGATGTGGATCGGGAACTGTCTCACTTTGGAGGTCATCATCGAATGTCCTTAGATTGAAGACATGAAAGGAATATGGGACAACATATAATAAATATATGGAAAGCTTGATAAGACCAAGATTTTCTCCATAACTCAAGCCCTATTGGAGCTAAAATAAGGAAATATTTTGGTTTCCACCATTTTCATCAAAATATTGACACTTTGGAATAATGGAAAGCTTGATAAGACCAAGATTTTCTCCATAACTCAAGCCCTATTGGAGCTAAAATAAGGAAATATTTTGGTTTCCACCATTTTCATCAAAATATTAACACTTTGGAATGAACTTGAGATGGCTGAAGAAAAATTGCAGGGACACAAAGAAACCCTAGCTCGGTACCGTGTGATAAAGGAGAGGGAAAAGATAACTAGATTTTTACTTACTTGAATGAGAGTTATTTACCTTTTTGAAGCCAAATCTTTGCCATGGACCCCATCCCCTCGCTTGGTTGAATATATCAACTCGTGGTACAGGAAGAATCATAATGTTTCGCTTCCTTAGAGTATCTAAAGATAGGAGACCACATCGTTCTTGTGGCCAAAGTGACACTGGACCTACGACTACTTGCGGCAAGATCCAGCTTGGATCTAGAAGCTCTCTGGTGGCGCTGGGTATTTTGGTCAAAGAAGCAACCTAATGTCATCTCAAGCAAATGTCCTTGATTTGTTGGCATGATCAAATGATCTAGGACACAAGTAGCCTTTCATTCCAACAAACGACCGTGATTTAATCACGAGACTAGATGGCTCCAACTATTTCACACAACTAGATAGGCCACGTTTCATCCTTGCAATGCCCAGATTAGATGGTGCCCATTATGCCACATTAGCACTTGTGTGGAAAGGATCCAACAACATAATTCTGTTGCATCCTCAAGTAAATCACATACCTAAAATGCTAATTAAGGAAAAGGTAAATTTTGTGATTATTGCAAGCGTCCATATCATACTAGGAAGAATTGTTGAAAATTGCATGGAAAGCCAATATATAAATAAAGAAAGGAATGAGATATATCCATCGCAGCACATGCCAAAGTTCATCAGTCTATCAATAATGATCAATTCCAACAAATTATGAAAGCTCTAAGCCAATTGGTATTTAGGATAAGATGGCTAGTTATTTAGGTACTTCTCATTGCTGAAGCTCCATTTCAACTGAGGCATTGATTATTAATTCAGGTGCTAGTGACCACATAGTCTGAAATGAGTGTTTCCTTTCTAATATTCATGAATTATCATCATACTTCAGTACGACTTCCTAATGGGAAGAACACCTCAATCACTAAATTTGGAAATATTCAACTCAATCCATCCATCACAATGAGAAATGTTCTGCTTATTCCAAAATCTAACCTCATTTTTGTCTCCAAACTTTGTAAAGACAATTCATGTTGGGTCTTTTTTGATCCTAACATCTGCTTCTTTTGGGCCTTTTTGACTGGGAAACCGATAGACTAGGGTAGAATTTACAATCTTTCCCTTTGAATAAGGGCACTTTTTGTAATGCCAATATTAATAATAATGTTTTTCTATCTCATCAACGTTGGGTCCATGGTGCTTCTTTTCCTCATCCCAAGTGTCCTACTTGTCCACTAGCTATGCAATCACAATTGCGTTTTCTACAAAGAACTTCATGTGCCAATACAACTTTTTCCCTTACAAATATGGACATTTAAGGACCATATCACACCCACACCAGGATGGGTGTAGATTATTTCTCACAATTGTGGATGATCACACACATATGACTTGGGTTTTCTTGATACAATCCAAGAACCAAGCCCTTTCCCATGTTAAGAATTTTCTTGCCTTAAGTAAAAATCAGTTTCATAAATTTGTACAATAGATTTGAACTAATAACGCCTGTGAATTCTTCAATCATAAGTGTTCTACTCTATTTACTTTAAATAACATCCTTTGTTAAATTAATGTCTCGAGTTTGAATTCGGATAACGATTTATTAAACCAAATTTGTTGATAAAGATTTCCCAAGTAACAGAAAAGCTTCGCTGGACTCTTGAAAATTTACAAAAGAGAAATTAATAGAATAAAAGAAAAAAAAAACGGAGCAAAGTTTCTTCTTTTATTTACGGAAGCCTGCAGAAGCCGAAAGATGATTTCCTCGTGGGGCCCAAAAGTCAAGACTGGGCACTCACAATATAAACTCTATGAAATAAGCCTCTGTAGCGTCTCTCTCCCACGTGAAGCCAAAAGGAGGTGGGCCCAAGGTCAAACTTTTGATCTTTGGGCACACATATAAATATAAAGCAACATGTCCAGGAGGTGAGCGGCCGAAACCCTACGAAAAAAAGAAAGGAGCCGCACGTTCATGCTGCTTGAGAAGAGCCGCAAGTTTTTTTTTTGAAGCCACACGAAGCTTTGAACAAGAACGCGAAGCCATACATAGAGCATTTTGTTTTGAGCTTAAAAGCGCGGTAATTTTTGTGCCATGAGTTTATGTCCAAGTGAGTTATTTATTTATAAACACTTTCGGTTTGAGGTTAAATCTAGATGTGAGAAACACTCGAGCATGTGAGCGATTGTAAACTTTGATTCTCCGATTATAGTGGATAATTTGCTGCCGACTCTCCCCGTGGATGTAGGTACTGATACTCGGACCGAACTGCGTAAATTTATGGTGTCCTTATTATTTCTTGTTTATTTCTCTGGCGATTTCGCATTGATGTAAATTGCAAGATCCTGTCGTTTCCGCGTATTATATTACAACATCCTTCATGAAAAGCTCTTGCACTTATACACCTCAACAAAATGAGGTCATTAAGCGAAAACATCGCCATCTTTTAGAAGTTACCCATGCCTTCAACTATCAAGCTTCAATTCCAGAAATGTTCTAGAGAGACTATGGGCGTGCATGGTTGTGTTCTTTTGTTCTGTTTATGAACAAAAATTTTGTTTTTTTGTTCCCATGAATAAAAAAAAAGAACAGAAACATGTTTGTTTGTGTTTTTGTTCAAAATCTGTTTTTTTGTTCCCGGAACAAAATTTGAATGGAAATAAGAAACAAAAAAAAGTTGTTTTTTTGTTCCGAAAACACTTTTGAAGAACAAATTTTCTCTCTCCTTTCTTTTCTTCTCTTTTTTTTCTTCTTCTTTTCTTCTTTTTTCTTTGACAGGTCGCCGGCCTCGGCCATGGCCGACGACCGGCCGTTGAGGGCTGGCGACCTCGCCTGAGCGTCGCCGACCCCCTGCGAGGCCAAGCCTTGCCCGTGTCGGCGATGCTCGGCCTCGCCAGGAGCCAGCGAACCTCGCTGTGGCTGGGCGAGGCTGCCGGCCAAAAGAAGAAAAAATGAAAAAATAAAAAAGAAAGAACAAAAGGAAAAATAAAATAAAAATATTAAAAAATTAAAAGAAACAAAAAAAGAATATAAATTTACCAAACGTGTTTCTATTCATTTTTTATTTTCAGAACAAGTTTACAAAATGCGTCATTCTGGTCAAAAATTGTTCCCCGGAACAGAAATAGTTTTTTCTATTTCTGTTCCCCGGAACAATTTTTGAACAGAAACACAAACAAACGCACCTTATGTGGTCATAGTAGCCTACTTGATCAATCTAATATTATCTCGGATTCTCAATGGAAGGACTCCTTCCAACTTGCTCTTTGGGAAGTGTCTAGATATTCGCCACCCCCGTGTTTTTGAATGTTTGTGCTATGTTTCTATTGTGGGCCCTCCAGATAAATTGGGTCCCCATTCTCTTCAATGTATATTCATTGGAAATCCAGCTCCTTAAAAAGGGTATTAGTTTTATGATTTATCAACTAACGTTTTCTTGTTAGTAAAGATGTCACTTTTCATGTAAATATTTTCCCTTCTAGAATGAAATATCTTCACATCAGATATTAGAGGCAGCTACTAATCACTATATGTTTTTAAGTGAGGAAGATTTCTCATCTCCATAGCTGGTTGTGATTCCCCACGTCACCACACCCATGTCATCTGCTGCACCTAACAATGATGCACCCTCCTCGTCAAATAAGGACAATACAACCCCAAGAGATCAACAAGCAGTCACATCGGAGAATCATATGACTCCTGATAATACTTCTTATGCACCACTTGATAATGTCCAGTCTGTTGCACTAGTTCATTCTCAATGTTCAGGTCGTGCAACATGATTACCCACATGGACAATAGATTACACTTGTCCCACCTTGGATCCTTTGGTATACACTATCTTTGTCTCCTTTATGTTACTTTCACTAGTCTTTCACCCGAACATATATGTTGCATTAGTAGAATCTCTAAAGGATAGGAACCATCTTCATATGATGAGTCTGTCAACAATCCTTGTTGGCAACAAGTCATGGAGGATGAGTTATGAGAGCTAATGGAAAATAAAACTTGGGATATTGTATCTAGACTTCCTTATTGAAAATCTATTGGGTGCAGATGGGTATACAAGGTCAAGTACAAGGCAGAAGGCTACATTGAATGCTACAAGGCTAGACTAGTAGCCAAAGAATTTATACAACAAGAAAGTTTTGATATGCATAAACATTTTCTCCAGTAGTAAAGTAAGTCAATACTCGTTCTTTTCTTTCAATTATTGCACCCTGTTATTGGCCGCTTCATTAGATGGAGGTTCTTAATGTTTTGCATAATGGAGATTTGGAAGAGGAAATTTACATGGATCTTCTATCGGGTTTACATAGATAAGGAGAGATTCGAGTATGTCTTCAACATAAATGCCTATATAAACTCAAATAGGTTTCTCGTCAATGGTATGCTAAGTTCACTATCGCACTTATAGCTGCAAAGTTCCAGCATTCCAAATATGACTATGCCTTATTCACATGGAGACAAGGTACATCATCAATTTAGTTGCTTATTTATGTTATGATATACTCATTATCAGAAATGATGAATTTGCCATTGAGAGATTTAAAAAATACCTATGCTCTACATTTCACATTAAGGATTTGAGATCTTCTAAATATTTTCTTAGGATAGAAATCACATGATCATGTAAAGGAATTTAACTCAGTCAATGCAAATTTGTCTTAGAGATCATATCAGAAGTAGGATTATGGGGCACCAAACCAACTATCATCCCAATCGAGCAAATTACCAAGCTAACGATAGTTGATTTGATAAGGGATTGTCACCTTTGAATGAGGATCCTTTGCTCAAAGACTCTTTCGCTTATCGGAGATTTTTCGGGGACCTTATCAATCTTATTATGACTAGACTAGACATATACTATGCATAACAAATTCTCAGTCAGCTCATGCACGACCCATCTCACGTGAATGTTGCATTAAAGGGTGTGAAACACTTGAAAGGCTGTCCAGGGTTAGGCATACTATTGTCTCAAGATAGCAAAATGGAAATGACAGCATATTGTGACACTAATTATGCTACTTGTCCTATGAGTAGAAAATTAGTTACAAGATTTTGTATAAAATTAGGAGATTCATTACTCTCATGGAAAACAAAGAAACAATTGATAGTTTTATTTTATCCGCTAAAGCAAAATATCGAGTAATGACAAAGACTAGCTATGAAATAGTTCAAATAAAAAGGTAATCCAAGATATCCGAGTATGGATGAAAGAACTAACTGTCTTATTTTGCGATAACGATGCTGCACTCAAACTTGCAACAAATCTAATTTTCCATAAAAGAACGAAGCACATAGAATTGATTGTCATTTTATTATAAATAAGATTTGAGATGAAATGATCAAGACAAGAGGAATAAAAACAATAGAGCAACTTGTGGACATTTTCACCAAGCATAAGCAAGCTTGGTGTCTTTCATGTGTAAAGATCACCGGTTTGAGAGAGAGTGTTGAAGATACTATTGCCTTGATTGATCTCTGTTGCCCTAATTGATATATATTGACTCAAATCAGTTCATTAATGGGGAAGTAAAATATATTGTGTATATTTTTTTGATACCGCCGAATATTTCTTTTTCTATTTAGTGAGGTCTCGTATATGGTAAATAGGGATGTAGTTGTACAGTCTTTAAATGAGAAAGCAATACAACTTTTTCAGCTCTCGACTGCTTTCCATAGCCCTAAGAATCTGACAAATGCAAATTAGGGCTCTTTATAAATGTAATTAGTATTCGGGAAGGCTAACTGCCGTGCAGATTCATCAGCAGGAGGAAAAGTCAAACGCCAAGCGTCATTTGTCCCCTTGTCTATCTACGGAATTTGCGGTTCTGTCGGCGAACACCTCTCTCTTTACCAGGACAAAAGAAGGGTCAAAAACATCAGTTCTCCAATGTAGGCTTGGCCCATGAGACTTGGCTCTCGAGACTGTCCAAGGGACAAAAGAAGTGTCCCATGTCTCTGGACTTCACGTGTTCTCCGTATTATCCCCAGGGCGGTCAGGTCCGTGGTACTTGTTTTCCATTTTTCTTTTTTCACTTGCGTTGGTTTTAAGCAAAAGACGTTTAGATGGACACTTCGATGCAATCTTTATTCTACCGATGGGTCATTTTATTGCATAACTCCATCGACGAGCTCGAGGTTTCTAAAATCGCCCCTCCGATTCTTGGGATTCGCAGACTTGGTCCTTGGGAGTTGCCCAAATCTACCAAGTGCGGGAACTCCAAATGTCATAAAAACTATTTCTCTTAGTCAAATGAGCCGAAAAGCCCGATTTCCCAAAATTCTTTCCAAGCTCCGTGACCCCGACGAGCAAGATCTCTCTACGACGATCCCGACACCAGCTACACCTCGACTCGCTCGTGTTGCATAGATGTCGTGCGGCCCTAACATCTTGCTGGGGTTGCGCAACCTCAGCATCACGTTGCGGCCGGGTTGCAGGGTTTTTGAAGGTAGATCTCCAAACCGTGTTGCGGATGGTCTACACTTCCATTATTCATTTATTTATTCTCATTCTAAGCCTTTTTCTTTATAAATATTTGACTTGTGTGGTTACAATATACTAGTTACTTTCAATGAAAACCATTTGGGCTTAGATGCACAGTCTTAAGTCAAAGCATTGCCAGCTTTGGTAAAACTCCTTTTTTGACCTTGCGCATAAAATTGCTACAGCAAATTCCGCATCTTTTTCACATTGGTTGCCCACATTCTTTGACCTCTGGGCCTCCGGCGGGGATCATGTGTTTCAATGAAATTTCTGGGTGCAATTATTACCGTTTAGCTCCAATCAACTTTTATTTTTTGGCCGGTAGCTCCAATCAACTTGTGTCGTGCACGCTCAGCCTAATTAAGGCTCCACCACCTGTGCTAATTATACTTTTAAAAAAAGATTAATATGTGAGTTGTTGTCAAACCTTTGTAAAAGGGTCGCTAAGAAAACGATTTTTTTAATTAATACGAAGCAATAATTGAATTATTATATGTGACATTGAAATAATTGTAAGATTATATCACTCTGAGTTTTTCAAGTGCAAAGTTTATATTTTAAAATATGGGGTTCTCCCATTATTCTTTGTCATGAGGACCCATGTACGAAAAAACAAAACCCTTTTTTTTTTCTCCAAAAAAGTGATCTGAACACTTGAAACTGACATCAAGTGCCCCACGAAAAAGCCAAGAGATAAGTGTAAACGAGAGAACAGAAGTGAACAGAAGTCGGCAGAAAAATCAAATGGAAGGTGGGAAGACGAGACAACGGCTGACACGTCACGATCTCCAGTCACATCCCCATCACCCACGAATCCACACCGTCCGTTCCTCCACCGCCCAACGAACCCCGCCCGTCCGATCCCATCGGACGTCCTACGACAACCGACCATCTTCTCTTCTCTCTTTCACTGACGGTCTAGAAAAAGAGAGAAAAAAAAAAAAAAAAGCACCGAACATCGCGAGAGAAACATACGGAGTCGCGCACGCGTAATTTCATTAATCACGGGGGGCAACGGTACTTCAATTTGCAACACGACAAAGGCCAAAAGCTAATGGAAATTTAGATAATAACCTGCTAAGAAAGCATCTTAGATTTTTCGAAACACCCCAACGACCGAGGAAGGCAGATCTTCCGAATCATTAACGTGTTCCCGACTTGTGTCGTGCATATAGGATCTAGACACTTATCTCTCTCTATAACGTAACGTTTGGACACACTTCTATCGAATGGGGACATGCGACATTCTCCCATCCCGTGCATGTTACATAGGACTAGACACTGGGTTTGAGGTATGGAGGGGCTCCTAGCGCGCTTCTAGGTGGCGATGTCATAGCGGATGTGGCGAAGGATGACGGGGATGACGGTGTCGGGTGAGCTGAGCTGGGGGAGGTGGCCGTCGGATTGCATGACCTCCACTATGGAGTCGCCGCCGAGGTTCTGGTGCAGGTACTCCGAGACGACGACGGGGACGGCGAGGTCCTTCATGCTCTGGATGATGTGGCAAGGGACGGTGACGAGGCGGAGGATGGAGCGCATGTCGCTGTTGAAGATGGTCTGGGCGACACTAAGGGCAATGTCGGGCCGCATGTTGAAGAGCGTGCGGCTGAACTCCTGGACGGCCACCGAGTCCATGTCGCCGCCGACGGCCAAGGGCGCGAAGCCGGAGCACCACGCCTTGTAGTTCTCGCGCATCGCCTCGAAGAGCTGGTCTAGGTCCTCCTGTTCAAACCCTCCAAAGTAGTCCGGGTCATTCACGTACCTAAAAAATAAAAAAAACATAACTTAATCATCAAATCATACTTGTCAAAATCGAGAAATCAATATTGTATGGTACATAAAAATTCCTTTCATGTTGATTTCAATTAATAACATTGTATGGTAAATCAAGATTTCTTTAATGTTAATTTCAACCAAATTCTGTTAATAATTTTTTTGTAAAATTAGTTTGAATAAGGAATTTTTTTTTTTTTTATTCCCGTGGAAGAGAGAGCGCCATCGTGGCTAAAACAGAGTCTTAGCAGAGTCTTAGCTGTGCTGTGAGTCTTAGCAGAGTCTTAGCTGTGCGCAATAAATTAGGCATGATGAATCATTGAATGTTTGGTACCTAGACATTTAAAATGGTCCAGCAAAAATCAAAGCACGAAAGGTCAACGTCTCTTTCCCCACGGCCCTTAAATCTCTAAAGGCATGTTTGTTTTTTTTTTTTTTTTTTGGTAAAGCTAAAGGCATGTTTGTTTGCCTCTCGACGGAAGCGAATTTCTCTTCTTCCTTTCTTTCTTACTAATTTTCAAAATACCATTTATATTTCGAAAGATATTACAAGAATTATTGGAAATTCGACCCTAAAAAAGTCCAAGCAAGTAAGCCGTAATTTTTTTTTAACTTGAAAGGGTAAAAAAGTAAAAAATATATATCACCCAAAAACATTAAATAAAATACATGGAAATATCACCACGGTTTCAAAGCAGAATTTTTCTTTTGTTGGTCGAACTGAAGTTATATAACCTGTTTCACTTATTTCAGAGTTGATTTTGCGTTGCATTTTTTCGACATTTTCCAGAATCAATATGCAAGAAAATTTTACCGTCACTACTCGCCAACCATAATCGAATCGATTTTATGCTAAGAACTTCGACAAAATAATGAATAAAAAAAAAAAAAAAAGCTGCAGACCATATTTTACCAGCTTCTATTTTAGGAAAGTATGACGAAAACATTTCCCTGCATTATCAATTCCCGTCAAATTTCATGTTCAACCATAGAGAACTAATTCACTAACCTCAGCGCAAAAAAATAAAATAAAAATTCTTTATTTCGATACCCTGAAAACTCAGATCTACCGTTTATTCTTCGATTCGAACGACGGGAAAGTCCACCTCGAAATGGTTAGATTTCGAAATAGTCACCTGGGGGAGCCGGAAAGCATGACGATCTTGGCGAAGAGGTCGGGGCGGCTGATGGAGGCGATGGAGCCGACCATGGCGGAGACGGAGTGGCCGACGAATATGCAGGACTCGATGTGGAGCTCCTCCAGGATGGCCAGGAGGTCGTAGGCGTAGCCCTCCAGGGTGGTGTACCGCTCGAAGTCGAAGTATTCCGGGTTGGTGGTGCCGGCCCCCATGTTGTCGTAGATCACCACCCGGTGCGTGTCCACCAGGTGCGGCACCAGGTGCTTCCACACCGACTGGTCCGTCCCGAACCCGTGCGCCAGCACGATCGTCCGCTCCCCCGCCCCCAGCACCTTCACGTTGTGCGCGTCCTCCACGATCCCCATGGCCCCCCCTCCTGCCCCTGCCCGATTCCGGATTCGGATCGACCGTCGCCGGCGACGTTCCGGGTCGGTAATTCTCTGGGTTTATGGCTATGTGAACTCGAGCGTGAATGGTGTAATTGGGTGATGTCGGGCGGAGACTGTTGGTGCGTGTGGATATAAGATATAGTAAGCACCACATGTGGCAATTTCGGGATAAGATTTATTGGTGGGAGGCGGGGTTCGGGTGGGGGTGCGGTCCATGGTGGGGGGGAAGGATGAGCTGTCGCGGCAGGGGCCGTTGGATTCCGATCCGGTGGTTGGCGTTCCTGCCTCTCCATCATCAATGGAGGGAGAGTAAAGGCATCTGATGCGAGAGGGACCCCACGGCCCGCGTGGCGGAAGTGGTTTCCACAGGACGGGGCGAGCGGCGTACGAAGAGAGGTTTGGCCGGCGCGCGTGCCCGGCCCGGCACGGGGCCGACATGGCGTACCGTCGCCATATGGGCGTCGCGTGCGAGGCTGGCCACGAGGTCGAAGGGTCGGGGTTGCACTGAGGACATCATCCCGCCACGTCTCAGGACCCTGTGGCCGTCCACGTAATCAATGAAGGGAAGGGAAAATATCTACGGAAATGCGAACTAAAGTAACGGTCTCATAATCCAGAACCGAATTGATGGTTTGAGACTGTTGTAAGTGCACTTTAAGTCCTGAGGACAGTATCTCGCGGAGGTCAAAGGATGCACTGAGGACATTATCTTGACACGTTTCGGGATTCTGTGGCCACCCGTGTAATCAATGAAGAGAGAAGAAATATCTGCACAAATGCAAACTAGAGTGAAGGTATTGTAGTCCAAAACCGAATTGATAAATTGAAATTGTGGTAAGTGTACTGAAAGGTTTAAAATTTGTTATGAAAAAGTAATTAAAAGTACAATCAATGAAGAGAGATAAAGTACCTGTATAAGTGCATATTTTTTTTTTTTTTGTATAAGTGCATATTAGAGTAATAGTGTTCTAACCCAAACCTAATTGACATCAACAACTAAACCGAACTAATATTTTAAAATTGAGATAAACGTGCAAGAAGTCTTAAAACAAAAATACAATTGAGCTCTAAATTTTTAGAAAAAAATACGATCAAGTTCTACAACAATTGTCATAAAAATTTCAAAATGTGTAATCAAGTTCTAAAACTTGTTAAATTTGTGTAATTAATACTAAAATTTGTCAAGTTGGTGCACTTAAGTTTGTAATTTCTGTTTATCAAGTTAGACGGAGTTAATGCAATGACTTGATTTTATTTTTAAAGTTCTAAAACGTAATTACACTTTTATGATAAATTTTAGGATTTCTATTATACTTATCTATTTAAAATTTGAAAATTTTGGAGTGCGTGAATCGGAGACGATTGAATGAAAGAACCTCATGAGAATTTTCATGGTGTGCGAAAAAAGGAAACCTATAAATGTACGAAAGAATTTGAAAATCGAAATCATGAGCTCTAATCCAAGACTGTTTCACCCTAAAAATTATATTAAAATGAGCTTCACATTAATTTAATGACTAGGTTTCTCCGATATCAAGCAAGCAAGAAGGATTAACCCTATCCCATTTCACATTCCCATCAATCGTTTGGATTTTGGCTAAGACTTGGTAGAAAGATTAGCAAGATAGGTTTGACTTTCAACTCTACCACTCCACAAAACAAACGTGGTAAACTCCATCATGGTCTTTCACTAAGACTAAACATACATGTCAATAACGATGGAATATATGAATCTAGGTGTTTGGTTTCATTCGAATGCGTCAATTTTTTTTTTTTTTTGGCCAATAGCTTGATAAAGATATCTCAACTATAAATTATGTTGATAGATCATCATACATTTACATATACGATTTTGTGTGGTTCGATTCGATTCACCTCGAAATATCAATTTCTCCCGTGGCGACCCACGTGCCTCGTGTCTTTTTGGTCCACATGGTGGCAGGTTGGTAGACACAAGATACGGAGGGGTCAGCATCTGCTAGGCCCAAAGTAGATGCAATGCGCTTTAGCTCCATGTAAGGGGAAATATCAAGATGGAATTGACGATTGGCCAATCTGTGGAAGAAAATCTAGTTGCCTTTTCGGAATATCATTTCTTGCCCTCTTATCGAGGCATCGACTTTACCGAAGATATCTCATTGCCTAAGGGAGAATCATTTCATTCGTTGTGGTGAAACCAGTTACCTGCCCCGAAATTTTGGAGAAATTATCCAATCAGTCTTAGATTTATTTTATGGATGTCAGTAGAGTCTCAAACTTTCCAATTTTACTATTGAAGTCCTAAATCTTTGCCCGAATTTCAATACAGTTTTTTTGATTGATTTTCATGGAAAATCGTTGATGTGGCAGTGTTCTACGTAAAACGGCCGTAATGACTAGACAATCACACTAATGAATTTCAAGAAATTTGATCGGAAGTATTACATTTGAATTTTGCGTAAAGATGTAGGACTAAAGTGAGAATATTGAAAAAAAAAATTAAAATTAAAATAGTATTAATACAAAATTTTTTAAGACTAATTAGGTAATTTTATCCGGAGTTTTAGTCACTACGACTTCATTGCTGTCATTTGGTTTTGGCATGCTTGTGACAATGGTGTAGGCATTGTCCCAAGAATAGCCAACGCAGTACCGTACCAACTTGCCCCCTCTAATGGATGGGAAATGTGTCTTAAGTCTAGAAAGACCTTTATGAAAGGACAACAAGCTATAGAACAAGGGTTTCTTAAAAT
Source organism: Eucalyptus grandis x Eucalyptus urophylla (assembly GCA_028830015.1). Classification (NCBI taxonomy): domain Eukaryota; kingdom Viridiplantae; phylum Streptophyta; class Magnoliopsida; order Myrtales; family Myrtaceae; genus Eucalyptus; species Eucalyptus grandis x Eucalyptus urophylla. The sequence goes on from CM054199.1 coordinate 26,364,680, forward strand.
TTGGATTGATCAATAGGAAGTGAACAATCTATAGAACACGAGGACGTCCATTTGCTTGGACGAAACTTTTTGTGGATGGTGAAACAAACATACGGTGAAAGTTCGTGAATGATCTAGAAGGACTGCTCTGCAGAAGTAGCTCACGTTACATATGAAGTAAATGGTTCTATATTTGAGCCTCTACAGTTCTGGTGGAGACACGGATCTTTATATCAATTTAAATTGAACTCAAGTTAGTGTCCAGCAGCTGTCTTCAAGTGTTAGAATCCGCGAAAAGCAACTTAGAGTGAATCAGACTTGCTCTTAGCACTTTTGTGAAAGTAAAAGGGATGTTAGGCATAGATTAAAATGCATTGGCATAGATGAAAATCAGATTTTTGAAGATGGAGTTATGTGAGGTGTGTACTTCGGGTAAGCAAATCAAAAGTTATTTAAAGTCATTGTTTTTGTTAAAAGAGCTCCGCGACTTCTACGCATGAATCTACTTGGACCAAGAAGGAGTAAGAGCCTTGGTGGTAAGAAATATTTTGGTGATTGTGGATGATTACATTAGGCTTACTTAGGTAGTGCCCCTTGTCCATACACATGAAGCATTCCATTCAGTGAAGTTTGCAGAGTGAGTTTAAAATGAAAATAAAAATAAAAATGAAGCATTAGCTCTACTTGAACTTATTATAGTAGAGATTTTGAAAATCACAAGTTGTCAAATTAGCAAGTTATAGGTAAAGGAGAGAATCCATGAGAATTGACATCCGCCTTTGTAGAAAGGACACCTATAAATATACGAATGAACATTAAAATCGATTTTAAGAGCTTTGATTTTGGACTCTTCACCCTAGAAATCCTATAACTGATTTTTCCACATTAATCAAAGACCATGCAACCCTAATGTCAATCAAGAACGAAGAGGAGAACTGTATCCTAGTTATAATCAATCATTTGACTTTTGGCCCGCATACTGCTTGACTGCTAAGGTTAGCAAGATATGTTGACTTTGAACACTGCAAAGATACAAAAGAAACACGGTAAATTCCATGATAAACTTTCAGCAAGAGTAAACATGCATGTCGATAAAGCAAAAAAAAAAAAAAAAAAATGCATGTCGATAATGATCGACTTCAAAAGACTCCCCTGTTTGCCGCAACCTATAAACTAAAAAGTAGTGATTTTCAAGCTAAAATGGAAATTAAAAATAATGGTTAATATCCTTAAAAACTCAAAACTAGTATACGTGTGACAAATTTACCTTAAACTAATTTTTTGATCACGAAAAATCTTAAACTGATATACCTGTGACAAATTTATCCAAAATGACCATAAAAAATCTCAAACTAGTAAATTTACCCTAAACTAATTTGTTCAATTACCAAAACCTCAAACTAATATATTTATGATAAATATACCTTTGTTAAATTGAATTGATACTGCAAAAAACCACAAAAATTGTATAATTGTCACAAATTGAAAGTAAAATTTCAAATTGGTACACTAATTAATTGTCAGGTGTTATCTAACTTAGTAAATTTGACAATAAAATTTAACAAATACTAACATAGGGTAAATTTTTTTACAAGTGTACTAGTTTGCAGTAAATTTATCAAAGGTATATTAGTTTATAGTTTTAATTTAGGGTAAATTTGTTATATGTGTATCGGTTTTGAGGTTTTTCATAATGTTAATCTTAAAGCTAATCTATAAACAAGAATTTATAGTTTAATTCAATGCATAAGTTTTCTTGTATCATACATCAGAGTCCAAATGATAAATAGGTAAAAAAAAAAAAAAAAAATCAGCCGAGCCTCATGCAAATAGATCATACTTTTCGTTATAGAATTATGCACAATTCGATTTGAATTGATTCGAAAAGGATCAATTTTCAATGCACCATCCACGTGCCATTTAACTTTTTGGTCCACATGGTGGTGAGCTGGTAGAAACTATATACGAAGGGGTCAGCAGCATCCACAAGGCCAAAGCAAGATGCAATGCCCTTTAGCCCCACGCCCAGGTAAAAATCAAAGTGGACTCGACGATTGGTCAGTTTGTGGAAGAAATCTCATTGCCTTTCCGAGAATCATTTCCTTGCCTCTCGTCAAAAGTGACGCTGCAGTCGTTCCGAAAAGTGTAGAGGATAGGTTCCTTCTTCAACCACGAAAATGGAACTTTTTGGCCCTACACTTGTGGTGGTGAGTTCCGACAACTAGTTCGGGTAAAAGCCATGGATTGGGACCGAGAACATTAAAAACAAGGAGAAGAAATTAGAAAAGGAGATAGAAATTTTTTCTAAACCCAATACCTTTCACCTCGGAAGATAATCAAGAGAGTGTCTATAGTCTAAGGTTGTTAATATATCCAATTAGATCCATATTTATTAAAAAAACTTAAGCCAATGCGTTATGAATTAACTGTTATATGTTAATTGATCTACATCGCACTAATTTTCTGATCTGGGATTTCTTCAACATAACTCACACGTGCATTTTAACAATCTTCCTCTCACATATAACGCCAACCGTCCCGAAATTATGCCCAGCCCCATAAATCGGCCATCGGCTCTAATACCATTCTATTCAGAGCGCGCAACAGAAGTTTAGTAACTTTCATCATAGGATATCACCAAGAGGGAGCTCAAAGTCTGAGTCTATTGACATATTTAGTTAAATCCATCTTCATTCAAAATTTTAACTGCTCTTCACTACACCAATTCTTCGACTTGGGATTTTTTTAACACAACTCACCCGTGCATCCTATCATTAAATTTGAAAGATTCTCGATAGCTGCCACCCATAAGTTAAGAAGAAGTTATTTATAAGCTAAATCTTAAAGCAAAGTCTAAAACTAATATATTGCTGAAGGTTCTTGATTTCGTTTAATGTATCAATTTACTTGCGTTATAGGTTTAAATCTAAATGATAAAAGATAAATATTTATTGAAATGAAGATCATGCTAATAAATCACTGTCCTTTTCGGTATAAAGCTTTTAGTTCAATTCGATTCGATTCGACTCAACTCAAAATGAGGTTTTCATATGTTATTGAGTAATGACCACACCGTTCATGTGTCACGTAACTTTTTGCTCCACATGGTGGTGAGCTGGAGATACCGAGGGCTCAGCAGCACCTACTAGGGCCAAAGTAGATGCGATGCACCTCGGCTTCACGTTCAGGTATATATCAAAATGGAATCACCGATTGGTCTTGTTTGTGGAAGAAAATCTCATTGCCTTTCCTAGAATCATTTCCTTGCCTCTCGTCAAAAGGGTACCAACACTCGCTGAAAAGTGTAGTATAGATTCCTTCTTCAACCACGAAAATGGCACTTTTTGCCCTTTCCCTTTTGCTGGCGTGGTTGGACAAGTAGTCGTACGGCGACAAGTGTCAGAATATATCTCGAATTTAAACTTATGAAAGAAAATATTAAAGATCACTTAACTTCTTTTTTTCCCTATCTTGCGGTGGTGCCATCTAATGCCTCTACACATATAATGAAAGCATAGCCAGTGGAACTATCGTAGAGAGTCACTGTTGTTTTCTTCTTTCTTTTTTCGTGTTTTGCTTAATTAGGAGAAACTTCTTTCCCTCGCATGCAACCAGGGAGTTCAAGGTCGTCCACCATGGCCACAGAATGGCCGGAGGTCTAGGTGGCAGTGGGCGGCAACAATTGAGCACCGGAAGAGCTTTGGCGGAGCAATCACAAGTTTAAAGAGTATAAGCAGTAGTTCATGCACAAAAGAGAAAGAAAAAAAAAGGAAAAAAAAATTAAGAAAACATCTTAACACCAGAAAAAAAAAAGTTGTTTCCTTCACATCGCGTTGGTACCATTATAGGTAGGATGATCAGTGATTATTGAACTACCGGATTAGATAAATCTGGTGAGATTTGATTAAGAGAACTCGGTTGTATCTTTCCTAAAAAATTTAGGACTGTATTAATTCAATCAAAAGGTTTAGGACTTGATTGGTCTTTACTTAATAGGTTTACAAATAATTTGGCAATTATCTCAGGAAAAAAACGGATGACATGACGATTGAAGTCATGATATTTGCCCAACTGCCATCGAAGCGGCAATACACAGCAAAAAAAAAAAAAATGACACGACGCTCGGTCTAACCATGTATAACCATCGGCACAGAGCGCGGGCTGATGTCTAGTTCACAATCAACCCAACGAGCGTCGATTGTCATTACGTGCAACCCTACCTGTTCTCCATTCAACTTACAGCTAATTATCGACCTCGATCTCCCATACTCGAATTCTTCCGCAATGCTTACATCATACCCACGATGGAATCGTCAATTCTAATAAGCGTCGTCGCTGCTCCAAAACGATGCGTCATGGCGTCGACAGACATGAGCAAATGAGTTGTCGAGAAGGTGAAAGCACGATCGGCCAATGAATGCAACCGACCCGGGACAACGGCACGACGGCCTCGATGTCTCCCCGATTTCAGTGATTGGAGATTTCGACCTAATGGCATTAACTGTTTGCTCGTCGTGGCTCGTGATGCAATTGAAGTGAAGTTTGGTGGGCGTTCGTCGTCTTCCATTTCCTCCATCGTGCGATGGGATCGGGCTCAATGCGTCGCCGTCCCGCTCTTTATGCTAGAGACGTTTATCGTCCGTCGTCATTCGCAAGTTGACCGATTCCTGCGTTTCTCCAGGAGGCAAGTTGGCCACTTGGGTTTTCGCCGATTGGTTGCCCCTGCCGTCAGAATGGATTTTTAATGGTGTGCTGCACAATCAACAGCGTCATCTGTTGTCCCTTTCAACTATTTTTTCTTTTTTTTTTTCTTTTTTTGGCTGGGTATTTTTTGTTTTTACGCGAATAAACAATTACCGAGCTAGCCATGTTGACCTGAATTCAAGGTCTGGAACGGCTCCGACCCTCGATCTAGCTGTACGTTGATCGTCATTTTAACTAAAGATAGCATCGGTATATTTTTATGTCTCCTTTTAAGTGGAAAATTTTCTAACATGGGTTTCCAACTATATCTCAAAACGACCATTTTAAGAAAAAGTGAAGCTAGTAAAACTTTAGTTGCAGGCCTGTGAGAGGAAATCATCAAGGATCGCGCATCTGTTGTCAAATCAAGCTGATCAAACACTATGAAACCAAAAAATGGGAAAAAAAATCATTGAACGGTTTTAAGTGGTTTAGTTTATATAAATGTTTCTAGGTAGAGCAATAGAATGATGTCACCAAGACGAAGCACTATTATAAAATGCACAAACCACACGCAATAGGAGTAAGCACGATTTCATAGTAGAATTGAAAACCTAAGAATCAGATCAGTGGGAAGCTATCTATTTCCAAGTTTACAAGTATGCAGGCTATGTTCCAAATTTAAAAAATTAGGGAATTTGCTTCAATAGGTAGATTTCAAGCTCTAATTTAGTAGAACCTAAAACCTGAAAATTTGGAACATGTAACTCAAAATTTGAAATAATTTTTCATATTTTTCTTGATTTATGTCTTTGCGCGATCCCGCGATATTTTATAACATTCGATAATAAATATATAATATGGAATCACTAGTCTGAATTTTCATTTTAAGCTGAGACTTTTACTTTGTTAATATTTCATATTTTTCATGAATCTATATATAAATTATAGTCATTGAATTAGTAGCAAAAGTGATCATTAAAGATGATGATTCATCATAATTGTTCAATTAATAATATAAGTAGAATTTGAGTAAATCTTGGAACTGATCCTAGAATATGTGATAAGGTAAGTTTCAGGTTTTAAGATATGCATTGTAAGTTTTAGCTTTTATAAAATGATAAATCTATTCAATGAGTGGGTTTGAGTTTTGCGGTGGAACCTATATAGAACTTAGAATCACTTACCCTTAATACGTGAGTCATTCAAATATTCTCAATTTTTCTTGACTCTAATTACACTCGATTCCAAAAAGATAATGTTTTTAGGCAATAACAGGCTTAAAAGGACGTGGACATTGTGGTAAGAAAACTTAAAAAGATGGTCTTTGCATCAACCGCATCCGTCGAAACAAGAAAGAAAAAAACAAACGTGATCTCCAATTAGGGAGATAATAAATGGGAACAATGCTAGAGATATCAGATTAGTCTATAGAACGACGTGTTAAATTTCGATCAAGTAATTTAAATGAATAGACTAACTTAAACACTATTTTATATGTCGATATGATATAACAATCTCATTAATATCTCTAACATCACGAAAAATTAAAACAAGCGGTTGATCTATTTAGGCCACATTTATTTTACGAAAAATGAATGATTTGAAAAATAATTTCCTAAAAAAATTATACCTATCGCTCATTAAACAAACAAAAAATATATTCATCATTCATGAAAACAATTATATATAAATTATTATCAAAGATAAAATATTTTTTATTAACCAATTATTTAACTAAATATTTGTCAAATCATACTCTTTATCAAGCCACCAAACGTGGACCAAATTAACATATATATATATATATATATATTTGGCTGTCTTTTCAATGAGATATATATATTATGGCAATTGCTCTCTCTCTATGCATAAATACGAAGAGGAGGTAGAGAAAGAAAAGAGCATCAAATGGAGGGATGCTCTCTGTGGCTCCCAAACAAAGGGATTTGAGAATAAAGAATAAAGAGCATGCGAAATGAGCACAAGTTGGCTCTAACAGTCAAAGATGAAAACGAAAGTGGAAGGAGCCCTTTAGCATCTGTGAAAGATTCTCCAAAATCTCTCAAGTTGACCTTAGTTTTTCACTAAGCTAATGAGTGAAAATGTCTAATCAAGCGTGTTGAATTTCATGTAGTCTTCCAATAGTCGGAAATCTAAAATGTTTCCCGACATGCCGGAATTCAGAAAATGAAAGTTGTAGTTTCGTGATTATATAAATGACTGACGAATGATTCTCGCTTGTTTCATTGGTAGTTATGATTGAAACGGCAGCATACGCATATAATACAATATCTTAAAGCTAGTTATAAGACTTTACATCCTAACAAGGGACAACAACTCTTGCCTGATAAGCACAACTCACATATTTTTATTTTCATCGAGAAAAGGATTTCTACAAAGTTTTGAGAGTACCGTACCCACTACTGAAATATTCAGTTTAAGTGCCAACAAAACACCAATAACCCATTAACCGAGCTGGTCACCAAAGGCCTACAACGATATGAATGCAAAACCTAAAATCAGCAATACACTAAGCCCAGGTCTAGTTTAGGTAGGCTAACCAAGGTTTTTTCATAGCAGGGATTGACTAAAGAATTGAAACAACGACCTCCGACTTGTAAACCAAGTCTTGGACTCTTGACCAACCAAATGCACGGTGACAACTGCAAGTTCTAATCAAAATAAAGAAAAAAATATTGCATTTGTTTAGGTGGTTAGAAGGCTCCCCGTGGCACATGCAATCCCTAGGTGGTAGATCAATTTAAGAATTAGATAAATACAACCTGTAGATACTTAATTTTTATTGAGATTTAACTGGCAAAAAACCTCTATAAAATTTCAATTGAAGGATGCAATTGAATTGTGTTCTACAAGACCTTTGCGGCAATAACCAATACTCCCAAATCAAATTATCAAATCACTAGATATCATGACTTTTAACTATAGCTGTTCAATTTCAATGAAATCGGGAGAATTGCGATTTCTCACATATTAAGTGAATAGATTGCATATATCTAGTCTTATACTTTCTAATGTCAAGAACTGCCTTCATCAGAGTTTACAAATGGAGACACCACGACTCATACAATTGGACCTATTTGTTGAAATCCGTAAATACAACACTTTTTGGGAATCGTACCATACTTATTCAAAGTTTGGTTTGCCAGCTTTCCATGGACAGGGACGTTGAAAAGAAACGTACGGTCAAAATTGGGTCAACCGGTGGTTGCCACGTGGCAGGCGTAGGAATCGAACCCTACGCCAGTGATGGGCCAGCGTTGGCCAAGCCCCCAATGCGGGCTCGGCCCTGCTCATGGAGCCTAGAAGATCAGATTCACTTTTAAAAAATGTGGATTGAAGGCCCAGTGCAAGGTCGGGCCAGGCACCATGTGGCCGCCCCTGCGATAGCCACGTGGCATTTGCAGTTGGCCCATCCCGGCCGCCGCATTTTCCCTCTCTGTACTCTTTAAATTCATTTTGTTTGACATTCGAACTAGTTATGATCGTAAATTCATCGCACCCAGAAGCCGAGTTGTTATTCCTTTCTTGACAAGCATCATCATATTGGTAAGCGCCATGATTGCAAAGTTGTTCAAAGGTTGTAATTTCAAGGAGGGGTGTGCAAAAATATCCGAAAACCATCGGTTCATTCGGAATTGGATTATATCAAAACGGAACTGGTAATTCCTAAGAGAACCAATCTGATTCCCAATTCCAAGTATGAAATCGCTTATTCGCTCACTCGTACTAAACCAATAATATATATTTAAATTTTTAAGAAAACTTTTTGACCAAAAAAAAAAAAAATCCTAAAATTCCTAATTTAAAGCTCAACATCCATTGACTGAGTGCTCGTCTAGTCTCACTCACACCTCATCTGACTCTTCTCTTTATCTCTCACTCATGATTTCAACTCTCAAGCTTAACACCCATCAATTCACATTTTCGACTCTCAACTTTTAATGACCCCAACATTTTTACTAGTCTTACAATTAAGTATGCGAAAGTTCTTTATTTTCTGCTTTATTTAACTTGTTGGAAAATGTTGCGCTAAGTAATAGGACCGATTCCATAGACTCATCTAGGAATTGGACCAAATGGGAATCAACAGGTGATCCCCAACTTCAATTTTTCAAAAATGATCCTTAGTGATGGTTCCTGTTTCCAAACCGAGCAAGAACCAACAGGCAGCTCTAGTTTCAAATTTTCAAAACTAGTCCTTAGTAGGTGATTCCTAGGTCTAGAGTAGAAACCGTCCATCTGGACCATCCTCAATCCTAATTTTATAAGTTGATTGATGCCTGTTATTTGCCTCTCAATATCAATTTCTTAGAGAATTCAAGCAAACCATGGTCACCATGTGATCTTGTAACCGTATGTCATTGATAATGTCAAAGGGCCGCAAAGAAAGGGTAGGAAACTGCGAGCCTCAGCCAAAACATAAACCCATGTCAAACCAGATCTGAAGAAGGACCCCCATTGATTCTTCTATTGATCTGTAACAGAGATTGGCTTGGAAGCCAAAAATGGATGAGCAGAAAACCTCACAACAGATATCCCTTAAAAGTCACAAGCATCTACTGCCCATGGCTAGCAGATCCCCCGCGTCATAACTTATGTACAACTGCCTAATCTATAGTGATTGTGTATGGGATGCACCGTCTTGGATTCTCCCTTTACCGATACTGTACAACAGCTTTATCTGCCCAGTGCATCAGCAATCAGCTTCATCTGCGTTATGTGAAAAAATGTCGACGGGCACATTCGTGCTTTCGTAGGTGTCTCGACGCATGACTCTAGAATGGCGAGAATCATGCGAGTGGTCGAGGAAAACCACGACCACCGATATATCATCATGGAAATGCCGTCTTATGCCCTTCTTGATTTTCTTTATGTCATCGAATCGGATCTCTCTTTTCTTCGCAGCCTCCCGAAGGGCAGCTTTCACCAGTCGCTTGGCTATCCCCTGAAAATTTTGTTTCTCATGTCAGACAACAAGATCATTTGCATCATGAATAGAGAGATGTCCAGCGGATGAATTTGATGGTCATAATTAGTTCATGAGTACTCATTGGTTCGCAGGCAGATGTAAAATATTTTCCTTCAAGTTTGGGAAGCCAGAGATTAAGGGAGAAAATCACAGAGCTCATCTGCCAATATAAGCACGTAGAAACAAGTAGGTCTTTGGATTGTGTTTGCATGCTCCATTGCCAAGAAAGAAAGTTCTATACACAAGCAATATTAATCGAGTGACAAATGGTGAAGTTTTTTTTTTTTTTTTTGGTAAGTACAAATGGTGAAGTTTCAATACATATTCTTTGATAAACTTGTACATGATTCTACTTCTAGTATATGCATCAAACTATAACCATATTGCTCACACGAAGACGTGGAGAAGCAATAATGAAAATCTAATGAGAAAAAGGAAATATACTCACAGCTTGTGGATATTTCGAGACAATTTCAACAGCTTCTTCATCAGTCAAATGCTCCCAGAGACCATCTGAAGCGAATATCAAGAATAAGTCATTTTTCTTTAATTCTCGACTAACTATAGAGGGGTCAGCTGTCATTAAAGGTCTTCTTAATGGAATTGCTGGTCCCCATTGATTAAACTCAGGTCTCTTCAAGTAGAAATCTCCAATTGATCTTGACACCTAGAAAGGATTAAAACATTAGACAACTGGAAATTGCAAAGGCATTTGGTGATACAAAACTGCCACAACAAAAAAGCGACAGCTAAAACCAAAGTTCATGTATATGTATATAGTGCATAAATGCAAGTCTAGAAAACCAGATGCAACAGAACTCAAAAAAGTCCTTACAGCGACATCACCCTCATAAAAGCTTCATATTGCAAATTACATTCACTGCATATGTCAAAGAATGGACTGACAGCTTAGTTGCTGAGAGAAATGGATAAACTACAATTATCACGATCACAGCTCAATCAGATGAACGAACTCCGTCTGAATATGAAGATCATTTAATTTACATGAATCAAATAGTGAATTCTTTGAACGCTGAAGGAGCAATCTCTCACAAAGAGAGCAAAAGCAGCAAGGTAACCAGCAGATATCACATGGGCATCATGAAAGGGAAACTTTCTGCTTATTTTTTCGAGCTTTTTAGCAGTACCACAGTGGCTCTTCTCCATCTAGCTTCCATACCAAGGACAATTTCAAAATCGCCTACTTTAACATTTGTGAAGACTGAACAGTCATTATTCAACATCACGAGTGATAATTATAGTTCATACATCTCCTTCAAGAGTTAACTAACTTATCAAAAGCAGCACAAGAAATTAGTTCACCCTGACCATCACATCGTTATATTGATCATTGTTGCATGATTCAAGTTAAGAAGGCTTTACATTTGTAATGGGTTTCACTACAGAATAAGGATCCAATAACCTACTCCCCTGACTTTCCTTAACATGGAACATTTTGTGACTCGCTTCGGTCATGCCTGTCATATGTGAAAGAGAGAGAGAGAGAGAGAGATAGACAGAGAGACCTTATCTTCCAAATAATGTCAACACTTGTCTTGCTTTACATCCAAAGAATAACTGATTTATAGTTTTCAATCAATAGAGACTGAAGAATTACTCAATATTTAAAGACACGTGATGCAAATTCTCTTTATAGATCAATTTTACAACCGAGCTGTAATAACTGATTAATAGTTTTCAATCATTAAAAAAAACTGAAGAATTATGCAAGATTTAAAGACACGTGCTGCAAATTCACTCTACAGATCAATCATACACCAAGCTGTATTATCTTTGGATTGTTGGACTGCCAGCAAAGGAAGGTCATCTCAAAAGCAGAACTAATATTAACGGGAAGTTTAATCAGTACCTGAATTATTCCCTTGATTCTCCAGACACCACGAGTATTCACAACAATACCAGAATCATCGGGATGAAGGGCCTCCACCTCCTTCCTAATCTCCTCAGCGGAAACATTATGATCAGTGGACAATCTCTCCGCCACCACCGCACAATTTCCATTTTTTTCTGAATTTCTCCGGCCGAGCACCGCCCTCGAGTCACCAAGATTCGCCACATAGAGAACGTTGCTCGAAATCACTCCAACAAGACAACACGAACCCATGGATGCAATCTCCGGCCGCATAGGCCAGGATTGCCTCACAAAGTGCAAGAACTCTTCTTCCATAGTATCGAATGACTTTTTAATGACTTCAGAGGATACTCCACCATGCTCCGACGCGAACTCTGACCAACGGAATACATAAGGAAGCAAATCTAATGAGAAGGGTATCTTAGCACAAGTAACTTCGATCAAGGACTAACACTACGATCACCGGTAAGTTCCCAAGAGTTCCAAAAATACATCAAGCTGATCGATGGAATTACCCATAATTCAATCTTCTTTAATTTCTCGAAAAGACTATCCCAGCAGACCCAAGAACACGCACAACCAAAACCTTGCCTCCTCTCACTCCAAACACAATCCCAGAAAGATCGGAACCAGAGAACGGCAGGGGACTTACTGTGAAGGAACGGAAACAGGGAGCGGGCGATGAAGCGGGACGCCTCGGGCCCGCCGTGGCCGTCGTAGACCCCGACGTACGTGGCCGACGAGGTGGTCAGGACCTGCGCCTGGTCCTCCAGCGAGGAATTCGCCTGCACGGCGGCGATCGAGTACTCCCCGGAGGCGTGCGGCTTCAGATCGACGTGCCACGACAGCTTGTCCCCGCCGCCCCCGCCGAAGCACCTCTCCAGGCGCCTGTAGCACGATCGGGACATCTCCAAGCTTCCAAGCTCCGGTTTTGACCACCCGGGCAGCGATCTTTCTCGGTGGGTCTGTCGACGCCGGTGCGGGAACGCTCGGGCGGGTCAGCAAAGTGAAGCAGCGAATGGAAAAGAGACGAGGAGAGAGAGAGAGAGAGAGAAGAAGAAGCAGCAGCACCGGAAGAAGAAGAAGAAGAAGGAGAAGGAGAAGGAGAAGAAGGCGCTGTGGGACTTGGGTTTTGGGTATTAGAAAAATCGGGACTTGCCGTGGGAAACGCGCGTCAAAGGAAGGCAGAGAGCAACAGCGGAATCGTCGAAGGCGTGATTGACGAGATTTTGTGGGGGGGACGAGGAAGATTCCGATGAATTACCAGGAGACGCCCAATCGAATGGGTCTCGCACTGTATGAAACTTGAAATTAGTCGTTCCTACAAAAGATCCTTTTTTTTTTGGTAATCTTTCAAAAAGGGTCTTTTTTCCGGGTACGATTTTTTCTTTTTCGTTCACACCCTTTCTCGCTTTTTTCTTTGTGTTACAATTAGACCATTCGATTGAATACTTTTTGCACCGAGAGTGGCAAAGGCGATGAGCTGGCAAGTGAGAATAAGAAGAAGAAGAACGAGTGATGGGAAAATTTTAAGTTCTTTCTAGTTGGATTTGGTCCAGGGGAAATTGGCTATGACGACGGGAGATGATTTTGTACCGATCACGGGCAAGGTTTGCGAGAGAAAAATTGGCTTTTTTAATTTTTTTTTTCTTGTTCTTAAATTGGGGGTATTTTTATGGAGTATAGTGATTGTGTTAGTGGGGCGATGTTTGATTTTTCTTCCATGTGGAGTGAACGGTCAAAATCAAGCGTTGACGAAGACCGAGAAAGTGATCCCTGGGTCAAACAAGGGAACTATCGATTTCTCAACTGGTTCCGGCCTCTTCTGACGTGGCTCCACAGTGGAAAATCTGTGCCCTCTCCTCTTTATTTTTATTCCTTTTTCTGGCATTTTTTTCCCAAACGTGCTTAGACATACTTTCCTCGAAGCATCCCAGAGCCTAATCAAGCGATTGTCTTTTTCATATAATTTTGATTGCACTCGTGCATATAAAAGTTTAATCAATAGCTTGTTTTGTTAACATCGTACTTGAAAGCGGGCTCCAATTCAATTTCACGATTAGATTGAGCTTTAGATAAACGTATACTTGACCGATTAACTTAGGTTGAGCTAAAGAGTTGATTAAAAACTTGATTGGGTGGAGCTCAAAACTTGAGAAATCAAGTTGGATTATGCTTGAGTCGAGTCTCGAGTTCGTGGATGTTGAAGTTTAGCAAGATCAGACACACAAATAATAACAAAAAGAAATAACATGGTTTAGTAGTATGCCTACATCCATAGATAAGAAACTCCCTCTCTCTTCTTTTTTTTTTTAGGAAGTAGGTCTATCATCATTCATCGTATATACAGTTGCTTATAGCAAGGCAATAGACAACTAGGAAGGAAACACTTGAAATAGGAAACAAGAATAATGCAATAGCAATAATATCTCCTTTCAAAGAATAGGAGAAAAAATCATGCCAGCAGTGGATATAGTGTCTAAGATAAAAAGAACTCGTTTGCTATGAAGGTCACAAACATGTGTCCGTCTCCATGAAAGCTTCGTTTGTTTTGAGGAATTTTTTTTTAAGAAACATTATTCTTATTTTTCAGTGTTTTGATAGTTTAAAAAATGGGCACCCAAGACCCTAGCACTGATGCCCCTAGGCCTAGACTCAATGGACATAGGTTCAGGCATCAAGGACTCAATCCCAAGCACCATGGTCCTAGGGTTGACCTCAATGGACTCAAGCACAAGTATCGGGGACCAAGGCTCAGCCTCAATGATCTTGGGCGCAAGCACTATAGACCTAACCTTGACCTCGATGGACCCAAGCCCTGGGGCTAACACCTCAAACTCGACCTTTGTAAACCTAAGCTAGGGTGCCAAGGAGTTGAGATGGGCACCAAGTTCTCAGGATCGACTTCAATAGACCCAAGATCAGTGCTCATGCTTATGCTCAGGAACGAGGGATCCGAGCTTGAGACCCCAATGCCGATGCCAGGTTCCCTACTATCATACGTCAATCACTAGCACTTGTCTAATATGCATCTATTTAGATTTTTCTTGTCTTTTTTTTTTTTTGTCAAAGATTTTTCTTGTCAAACGATGAAAAATATTTTCTAGTTCGTTTTTAGATCTCAACTAAACATTAAAAAAATATTGTTGTTTTTCAAGAAAATATTTTTCGCAAAACATTTTTCAAAAATACCCTATTTTTCGCGAAACAAACAAGACTTTAAAGAAGTATCTTCGAAGTAAAAAACAAAGAATTGTTAGTTAAGTTTGAAACTGAAAATTACATATGTATGAGCATGCAATCCCTCAGTTACTGGAAATACAAACAGTTGCACGTCGGTCGGAGTTTAGTTTCGACTGCATCATGAAATTAAGTCAAGCTTTCTAGTCAAGGAAAAAAAACGAGCAAATAGGTCGTTGCTCAATTTTGTCATCCCGAATATTACTAATTTGAACGTGTTCATTTTCGATCACTCACAACAAATTTAGTTCAAGTTCGAACGTAATTTTGAATTTTCCAATGAAATCATGGACCCATCGCTCATCTTGAAAGTTACGTTTCAACTTAAAAAGTAAGTCAAAATTGGAGTCTTAGAAGGCCAAGTCAAGCGCCCTTAGCCAAAGTTGCTTTCACACATCGGTGTTTACTAAGTTAATCTGTGTTCGATGCCCTCTTCTGTTTTTCGTCCGACTCGATGCCAAAGACATTCTACCATTTCACATTAGTATTTTCTTTCTTTTCAGAATGAACAAGTTCATTTAAAGTTCCATTTGTTTCCCAGAAGTGAATGGTGTAGAAAATAATTTTCTTGAAAATGACTTGTATTGCTTACTAATAAATAATGTTTCAATATTGACAATAATTTACATCTAAACATGATGTAATTTTGCTTTGCTTGTTCATTTTGTAAGCAAGACGGGTAATTCATTCTAGAAAAATATTTTTCAAATCAATCATTTTTCGTGAAACACACTCTAAGTAAGTATAGCTTTTCATGGGGAAAAATACCAAAAATATCATAAACCTTTCAATTGAACAAATTTAATCATAAACATTTTCATATTAGTACCAGCTCATCTAATCAATTTTGACCAAACGACGCTGATATGGACACCGGGTAGTGCTGGCTAGCTAGTGAACGCTAACGTGGTAATTTTTAAATAAATTTTACTTTTTTTCAAATTTATTAATTTTTCATTTTCCTTTTCTTTTTCATCTTCTTCCTCTTACCCTTCTTCTCTCATAGTGGCCGATGAGCTGTCAAGCGAGGGCTTTGCAGCCCTTGCCCAACCTCGCCCAAGGTCACAGGGGAGGCGGCTTCGCTCATATTTGGGTGAGGCTAGTCTCGTCATGGCCTAGCCACGGGTGAAGGTGGCCTTGCCCATGGCTGGTGAGGCCATGGGGACCTTTGCGGCCTCTTCAACATTCGCTAGCTAGCCGACTAAAATTGGCCCGATGAATTGAATTTGTACCAATGTAGGTTTAAGATTAAATTAATCCAATTGCAAAGTTTATGATTAAATCAGTACCAATACCTTATGTTTAGGATTTTTTTGGTACTTTTCCCATTTTTCATGACAATTGTGCCTCAAGATGGTGGCAAATGGAGAGATTGGCCATTTACAACAAGCAACTCAATATTAAAACGCAAATTTTGACTGGGACACATATTAGGAGTAATATGATGGATCGGTTACACCACATCATATGAGTTGCGTAAAGGCTGAGTTGGCTTATTTGACATGACTAGCCAACCCGGTTGTTACATGTCAGGCCTTTTCCCATTCGAATTATTTAGCCAATGGCTGTCTCCTTAGATCTTTTGGGCCTAGAGGGCCTTTCAGGACACCCGAGCACGATATGGCCCAAGCGAAAACGACAGGCGATGCTAGCCCATCATGCTATAATGTCAGGCACAGTGTCAATGCTCAGCTTGATTAGCTATGTAACCGATGTAAATTATTTAATATATGCATAAAATACCTCTACCTTGCTCGAAAAATTTGCAATTACCTTCATTAGAAGCCTTAAATTGTTTAAGGTTTGAAATTTGGGATGGAGACTTGCTTACACAAAAATGAAAAAGAAGAAAAAAAATGGAAAGTTTAAAATCATAATCAACTTTGTTACATACCTAATCACTTTACATCCTCCATTTTAAAAATTAGAAAAACTATAATGATTTTTCTTCTAAAACCCCAAATTACTCCTTATTGAAACTTCACCCGCAAAATTGCACTCGATTCCCCCCAAATGCCTCTTACCAACTCAAAAGCCCTAGTTTCACTCCTTTCTTTTAAAATACCCCATCTATCACCTCTGCTACACCTATTGCTAAATCACAGTCACCATTGTGGTCATGGGGAAATAATCCAATCAGTTATAAACACAGATGCTAATTTAATCATAAATTTTTTATTTTTTTTCATTTTAGTCATAAGTTTTTGTCAGAAATTCTAATATAATGCTTCCAATCAACTTTCGCCGGAAATCACTGACTCGAATTAGTATTCATACAATTAGCTTATAACTAATTAGATAATTATCACAAGTGATTGTCGGCAAAACCTCACCACGACGCAAGAGCAATGAGAGAGAGAGAGAGAGAGAGAGAGAGAGAGAGGGGGTGGTGACGGGGTATTGCTGACCATGGTCGGATATGATGGAATGTTCAAAGGATTCTGACTTGACTACTAATTCATCATGGGGAGCCTAGCTTGAAATATTAGGTTAAGGAGCGGCTCCGTCTGATGGACGATGGTATCTGTCAATGTTCATGATGTGCAGCAGCGCTGACTTTTCTCATGCGGTAGCTTTTCATCGTGTCTCACCACCTTCCAATGTCTCCGTCTATGATAGTAACAATCCTTGACTTTATCAGCGGATCAAAAGGAGAGAACCATTTAAACCCCAATGGAAACGGTTGAGTGTATTAAGGGCTTAATTTGGAACGCGAAAGGTTCTATACTTGAACAGAAACCATCGTGGACCTCAATCTAGAAGAGCACTATTTAACCCTACTGGAATTGATTGAGTCTTTCAAGGACTTAATTTAGACACAGCATAAAACTTAGTATTCGAATAGAAACATTGTCATATTCAATCAATTTGAGTGAACAGAGATACTTGCAAGCACCCGGAGAGATTTCTTGGGTTGAATTATCGGACTCTTGATATTTTATTATTCTCAACAAAAATAATAATAAAAAGCACTCTCATAACAATATCGTCCTGTAAGGAGGTAGGCTAAAAGTTTAAAAATGAGAGTAGATTAGGTGTAGAGTAGGATTGACCAAAAAAAGAGAAAAGAAGAAGGACAAGGATGTGTGGTTCTAAGGATTTTACACCAACATTTAATGAATAGAGAAAAGTAAGAAATAGTTTCACCCAATTAAGTAATTAAAGTGTTAAGCATAACATCTTCTTATTTCTAACCCAATATTAATCAGGGCCCAAGTATAAAATGGCGAAAGAAAAGGCCCCCGCTAAGTAATTTAAGAGGCCGAAGCTAAGCCCAGATGCAGAAGATGAAGAGAAAGGCCATGTCGAGTTTTGTCTTGAAGGCCCGAAAAGTATCATGGTATGATTCAATAGGTTTCTTATCGATTATACTTTCGATGCAATCTATAAGAAAAATAAACTAATTGTTTTTTCTTTCATTGTCATCCTTAAAAAAATTTATATTTTAACTGTTGTTCCTTCTAAACAATCGATACATCACTAATGAGATAGGAACCGTACCTCCAAATACTTTGACTTTATTTAAGTACCTTCAAACTTTAATAACGATGGAAGCGGGATGAGTTGGGAACGGCTTACCTCTTTCTAAGTCCTCTTGTTAACTTTTTGTTATTTTTCAAGTCTATCTCGAACTAGGAGTGAGCGGTTCCATATTCCATTCATGTTTCTCTTCGAACTTAAAATCTACCTTATCATGGGTTCTAAGGTCAATGTCAGGCACAATGTCGATGCTCAGCTTGATTAGCTATGTAACCGATGTAAATTATTTAATATATGCATAAAATACCTCTCCTTTGCTCGAAAAATTTGCAATTACCTTCATTAGAAGCCTTAAATTGTTTAAGGTTTGAAGTTTGGGATGGAGACCTTACACAAAAATGAAAAAGAAGAAAAAAAAATGGAAAGTTTAAAATCATAATCAACTTTGTTACATACCTAATCACTTTACATCCTCCATTTTAAAAATTAGAAAAACTATAATGATTTTTCTTCTAAAACCCCAAATTACTCCTTATTGAAACTTCACCCACAAAATTGCACTCGATTCCCCCCAAATGCCTCTTACCAACTCAAAAGCCCTAGTTTCACTCCTTTATTTTAAAATACCCCATCTATCACCTCTGCTACACCTATCGCTAAATCACAGTCACCATTGTGGTCATGGGGAAATAATCTAATCAGTTATAAACACGGATGCTAATTTAATCATAAATTTTTTATTTTTTTTCAATTTAGTCATAAGTTTTTGTTAGAAATTCTAATATAATGCTTCCAATCAACTTTCGCTGGAAATCACTGACTTGAATTAGTATTCATACAATTAGCTTATAACTAATTAGATTGGTGACGGGGTATTGCTGACCGGTCGGATATGATGGAATGTTCAAAGGATTCTGACTTGACTGCTAATTCATCATGGGGAGCCTAGCTTGAAATATTAGGTTAAGGAGCGGCTCCGTCTGATGCACGATGGTATCTGTCAATGTTCATGATGTGCAGCAGCGCTGACTTTTCTCATGCGGTAGCTTTTCATCGTTTCTCACCACCTGCCAATGTCTGCGTCCATGATAATAACAATCCTTGACTTTATCAGCGGAGCAAAAGGAGAGAACCATTTAAACCCCAATGGAATCGGTTGAGTGTACTAAGGGCTTAATTTGGAACGCGAAAGGTTCTATACTTGAACAGAAACCATCATGGACCTCAATCTAGAAGAGCATTATTTAACCCTACTGGAATCGATCGAGTCTTTCAAGGACTTAATTTAGACACAGCATAAAACTTAGTATTCGAATAGGAACATCGTTATATTCAATCAATTTGAGTGAACAGAGATACTTGCAAGCACCCGAAGAGATTTCTTGGGTTGAATTATCGGACTCCTGATATTTTATTATTCTCAATAAATAAATAAAAAAAAGCACTCTCATAACAATATCGTCCTGTAAGGAGGTAAGATAAAAGTTTGAAAATGAGAGTAGATTAGGTGTAGAGTAGGATTGACCAAAAAAAGAGAAAAGAAGAAGGACAAGGATGTGTGGTTCTACGGATTTCACACCAACATTTAATGAATAGAGAAAAGTAAGAAATAGTTTCACCTAATTAAGTGATTGCAGTGTTAAAGTATAACGTCTTTTTATTTCTAACCCCGCATTAATCAGGGCCCCAAGTATAAAATAGCGAAAGAAAAGACCCCTTTTAAGTAATTTAAGAGGCCGAAACTAAGCCCAGATGCAGAAGATGAAGAGAAAGGCCATGTCGAGTTTTGTCTTGAAGGCCCGAAAAGTAACATGGTATGATTCAATAGGTTTCTTATCGATTATACTTTCGATGCAATCTATAAGAAAAATAAAATAAATGATTTTTTTTTCATTGTCATCCTTAAAAAAATTTATATTTTAACTGTTGTTCCTTCTAAACAATCGATACATCACTAATGAGATAGGAACCGTACCTCCAAATACTTTGACTTTATTTAAGTACCTTCAGACTTTAATAACGATGGAAGCGGGATGAGTTGAGAATGGCTTACCTCTTTCTAAGTCCTCTTGTTAACTTTTTGTTATTTTTCAAGTCTATCTCAAACTAGGAGTGAGCAGTTCCATATTCCATATATGTTTCTCTTGGAACTTAAAATCTACCTTATCATAGGTTCTAAGGTCAATTTCAAGATTTAGCTAGATTCCACTTGTAATATTAATAAGCGATTGTAATTAATTATTACTTTTAATAATTACCACTTGTTATTATAATCCACTTACTGTAACTTATATTTAGACACATGAAGAGTATGAAATATTAATAAAGTAAAAAATTTAGTCATAAAATGAAAATTCAGACTAATGATTTCAGATTATATACTTATCATCAGAAGTTATGAAATACTAAGGATCATGAGAAGACATAGACAAAAAAACTCGTTTGGAGTTCCAAGTTTAAGGTTTTAGATTCCACCTACTTAAAATCCAGAACTTACCCATCAAAATAGGTTTTCCAATTTTAGAAATCTAGAATTGATCTTGCATACTTTGGAACTTAGCACCAGACAGATTTTCACTAGTCTAATTCTCCGATTTTAACTATCTTGAAACCATGCTAACTCCATCTCGAACCTATTAGGATTTCGACATCAAATCCTAAAGCCACATCATTGAAGTAGTCGAATGCCCACGTAGATATATCGCACTAAATTCATAATAGACCTAACTTAGTAATCGGATATTTGCTCCCATACCTCGAATTATCAAAACAAATAAGTAAATAGCCCTCAACAGTTTTACAAACACAATTCAAATTCATTGGGAAAAAGTGTCAAAGAATCTTAAACCTATCGTATGACTGCATATTAGTGCCAAATTTTTTAATTTGATCAATTTAAATCTAACCTTTTTTTATGATTTTCCAATAAAATCCTTCAGGGCAAAGCTGAAAATAGCTGATTTTTTGGATAATTCATGCTTGAATGGCTCTGATTTGAATTCCCATAGAGTTGGGATACCGTAATTTGGTAAGAACGTTTCGTATTTACCCACCTGATGAGTCTTTAAAATACTCAAACCCCAACGAGACTAGAATATTAATGCACATGCACTAAATCACCTTAGTACTGTAGTGGAAATAAATGTATTTCGATGATAAAACACATCTCGAATTCGTGGATCATAACTTCCGAGGTTCCTTGCCTAAACTTCAGAAGAAGAAAATCGACCGGATAAGGGGATCTCTTTCTGCTCTTCTTATCATCGACCTCAAGCAGCCTCCAATATTAGGTTCCGAAATAGATTGCAGAGAGAGAGAGAGAGAGAGAGAGAGAGAGAGAGAGAGATGATGGTGGCGGCGGTGGTTATGAAGCTGACTGACTGGTGTCGAACCCCTGTGGTGGCTAGAGGAGGAGATGCTAGTCGTGGAAGCAAGCATTACGAAAATGTCACTAGTTCAAGGGGTCGATTGAACATGGTTACGTTTCCCTCCACCAAGGACACTCAAACTAGATTTCTGACGATTGGTTCGTATACATTCCTGTCGAGTGCGGACATTAACGTTCGTCGCACTAAAACCTCTTCGCTCTCTGTCCGTCTGCCCAACAGACCTAGTAGATCTGAGCTCGTCGCCCTCCACAACCCCTACTGTGATCTCGTCTTGGGCCATCCGCGCTTTTTCTGAGGTAAAGCAGAGAGAGAGACAGAGAGAGAGGACAAACCAGATACCGACTTCGAGCAACAATGGCGAAGGTGGAGTCTTTCGAAGACGATAAAGCGACAGCGCCGGCGATGGCGGCGCGTCGTCAAAGTCTAGGTCAGACTAAGAGGGAAGGAGGGGGAGGAGGGCGTTGCAAGTTTCATCTGTGGGTGTTAGTGTTACACTTATCTACATGCAAAAGATTTGACAAATCCAAACGCTTATCTAATGAGGAAATGGCCAATGTCGAATGTTTATTCATCATCATAAGCGTGGCAAAAGAAAGAAAACCACTAGCACTCTCTGTTCCACAAACACATAAAGATCACAGACGTTCCAACTACTTGAGGACTGCCTGACGATGGGTGGCCTCGGCCGGGCCGAGCTCGGCCTCGGAAGAGACGGCGCTGCCCGGCATGGTGGGGGCGTCGGTGGTGCCGGCGCCACGGCCGGGCTTCGGCTCCAGGTGGCCCTGAGCGCCGTAGCCTTGGAGCTTGTAGTCCTCCAGGTCCTTGTACTGCATGTAAGGGCTGTCCTTGATCGGGAGCCCCTCCAGGCTCGGCTGCTTCTTCCCCTCTTCGGCCTGGCCTCTCTTTCCCTCCTGACGATGCGCCTCTTGCTTCTCCATCTAGGTCCCTTTTCTTCTTGCTTTGAGTTTCGACTCGTCCTCTTTCTCTTTCTCTCTCTCTCTATAATGGACTAGGAATAGGAAGCAAATGATGGCATTTGTAATGGAGGTTTCTTTCTGTGGATGAAGTCCCATTCCTTGTCCGTTTCTCTCGCCGGATGGCTTGCCACGTGTGGGACACGTGTGAGTCGAATGGGCCACCCACGACCCACGTGTCATCCCAGGATTTGATCTTCCTATTACTTGCACTGTTTTTTTTTTTTTTTTTGTTCTGCTCTAAGGGGTAATCCTTTCGGCCTAGTAAGTCCCACTTTCTCAGTTTCCTTATGTATAATAATGGGTACCAGGAACTCTTCAGGCATGTGGCAGTTCCAATGTCTCCAGAAAATGTGCAAATATGATAATTTAAATCTAGATTTTGAGCAGAGAGCACCATCATGCTTATCTCTTGGATAGAGAAAAAGTCCCACTATCTTATCATAACCAGTCTTTAACTATGACTAATACTTTTCATGTTCCAACTAAAAAAGTATGGGTCGGTTTTAGGTTATATTTCCCTTCCGACAAAAATATTTCAGGTTCATAACCGGTCTTTAACTATGACTACTATTTTCCATGTTCCAACTAAAAAAGTTCAGGTCGGTTTTAGTTTATATTTCCCTTCCGACAAAAAAATTTTAGGGTAGCTTTGGAAAGTGTTAAAATTGGGATTTCGTACCAAGAGTTGAGAGTGAACCTAAACTTTGATAGGTTATTTTAAGGAATTATGTCGTAAAAGTTATAGAGAGAGCGGTTTTCTCTAGGACAACCATCCGAATCGACGTCCTGTTCAAGGTGCACAGACACCCCACCGAGTACTTGAAAGCGCCAACTTTGTCCCTTCCCTTTACTAGTTTATGGACACCCCCCAAAATCGATTGAACTCATTCAGGCCCACCACTATCGCTCTTGCATTATCGGATAGGCCCTCTGCCTAGCCCTATTTATTACTGCCCGGGCCGATGATGATGATGATGACGATGATGGTTATCGACCCGACACTCAGTTATTCAAGCATTCCATCTGACCGACCGTCTCTGTTTTTGCAGGCCGTGGCTGCTGCCCAAATGCCAAATTGCCATCATCTCCATCCATATAACTTCAGTGCTTTCGATGCCGAAAGGCTAAAGAACTTGCACAGTCCAATACATAATGCTGTCAACGACGCTATACACTGTAAATTAACGGAAAGAAAAATGCTAAAGAAAAAAAATCCCCTGTTTGCTAACATTTCATGCCTTTCTGGTTCCTCGGACAGGATAGACAAACATCGAAACACTTAGCGCTTCAGGTTCGCATATTATTTTTCTGGAGAAAAGAACACGCCTCCTTGTCAATCCAATCTTTTCTTTCCCTAGAATTTCACGCGCTCCTCTTCGAGCGAGTGACCCAATTCAATCCCTAAATCTCTTTCTTCTTCTAAGCCCAGCTGAATGCCATCGGGCTCCGGACGGTCTGCTTCCCGTCCGACCACTCCAGCTGCCCGAAGACGTTCGTGCTCGCCGGCATCGCGCTCCCTGTCACGGTCACCGTGAAGGACTTCTTCTCCCCGGCCTTGCTGAAGCTCAGGGTGTCCGGCACGACCGCAATTTTCAGCCCGGCCGAGCCCGACGACGCCGTCGCCTTGTACGTCCCCGTGGCGGCGCCCACATTGGTGAGCGTCCTCGTGTACTTGATCGTGGTGGGTCCGCCGCTCGTCGAGTCGAAGCTCGCCGCGAATGACGGGTAGTTCAGGTCGTACAGGCTGTAGCTCTTGCTGGGGTCGCAGGTGTAGTTCCTCCGGGCGAGGGTGTTGATCTGGGACGACGTGTAGTTGAGCCCGCAGAGGAAGCCCAGGTAATCCTCCACCGTCAGATCGTAGACGAGCCCCGGATTGAGGGCGGACACGGGGTCCACGTGTCCCGCCCCGTGGTCGAACGGCGTCGAGTCCTTCCCCGTCGCCACGTCCTGCAGCTTCCCGCCGTTCTTGTAGGCCACGTACGCGGTGGTCATGAGTGCCGACCTGATGGCGGCGGGGCTCCAGTCGGGGTGGGCCGCCTTGAGGAGGGCGGCGAGGCCGCTGACGTGCGGGCACGACATCGATGTCCCGGAGATGATGTTGAACGCGACGCGGCGGTCGTCCACCGTGAGCCCCGTCGGGCCGATGCCCCCCGTCCAGCCGGCGAGGATGTTGACGCCCGGCGCGATCATGTCGGGCTTCAGGACCGCCGGCGTGATGGAGTTCGGGCCCCTCGAGCTGAACGCCGCCACCACCGGCGACGGCTGGATCCCCACCTTGGTCCCCTCGAAGAGAATGGTGGCCGTCGGGTTCGGGTCCGAGAAGAGGTAGCTCTTGATGGCGTCGCCGGACTTCTCCCCGACGGCGGTGGCGGGGAGGAGGTGGGCGTCCGCCACCAGCTCCTCGCCGTTCGCGGCGGTGTTAGCGAGGACCATCCCGGCGCCGCCGGCGAGCTGCACGACCGAACCCTTCTGGACCCGGGCGTTCACCCCGCGGTCGCAGAGGACGATTTTGCCCTTGACCTTCGCCGGGTCCAGGGTGCCCATCATGCAGAGGTTACCGTTGGTGGCGTTGCTGACATTACCGGCGTAGACGAAGGGCAAAAGCGTCCCCTTGGAATTCCCGCTGTACAGCGACACCCCCGAGAAGTTCTTCCCGTTGCCGAGGGTGACGTAAGCGGGGAAGTCCCGATCCAGTGTGCCCGCGCCCACGGTGGCGATCCACGGCGCCACGTTGGAGAGGCTCATGGAGCTCGGGCCGGCGTTCCCGGCGGAGCATGAGACGAAGATGCCCTTCTCCGCCGCCGCGAACGCGCCGATCGCGACGCTGTCCCGGTAGAAGTCCGGCGACCCGCCGCCGAGGGAGAGCGAGAGGACGTTCACGCCGTCGACGACGGCCTTCTCCATCGCCGCCAGTATGTCGGAGCTGAAGCAGCCGCCGAGCCAGCACACCTTGTAAGCGGCGACCCGGGCGCGCGTGGCCATCCCGCGCGCCGTCCCGGGGGCGTACCCGAAGAGGCTGGCGCCGTCCACGGCGGACCCGGCCGCCGTCGACGCCGTGTGGGTGCCGTGCCCGTCGTCGTCCCTCGGCGACTTCGACTCCTTCGAGACGTCGATGGGGCCCATCGTCGCCTCGTACCCCTTGGAGAAGAACCGCGCCCCGATGAGCTTGCGGTTGCAGTTGGCCGCCGTGAAGTTGGTGCCGGACTCGCACGCGCCGCGCCACCCGCTCGGCACCGCCCCGAGCCCCGTGTCGTCGAAGCTCTTGCTCTCGGGCCAAATCCCGGTGTCGAGCACCCCGACGACGACCTCGTTCACCGACTCCGACTCCGGGAGCAGGGAGCTGCTCTTGTCGAGCCCCAGGAACTCAGGGGTCCGGGTGGTGTGGAGCTCGTACCGGAGCTCCGGCATCACCGCGAGGATCCCGTGCCGGGCCTCGAGCGAACCGGCCTCCTCCGCCGTCAGCCGGGCGGAGAAGCCGTGGACGACGGTATCGTAGGAGTAGATCATCTGGGCCGAGCCGGAGACGGACTTGAGGGAGGAGTCGTACCAGTGGGCGTGGTGCTGGAAGGCCGCCGGCATTTGGGATTTGGCCATGTGGACGATGTAGGTCCTCCTCTCCCGCTGCTGCCCATTGCCATTCACATCGGCACGGAAACAGGGCAGGCCCAGACCAAGACCAAGACCAAGAACGAGAAACAGACGATGAAGATGGAGGATCTCCATTGCTTTGCCGGTGAAAGGAAGATGAGGGCAGAGAATGGGGACTCTATATATAGAAATACAGAACCGCAGAACGCGAGTGAGTGAGCCAGTGAGGAGTGTGAAAGGCTGAACAGATTGGAGAGAGAGAGGGGGGGGAGCGGTCGGTGGGTAGTTGTCTGGATCTGTGAATGATTGCTCCGGGACAAAAGGGGCGAGGCGGGGCACGGGGTGGAAACAGCTTTGAGGAGAGAGAAAGGGTGGGGGGTCGGGGGCTGGTGCTCTGCTGCTCAGCTGGGATGACCTTTGATCATGCGTGCTCAGGCTTTAAAGATCCCCCTGGAGTTTTCTCTCTCTTCTTTCTTTTTCTCTCTCTGCTGCAACCATGTTAGTTCCCTTCTTTTGTGCAGGAGGTGAGGGGAAGAGAGAGAGAGAGACACGAGAGGAGGTGATGAACCAGCACCAAACCTCTATAATCAATGGCACGCAAGAAAGCTCGACGGTAATCTCTTTTCTATCTCATGCTTAAGCGTGGCTGCGTGGGGCCCTCCATCCGCCAATCGAGGTTTAGTATTGCAAAGGGGTTACCTGGGGACGGGATGGGACGGGATGGGTAAGATTTACCCTTACTTTTTAATTAGAACTGTCGAAATAGGTTAAAGCATATTTCTAGAATCTTACACACGAGAGATAGATACGTTCCGGACATTACTGACTTGGCCACGTGTTATATTCGGTGAATAAGTTTAGAATGATAAAACCCTCCATGACATGAGTGTTATATGAATACATAACTCACATAGATTCAATGTATCTTCATGATTATCTCTTCGCACTCTCTCGCTCTAGCTCACTTGTAGTATCACTTCAGTTTGGACATGAGTTTTCTTATAAACATAAATTAAGTCGAGTCGAGGTGTGTTGGGTATGAGTATATCACATTGAAATTTGGTTAAAATGAATTAAATGAATTTATTTAGCTTATGCCATTTTCAACCCGGCTTGACCCACTCATTTGACAATTTTACAAATAGTGTCAAAGTCGATAAATCATTTCATTGCCACTTTCCATTTCAAATGAATTAGAGAGGAGGCCTAACACAGAAATGTTTGCATGGGAGAGAGTTGTTAAAATACAACGTCAATGATGTCCAATGTGATAAATTATAACATGAAGTGGTTAACATATTTCAATTAACTCCAAAGTCATTGAGAGATATGACTTTTGAGTTTGCATCGTGTTCTCTAATAAACACGTGAACTTAGATTTATGATGTTAATAGGCAGGGTAACTTTTGGTGTTATAGTAAGTAATTCAGCTTAAAACTTTCAATATGGCCATTCTTTGTTAAGTGGATTTTCGAGGACCACAACGTTACAACGTTTTTTTACTCATGGCTCATAATAAATAAGAGGTATTAAAGTATTTAAATATCCAACATGTCTTTATCTATTAAATTAAACTTTCCAACTACACTCCGACGTGATATCAAAATCAGTTTTTCGTCCCATATTTATTTCGCATATTTATTTCGTATATGAGGCTCTTTGTCAATTGATTTTACGTGTCGTTTCCAATATGATTTGTACACGAAATTGATTACAGGGAGGCAATGGCTGAAGTTTTAAATACTCGCTAATCAAATACCAATATTCTAAGCAAGATCTTGACTTTCACCTTTTGCTAGCTCACGGGTGTCTGTCGCTAGTTATTACAGCCATTATTATCCTCCATCGGTTGGTGGTGATATTTCGAATTTCTAACCTCCAACCATCTTATCCTAACATTCATAAAAAATACAAAAAAGAAAAAGAAAAAAGAAAAAAGAAAAACAACTCAATGAAGGTCACGAGCAACATTCCTATTTATTTAAATTAGATTAATCGTACAACAACACATAATTCGACTCACGTTGGGTTAGATTTTTCTCATTATTTCATGCGCTACAAACGTTTTTTCACTAGTCACTGCGATTACCATCTAATGCAACAAACGACAGGGCAGTTGCTGTAAATTATTGGAACATGATTAATGCAATTATCATGGCCTTAGCGACGCGACATTTTAGAATAAATAACTGATGATAAGAATCGAATTTTCAACTGTGTTTCCACAACAAAAAATAGTCTCTATCGTGTAGGACCGAGGAGGCTAGCAACGTCGTCATCTTCAACCATCAAGATTCACAAAGAAGAAAACAAAACAAAACTTTCAAGGAAAATAAAGAGAGCCAAAAATCATATTCCAAGGTACAGTATTTTAAAATTCACATCGGTGTCATTGTCATAGGTTCTTTATAAAAATCGCATGCGATTAGGACTAAATTGCCGCCGTCCGTCTAAGTTAATTTGTGAATATGAGTAAGGATCGGTGTCCATGCCACTAAAGCAAAAGAGGGTTGATAGAGATGGGCAAGATTCGTGCCCCGAGAATGACAAAAATAGATAGGATTCTGGAGATGGCTAGGCATTATTTGGGTTTAGAGGAGCCTTGTTTAGGGCGGCGAAGGGTCGAATCTATCGAGTTTTTAGTGTGCGGGGTCAACACTCGCGGATGATGATGCGATGTGTGCTCATCTTTTAGCTACAACGAGAAAGTGCCAAGGGCCCATCAACTCCCTTTTTTTAGGCTGAAGTCTTATGTCGAAATTAGTGCTCCGGATTCGGACCACATCGCGTTTACGTATGTAGGACGTGCTTTGCAATTTTTATCATAGGAAGTGATGCTCGCGTGCGATTTGAGTCACTCAATGAGGTTACGCATTTAGAGATGATCAAATTACGATACAGGATCATCGTCGATGAAAGGAGCATGAATTTCTTTAGTATGCACAATATTGAAAAGAAAAGTGAGCGTTGCTCATGTGGTCTAAGTTTGGATACAAGCTATGCACGGATTTAAATCGAAGTGTTTGGATTGTTACTAATTTAGTCATGAATCTATTTCACGAATGGTGATCTGGCCCTTGTTTTTTCAATTTTGTTAATGTTGTAATAAACTTTTGCAGGAAATTCTGATGTGATCTATTCGGTTGATTGTTGTAGAAAAACCACTAACGTGGCGGTTCATGCAAAATGCCATCTTGAGTGGATGGCCGGCAATGATCGGATATTATAATGGCGATTTTTCAGCCGCAATTGACTAGAATGACAATACTAGAATTTTGTAGGAAAGTTTACAGCTACGTTCATAAAATTAGAAAATTTAGGACCAAATTGATGCCCGTATAATAAGTTTAAGAACCGGTTCCGTGATGATGGTCCCAACAAGCGTGGAGAAGCCAAGAATCTCGAATTAAAATGTACACATCCCATGTGGATAATTGAATGGTACCATTCTTAATTTTTAATTTCTGAATGGGGATAGGCTCAAGCAAAGATATGCAGGTACTTGGATGGTCCAAGCAGGTAATTGGATGGCCGGTAATGATCGGATATTACAATGGCGATTTTTCAGCCGCAATTGATTGGAATGACACTATTAGAATTTTGTAGGAAAGTTTACAACTACGTTCATAAAATTACAAAATTTAGGATCAAATTGACGCCCGTATAATAAGTTTAAGAACCGGTTCCGTGATGAGGGTCCCAACAAGTGTGGAGAAGCCAAGAATCTGGAATTAAAATATACACATCCCATGTGGATAATTGAATGGTACCATTCTTAATTTATAATTTCTGAATGGGGATAGGCTCAAGCAAAGATACACTGGTACGTGGATGGTCCAAGCAAGAGAACTTTCTTCTGTGGCTGACATTTGGAATAAAATCCATATAGATTATCAGGATTCAAGCCATTTTATTAAAAGTTAATGTAGACTCTAATCAAAGTCATTATGAATTTTTTTTCCTACCATAAGCTTTCTTAGTTGCTTGTCTCCAGTAGGTTAGACAAACATAGGACACTCCACTGGGTTTGTACCTGCCACATTTTTTAAAGTGTCTGCAAATCACAAAATGACTCTCTTCCCCATCATTTCCAGCCTACTTCTTACCTGCTCTGATAGATAAAGGTCTTCCTTATGAATCAGCATCAAGAAACTGGTTGCCAATTTATGATTTTTTCTCCCTTATTTTATCATGCATAATAATTCTTTTTTAAAATAAAAGTGAGTTGGGTTTCAGAAGGTTCTTGGAAGGAAGTACGTTCGAGGAAAACGCCCTCCAAAAAAAAATTATAAATTATAATAATCGGTCATTATTCAGGTGAGATTAATGTTGCGTGAGGTCAATAGATCTAGGGGGGATTTGCCTTTTTGTCCTCTTAGCAGTGAGGCAAGATGATGGATAGATTCAGACTCGTTCCTATATTTACCAAACAGAAAAAAAAAAAAAAAAAAAAAAAAGAAGGTAATTCCCATTCCCCCCAACTAGAAAAAAAAAAAACAAAAAGGGATGATTTTCTATAAAAGGTGAATTCCAATGAAGAAAATTTGAAGACCCTTTTCTCATGAGTCCCCAAAGCTATGAGAAATGCAAATCGAGGTATCGAATTCGGGGGTAAATGGGTAGTCAGAAAACAAATTTGTGTGTGAATTAAGCAGACGATGCATGCATAATTCGGTTCTCCACTTCATTAAAAGCAAACAAACTCATAAACAAACACGTGTTTCCATGAATGCAAAGCCATTAATTCATGTTCTTCCTATCCTCTCAAATCCTTATGGAAACGGTTGTCCTCTCAATTTAAGGAGATAGATCAACTCATTTTACCTTCTAAAGAGTTGGCTACATATTACTAGAATTGAAATAACATTTATAAGTAAAAGTTCGCGATAATGATTGACAAATTGGATCGAGCAAGACAAGAGCATTTCCATCTTTCATTTAATCTACACCTTATAAATTCATCCCCACTTGTATTTGTAAGCAGCCCCACATTGTTGATGTCTCTTTTTCTATGTTTCCACAATTTTTTTTCAATGTTGGGGTCCCTTCCCCCTCCCCTCCATTGAAGATGCACCCAAAAATTAGAGAGGAAGTAGCCACAGAAACAGGGCAATGACAATGACCCAAGAGCCCCAGAAAAGGACCAAAACATAGCATTCAATGGTGTTTTTGGCGATGGCCCCTCGCAAGTTGAAACCGCTTTGTCTTCCTCCTTCGGCCAGCTGCATCAGCCGCAATTGCAGAGAGGAATCAGGTCACCGCTGCTCTGCTCGCAGTTATGAGCATGTTTGAACCTGTTAAGTTGACTGGCCAGACGATCCGGTGGCACGAGACCACTGGAAGACTTTGCCCGCACTGAATTCTAGACCTTCAGATCTGTCGCATCACTCGAATTCAGCGTTCCATGTGATTTGCTTCATCTCTTGAATATTTTGAAAGATTTAGGAATTCTGTGATCTAGTCTAGCAATGTACGAGGACAGATCCTACATGCGACATGAACCGCTGGAGTAGAACGAAAAAATAAAATCAACGGTCGGATCATCTTAAAAGTATAGTAATTTTCAGATAATTAGATAAATGATTAATTATATGATCGATAGTGTTACCATTGATTAAGAAAGATAAGAGATATGAGGATGATTACTCACCGGGCTTTTGAGTTTGATTTATTGAAGGAATGCCACGACCATGAAGGTGAATTACTAACGTTAGGGAATTTTATTTTTTTTCTGATATATTAATGTTGCTTGCAATTTTTATGTAAATTCATGAACTTTTGTGCTCAATGTTACAAGACTTTGAGGTAAACTACATTTGAAGGATTTTTAATAACTTATATAAGCACTAACATTAAATTACTGTTGTTGACGATAATTACTAAATATAGATACTATTACCCATGATAGTTTGAGGTATTTTTAATATTCCATTAGTTAATTAGTAAATGTTAACATTTAATATTATGAATCCTATAGTTAATTTATAATTTTATTCAGGCAAAATACCAATTACATGTGCTGACAAGTGATGGGCATCAAAGTTAAATTATTGCCTGTAAATGAGATCATCGATTACGACATACTCTTGAAAGTTACAACTAGAAACGGGACCCATCCTTTCTTTTCTTTTTCTTACTTTTGTCCCACAAAACCTCAAAAGCACTTCTTGTTCGGTAAATTGATGACAATATATGGCAACTTCTAATGTACGATTTTTTTCCTCATAAAGTGTTGAAACAATTCTTTCAATGTCAAAACTCTTTTTATCTACCTCTCATGTCTTAACAAACGTCTCGAAACACTCATCCACGCAATCCCCCTTTCTGAATGCTTGGTTTCAAGAGATCCACGGCTAATTTGGTCCCTCACTATGTCCCATTTACTCCAAGATATCTTGCCAACGACCCCATGTAGCGGGCCTCTCCGTCCAAACACTCACATGCCTCACAACCAATTTTCTTTAATTTTTTCTTCTAGGTTTATAAAATATCTATATCATTAAATTTTGTTCCGTTATCTCTTTGCATGTGGTCAGGTGCTACTAATGTATGTAATTCGTGATACAAAGCCGTATATATTATGTAAATTATAGGATGCAATGCATGTGCACCTAGTAGTTAGGTCAAATGCATGCATCGAGAGTATTGATTGATTGAGACCGATTAATTTGTAGAGTCAACAGTATAATCTTGCTTGAATACTTAAGTCAAGTGCTCCTGATCGAGCTCCAACACTCTGCCAAATTCCACACCCTTTTTGGACAAATAGGCAAATTTAATGCTTTAATTACATGTACTTAGGTTCCAACTTCCAACTACAAAAATTGATAGCAACCGAGCGTGCGGCTTCACTCAATCAATAGGCAGTTATTGCAATGAAGAAATATGCTACTAACAACAATTGCAAGCAAGCAATAATAAGCTCCCTTGAGTGCTCTTTAAGCTATATTTGATAAGCTAAGAAAAAAGGAAAAAAAGAAGTATGAAAAGCAAAAGTAAAAGGAAAAGGAGAGTTTTCATTACAACAGTCCTTAAAATCGATCGGCTCCACATGACCTAATTTTCTCACCTTGGATACTACCACCATGATGACTTATAAAGGTCATTGTAATAATAGAACATTGTTTTGACTTTTCATATAATGTTGCGCAATAATAATAATTGAATAATGCCCTTTTGCTTTTGTAAAACATGCTACGAAAAATGCCAAAGATATACCTCGATTGAAGGTGTCATTGAAATTCATCATAACACAATCGGAAATGCATAATGCCCACTTCTGACTAGTTTCTAGTCTCACTTATTAGTACAGCTTTTCCAACTTTCACTCAATGTAAAGCCTATAAAAAATTATGGAATATCCATGTTCGCTTGTCTAGAAGTTTATGTATTGCCTCTATAAATATGGTCTCTCTCCACTTACAGTTTATATTTTTGGATTCAACTTTCTAATACAAAACTCTAATATACAATTTGGTAGTTCAGATTGGACAACAAATTATCCTATTTGGTGTTTGGCGACCTCCTTCGAACTAGATAAATCCAAATAAAGTTTCAGATCACAAATTTGGAATAGGGATGGGATAAACTCAAATGGGATAAAAAAATTTAATAAGTAACTTATCAAATTCCATTATCTTTCAAGGATATCAAATTCCATTATCTTTCAAGGATAGAGTGATGGAGTGACGCATCTGGATATTAACTCATTGGCACCCATGCGAGGACCACCACCATGATAGACTTCTGACCACGGTCGTTGTCACCTCCGACCACTAGTGGTCACCATTGCTGGCCAGATAATTGTGCTTCGATGACTAAGGGTGATTTTGAGGAATCACGATGCAACCTAATTGCAAGTTAGAAAATCACAAGTGGCATGGCTCCTTCCAATGATGTGACCAATGGGAATGAATTGAGAAGACCAATATTTATCAAGATATAAGAATAACTAACCAAATTTAAAAGTAGTGAAGATCTTTGGTTAAAAACAAAAAATGAGTGCAAAGAAAGGGATAGGTGTTTCAATCCAAAAGATACAAGTGGCCTGATAAGAGTAGCTAAAAGGAAATACTTTTATTTGAAAAGATAGAGCTTCTTTGGCCAAGTGAAATGCATAAATGAGTCATCAAGAATTTTAATCGGCCAAAGTTAGGAGAGATGATGTGGTCAAATTAGAAGGTAGCAAATGGCTCTAGAATGCTTGAATGAGGACTTGAGCTTATCAAAAGCATTAATGAGCTAAAGAGATGTTCAAATAGAATAGTTACAAGTGGTGTACAATGGTACGGTTCCAAAGTAGATATTTTAATAAGTTACCAAGATATCTAGTAAATCAATATGTAAACAAAGAAATTAACGTCCATTTTAAACATCAGTGAATCAGAAAAATATTTTGAATCTATTAAAATTATTAGCGAAAGATATTAAACATTAGAAAAATCTTAACTCGGTAAATTTAAAAATTGAAAATGATCAAATATGTAATTTAGAGCATATTAGTCACTTGTTACAACTAATATGGTGATAAATCTATTACCATCACTCTATAGTATCAAAATACATGTCAACATCTATCAATTTAATCTCAAAGCATCGCACTTCAGACTTGAAAAATCATCCTAATCATTATTACCAAATATAGAAAATTTTAGATGTCATATTTTTTCAAGATTTTTTAATCCTATCTTAGATTACATTAGGGCTCCAGTTGTTTCATGAAAAATGTGTTTTCAAATATTACTTTCCAAGAAGCTATTTTCTAGGAAAATAATCATATTTTCTAGTATTCGGCTGAAATTTAAGAATGAACCAAAAAATATTTTTCATCATTCAGTAAGGAAAATCTTTTCTTGCATGCACTCATTTTCATTTTTATTTTGGCCTTAGTTGGTCACTGACTACAACAATGGCTAGCAACCGGTGCCATTGGCGAGCTTCAGCCTCGCTTGATCTGGCAAAGCCGAGCTTGCCCAAGGTCGACGAGCTCGAACCTTGCCAAATCCAACGAGTTGAGCGAGGCTCCAACCTCACCCAAGGTTGTAAAGCCTCGCTCGAGGTAGCCTCACTGGCCTCTAGCAACCTCAGGTGAGGCTCGAGCCCTGCCTAGCTTTCTAGATCTAGCGAGGCCTGATCACGAGTGAGCTCGGCTTTGCTAGATTAGGCAAGGCTTGAGCTAGCTTGTGGTCAGTTGCTAGCCGCCGTTGTGGCCGATGATCAGTCAAGGCCAAGGAGGAAGAAGAAAAGAAAAGAAAGAAAAGAAAAATTAAAAACTTGATTTTGTAAAAAAAAAAAATGAAAACATAAAAATAAAATGAAAATGTGTTTGATGAAAGAAAGTGAAGTGGGAAAATTATGGAAAAGTGGAAAAAAATTTAAATTTCCCCACTTTTGAATGTATTTTTTCTATCAGTTGGAAAATGTTTTCCTTGACTAATTTATTTTCTGCAAAACGAATGCTAGAAAATCCAGAAAATATTTTCCTAAAAGTTATTTTTCATGAAACGAACGAAGCTTATATATGATGAGATTTTAAGTAGTCGAAAGTATAATTGGAGGATTCTAATCCCACCTTATTCTATCCTATGATAGTTTGAATTATACATGATCAGAAGTTGACGTGATCTGTTTTTATATTCTCCTTAAAATATATAGCAACCTATTATGGCTATAAATTGCGATCTACACTAACCTATCTTTTGCAAAGTCGTGCTCCCTTGGCATGCTTACCAAGGAAATATTTATTTTATCAAACCCCCAACCGCCATAAAAATAAAAACAAAAAAGAACAATTCTCAGTCATGCGTCAAACCGAGTCCATTTTCCCCGGAGATCGAAGTCACCAGTGCTCATAAAAAAAAAAGGTTATTTTATCTTTGGCAAGTGTCATGCCTTGCTATTTTAACGCTTGTGTATAGATAAAGTTGCCGAACCGGTCCGAAATTGCTATTGTAATTTGTAATGCACATTTTAATAAAGAAAACGAGATAGGCTCGTAAGTGATGACGCACGGCTGTTTGCTTTTACTTCCGGTTCAGCTCCACCTCCGAGGCTTCTCCCTACTTTCTTCACTTTTAAGTTAGGTTGACAAAAACAAAAGGAAGGAGATTCGAATGCGACTCTCTATGAAAATACATGTTCGAACGCTTTGGTTCGTCACTGTAATTGATTCTGTCTTCCACGTAACTCTCGAAACATATGAAATGACTTCATTAGAACTCTTATAAGACTTGGCTGCCCTTGAAAGCATTTCCTTAAATCAAGGTTTAATGGGGATTTCGTCACAGCCTGTGGAGTGAATTAATTGATACCCCTCCTACTTTGGTAACTGCACACACACCAACCAAGATCTACATTTATTTGTGAGCTGAATTTGTTGCGGAAGCACCGCCTAACAACATAATTTTAATGTCATTTTCATGGCGAATCGCGTGGTAGCCCGATTTTAAGGGTGTGAATTCTATTGAAACGTCTTAATTGAGAGCAAGACGAGTATCGGGAACAGAGTTGCATTTTCTAGTGCATTGCGAAGACTAGGAGTAGGAGGAGTATTTTTTTCCCTTTTGCCTTGCCTCGGGCTTTATATACATCACCTCTTTTTCTCGAGCCTGTGAACTTAAGTTTCACTGAGAATATTTTCAGTTTATACCTAAGTTTATCAATAATTAAAAAGAAAGAATAGCGCTAGGACGACTGCTTTTAATTGCTATAAGCAGCAATTACCCACACCATTATATAGAGATTATCACTGAGAAAGGATATTACAACCTGTAACAAAGGAATTGATCCACTTATTGTGCTTCCATGATGGTTACTTTTTCAGTTATGTAAAATAAAATTAAAAGGTACGAGTTGATTAGGTAAGATCAAGAAATCAGGATTCATCACGCTTTAAAAAAAAAAAAAATACACGAGTCATAGAAGGAAAGTTTATTGGGGACCAATTTTCTTTCTTACGATTTCGAATAATAATTAGGGACACAAAAGACTACATGCAACATAATTGAAAAAAATCGGAAATTTCCATCTCATCATAATAGATTAATATGGTCTTGAATTAAAATAAAAAATAAAAAATCATACCGATAGTCACTTGTCATCTTTTGAATTCCTTTGTTAATGTGCTTTCTTCTTTACCCTAATCAATACTTAATTACATGACAACATGTTTACTATTCTCATCGTGTCGCAGGCACGGGTTCAACACTAGTTATTATTATTATACCTAGTGGGAAAATGTCGACGGGAGCATTTACCAGGTCAAATTTCTCTTCTTAAGTCAAACAATACGACACCCAAAATGTTGACTAAAATCGCGGGTATATATTAATATCTATGGAACTTTTCTTGTTGGTCATTACGAGACGAGAGTCCCTTTCCTTTCTTCTTTTAAATTTATTTATTTTCTTTTCCGTGTGCAGTTTTTGAAGTGACCTCAAGAGTTTCACGCGAGAAAGGAAAAGTGTCCTTTCGCGCCAGCAACCCGCCACCCAACTGCCTAACTAAAGGGGCGAAAACCAAAAGGAATCCTAAAAAGGGTTTGAAGTCCTTCAACTTTACGAAATTAATAATGATAATGATAATGATAATAATGATAATGATAATTATAATAAAAACAAGTAACATGCCAAGATTTTTCTACAATTAGGGGGGGGGGGGGCTTTTTCCTAATTTTCTTTTTTAAATGGAAAGGTGTTGTTGCCAAACCACGGGTAGTTGTCTACTTCGAATGTGTTCAACAAAGGGTTCACGAGGATAACATATGTGGAATTAATATAGAAGATGCTCTGCCAAGTACGTCCACCGAGGCAAATGGGTGATTGAGGTAAATAAGGAAGAAATGAGCCAATATTTTAAATGAGAAGTTGGCTTTCAAACAAATCCCCGTGGCTCATACAATCCGACACGATTCACTTGGATCGGGCCACGAAATGAGGAGAAATTATCTAAAAGTTCTAAACCTATCATACGATAGCCTATTTAGTCATAAACCTTTTAATTCTATTAATTTTGTTCTAAAACTTTTAATTATTTGTCAATTTATCTATAAAAAATTTGACGATTTGTCAATGTAATTCTTTCGGCCAATTATCCAAATAATGAATTTATGATTAAATTGACAAAATCTCAAAAGTTTTAAGGTTAAATCAACACAATTAAAATATTTAGAATTAAATTGTTAAACTGTTAAAATATTTAAAAACTAATTAACACAATTTAAATATCTATAACTAAATTGGTCGCCAGACAATATGTCGAGAACTTTTTGGACAACTTTCATTCCCATCCCATTAGATAAGCATCCCATTAGATAAGCATAATTGGTGGGGGAAAATCAACATAACAGAGGCTATGCAGCAGAAGGAGTCACAAAAGCAAGTGTAGAAAAATAGCGGGATTATACTCCGTAGCCAGCCCCCAAAAACAAAAAGAAAAAAGAAAAAGGTACATACTTAAAGTGAGAAATCCATTAGAGATGGTTTTCCTTGTCCGATGTGGGACTTTAGAAGTCACGCGAATAAGGCGATCGGTAGGTTACGTGCGACCCGGTATGGAGGTTTACAAAACATTTCCCCGTTTTCCTCCCAGAAACAAGCGACTCTTTCGTAGTGGCAACGGCAGTTGTGCATTACCGCTCGAGTCCATGACTTTCTCGGCCTTTTCAGCAGGATGATCGTGTCTAGCGCGATTGAATTTTTTTCTCCCTCACCGATCAAGTGATCAGAAGCAAACAGGAAGGAGCCTCTCCTTCCGATCCGTCAAAGAACCACAACCTCGAATGGAGGCACGATGTAGAAACATGGTCCGGTCCGGTCCGGTCTCATCTTTAGCCCATGTCTATATGTGAAGGAGTAGTAGAAATTCGCTGTACCTAATCTATATGTCAGTGCGAGTAAAGGATTCGAGTTCCGGTCGACAAAGGCAGAATAGCTAACATGGCTAAATTCTATGTCGAAAAATGACCGAAGGCTTCATCAACCACACACGCCTGTCTTGTGCAGCCACACCGGCTTCGACTGTTCATATGGCATGCTTGAACCAAAGCAATCATCAGATGAGTTGAGATTTGAAAGCATAATTATTCATCAAATGAGGTGTGGTAGCCTACTTATATCGCGTCACATCTGCTTTCCGGTAGCATCGTTCTCTCCTCTTTCAGCTTGAATTCGAATATATACCTGCTCTAAGTATCTATGTAAGATGAGGAAGAAAGAGTTGCTGTCATGTTATCATGTTTCTACAATGCGAGTACCCCGAATTTAAGAAATGAACTTGAAAAATCAAAGTACACTATAGGTGTTTAACCCTTCTTTTTGGGCTACTTCACTTAATTAGATCCTCCCATTTGCAGTACTGTCCACCGGCCAATGCTCGGTAAAACCGATCTCTGCAATAGACCGGCCTACCATCAGCAGCCTCGGCTGCAGCTGCTGCTAGATCGTCTTCAGTCTTTACTTCCACGGGCAATCTCAGTAACTCCTCCTTCCTGCGACAAAACATTCAGGTTTGTGCGAGAACTTTAGGAGATGAGAGAGCAAATGAGAAGAAAATGAAGAATTGATAGGAGATGGCTCCTTTTATGTACTTGATGTTGAACTTTGAGTTCATCTTTGATGCAGGAGCCACAGCCGATGGGCTCTCCTTCGGTGTGAACGTGCTTTTGAAGAAGTCCTCGACCGGAGTGGCAAAGATGAATAACATCACTGACGATACTAGCAACACCCCTGTTCCAACTAATGTTTGCTTGAGCAATTTGACGACCGGTTTAACCTGGAAAAACAAAATCATACACGAGTCTATGATAAAGCAACTGATAAGAGTACCATTATGGTTTAACGTGGAGTTTTGACCATGTAATGATAAAAGTACGAAGTAACGTGTCCAGGCAATGATACCAGTCCCTTCAATACACTAGACGTCCTCACCATGGAAAACCAAACTACAAAGGAAGAACTGCATACTGAGAAAATTATTGTCTACCATACCTTGTATGATCCTAGAAGCCTATCACGAGCCAAGACCTTCAAAAAGAAGATTACAGAAATTAGCATAGATAGCATGGGCCTGTGCTACATTTTCTGTTTCCAAATTTCATATACTCAGCTGTGCTTATTCATGTAGTCATCTACAGTTTGCGACCACGACCACAACCACAACCATGACCAAAGAATACAGCTTTAGTGCCGAAAAGCACAAGACAAGCGAATCTCATGTTGAAATTTGTATAACTAGTGGTAACCTCTTCAAATGTGAAGATGACGGTGTCCCCTGATTTGTTAAAAGCAAACTTACCAGTCTCGCTCTTTAGTTAGGACATTTGGCTAATCACATATCTTAAGGCTAGAATTCTGTTCACAAGGGGACATGGAAAGATTCACTGGCGTTCTGGGTCAATTTAACCCCTTTACTTTGGCTTTACCGTTTCACTTTAGAGCTGTTAAATCTCACAAACCATAACAGCAGCAGTTCATAATTTTTCCCCAGCCTATAACTAATCTGCAAAAATGCATGTGATAAATCTATTTTCTCACTTGACAAATCATTCTAACATCTGCAATTTGATAAGCTTTCGAATTGCAGGCAGCCCCAAGGGTCTCTATCTGACAAGGACTACGACCTAATTGAAGTGTTCTGAAAATTAGCTGTCAGAATCTTCCTGAGTCCTCTGTTTTCTTCTGCAAAATTACATCACGAGGAAATATGCATGGTAGTCGAAAGCACTAACATGGTAGTCGAATGCACTAACCTCGGGCGGCTTCACCCACATTTGGCCATCATACCATCCACTCTCTTCATATGGAATCACTGCCGACAAAAGCCTATCGCCAACATAACTCCATCCCTGCAGCAGAAGCTGGCATTAACAACTTCAAGGCCCTTCAAGTTCCTTCGATTTGCAACTACTGACTCCATTCTACAATCTCTAAAATTGTTGCCAGGTAACGCATAGAAAGCTTCACGTGCTAGTATACTTCAACTGGGCCGCATGGAATTTCATCAAGTCTATTTTTCTCAAATTATCAGTGTGAAAGGATAAGAACGGAGTCTAAAAGAGAGACAGATATCCACGTATTGTCATTCAAAACGCACCTAGAACATCAAACAGGGATGCTTAAGATTTGCTCATCTTCTGAGCAGTTCCCCTACGTTGTTTATCAGCTAGCTGAACCTCGAAGAATACCAAATCATAACAGAAGTAACCAGAAAAACGTACCAAATAAATTCTTAAGATAATCAACGACACGATGAAAAGAGTTCCTGTTCCAGCTGCAAGCACGAATCGTAAAGGTTCCTGCAAGAGGTCGAGGTGAATGCATCAATACAAAGTCTTAAATTTAGAAACAACGTATATGCATAGCAGCAACAATGGTCACTCCATCATCAGATTGACTTTCCAATGGTAAACTAGAGCATAGAAACAATAGACGTGAAAATGGAATGAACTACGCAAAGGGACTTTTGATGATACGTTACCCTTGCAGGATTGAAGCTTGCAGCTGCAATCGGCACTCCAAGAACTGTGAAAGTCACAAACCAGAGACCCCCGAGCCTGAGGAAAAGTTCCCCTGGTCCCAGGTCGCCCCACGAGTACAGCGGTCCATCCTTCAGCGACGAGTATTCATTCACCTGATAACCAAAATCAATGTGATGACAATCTCCTGTAAAATTTTCATTCCACTTCCACATAACCAAGTGACACAACATGCCTTTTGCAACTGTTTTTTATGCTGTAACACATCCATGCCACTAGAACAGAGAATTCTGTTTCTAATACATGAGCAACCCAGTAAATTACAAAATGCGATTAATCGAACCTAGTTCTTTTATTCTGTCCAAGTTAGAAAGGGGTGCATGCCAAAACACTAAAATCTTGCTGATTCAGGAGATCTATGCATTCGCATCTAAGCGAGCCTTTCCCAGAGCAAACTTCTTTGAACACATGCAGAAGATCTGCACAATCAAACTACCACCACTTCATCTAGCAAGCGTCACGTGTGTCATATTGCTACAACAGTCTCGACTATTCTCATAACATACCTCTTTCGCTGCATAAATCGGAGCGATACTTGCTAAGGTTTAAAACTTTAAGTGACAAGGTGCAAGGCTCTCTAATAGCTTGAACTCTTTACAGTAACTTGATCGATTGCTTTCATTACTTTCGCTGGTACGCAAGCCAGGAAGTCTCGTGTTCCATTTGTCATATTTGTGATGGTTAAATACTCGGTTTAACAACATATCTCCCCAACTTTTAACAAGCTAATCAAGTATCAACTGATCTAAACTCACCGGCCTTTGCTCGAACGGGACCTCGATCTCCAGCCCAGGTTCCCAGCTCCTCCCCGGCGGGACGCTGCCTCCGCCGCCACCGTTCGTCTCGTCCTTCAAGGCCTTGAGAGGGATTTCTCTAAGCAGCTTCTTGGTGCTGCTAGGCTTATTGATGACCCACCAAGAACCATAGCTTCCACTGGCGAATTGAACTTGTCTAGCACAAGAAGGTGTCAGATTGAGGGAGCAGTGCACATGCAGCCTCAGCATTTAGCTCTAGAAGAGAAGCTGTTTAACTTCAAATCCTGGAGAGAGGATTTTCCTTTTTGGTTTTGGTTTTTTTCACTTCAGGAGGATCCTCTCTGGTTGTGATATTGTTGGATTGGAGAGGAACTTGAGTGCAAGAATTAAATGTATGGCCACGGAAAAGTTCCAATTTCAATGTGGCCACGCACCATTTACGTGGACGAAAAACAATGCAGACAAATTGATGTCGTTGCTTCTCAAAAAGGAGGGCCCATTTGGTAGCGATTGTTGGAAATGGAACTAGCTATTTAATTTTTCTTTTATCGTGAAATTTTAATGATTGATTAATTTTGAGATATGGCTTTATTTGTTTCGTGGAAAAAGAATAATTTGCAAAGTGTTTCTTAAAATTGATCGCTTATATCTCTTAAGATAATTAGTTAAGTAAAGTATTTACATCATCAATACCAATTTATATCTAAACATTTTCATAAACAATGAAGATATTTTCGTTCATTCATTTTTATAGGTGATATAAGTGATCAATTTTTAATCATTTATTTTCTATGAACAAATGGAACCTAAATTTAAATTTAGTCCTCTAACTCGAGTAGTTTGCAGATTTGGGTACTCAAACCTAACTTACTTGATCTTTCCAATATGTAATTTATATATATATATATATATATATATATATATATATATATATATATATAAATTATCACACTTTATTGTGGGTAAGGGCTCGTTTGATAAGACTGAAATACACAAATGCTCTAAATTTAAGTACTAAAAATGAAAATAACAAGTAAGTTGGTATTTGATGCAAATTAAATAATAAATCTTAGTACAAATATGGGAGAGAGAATATTATTGGAAATTTTCACAATGTAGTTGGTAAGATTATTCATATCTATCAACCAATCGAACATGCCATTCCTTACTTACTACATTAAGCAATTTTTCACTTTAAAAAACCGATTAAGTTGTGTGCAATAAGAGGTTATTAAACAAATTTAATGACATTCAAAAAGTTAATATTCAACACTTAAAGTGGTTATCACAGACACCCTTAATGTGGTCGTTTGATGTACTTTTGACATTATAAAGCATGAGGAATAAAAATACTTCTAAAGTTTAATCTACCAAAAGAAAGAAAAATATTTTATTCTTTCATAATGATAACTCTATATTCTGAACTAAATTTTGACTTGATTTTACTGTTTTTTTTTTTTTTGGTTAGACTAAATTATAGTATTTAAAATACTCTTCTCTATTCTGTTTAATAATATTATTATATGGTTAAGTGCGATGATAAAAAAATTCACTTCGTTGGATAAATCAATTAACTCAGGGGACTTCATATGCACAAAAAGAAATTGATGACCCAATTGCAAAAATTGCACAAGTTAGAGGCTAAAAATTTGGGCTTATCCGATTAACCATTCAAAGCATCCCATCCTAGAAAAAATGGAATCACTAATTACTACATTCAACATCAGTTGTTGACACGTGCCCTGATTAATTGATGGGTGGAACCCATCCTCAATCGATTATCACCTTTAATATATATATTGAGGGTTTTGTTGAAATAGCCGAGTCCACTAATATCAAGATGGTGATGTTGAATCTTGTAATAATTAATGTTCAAGCTCATTTTCCAAGTACCAATTGATATGGTTTGTCTTCCCTATGCTCTCTCTCTCTCTCTCTCTCTCTCTCTCTCTCTCTCTCTCTCAATTTCTATCCTACTCTAACCCTCATCTCTCTCTTCTAGACAAAGCCGATTCCAACGGTTTCCAAATTCAAATTGAACAAGCATTCATCGTTCATCCCTAGAGGGAACCCCTCTTAAATCTGTTTTGATCTAGATCTTATATGTAAGAACCACCTCTTGGACTTGCAGGAGTTTGTTCCACATATTGCTCTAATTGTTACAAATGGTATCGGATTAGTACATTGACCAAAAA
Organism: Eucalyptus grandis x Eucalyptus urophylla; assembly: GCA_028830015.1. Taxonomy (NCBI): domain Eukaryota; kingdom Viridiplantae; phylum Streptophyta; class Magnoliopsida; order Myrtales; family Myrtaceae; genus Eucalyptus; species Eucalyptus grandis x Eucalyptus urophylla. The sequence continues at coordinate 26,409,364 of CM054199.1, forward strand.
CATGGGGCTTGTATATCCCACCTGCGATTTACTATGGTATTGGACCTTATAGATTAATCTAACGCAAACTATGACCTAGTTCTGCAAGCTGAGTTTGTAATGCTTCCAGTCCTACATTAATTTGATGAATTGTTTTGTGATACATAGGTGTAACTCGCAAGATGATCATCCGGAGTACTCTTTTTGAATGCTTGATTTACAGGAGTTGAAGAATCATTATGGTTTCTTAACAATTGCAGCAATTTCTATCAATTTCGCAAGCATAGATGCCTTATGCATCTGCGGTCAAAGGCAATGCTAGAGATAATAACTATGATACCAAAATTTATTTATTGAATAATGTGATGATAACGCATTGGGTATCGATATAAGTGGACATGCAAAGTAATTATTTAAACTCACTTAGCAAAAACATTTAACATATAACTTTTTTTGGACCGGGAAGGTAAAATTAATCTAATTCATAAAAGTTGATATAAGTTGATATATTACCTGACCAATGGCATGTTTCCTAATCTTTTTGTTTCTTGATAACCGGAAATCTTTTATTATTTATAAAGAAAGTACTACTTTACGACCAAAATAGTAGAAGACAGACATCAATGTAAGTAGCCGAAAGCATCTAATGACCGTTAGCTGCGACACTGTGTAGTGGTCGGCAGGAAAAGAAGATAAAGGCTCATATGAAAAGAAATCTTTCGGTACAACCTTTTCTTTTTCGCCTCTTTGTTTACAAGAAAAGACAGTATACTTCGTATCTTTTTCATTAACATAAACTTTGAAAGAATGATTGTCCACTCCATCATTCTTTAGTTAATATTAAATTACATCCAAATCGAATCCTAATACTCAATTTATCTTTATTTTGGTTGTTTTTTTGGCATTGCAATCGTCCTCTTGAGAAGGTTGCTCACCCATCTCATGGAAAGTTATGAAGGACATGATTTATCTATGTGATGCCTAGTATATTGATTGCAAGAAACGTCACATATTTACTATGAGATTATCTGGTGCGGCTTATATGGACCACTTTCTAAAGGAGTTTGATATACTTCGCAGTACAATTACATCACAGCATAATCAGAATTACACTACTACGAATCTAAAACTTCAGTATCCTAATTCGCAACAAGATTAAGACATGGGGTCATTCCATCCACATGTCTCTTGTGATTATTAATTTTTTCGGGAGGTATATATGTGTTGAATATGGACCAACTTTGATGTGCCAAACGAACATCAATTTTCTGATTTAGTATCGCTTTGACCATCCATGTTAAAAATAAGAAATGCGATGGATGCTTTTTATGACTTAGGTCTCGGGAGATTACTTCCAGTAAGAATAGAACTTTGGGGGCCCACTCTCTTTAGATAATCTTTTAGAGGTTCATAATCAACCTCGTATGTGTCATATGTGAAATGTAAAAGTTACAAAAGTGGATTTAGGAAATTGATGTATAAAATGTTTTAATTGGGTGATTAGGGTTACACAATATGAATATACTCACTAATCAACAATATAATACATGAATTTTACGAACGAGTTGAGGAAATTAATTTTCTAGCTACTAGCATTACTTTGGAATTCCCTTTTTATTTTCGTATTAGATCTATGACCCAGCGTGTGTTTTGGATTTATTATTAATGAATTTTAGAAATTGTGGTTTTGTTTTTTTTTTTTATCGATTCTACTTTAATCATACTCTAATTCTCACTCTCAAACTTTTGCCTTACCTTCTTGTAGAAACTCACGCTTGAAACTAAATTGTCTCTACTCCAATTCTCTAGAAAGTGGGGTTTCGAACGCTCTATTTGGTTATCAATAATGGGATAAACTCTAATAGTTCAAAAATTGTGGCTGTTGTTACAAAAGAAGGGGGCTGGGAATTAGAGGGGGAGCTTGCGCCACGTGGCACGCGATTCCCTCCACGCTCTCTTGTGCGCAACTCTCGTGGTTCCACGCACCAAACCGCACTTGGACACACGTGTCCCACGCGACCCCTTCGATAGTTGTTCATGTCCAAATTCCATGTATACAACAATGGGCGGACTGGGATTATAAAAAATGGGTGGTGTGATTTACTCCCATAAAATTTTTATCATTTTTTAAAAATAAAAATTATGTTTTCATTTGGATGGAGAGTTGGTAGGTACGTTCTTTTTTGTTAATTTCATCTTTTGTTTTTCTTTTTAGTATTAGGGTTAATAGGTTATTGTCAGGATCATTTTGTTTCTAAAAGATCTTTGATCAATATTAATCTTGCTAATGCCTTTTCTTTCTCGTCGGTCTGGAAACTAAAATCAGAACTTCAATTCTCTATTTGACCATACAGCAAAAACCTTCGTATGGATAATATGTCTTTGAATTTTGTCACACCTGGATTATCAAATGCTCAATGACAATTTACTTTTCAATTGAACTTTTGGCACTTTAGGTTCCATCTTATAAAATAAGTACACATCGCATCTTATAATTCACTCAACCTGACAAAATATGTAAAGGTGTGATTATAATTAACACAAGTTATGTCATTCAAAAGAATCTTTCATATGAAAGACGAGTGTTCAAGTAGCGAGTTTGAAATAATAAGTGTTTGAGAAATTGCTTACACACCCGATAGAAAAGAAACCATCTCTCTTGCAATAACTAGCAAGAAATTATTGTACTTCATTTCCAGAATTTTAGAATGCAATACCTTGTGATGCTCTCGGCGAAAAAAAAAATCTAATATGCTGACTTTTTAAACATTTTTTAATCTTCTTTAATTAGATATTTATTATCTAAGACTGTCTTCTAATAATATAACTCATGTATGTGTATGATTTGTTATTGCTATCTACTATTGGATCCTTTTATAAGGAAAATTTGATCTAATAGTACCTAAGGCAATGAAAGTGCTATGAGTGCATGAAGCAAAACATGTGGATAGTTACCAAAACTATTATGATAAGTAGACATTGTGGGAAATCTTAATTCAAGAGTTGTAGGGATGGTCTTATGTCGCCACAAATAGAGGCTGCAACAAGTGTTGGATTCAAAGCCAACATTAAAGAATATAAACCGACTTTCATACTCTCAACTATCAAATCAAAGATACTGGTATCTTGACAGCATCACGAGTCGCTTCTCGTAACTTTGGTAATTCTAAATCAAGCCTTGAGAAAGTACCATGAGGTGATCTCTCACTTTGAACAAGCAAGTGAAAAATATATGGGGATTGGGTGGTGGAGAATCTTCATTATGTACTGCATAGCTGACTTTCTTAGTGTATCACTTGAGTCTATTTAATGTCTCTTAATGCAGCTACGACGGATAATGCATCGTGGAAACTGGGTACTGAAAAAGATATTCAAATGGATATTTCTAAAGTACTGACTAAGGCGGAACGGTCCAAAACCATTAATTTCTTACGTGAAATTAAAGTATAACCCCTTGGTCAAAGCTAACGCACCAAGAAGCCGATGCTTCATAGAGAAGCCGTCTTTGAAGACTAAGGGCACGATTTAAAATTCAAAAGGCGGCTTTCCTAACAAATTGAGATAATTATTTCTTAAGCTCTCTCGCTTTTGTCATTAAAGTATAAGAGAGGAAATGATTCCAGAGTCGTGCCCTAATAGTATAAATATTTAGACTAAAGGGTTGCACGGGTTGGTTTGTTCGATTAAAAATCGTTTTTGGAAAAGCTAATCAATTGACATAATAGACCGAAAATGATAAGTTTAGATCGGTGAAAACAACTTTTTATTCTAATAAAAAGAAAATCATTTTTTCTTAATTTATTGTCGGCGGATCTAAGTGAGGTCCCATCCATGTCGATTTCCTATCTCTCGTCAACTATTCTCCTTTTCTTCTCGATAAATCTCATCCGTCCTTTTTTTCCTCTCCACATCGTCAACCATCTCTTGAACATATTTCATTAAATGCTCATCTTCTTCCGCATTCTCAAAAACCTCCGTTAGAAATAATATTTCACAGATATGCTTTACCAAAAAAAATAATAATAATATTTCACAGATATGATTTCAAAATAGATTTTCTAATTATTTTCTTAATCCTCGTTATTTTCAATGGATCACCGAAATAATAGAGAAGATGTCGCTCCCATTTTGTTAGACAGTACATGTTATTTTTCAACTTATAGCAAACAAATTAAAGGTGATCAGTTCCTAATCCAGTTAGTCCTAAGATCGAGAATCGAATTGAACTACTAGTTTCGGTTTAATGAAATCGATTATTTTTTTTCCCACTACTTAATGCTGTATGTTATGAAGATTTTTTTTTTAAAAGCTAGTTATTTTTATTTTTTAAATAATAAAAAAATGTATACATAGTTAATTTGATTTTTCTTTGGAATTGAGAACTTGACCGTTTGGATATCGATTCTATTTTTAGGAATTGGAAGTCGGACAGATACCTTTGAGAACTAGACTCAACAGGCCGGTTCGGTCTGGCTTGGATAGTTCCCAATTCAGGCGGTCCGATTTGCATATCCCTATAACAAACGTAAGAAAAAAAGAAGATGAAAATTGAACTTTCTGAAAATAATTTCTAGAGATGAGGAAATTGTTTCCTTCCCCATCCCACCCCACCGAAAAATAAACACTCGGCCCACCGGCCGGGGAGACTCAGCCCGTTGACCCTTTGACTCCTCGAGCGCGGGGGGAACCTTCTAGAGGAGGCAGGCGAGGGACCTCATTGGACCGTGACCGCGCGGCCAGGTGACGCTATCGTTCTCTCCCTTCCTCCCTTCAATTTCCCGGAAAACCAGCTCAGGTGCCGATTCCCGGAGGACGAAAAAGAAAAAAAACAAAACGAAAATCCGTCTCCTTATATCGCCCCTACCCATATTTCTCTCTCTCTCTCTCTCGCTCGCGCGCACCATCGCTGCCGTCTCTCTCTCTCTCTCTCTCTCTCTCTAGAGTCTCCGGCGAGCGAACTAGGGTTCCGGCGGGTGGGTAGGAGGGGGATCGTCTCTCCGATCGCGTCGAGGATGGGAGGCGGCAACGGCCAGAAAGCCAAGATGGCCCGCGAGAAGAACCTGGAGAAGAGTAAAGGCTCCAAAGGTAAGGGTCCCCGAAACCCGAAACCCAGAACGAAAGAAAGAAATTTGAAAAGGAAAAACGCCTGCTTGGTCTCGTCGGCCATCTGGGTAGGAGCCGCGGTCGGGCGAGATCTAGTTTCCCGAGGTCGAATTCTCCTGCCGACGGCTTGGTCTGTTGGGTTCGGGAGAGCGGCTTTGGCCCGAATTTAGTTCTTTTCGGTGTGGGTTTCTTGTTGGTGAATCCGGGTAGTTTGTAGATTTCGTTAGATTGGTTCGTGGGTTTGATCGATTGTCTGTTGCGGTGGTGTTGTTTGTCTCAGGGAGCCAGCTGGAGTCTAACAAGAAAGCCATGAATATCCAGGTACTTTGGATTTGTTTGTTTTTTCTGTTTATTGTTTGATTGATGATTTCTCTTCTGTGAAGGTGTGTTAATGGGTTGCCGCGTTCTTAATGATCTCCGAGGTGTTTTTCCCCTCGATGCTTGTGATGTTCGAAGCTTGTTCTTCGCGGAGGGGTTATAAGTGAGTGTGAGATTGCTAGACTAGCACAAGACTGGGTTATATCGGTGTTGAATTGAAGATTGGTTTACTTATATCTTTATTTAAATCATTGACTTAGAGATTTGGGGCAATGAGAATCCTGTTGTGGACCTGTCTGATGTGTGTCGATGCATTGAAATGACGATGGATTGATCATGTAGGCATTTGAACTGACAAGCTGTTTGATTATCAGATCGAAGTCTGTTAAGTTTTGTGAATCCGTAGTGACACATACATATTTGTTAGTTGAGCGACTGTCCTCTTCTATATATTCGTGGAATGAGAGTGATGAGTAATTTCTTTGCTTACTTAGAGCTTGATTAGCCGTTCAGAGCAGTTGACTTTGGCCAAATTGGGAGATGGTTCCGCCCTTTGTAGATTGGGGTAATGTGGTCTACCATGGTCATGGTGTCATACCCATAATGTGATGTCCGTTCTTCTGTACTGCTACTGTTATATTCTGCCCAGTGTTTAATGTTATCTTATAAACGAAGGACCACATGAACCCTGGCTGCTCTAAGCTTATGGTGATTGATAATTGCCGTGGATTTCACTTTAAAGGGTGGTTCATGGTGTATATCCCAGGCACTGTATGGACATAACATGGCTATATTGGTTAGGGAAGGTTTAAAGATGAATTGTTGCGATGGTTATAATCCAGTTCATAATGCAACTGAAGAGACGATAAAAAATTACATTAGCTGTCTTTTGATGGGTGTAGAATGTCAGAACATTCTATCTGTACTCTATAGCCAGAGTGTTCTCCGTCTTAAATAACCTATCATATATGCAAGAGATCAACTACTGTTAGGCGTTAGGACCAGGATCTCTATATTGCCTTGGTTATGGCATCAATGAGCTGGAAACTGACATGAGTTGAGTATGGCTATGACCTCAGAAGCTGATATAGGAATTATGTCTATTCATTCTGTTTCTGCTATGTTTTCTTCAGATGAGTTTTTTTTTTTTGGGTCGAACTCTTCAGATGAGTTGGATGATAGATATGTGCAATTATGTGTTCAACGCAATAGTTGCATGTGTATCGGTCCAAAATTGTCTATGGATCCCTTTATGATGGTTTTTGTGCACGTCACTCTTTTTACTTCGCATTGATTATTTGTATGCTGTTTATTGCAGTGTAAGATCTGTATGCAAACATTCATGTGCACCACATCAGAGGTGAAGTGCAGGGAGCATGCTGAAGCGAAGCACCCGAAGAGTGATGTTACTGCTTGTTTTCCGCATCTTAAAAAATGACAAGTCACATGTAAGTCTAAGCAGCTGGGGAGATATACCCTTTTATGTAAAGTCTTTACTATTGTGTTTAGGAATCCTTCTGGGACCGAAGCTGCTTGTTATAAGTTGTGGATGTTCGTGTCAGTCAAAGTGGTCAGATGGACGGGAGGGGAGGTTGATCTCATTTTCTCGTTTTCTCTACATCTGAGTTTAAGTGTTATCATTTTGTTGACTCTTATATCAGCATCTCGCATGAGTACTTGGTTCTTCGAGCTATTCTGGGTGGGTTCGTTCTACTTTCTGTATACTTGTGTTGGCTATTGAGTGTTGCAGTTAATCATTTTACTTGTCTTGACGAATATGTTCTTGGCGATTTGTTATGCCTCTGGATTGGCCACACTGCACTGGGTGTCTAGTCATTGATATAAGCAGTCTCTTTGTATTTGGGATCATTGATGGAAGTTGTCATGACATGAAATGGAGTTACCACGGGAATATCTAGTCCCCATTCTCAAATTAACGAACTTGACCATCTCCGTGTCACCTGTAGGGTTGTACAGAAGAACCGCCCTAACTGAAATTTTGAGTGAATATGGGTCAGTTTGTTTTTCGGTTTGGTATACGGTTTGGTATACAAGGAAAAAACCATTTTCCTCTAGTGGTTTGATTTAATTTTGAGTTATTATTACAAATCGATCTGAAGCACGTTATTTGGCAAGAACAGAGAAGGCAACTGGGAAACAATCGTGAACATATGGGTAGAAGAACTCAGCTTACTCCTCATTAAGAGAGTACCCTCTTAGTCACTACGAACGCCCTTAATCAGTGCAATGAGATGTGTTTATTCATCCAATTTGGTTTTCGGTCGTCTTTTTCGGCCTGAAATAAGCCGGGTCTGGTTTGGTTTCGATTTGTGTGATTCTTCTTGACACCTCTGCAAGGGAGCTTCAAGGACAAAATCGCTGCCAAATCCTAGAAGATTTTGCTTGTTCGTTTAGCATTCTTGCTCGTGGATACTTTCATAGACAATTCTCTATTTCCCTTCCAAAATTTAGAATAGTAATTAAATTTCAAAAAAGAGGAGGGAAAATTGTGAATAAGGGTATGAATTGCCTAAGGATCTGCAATGAATCTTATTTCAAATTCACGTAGTGTCATTATTTTTTCAAATAAGGTTGAATGAATCTTGTTTTAAATAAGAGTTTAAAGTGATTATATTTATTTTAAATAAGAGCTTGATTTTTCATCTGATTAAAGGCATTTTTGTCATATATCTCTGTTTTTTTTTTTTTTAATTTCTCTTTTCTTTATTTTTTTCTCTTTTATGATTTTTCTTCCTTCTTCAGCAATGTTTGGCCGGCGATTGGTGCCTCACTTGGGCGAGGTGACCATCACCTTGGGTGAGGCTACCCTTGTCGGCTCTAGGCGAGGCCGACTCTTGCCAGATTTAGTGATAGTGGTTTTGCCTACAATTGCAGCTAGCAGTGATTGGGTGACGGATGGATCTAGCGAGGGTCGACGAGCTCTCGTTAGCCTTTACTAATGTTCGATGAGTGCTTGCGGGTCTTCGTCAGAAAGGAAAAAAAGAGAAAAAAGAAAGGAGAAAAATGAAAAGAAAAGAATACAAAATAATTTAAAATTAAAATTGTATGCGGACGAAAACGCCTTTTCATCGATTGAAATATTTAGCTAGCTAGCAATCGGCAAAGTCAAATTTTTATTTGAAACAATCATGATCCATTTAGACTTTTATTTGAAATAATCATGATCACTTACACAAAATTCATTTCAAACATTTATTTAAGTAAATGGAGACACTTCATGCTCTTATTTGAAATTTTTTTGAAATTTTTCAGAAAGATGATGAAAATAATATATGTTACATATCAACATTTATATATCCCTATCACGGTCGGCCTGTTTGCTGATTTCCTGGTGGAGTTGCGAGGTGTTCGTGTTGCTGCTGACCTGTTGGCGGGCTACCTTGTCTTCTGGTTCGCTGCTGCTTCGGAGGTTGGTCGATGAAGGTGGGGCTGCATCTGGTACGCGATTGGCGACTCTGGGTGCTGCTTTCCTTTTGAAGCTGCTGGTTGGTTACTGCCTCTGTGCCGTTGCTGCTGAGCTGTTGCGGTTCACCAAAATTAGGAGATCTCCTTTTCCTTTTGTTGGTGGTTGCTGTATTTTGGCTTTTTGCTGCCGTTGTTTTAGCTGTGCTTTTGCTGCTTTGCTGTTTTGTTTCCTTTCTCGGCACCCTTCCACTCGGGCTGACATGTTGTCAAGAGTGTATGTTTTGGTATCGGGTCTTTATTGTATAACTATGTAGCTTTTGGTTAAATTTCAATATATTTCTTATCTGTAGTGGTGAGTCCTGCAGTCGCTCCCTAGGGTTTGTTTGCCGGCTGTCGACTTACAAGATTCCTTGGATTACCAATATATATATATACAAAAAAAAAAAAACATTTATATATTGCAAAAAACTTAAGACGTATATGGCTAAAACAGAGTGAAAATGCGGCCGTTGTAAGATTTAGATTGCTTTTATTCTTTCCCATGAATGCTACTTTTGCAGACGTCCTTGAAAAGGGTAACCGGGATGGCAACCAAGGAAATTGTCCACTCAAATATACTCTATCTCATAATTTCATCCTTCACGATATTAGTCTTGGCAGCCAACGCTTGAATTCTCAGTATAAAAAATTAACATCCAACTTTCATTTAATGACTAGAGTTAATATCCTGAAAAATCCCAAATTGGTACACATGTGATAAATTTACTTAAAACTATTTTTTTTTTTTGACTCAGGGAACCTTCGTGCGCCACTTCGCGGCGGAGAGTAAACCTTGGGGTGGACTGGGCTACCACCACAGGTGAATTGCGCGTTTTGCATTGAAGTAATGCGGACGCGGAGTCTTGAACCCTTCCTCCTGCGGATGGGGTACCAAGCCTTAACCATCGCGGCCACCGCAGACGGTAGTTTAAAACTACTTTTTTGATCATGAAAAACCCCAAACTGGTTCACATGTGATAAATTTATCCTGAATGACCACATTTATAACAAATTTATCCCAAGCTAATTTATTCAACCACAAAAAACTCCAAACTGATAAATTTGTGACAAATATACCTTCTGCAAAATTAGATTAATACCACAAAAAAAAATCACAAAAAATATAAATTGTGACAAACAAAGTGTAAAATCCCAAATTGATATATCAGCCAATTGTCATGTGTCATTTAATTTAATAATTTGATAGTAAAATTTAATACAAACTAACGCAGGGTAAATTCATTACAAGTATACCAGTTTGGGATAAATTTGTCAAAAGTATACCAGCTTTGGGTTTTTGGTAGTCAAAAAAATAATTTAGGGTAAATTTGTCACAAGTGTACCAGTTTGAGATTTTTTAGGATATTAACCCTAATGACTATTCGCACTTGCTACACTTAATTTGATGAAGGAGGATAATCCATGGTGCAAAGCAAAAGCACATTAAGGTTTCGTTTGTTTTGTGAAGAATATTGTTTGAAAAAATATTTTCCTTATTTTTTAGCGTTTGGATCGTTTAGGAAAATGAGTCATTGAAAAATGTTTTCCTAATCAATAAAAACCTATGCTAAAATTCAAGAAATTTTTTCTTCTTTAAAAATTCGAAAATCATTTTTCAAAATATAATTGGAGATTGGCGCTTGGGCTTTAGAGGTGGGGACCAAATCCATTGGGATCCATCGAGGGCAAGCTTGGGTCTAAAGAGGCCAGGTCCAACGCCCCGATGTTGAGGCTCGGGTCAACAAAAGTAGGGTTTGAGACACTTGTGCCCTTGCCTTAGACCTCATGCCAATGGTCGGGTACATGGCGCTCGAGCTTGGGTCCATTAAGATCTGGCGTGGTACCCTGGTATTGTTGCTTAGCTCCAAGGACCAAGTCCACATAGGCCAAGCCTAAGACCTTAGTGCTTGTGCTTTAGTCCATGGAGGTTGGCCAAGGACCCCAAAACTCATGCCCGAATCCCTAGAACTTGAGCTCAAGCCTAAGTCCATACTTGTGCTCATGCTTAGGCCTAGGACACTAGTACCCATGCTCAAGCTCAAGTTTATCGACGTTGAATCCTGGGACCTCAGTGGTTGTATCTGGTTCCCCAACGCCTAGGCTCAAGTCCTCATACTGGACTCGAGACCCCAGTGTCAAGTCCCCAACACCCGAGCTTGGGACCTTACTGCCTGTGCTTTGATCTCCCACGACCAAGCCTAGGTCTATCGAGGCTAGGCCTAGGACCAAGTCCTTGGTGCTTGAGCTTGGGACCTCGGCACCCATGCTCGGGTCCTTGTGCTCGAAACTAGGTCACTAGCTTTTAGGTCCATCGAGGCTAGAATTGGGAGCTCAATGCTTGTACTTGGTACTTCGGCTATCAGTGCACAAGTAACTAGCGCTCAAATAGCGTATATTTTTTTGGAAAAATCAAATTATATTTTTCTTTTCAGATGACGGTAAGTAATTTTACGTTATTTTTCATATTTCAGTCAAACATCGAAACATATGTCATATTTGAAAATGAATTTTTGAAAAACATGCTCCGAAAATATGACATTTTGGCAAAACAAATGCAGCTAAGAGACCATAAAAGAAGCAACTGACGAATTTTAAGCTCTCCCGCGCACTATTTCATCGGTACCCAATCATCTCCACTACCAGCCGATGTTGTTCGAGGAAACACCTTAAAGGATCCAATCTTTCCTGTGATCTTACGTGTTTAAGTAGATTTGAAGAAATGTGCAACAATATAATGCAATTCCGTCGCCTCGAAGAAAAAGCTTTACAAGCTTATCCATATCAAAGTTGCGCCACGAGATTCGATTCATTGGACGAAGACCAATGATTGCACTTTCAGTTAAAAAAATGGTCGAACCAGAAGATGATCCCCGATTCGCTGCCTTTAGAACCTATAGAATCGCCAATATTATAGAAGACAACGATGCCTTTGAAAAATGGGGACAGAGGAAATCCAATTAAAGAACCTCCAATGACTTACATGGGTAATGAGCAGGAAAGTTATCCTGGGAATGAACCGCAAATCGATTTAAATTACCAAATATCCACGCATTTTTCCCATCCGTCGGTGTTGGCAGAAATTTTCATTGAAGAAACATGAATTGGAATAATGCCAAAGAGATGAATTTTTACCATGACACGGCCAGACAAGTCTTGAAAAGCTTATAGAAACTCAAGCGACTTCAACAATGAAAAGTCATCCCTGCAAACATTGTGTCAATGCCACTCCGAACTGATTTATGCTTTTATGTTCTTTGTACATAAGTAATTGTTCCCATGAGCCAAACACCCCAACCCCCACGCGCACACATCAACCTCCTTGGTTGTGAAAATGGACATTATTGTCTACCTTATGCAAATATACCATTGAGACTCCAAATCTTCATCTGTTCATGTCTTTAATGTGTTCATGCCTTCAATGCTTGACTGACTACTAGCTTAACACACAGTATAATTGCTATATGCGCATATAATCAGCTGCCCTAACAAGAGCATCTTATAAGCAGCTCTGCTTCCACAGCAATCTGCATGCTCAATCATCGAACCCAACAGAAATATCAAGTCAGTCAGGCACAGGTCCAATTGAAAGGTTATTAAGTCCGCATCCAGCTATTTTCTGCAGCCCTCACTTGAGAGAAGTATGAGTGGCTCTACACAAAGCAAACAGCAGGGTGTAATCTGTTATTGCCGACTTGAATAACAAGGACAGGGCAATAAAAGCAATACAAAAGAAAAAAATTATCCAACAAGAACAAGTTCAAGAAGATGAGATTTTTCTGACCAGAAGAAGGAAAAAAAAACAACAAAGATGAGCAGAAATCTTTGTGAAAGGCAGTTATACATACACATTTTCATGTACTGTTAAACACAATAAAAATTTGGCATATGTGGATATGCACTAAAATTAGGTAAAAGACCATGCATAAATTTGCATGTGCACAGTAATGAGAATAAAGGGAGAGTCTAGATAAGCAGATACTTACCATAGCTTCTCTGGCGGTTACTCTTTCTTGATGATCATACCGAAGTAGCGTATTAAGAAAATCAATGGCCTACATAGTGAATACACTCAAAGGATCAGCTTAAAGAAACAGACAAACCACTAAAGTATCAGCATAAAAAAACAGACAAACTGCTAAGAGCACAGATCATTAAATATCTGTGAAGAAATTGACCTCAGGAGAAACCAGATGCTTGTTGTCTGCGTTTATGAATTTGGTCCACGGCTTCCTGCTATGCCTGTATTTATGCAAAGGATAATGTGGATCAAAGCTGTTAGGTAGCTGCTGGAAGACTAATAACCTTCTATTCGGTTTGCTAATGGAATCTATTTCCTCAATTTGACTTTAAAACAATGTACATTTGATTGTTGGAGTCCACCAGGTACAAGGGGATCAAAATGCAGGGATAATGGAAACTCTAAAGTACACAAGGATACAAACTTGAGCAGGAGAATAATCCTACTTCAGTAATTTTAAATGTTTTCCTTCTTCATTCAGTCTATTCTCATACTATTGTAGGGTTACAAGCGGTAATGTGATGGGTTGTGTGAATAATTAATTAGGTTGAAAGGTTGATATTAATCATGATTTTAGATCGATAGTTAAGATTGTCTTTTCTGTAACCCTATTTTAAATAAGTCATTAGTTTCTTCTTCATTCAATAAGCATCATTTGGTTCTTACGAACCCCAGGATTCAGCTCGATTCTACCCAAGTTTATGTTCTTTTTTGCTAATCTTTTACTTCTCCAACTACATGGATTTGGTATGAAAGCGAAAAAGAGGTCTCTAGGGTGTTCGTTTCATTGGGATGGTTGGACATGAAAGAGGTCGTGAGAAGCAATTAGCAGACATGCTGAGATAAGACATGTGATGGAGGACTTGATGCAAGCCATTCAAGCTTTGCAGCCACGGTAATCTTTGGCAGTCCATATGTAGAATCTGAAAGGCAACAGTGATCATGCTGAAAGGTGGTCTCAAGGACGACAGGTATGAAGATGAACATCCGTCTCATGATGCTGGACCAGTGAATAATAAGGTAGGTGGTGGATTGTAAAAGTGATTGTGTTGCGCCTTAGATCTTAATAAAGGAATCTATCCTTTTTGTGAAGACTTTCAAGATGAAACAACAAGAGTTAATTGGGAAGATGAGGAAGTCACCCATATAGTTGTTTACAATGACTATAATGTTCACGAGAAAGAACATAAATATTTTCACTTGAGAGGGCGATGAATTGCAATCCATAGAGTACTCTTGAAGGGTGTCTTCATGAGATATCAACAAGTGTTGTAGAAGAAGATGAGCAAGCATGTGGAGAAGATGCTAGTCAATTTAAAGTTGAAGAGAGAGTTTTCTTCATTCCAAAGACATTTTGTTATTCTAGAAGAATTTATGGGTTCAATTGAAAGGTTCAACCGGCAAGCTTTCATGAAGCCAAAAAGCTTTGGATGATGTGATTCAAATCTTAATGATGATTGCACGGAAGTCACTATATCTCACTATTCAAGACTTCAAAATGCAAGGTTGACTTTCTCGGACCAGAGAAGGAGAGATGACAAAGCTACAGGGGTTTTTGGAGAGGAGATGCAGAAGATTGATTCAAATAGATCTGCTGAAGAAGTAAACAGTCTTCGCATTTGAGCTTGATCCTTTCCAACCAGGGGAGGATGAGCATAATCCCATCTTAGTAGTTTTTAGTGTTTTTCCTCTATACCTAGTCTTTTCCCATATTATTTTAGGGCTATAAATGGTCATGTGATGGTCATGCGAATGTTTAATTAGGCTGAAAGGTTAAGATTAGAAGTTGTTATTTTATATCCAGGGATGAAATCATCTTACATCAGTAAACACTAGTACAAATAGATTTTTGAGTCTCTCTAATCATTAGTTTTTTTCTTCGATCAATAAACATCATTAGATTTTTTAACCCTAGAATATCGTTTCACTGTTTCAGCTTCAATTCAACTTGATTCTAGCCCCACTTTTTTTCCTTTTGCTATCTTTTACCTCTCCAACTATGTAAAAAATGCTACAATATCCAATCAATGTTTCATGCTTGCATACGTGTCCACCTTCTTGTACTAGCAATAACAATAAAATTAACTAAAATCATCAAAAAGCCTTTCATTTGGATGTAAAAGTCAGTTGACATCTCCCAGCTTCAAGTTGACAATATACATAAGACAGTTCTTCATAATAAATACCTCCCAACAAGTGCATCAAGTTGAGGATCAAGCTCCAGATGATACTTGTTGAGATATGCATTCAACTCATCTGTACCAAGAACCTGAAATTAATTTACATTAGATTCATA
The DNA here is from genome assembly GCA_028830015.1 of Eucalyptus grandis x Eucalyptus urophylla. Classification (NCBI taxonomy): domain Eukaryota; kingdom Viridiplantae; phylum Streptophyta; class Magnoliopsida; order Myrtales; family Myrtaceae; genus Eucalyptus; species Eucalyptus grandis x Eucalyptus urophylla. The sequence continues at coordinate 26,424,543 of CM054199.1, forward strand.
TTGCAGCTATAGTTTGTCAGATGAAGAAATTTACCATGAATAAAACCTTGTAATGGAACATAAGTTCTAATTTAACCTTCAGATTGACCAAGATATGTGACTTTAAGTGTCTGACATAAATTTATGAACTTCGAACTTAATGTTTAAGCATTTTTGGGCTGTTTTAAAGTTTAAAAGGAGAAGAAGCTGCTCAAGTTACACCTTAAATGGGCTTCAACCATGAAGAACCACTGTAGCAAGCAGGAACTCTAACATCAACAGCCTAAAATAATCCCCATACAAGCATCAAATGCCTGATTAAATATTTTCTGATCAATAGTCATTCAATTCCTATGACCAACATGCTAGTTATTAGCACATAACAGACTGTAGAGATGTACTGCAGCATAATGCTACAAGAAAATTGTTTTTGTATGCATAAGCACAATTACTTAGAAAAGCCCAACAGTTGTCCTCACCTTGGCAATTTTAACGAGCTGATCTTGGTTGTCATGGCCATAAAAAAATGGGTCCTTCCGAAAAATCTAAGAAGATTTTGCAAAGAAAGAGAAAAAATTATAAAAATATACAAGAAAGAACTAAATGGGCCACTGCAAGTGACTTCACTTTAAGCGCAAAAGATCATAAAGGAGGCAAGCAAGAATTCTGACCATTCCAGCGAACATGCAACCGAGGCTCCACATATCCAAAGAATAGTCATAGTCTTGCAAATCAACAAGAAGTTCCGGTCCCTTATAGTGCCTGAGAAACAAGGTAAAAATTTCCAATCTTTACAGTAATTCTGAATCATACTAGAAGATATGTAATGACTGCAATAATTGCACCTATAACTAAGAGATACAATACCAATCCAGAAGTTTTAATATCAGCATGTCTGATCCGTCCTTGAGGTGGTAAGCAGCGCGGGCTTCTTACTATTTTAATGTCTAAGAAAGATGTACCATCACACAGATAGGATAACAAGGATGCAGAGTGCCATTACATCTTTATCAGAGACACCTTTTCTATATAATCATCATATAGGTATCTATCTCCTGGTACCATCAAGCTTCAAAGCTTGTCCAGAACCTAAAAGAGTAAACAACTGCTCTTTAAAATAAACAATCTTGTGTAAGGACACATCTCAGCAGTTGCTAAGGTTGTAAGCAAATTTTAACCCGCCCCCCCTTTTTTCGTATTTTCCACTTAATTATTGCTAAATATTTCTCTCTGTTAGTACAGTCAACAGCAACTCGTCATGTCAAGTTTACAGCATGATCAAAATGCTTATAACCCTATTTCACTGTTCAGCATGCAAATACTTATTTATATTCAGATGACATACTCAAAAAACTTTTCAATCAGAGGCATATGATCTACCAAGAAATAGCCAAAACTTCAACAAAAACCAATAAGAGAAGGTAAAACATAGCGAAAATTTTTAAGGGACAGTATATAGATACCTGGAAGCAACCCGGACGTTATATTCTTTGCCAGGATGATAAAATTCAGCTAGACCCCAATCTATCAAGCGGAGTTTTCGCAACTCATGGTCTATCATGACATTGTGAGGCTTAACATCCCTATGCATTATTCCTTGTGAATGGCAGAAATCTAATGCCTGCAATTCAAGGCAAATAGCTCCGTAAAATGATGCCCTTATCACATTCATATGTTCCTCTACAACTTGTCCGAAATAGCATGTATATTACCACTACTAACACAATGTAGTAACAGTCAGACTATGTAGAACCAGCATTGTTCACCAGTTATAAAGCGGAAAACACTACGCATGGAACAAAATCTTAATCACATATTGTTGACGATACACAATAATCAGTTCCCTAAAAAAAATTTCTAGTTATACTAGCTCAAGAGGATGAAAATATTTTCCACCAAAGTCTAGTACCCGATTTTTCAAGAAAAAAATCCATGTTAAAGGTTTCACAGGTTAAAAGGAAAGAAAGTTTTAACAGAAGGTACCAACAGGCACAGAAGTCAATTAAGCACATTGCATAACCATTCTGAAAACAGGTGCCCAAAACATCAGATATATTACAAATCAATTTAACATCTTTAAAGAAGAAAAAAGATTCCAGTATTGTATAAAGACTGAGAAGAAAGCCTTTGTTTTTTTAGCCAAGCCTGAGAAGAGTAATTAAACAATACTTTACAGTTTCCTCTGATCAACACAATAGCCATCCTTGGACAATTTGACGATACATAAAATACCAAAAGAAAAAGCTTTTTTCAATAAGTGCCCAAATTGCTGTGATTTCGGTGTTATCCAGAAACTCATGCTCATCCATCAGATGCCTTATATGTATCTCTTCCGTAATTCAGCAAGACAGCTATTTAATGATGGTAGTGATGCCTATATGACATATAAATCACCTGGTAGCAGATAGGTAGTCTTTTTGTATCACTTCCATAAGAATAATCACATCCACTTCCATTTTTTGTTGTTATATAGCCTCAACACATTTACTTCTTACGGTTCACTTGTGGTAGTTCTTTTCATACAACACAATCATTGAAAATGAACTCGACAAATTAAGTGTACATATTCACAATGAACAAATAAAATCCAAGCTTGACTTGGTTTAAGAATAGGAGAAATTAAGGAATATACCTTGAGGAGCTCGTATATGTAGTAGCATATGTCATAATCAGTCAATGTTGGGTACAACACTTTGAAATCTGTACTGTTGACATACTCAAATATCAAACTAGGAGTCTTTGAATGCTGATCCCTAACAACATCAAAAAGTTTCACGACGTTTGTGCCCCCACATAGGTTCTGGAGTATTTTTATCTCTCTTTTTATCTGCACAAAGGCAATAGTGAGATCACAATTACTCCTAGAGCTTATGAAAGTCTTCTCAACAATCATCAAGAGACCATGCAAGAGATCAATTAACATGTATGAAAACTAACCAACTCAACCATAATAGACAGAATATCCAACCCCCCACACCAAAAAAAAAAAAAGGCACTCATCGTTTGGTTCCAGTGAATGAAAATATAGACTACATATACTTAAGTAGAAGGATCACCAGAAAATCACCTTCTTCTTCTTGACAGGTTTGAGGATCTTGATTACACATTTCTCATTGGTATTGACATTTATTCCTTCAAAGACCTCACTATATTTTCCCCTTCCGACTTTCCGAACTACTTCATAGTCATCTTGGTTACTGCATAGAAAAAATAAAGTAATTAGAATCTGCATAGGAGAAAAGGCACAAAGTATATGAAGTGAAGACACCAACACCCAAGCTTATCAAACACAACCACCAGCCCAAAGATCTCATCGGAGAAAAAGAAAGAAATCTCGAGCTTTACTTCCATCATTGCCAGGTTATGATAAATGGCTGGAAAAGGTGGTCAGATCAACTTAACACTCAATTGGAAATGATACTTTTCTAAATCTAATGAAGCAAAATGTTTGATCATCATCTATTTGGATTAAAATAATTGCATGTTCCAACTAAAAAGTTGGAAGAAAGAGATATTCCAGTCCCTCCGCTGAGTTATAACCATCTAGATACACATCATACAAATGGCAACTGCAAACCCAAAAATCTTGATGTTAACAATGTTTGCGCCAATGGTAATAACATAGAAAAATCTTAAAATCATGCCAACTACAGCAAGTGTTGACCTGCAAATAATAAAGAATCAAACATGAAAACCCAAGATCACATGGCATAAAACAGGTTAAAGGATAAAACGGATAGTAATTGAATCCTTTATGTTACAGAAAACATTGCAATGTGGTTAAAAAAAAAAAAACAAAAGAACAGTGTCAATTTCTCTCAACAGGGAAGTCCAGAACTTTGGGGAAAAAAAAAAAAAAACTTAATGCTCAAATTTCGATGTTTGAAAATTCTTAAACAACTGTTTCAAACACTACAAACTCTCTCTAGACAAGATTGTAATTCCGCATCGTCACGCCAGATTATCAAGTCGAAAACACCCTAACGCGATTTTAAAGTGCGAAAAGCCACCAGCAATCTCTCGATCGCAGCATATCAAAGGGTACACAAACAAATCTGCTCTCGGCGAAACGAACTCGTTCGGATTCGAAACTAGACATCACTGACATCATCCCTCACGCGAGAACTTCTCAGACCCTAACCGCAAGAACGCCTAATCCATCGCCAAACACTGAATCGAAAGCTCAACCATCCACCACTCGACAATTCAAATGAGCGAAACCGAAACCCCTATACAATCACGACGATTACCCCCACTGCACCGCGAGGGACTCGTAATCCCAGTACTCCTTGGGCCGGATCACGTTGACGTCGGCGTAAACCCGGGCTTTGGACATGCTTCCGAGGTCGCTCCGGCGCGAGATCTCGCGATCGCGGCGGCCGCCGTGGCGGGGGGCGGGGGTGGAGTCGCCGCCGCCGCCGGGGGTGCCCGAGACAGGGAGGTGCGCGACCGGCGCGCGGAGGGCGACGAGGGCGAGCGCGAGCAGGAGGTGGAGGTGGAAGGGAGGCGGCGCGCGGCGGCGGGATGCTCTCATGAACCGATGGACTGCCAACGGGAGCCCATTCGCCTGCGACTTCTCGGAACGCCCCTTTGCTCCTTCCGCTTCGCGACGAGGGCAGGAAGATCGACGACGACGCTCTCGAGATCAGGATTCGATTTCCATAAAGAATCGAATTAAAAAATTACCTTTTCAACTCTAGATTATGTTTTCGACCAAAAAAAAAAAAACTCTAGATTGTGTTTGTTTTGCCCAAAATAAAAATATTTAAAAAATATTTTGCCCATATCACTACTAGAAATAAATGCTACTAGAAATAAATGAATGAAAAATATTTTTATCATCCATTAAATTATTTAAATATGTTGACTAATTATTTTAAGCAATATAAAAAATTAATTTTACAAAAATATTATTTAAATCAATTATTTTTGTAAAATTTTTTAATAAAAGCTCGAAATACTATCGTTTTCTTAAATAAGGGTTCAAAATACTATTATTTTCTAAAATAAGATTTTGAAATAGACATTATTCTAAATAAGGGTTTGAAATGGTCATGTTAATATTAAGAAAGAACTTGACCTCAATAATATTTTCATCTTTAAATTTTCTTATTCCCCCCCCCTCTCTTTTTTCCAATAAAAATCTAAAAATGAAAATAAAGAATAAAACAAAAAAAAGGAAAAGAAACACAATTTCTCTTTTTTTTTTTTTTTATATAACGAAAAACCTATTGGAGGGCTAGGGCTAGCCCTTCGTCGCTTGTGGCCATTGCCCTATCATTGATGGGGCATTGGCCATAACTCGCAAGGTTGCTGGCGGCTTAGTAAGGGCTGATGACCTTACCCACTAGAAGCGAGCGCCAAAATCGAGAAAAGGTTGTGGCTCTCACCCACTGTAGCAAGCCCTAGAGCTTGTCACGGGTTGGTCGATTATGATTGATCAAAACACCATGCGGCATTAAGATTATCGATCCCAAGTCAGCCTTACGCACACATGCTAGTCAAATGGGCAAAGAGAGTGTATATTCACTTGTGAACAAATTACTTACAATGAGGGAGAGAGATCCATATTTATATAAATGCGAGTCGCATCTCAGCCGTTGATCATCTCTCCGATCCAACGGTGCATTTCAAATCCGTATCATCATTACTAGGCTACACAACAGGCTACTCGAAGGCTACTCAATGGCTGTACACGGCAGACCCTTGGGAAGAACAGGGCATGTGTCAGAAGTAAGATCAGAGTTTGCAGGTTCGCCTGACACGCGAGCAGCTTGAACAATCATGGGTTGCACATGGGCTACTCGATCACTATGCATGGGTCGCTCGTGGGCCTTGGTCCATATTGCTCATGAATTGATCGTGGGCCGTTCTTCAATCGGCTCTTGGGCTTGACACGGCCTATCACGGCCAATCTTGGTTCATGCTCCGTTCGTGGGCCATGTCATTCTCTCCCACCTAATCTAACGACGTCCTCGTCGCATGTGTGGCATGGAAAGCTTCGATGTGCTTATTGAACTACCACAGAGCCTCAAAGAGTTCCTAGCTTGCTTCACTCTCGGGAAGGCCCTTTCCACCGGACGAGATACTCCTTCCTTAGCACACAGTACCTCTTCCATATGACTCGGTCCGCCATGATGTATTCAACATCCCGATCATACGAGGTTTTTGCTCTAAGGGGCGCTCGTTGTGACTCGCCTCAATCCGGTTTGTCCTCGTTTGCATGGAAGGGTTTCAACATACTTACATGGAATACGGGGTGTACCTTAAGTTTGGCTGGCAAGTCCAACTTGTATGCTACCTTCCTGATCCGCCGCAACACTCAGAAGGGGCCTTCATATTGACAAATTAGCCTTTTGTGCACATCATGGTATCGAAGGACTAGGTAAAGTTTGGCCAACACCAAGTCTTCGACCTGGAATTCCATGTGCCGTCGCTTCTTGTTGGCCTTCTTGGTGCGCTTTGCTGCTCTATTGAGGCACGCCTACGCCAAGTCTGCATGCTCATCCCATTCCTTAGTGAACTTGTACTTGGGAGGGCTATTTCCTCGATACCCCGAGGCGATCGCGCTTGGTGTAAGCGGTTGTTGCCCGGTCACAATCTCGAACGGGCTTTGGTTTGTGGACTCGCTCCGCTGTAGGTTGTATGAAAATTAGACCACGTCGATCAGCCACGCCCAATTCACCTGCGAGTTGCTTACATAGTACTAGAGATAGATTTCTAGCAATGTATTCACCTGTTCTGTTTGTCTGTCGGTTTGGGGATGCATGTTGGTGGAGAAGTTAAGGTCCGTCCCCAGCAATTTGAAGAGCTCGGTCTAAAACCACCCGGTGAATTGAGGATTGCGATCGCTCACGATCGTGCGTGAAACGGCCCAATACTTGATGACGTGCTTGAGGAACAGCTTGGCTGCTTCCTCGGCTGGACAATTGTGCTGACCATGGCTAACGCCTCATGGGATGGGTGGCTACCATTGTCGGGGGAGGGTTGCCCTTGCTATATTTATTTATTTTTAAATTTTAGCCTTTTTTCCCATTTTTTAAGTTTCTTTTTTCAAAAGAAAAATAGAAAAGAAAGGAAAAATTAAAGAAAATAATAAAATTAAAGGGAAAAAAAAAAGCCCTTGATCAGCTGGTGAAGTCAAGTGCTTCTTTGATGTTGTTACTTTAGGTCATTATTTGAAATAAGCTCTATTGCAGACTCTTATTTGAAAATATGAAAGCACTTCAAGCATTTTATTTAAAATCAAGTTCACTTATGCTCTTATTTGAAAAATTGAAAGCACTTCGAGTCTTTATTTGAAATTTTCCCTTTATTATTTTTTTTATTATATATATATTTTTATGGATTCTCTTCCTATCCGATCAAATAATATGTTATTGATATGTACACGCGAAAATGAGTGTTTATTCAATTTCACGAAAGAATGATTATTCGATTCTTTCTTCTCCTTTTCATCATAACTCAATCAAAATGTAACAAATTTTCTTAATCTTTAGGACATATTCTTTGATTCTTAATCTTATCTATTTCACCGTGTAAAGCCAGTTTTTGGAATTGGCGGGCATCCCTGAGATGTTCATTCCTAAAAAGCCCATTTTGTCTGCCGATGCTACTTCCTTAATGGAGGGAAGAATTTCTTCTCAAATTTTGCAAATATTTTGTAACGTTCCATTTCATCGTAGTCGCTGGGTAATCACCAAGCTTTTCACATGCACATAGCGTGCGCAAAAACACTAATCGTTATGTAACAACTTTCCTTACAAATGCCAATGCCTTTATGGCAAGTAACTAAAAAAAAGTGCACCACGCATATGCGAAAGAAATTACGATCCAAAGATTTGCAACATCAACTTACTAAAGAATATTTAGATTGTAGTCCACCAGAAAGATATTATGAACTTTTTTGATAAGGTTATTGAAAGAAAAGATTCAAATTTTGAAATTATGATACATGAAAGAAAATATGAAAGTTATTAATTTACGCACTCGTCCATTCGTCAATTAACTATAAATAACTAATTGAGGATTCTTTGACAAAAAAAAAAAAAATTGCATTTCTCTAAAAGTAGGCTATCCTCTTTGCTTCATCTAATAGCATGGATAATAAGTTCTCTTACCGCTATTTAAAATTTGAATGTTGGGTGACGATCGTAAATATAGTTTTTATTGTTACGAGAATATTTATCAATTTATGTGAATTCAAAGTATGGCATTTGGGAAAGTGATTAGAAAACAAAAATGGTTGATAGGAAAGCTCGAATTTTTTAAAGATGCCACAACATCACATCAGGCTTTCGGGAACTTGTTGGCATTGAAGTTGATCGTATTATTATGTGTCGATCACATGGGTAAAAGGTTATTGTTGAAAGATGATTGTATCATTAGGTGCTGGGCCTCTGTGAGTGAAAATACAATGAAATTATGCATCATTAGGGAATTGGTCTATGAACAGTTATCGGCTAGCTTATGGATAGGACCTCCGATGAAGCAAGGGGTTGTCACGTGTCCGGTTGTAAAAATACAATGGTGAAGATTAAAATAATTGCCCGGATGGTTCTGGTGGTAAATCTTTAAAATCTTCAAAAATATTTCAAAAGGGCACCAAGGGAGTGTGCGGTTGGAAAGATGGTTGATACCTAGTCGTAGGACTGGTGTTGATAAACCAGGGAGCATTAAAGCATGATCAAGGCGGTCACATAGGAAATGGGCGAGTTGGTTATAGAGGGAATGTGCTTAAAGATGGAGGCAGATAGTTATTTAGTGGTTATCAAGTTGCTCTATAGACACCCCAGTCGTTCGATAGAGCACCCCCCTTCCCCAAACATCCGAGCCTTCGCGTCTACTCTCTCTTGGACTTAGAGGATGAACCACGCCTTCTCTACCGCAAGAGCGATCGAGGAGCTATTGCTCATCGCTGCTTTGCGTATTACAAAAGCCCTATTGCCCGAATGGGGCGTGCTGCAAGAGCGTAGGTGAGTGGTAAGTGTAGGAGGAGTGTCCGAAGGGCAGCAACAGCAATGCTGTTCCAAGTGTTGTTGCTATATTGAGATCTGAGGGGTGGCAGGGACTTCGACTGCCTTGTATCGGGTGAAGAGAAGAGGGTGGTAGGCTTAGTGGGGCCTGAACACATCAAAATGTCTTTACCTTATTTTTACATTATCATACTTTAGTTTCCTAGCTATATAGTCTCTAGATTCCCATCGCCGATTAGATTTCAACGAGTATCTTTCTCCTAGTGTAGTGTCGTCGATTAAATTTTGGTGCTGTATCTCTTGTCCAGTGCGTCAATTGAATTCGGATGGCATGTCTTCTATCCAAGTGCATTGTCGTTGATTAACTAAGTCTGGGCTATTCTATCGATTAGATTCCGACATAGTTTGAGTTTGATTTGAGAATCTGAGGTTGATAGCCAGGGTTGTATAGTTGTGTTTGTAATTGGATATTTCATGACATCACATTTGATATTCTCTGTCCAGAATTAAGCACAAAACTCAAGTCCCCTTTAAATAAAAGCCGAAAATATCATTTGATAAAAGATATTTCATTGTGATAGCAAAATTGACGAAACATCTTTTTAGCACGCTTGGTGGGACTCAATTGTTAATTGGAGAGGATACTATGTCACGGACATGAAATCGATCCAATCTCGACAACATTACTGATGAACCTCTACCATTGATGGCTGAAGATAACGTCTGTGTTGAGTCTTCAATAGCACAACTTCCTCTAGGACACGGTCGGGAAGAGAATGTTGATATTCCAAGATAGCGCATGGAAGAATAGAGAAGACAAATAGAAGTTACTCTTGTAATGCTTTCATCTATTAGACGAACCTTTGAAGAGACAAAGAATGAGTTTGCTGATTATGTGGTCAGACGCATGATAGATGTGATCAAACCATTGATTATCAATACTTATCACAAGTGTTCTCAAAGGCAACATAAAGCGCCCGTTGGAGTTGTTCAACTGCACATGGAACTTGTGACTACATCTTCCAAGTATGTCCCTCCATTAGCTGGTCCTCATATGACTTTTGGCACTTTTGGGCAGGCTACATATACTATAGCACCCATTAGAATTGTACAAAGAGGAGAAACTAGTGTGACGATCTAGACCTGGGGACCTATCAACAATGGTACTCAGCCAAATCTTGCAAACGATAGCAATAGGACCAGCGGTCAGGGACCTCGCCAGATTGCGTCATTCACACCTAATGAGAATGTCCAAAATGTTGGTACTACTTTTCAGCCTAACCCCATACTGATGTCTTCTACTAATCCTACATGTATGCATGCCGCTGTCGATAACCAAGGGACCATATTGACTCCGCCCAGGGGGCAGGAACAACCTCCTCAGCCAAATGCCACGCCACGAAAACCACAACAAGGATTTCAACCAGTCCCGTTGAATGTTCCGTTACAAGTGCCACAATAGGCTCCTCAACCTATTCCTTATAACATTCCACCCATTGCACAAAAAGTTCGATAATTTCCTCAATTCCAAGTTCATCAACAACCCTATATTCAGCAGTAGCAATTGCATCAGATCCCGCAGCAGAATGTGAACCAAATATGGCAACTTAACTATGGCGTCCTGCACGTTGCAAGAGTGACCCATACCTAATCGACTTGCACCCAATCCGTATTCGACCCGACCAACATTACTAAAACACAAAAATATCTAAAAACAAGAACTTTTAAACTATGCATGTAGTGTGTAAAAGATAATTTTTTTTTACTTGTTTTATAAGGTTCCAAATAAGATCTTCAATTTATTTGTGACTTTTTTTAAATGCAAATAGAGTTTCACAATGAAATATCTTGCATCTCTTAAAATTAATAAGTCAATAAATATTGATATGTAAAATCATATACTAATTTTCATGATTTTCTAAAACTTGAAAGATCATAATTCTTTTACAATTTTTCAATTTTGCAAAGAAGAAGAAGAAGAAAGATCATAAATTTAAGATGAAAATGGAAAATTAGTTTCCCTACTTGAAAACCTTCAACTGAAGCCCACATTTTATTAGACTTAGACAAGTGAAGAGTTATTGCTAGTGGATTGGGCTTTAGACCAATTAAAAACCCACATTTTATTGGACTTACTCAAGCCCATATCAACTTGTTTAGCAAAATCTAGCTAACTCATATATGACCCAACTAATCATATATGGGTTAGTAAATGGGTCTTAAATCCATTTTGACACATTTACCTTTATGCTTTATCCGTGTACAAGTTTTTTCCTCCAGCTTCAATAGTGATCCCATGAGCTCAAGTGTCTATCTAAACCATGAAGGTTGCTCGCCCAAATTTAGATGTGTATTTATTCAACTTGTTTTGATTGTCTCGCATGGTGATGGTTTAAAGGAAGCTGAATCTAGAAGCGCACCACCAGAGTTACTAGAGGAAGAATTTCTAGCGTGCGTTTATCACTAACGAAGATCTATTTTGCTTAACAGATTCGTTATTGTGGAACAAGAATGTGTTTAACCTTGTTGGTGCTTTGTTAATTTTCCATTTTCTAAATTTGGATGTTTATTGTGGTATTTTGGACTCTACTCTATTCAATTCGCTTTGTTATGAAGTTTATGTACTTTTGATGTATCCTTTTGAGCAATGAATAAACTTACTTTTTCAGTTTGATCAAACGAGCCCCTTTTTTCCTAAATTGAATGAGCTGAATTGAAAAAAAAAAATTTGAATTTTCAAGACCCTGATAGTGCTACATATATTATCTATATCATTTATATGAGGATTGACAATTAAGACTACAACTTGTGCACGGGTATGAGGTCTAATGTATTTAATGTGAAGGTCATTAGATAATTGAAGCCAAACTAAACTTACAAAAGAAAAAAAAGGAAGCGCCGTCGTGCATCTTGCCAGCTATCACATCTTTAAAGAAAGACCTGGAGTTTTTTTTTTAACTTGACCTGGAGTTTACTTGATAAAGTTATAAACTCCTAGTCCATTGACTTGCAAAAGCGTAGACTTCCAGCTATGTGCATTTTCGGCCTTCGCATAAAGCAAATATTCTAAGTTGACTGCAGATAAGCCCACATAAAATCTTACAATTGAATTAGACATAACAGATTATGCTTTTAATCAACACATTATGGAGCACCCATGCGAGAACCGAATACATATGATTGAGCATTTTGATGTTGACTTAAAGTTTACTAAGAAAATTGTCCAAAAAATTTAAACCTATTGCATGATAGTTAGTTCAGTCATAAATTCTTTAATTGTGTTAATTTAGTAATAAACCTTTTGACAATTTGCCAATGTAGTCATAACCAATTTTGATCATGCCTCTGTTGTTCTAAATCTTTTAATAATTTTTCAATTTAATCTTAAACTTTTTAATAATTTATTAATTTAGTCATTCCAGTCAATTTTAACTAGAAATCATTGACACAATGATCTAGTTAATGCCGACCATCCTACATGGCACAGTCAGCACTGACATGAAAAATTTTGCAGTTTTTTTTTTTTTTTTAATTTTATGATTTATTTCTTTTTTATTTTTTTTTCTTTTTTCCCCTCACTAGCCATTGCCGAATCTACTAGCCTTAGGCAAGGTTCCCCTTGGCTTGAGGCTGGCAATTGCTGACCATCAAAGGGGCCCAATAGAGGGAAAAAGGGAAATATAAAAAAGGAAAAAGAAAGAAGAGAAAAAAGATAAGAAAAGAAAATAATAAAAATCATAAAGTTAAAATATTACAAAAATTGTCCACGTCAGTATCGGCTGTCCCATGCTGTGTCACATAAGATGGCCAACACTGATTAGACTATCACGTTAGTGATTTTCAATTAAATTTTTTTTAAAGAACTAAATTGATAAATTGTTAAAAAGTTTAGGATTAGATTGACAAGTTGTCAAAATATTTAGGATTAAATTGACATAATTGAAAGGTTAAGAATTGAATTGGTCATCCTACAACAAATTCAAAACTTTTTAGACAATTTTCCTAAATTTGGCTTTAATTACCCTTGTCCCGTTAAACATTGGAATCCTGTGGTTATTAGAGATCATCGATTTCAGCGTCAAAGCTCTAGCCAACCCTCTGTTCGTGGTTGTCATCTTCATCTTCTTCTTCTTCTTCTCTTCTCTGTATCTCTTCCAAGTACATACAGTTACAAGCCTTACTTCATTGCACAGCAGAGAAGGCTGAGTTGAGTGCAAGTCTCGCCTGCATTCAACTGAGATGGCTGCTTCCGAGGTGGCCATTTCACTCGTGATCAACAATTCGCTACATGTGCTCTCCGAGAGAAAACTTCTCTCTCGTGGATTATGCCATCGAATTAATGCGGCTATTAATGATCTCCAGAAACTCTTAATCGCCTTGAGGTTACTGGAATCCGGCGTCAACAATGACCAGCAAAGCAGTGACCATGGACTGCGCCTCCTGGAACGAGCTCGAGATGCTGGGGACTTTGCCGATGAGTTCCTCTTGGAAGCATTACAGCACTTGATGCCACACAAGGGCCGCTTCGCAAAAATTCGTGCATTAGTCCACTTCATGTCGCTCAGGATGCGCTCACGGGCCACTGAAAAGATGGCCCTCCGTTTCATCACCAGTCTTGAGGACTTGTCCACTCACCTTTCCCCAGTGCAAGATCTACCTCCTTGTGATCTGCCTAATCTTGATGAAAATGCTTCATCGAGGAATGTGCATCCAGGGAATGTACGTTGGAATGGGAATGTCGAGTTGGACATTGTGGGCCGTGAAGATGAAGAGCGTGAGCTCCTAGCTAGGTTGACCGTGCAAGATGATGATCAGGACACGTTGAGACTTCGCTTCGTTTCGGTGGTGGGAGAAGAGGCCATCGGCAAGACGGCTCTTGTGAGGAGTGTGTTCAACAGACTCGATATAGATCATAGCTTCCAATGTCGCGTCTGGGTTCATGTTCCCGAAGAATTCACCTTGAATGATCTCTTGGTGCGGATACTCAAGCAAACACCTCAGCAAGAACTGAAGGATCTAGAGCACATAAAAGAAGAAAACCTAAAAGAGATCCTTCATAAGTCCTTGATGGAATTGAGGTATCTCATCGTGTTTGACAATTTGCATGAGGCAAATGTCATGGACGAGCTCATGATCCTCCTTGTAGACTCGAAGAATGGAAGCCGGGTCATCATCACTACTCCAGTTCCTGAAATTCCATCCCTTATAGACCCCTGGGCTTCTCCTCTCAAATTGAACAAATTAGATGCAGACCAGAGCAAGCGCTTGTTGAGGCAATGTGGCCCTGTTGCTGAAGATCCAGGGCTCACGGCAGGGATTCTCAGCAAGTGCAGTGGCTCACCTCTGAGGTTTTTGCTGCTTGGAGGAATGGCGGCGGCAAGCTGATAATCACACGTTCCGTGATATCGTGTCCTTGAGCTACCACAAATTGCCTTCCCTGGTCAAGCCCTGTTTGCTTTCCTTGTGCCTCTTTCCCAAAGACATGGAGATCCCAACAAGGAGGCTCTTCCGGCTGTGGCTAGCTAAAGGATTGGTTGAAACGGTCGGGTTCACGGCCATGGCATGCTTTGAAGAATTGCTCCGTCGAAACTTGGTTCGGGTGGTGAGGCGTAGGAAGCTCAGTGGAAGGCCCAAATCGTGCCGTGTGCCTAGTTTCCTGCACGATTTCTTGTGCAAGATGGCAACGCAACTCAGACTTCTTCAAATCCATTCCGACACCCAGTGCACCAATCACAGTGAGGAATCCAAGGTTGTTAATAAATGCTCATAATGGATTGTGAAGTACCAAGATGATTATTATCACCAAGGATTTCAGAAGAGTGCTGAGACAGAGGATCATCAACACAGCGGCATCCACCTCCAACACCTCCGTTCCTACGTGTCCTTCAAAACTCAGAAGCATGGTACGCGCTCGAGGGAAGTGGGAGAGTTGCTCCGGCCCTTGATTGCAAAGGCAGACTTTTGTCTGCTCAGGGTGCTTGATCTGGAGGGGGTTTACAAGCCATTGCTCCCGGCTGGACTTGGCAATGTACTGTTGAACTTGAGGTACTTGGGATTGCGGTGGACGGTCCTTGATTCGATCCCTGAATCGGTTGGGAACATGTCCCGCCTCGAGACGTTGGATCTGAAGCACACTAACGTTAGGAATTTGCCAAGTTCGATTTGGAAGGCGAAGTCCCTCCAGCACCTGTACATGAACGAGGTATGCTTCGATAAGTCCACCAATCATCGTGCACCGTTGGCAGGGTACCCGAACAATCTCCAAACCTTATGGGGGTTATATGTTGGAGCTTGATGGTTTTATTTATATGAGATGGGCTTAAGGCCCGTCCGCCCATGCTGGGCCCAAAAGGCCCGGCCCACGGGAATAGGGCCCGTGGATGGGGGAAGGTATAAAAGGGAGGAGAGAGAGAGAGAGATGACATCGGTTGGAAAAAGAAAATGAACGTACGTCTTCTTCTCTCCAACGCTCTCTCCCTCCTAAAAACAAACAGTAAGCAAACGACGACAGTGTCTTCCCTTCAAGGCGTCATCGGATCGAACATGGCCTATTTCTCTTCCTCTATCGGCGTCGGTGTCTAATCTGTGGCTAACAAGGTACGCTCGAATCCGTGGTGTGCTTTAGGATCGGTGATACGTGTTATTCCCGGGCTTCGTCTTCCGCATTGCTTTAGGGGTTCGATTTAGTGTCGAATCCGGTTTTCGGGGATCAGTTATTCCCAACATTGGTATCAGAGCCCTAGTTCACGTTTTTCCCGACCTGTTTGATGTTTTTGATTGATTTTTCGCAAAAAAATTTCGGCCGTACGGATCGGGGCGGGAAATCCCGACACCCGAGCGCTGTTCGGCCATTTTTCTGAGTTTTCGTAAGTCAAAATTGAATTCTGAAAGCACTGGGTGAAAGAGGTCGTCGAGGTGAGTCCGGCGACATGTCGTGCGCCGCCGGGTGACGCTGCACGCGCCCACACGCGCGGCCAGAAGGTGCTGCGCGTGGGCGCGACGCGCCCGGAAGCGTTGGCTCGCTCAGTGCGTGCGCCACCCGCGCCGATGGCGAACCGGCACGTGGGTGCCGGCGGCCGGCGGCCGGCGAACCGGCACGCACCGGTCGGCGGACCGACGCGTGCTGACATCAGCATGACGTCACCCAACGGTCAGTAATCGCTGGGGTGACGTCATCGATGATGTCAGCAATGACGCCGGTTGGCCGGGCGGTCACCGGCCGGCGACCCGACCCGACCCGAACCGCGGACGCCCGGCACGTGCCGGCTGACGTCTGCGTGACGTCAGCCCGCGCACGCGCGCGGCACGTGCGGGCGGTTCGCGCGAACTGGCCCGACGGCCCGACCGGTCTGATCGGTTCGATCTGTCCGTCCGGTCCGACCGGTCCGACGACTTGACCGTTGACCTGTTGACCGACCGTTGACCATTGACCCGAAAAAAGAAAAAGAAAAAAAGAAAAGGAATTTGTTTCTTTTTCAATTATGTCTGTGTGGGTTATAGGTAATTCATTTTTTATTCTGCATTTGTTGCATGAATCATGGAAAATTTTGTATTTTCCATTTTGTTTATTATGGATTATAAGTGATCCATTTTAGTTCTGCATTTGTTGCAGGAACTATGATGCGTTATGCACGGATACCTGCAATCCCGAGAACGGACGAAGGAAGAGCTAGACTGAAAAGGCTGATGAAAGAGTTAGCTGATTATCGGTGGCTTGATGATGATTTAGTATCACACATGGTCAGGGTCAATTAGATGATACAGGAAATCATCTGGAATGGTTATCTTATGCCGGATTTTGAGAAGCTGCCGGCTCTGATGAACACTCTTCCACCTGAATGGCAAGTTGTGTTAGATCGGTTATGGGAGGTCAACGTGGTCCCGGATTATAGGAGTCTAGTGGAAGCTTTTGTAAAAGAGTACTATAGGATTGAGTTGGCCAAAACTTCAACCCTTAGATTGAGCACCACATGGCGTAGAGTAAATGCGCCTTGGTGGCGACATGAAAGCTCTCCAAAAGTTTTTCCATGGTTGGCAAATGTGCCTTCAGTTTTCTCAGATGTTTTGAATGATAGATTTGAAGGGACTTTCCCTATTTATTTCTTAGATTAGTTTGAGCTGTTTTTGGGTGTGAATATCTATTTATATGTTGATATTTCTTTTTGGACATATTACTTAGTGTAATGAATTGTTGTATTAGTTGAAAGCATTATTATTTTATTGGATGTCAATTATCTGTTGCTTTCTATTAATTGCTGATTGCTGTGGGTAGTTAGCTGTGGGTAGTTCATAGAAGTTTTTGTAACTTCATAGAATTTATTTTGCATAAAACAATTATATTAATAATAGTTTTAAGTTAGGATTTTTGGAGGATGATTGGAAACGTAGTGACCTTTTGATTCTGAAACCTTACTTGAAATTATTCATTGATATGATGGGTCTGTGCAAATAGGGATGCATAAATGATAGGCATTAATTATTCATGCATGTATGTCTGATGTGTTCAGATCGATGTTTTCAGCAATTAAGAATGTAATTGCTGATATGAACGGCAACAATTGTGAAATATTGAATATGAAGATTCAATATGTGTTGGAAAAGCAAGAAGCACTAGAAGCTCTTGACCATGTTATGGAAGATCTTGAGGATGCTGTGCGCCACCTTGAGCTGGTAGAGGACCGCTTAACGGCATGTGAGCTGAAAATAAATATTTGCAATGCTGGTTCTAGCTCAGAAAGGGCTTTGAGCTCTAAGCGCAAGCGTATTGATTCGTTCAATATGTGGGAATGCAAAGGATCAAGTCCTTATTGCAAGAGATCAAGAGTTAACCAACACAAGAGAGGAAAACGTCCTCAAGTGAAGAAAATGTCAAGAGTGAGGTGTTACAACTGTGACAAAAAGGGTCACTATGCTCGCGACTGTCGTGAGCCAAAGAAGGTAAACACCTCTTGTACATTTGAGAACTTTGCTTATGTGTCAAGTTCTGCATTATTAGCTGAATCCAATCCTTTGTGGACTGTAGATTCAGGAGCAACAGACGATGTAGCGAAGGATAGAGGATCCTTCGTGGAATTCCGATGAATACCAACTGGAACTAAGTGGATCAATGTGGGAAACAACTCTAGAGCTGAAGTTAAAGGGATTGACACCTGCCAATTGAACATGCGTGGTGGACGCAACTTGTTCCTACATGATGTTCTAAATGCTTCGGAGATTCGTCGAAATTTAATGTCTGTTTTTAGTGTTGGTTAAGCTTGGTTTTAATGTGAACTTCCGTAATAGCGATATATATTTGTATTTGGATACAAACTACTATGGTTATGGTCACTTTCTGGATGGTTTTATTGTACTAAATGTTGACTGTGGTGATGTCAATATTTGTTGTTCCCTTATTTCACGTCTTTTACTTCATATGATAATGATGTGAATGTGTGGCATGCTAGACTTGGTCATATTGGCCAACAACATATGAATAAACTAGCCAAAGAGGGCTTGTTGGGCAACATTGAAAAAGTCGATTTGCCAATATGTGAGCATTGCCTAGTAGGGAAAACGACAAGGAAACCATTTGGAAAAGATAAAAGAGTTGAATTTCCTCTGCATTTAATCCATTTTGACATCTGTGGTTCAATGAATGTGAGAGGAAGGCATGGGGCTGTTTATTTCATCACTTTTATAGATAATTATACTCGATTCGGAAATGTCTATTTGATTTCTCATAAATCTGAAGCATAAGTTGTTTCAAAAGATTTATGAACATGATAGAAAATCAATTAGACAAGAAAATAAAAGCATTGAGATCTGATCGAGGTCGAGAATATTTATCTGATGAGTTCAGAAAATTATGTGATGAAAATGGAATAGAATACAGTTGTCTATTTCATATACTCCTCGACAAAATGGTATTGCAGAGAGAAGAAACAGAACCCTACTGGAAATGGTTAGGTCCATGATAGCGCATGCTAACTTACATATCACTTTTTGAAGTGATGCGTTGTTAACTGCTGCCTATATACTTAATTGGGTGCCTTCCAAATCAGTTAGTTCCACTCCATATGAGTTATGGACAGGTAGAAAACCGGACTTAAGTTTTCTTAAGCCATGGGGTTGTACTGTCTATACTCATGAGTCCTCTAACAAGTTTGGGAAATTGGGTCCTAAAGGAAATAAGAGTATTTTAATGAGATACTCCGAACACTCGAAAGGGTATGTGTTCGTAGGTGAGCAGGAAAGTGAGAGTATAACTGAATTTGAATCACGGGATGTCACATTCTTAGTGGATGAATTTCCTAAGAAGGGCGAAATAGGGGAAGATTACCCCTATTTGAAACCTTGGATCAAGATAATAATATTAATGGAGTTCATCCAAGTGGGAGTAATATGAGAAGTGATGAATTGAATTCAACTCATTTTCAATTATAACCATATGATGAGAAGATATCGTCATTATCTAATCCAAGTGGGAGCATAATGGGGAATGATGTACTAAGTGTACAATCTCCCATATAGCGAACAAGTCGCCAAAGTATTCCCCGTCGACGTTTTGATATTGAAGGGGAAACTTTTATAATTGCTCCACGAGATAAGGATGAGCCAAGAAATATTAATGAGGCTCTAAAATGCCATAGTAAGGAAAAATGGATTTATGCAATGAAAGAGGAAATGGAGTTAATGAAATCAAACCAAGTCTGTGAACTGGTTGATCTTCCAAAAGGACGCAGAGCTATTGGGAACAAGTGGGTTCTCAAAATAAAGCGAAAGGCTGATGACTCGATAGAAAGTCATATGGCTCGCCTTGTGGCGAAGGGGTATAATCAACATGAAGATATTGATTATGAAGATACGTTTTCTCCTGTAGTGAGATTTACCTCGATTCGCTTTATTCTGGTAATAGTGGCTAGTCTGGATCTTGAGTTACATCAAATGGATGTAAAGACTGCTTTCCTCAATGGAGAATTAGAGGAAGGAACATATATGAAACAACCTGCTGGTTTCATAGTGAAAGGCCAAGAAGAAAAGGTATGTCGACTTTTGAGGTCGATATATGGCCTTAAGCAGTTGTCAAGACAATGGTATATACGATTTCATAATGCCATAATGGCATATGATTTTACAATGATAGATGAGGATCATTATGTATATATCAAAAGATCCAAGGATCAATTTGTGATCATATCATTATATGTTGATGATATACTAATTGCCGGAAGCAATATGGAACTTGTCAATACTGTCAAGAGTTGGTTGTCTTCCAATTTTGAATTGAAGGATATGGGATTGTAAACCCATTGACACTCCTATTGTAAAAGGTGAATGATTGAGCCATAGACTGTGTCCAAGGACTCCACAAGAGAAGGAACAAATGAAACATGTTCCTTATGCTAGTGCTGTTGGGAGCTTGATGTATGCTATGATGTGTACAAGACCTGACATATGTTATGCAGTTGGAATGGTGAGTAGATACCAATCCAATCCAGGTCAAGCACATTGAAAAGCCGTTAAATGAATACTAAGGTATTTAAAGGGGACTGCTGATTATACGTTGAGTTATTAAGGAAAGGATCTGCAACTCAAAGGCTATTCTGATGCTGATTGGGGAGGAGATTTAAATGAAAGGAAATCTACCTCTGGGTTTGTTCTCTTACCAAATAATGGCACCATATGTTGGAGCAGTAAGAAACAAAAGTGTATAGCCTTGTCCACGATGGAAATTGAGTTAGTGGCATTATCAGCAGCAGTATAAGAAGATATTTGGCTTAAGAGATTATTGGATCATTTAGGTGTTATTGGAAGTGCTGCAGATTTGTTATTGGTTAACTGTGATAGCCAAGCAGCGAAAGCGTACACCAAAGATCCAAAATATCATGGCAAGACCAAACACATAGATACCAAGTATAATTTTGTCATGGATATGATTGCACGAAAAGATGTGAACTTAGAGTACATACTACACATAGTGTGGCATCCGGAAATTCGACGGCCCTCAAGTATGCAATGGCCATGTTTTCTTTTACCTATTGGACTCGAGCCTTCTCGCCAATTAGCTAAGTTGAAGACCTCGATGTTATACACGATGTCACCACCACCCTCCCCTTCAACGGCCACACGAATGGCCCATGCAATTCATATACATGTAGAAATTATGGTCAGCTTTTGGGAGAAGTTGGGCCACGCACGGAGACCATACAGCCACGAATTGTTGGCCCAAGCTGCCCAAGTTTCCCTTTCATTCGGTCGGCAAATGAGTCAACAAAAGGAAAATTCATTGACTCAGCAGCCACGTGAACTTACCGATTGGTGGACAACGCATGAGGAAGGATCGAGCAAGAGAGGACATATCACTTGCATGGACGTGTGAGGTGTCACCATTTCCTGCTACCACCGAATCTCATTTTTATTGACTCTCAAAGTCAACAAATGAAGAAACAAAATGCTCGTACAGGTGAGGAAGAGAGAGAATGAACCGAAACCAGCGAGTGAGAGAGTGAGGTACCGAGCGAAACTTGAGAGAGAAAGAGAGGGTTTGAGCGAGAGAAATTGTGAGTGAACAGCAGAGGAGTGAACGGCCAGAGGAAGAGGAGACCGCCCTCTGCCGTGCGTGTGAGCTGCCGCCGTCGACGTCGCTTGTCTTCGCCGCCGTTAGGCCGCATTGCCAAACCGAACTCCCTAGCTGTTGAACTCTAGGACTTGAGGCAAGTGGATGAAAGTCCATGAATCTATATTATGTGGTGCTGTTATTGTCTAGTTTGGTGCAATACACTTGGAAATATTTGAGTTCTGGAATTAGAATGTTAAGTTATGAGTAATCAAAGTAAAGCGGGATCATGAGATTGAGGAATTACGTTGGTTTTGTGTATATCTTGATCCTGTTGATTTATTGATGAAAGACTGACTTTTAGTAGACTTGTGGAAGCAAGATAGTTACTGTGGAATTGGAAATTTATGGGATTCGCTTAATTCAGTGCAGTTTTATGTGTAATCTTGTAATTTTGAGAAATTTTATGAAGAGTTCTAATATGAATTTGACATCGATTTCTTCACGGAAGTTGTGAGGAATTGCGTGAACTAGAGTATATAATTTTATCAGAATTTCTCGGAATCAATACAATGGCTTAATTCTTTGTTAATATACAGTGCTTCCTGTTGGATTTTATTCTGGTATCAAAGAATACTGAACTGAGTTGTGTGAACTACCACTCATTATACATAACGAATCTGGTTTAGTGTCTTTAATGAAAAATTTTCCTCTAGATCTCATTTATAACGTGTTAAAATTTCAGAATTTTTCATGGGCATTTGCTGGTTATTTCGAAATCTCTACTGAAGGCGTGCATTCTGGTTGTTATACTTTTTTGCTATGAACTGCTCATTTTGTTATAAGAATCATTGTATCTTGAGTTGTTATTTGTTATTCACTTGATAGATGCATTGATATTCAGCATATCACATGACATTGGAAAATTTGATTAAGTCTTATGAATCCATGGAACCCATGACGTCATTGCATCAAAATGTATTTGGTAATGAGATATATATTGTGATGTGAATGTTACCGTCGGAGGTGTGAGCCGACGATGCCCCGGGAGTGTCGGGACGCCCAAGGGTCGAGTGTGTCGATGCCGTTGGATGGCCGGAGGTTTGTGCCGGAGGTCCTCGGGAGTTTCGGGATGCCCGGTTGTAGGGATTGTACGTAAATCCGGAGGGAAGGGGCAACCATTTTCATGGCGAGCCCTGGATATACCTCGTGATGCCAGGTGGGGTGCGAGATGCCCAGGGGTGTGACGGAACACGCTCTGGATGCCCGGAGGTTTGTGCCGGAGGGTCTCGCGATGCCAGGTTGGGTGCGAAAGCCCAGAGGGATGCAAACACTGGTCCCCGGGGAATGAAACTTTTCTTTGAAAGTTAAAACCGGTGCATTAAAGGAGTGCATGTGTGTGCATGTGGCATGATATGAGAGTTTGTTTGTGAAATTGAGTGAGTTTCACCCGGCACTGAAAATATGTTTGTTGTGGCATTGAATTGTTGTTATGAACGTGGTGCAAGTAAAATAGACCCTTGATGGCATGCATATATATATATAAATGATAAGTGTGTTTTGCATGCATCTGGATGATTATAGTTTCTACATAATATAGTGTAATGGATCTTTTATTGCTGAGTGATTGTACTCACCCCTCTTGGGGACTAACATTTCAGACTAAAAGAAAATGCCGCTGCTACCTGTGACTCCTGGCATGTTTTACGGACTCCTGATTGACTTACAATGGGAGTGGACCGAGCACTGTCATCCTGGGGTGCACGGGCTGGTATTCGAGCGCGTGAGGATCTTTCTGACTTTTGATGTAGGCCTCTCTGTCGGGCCTATTCACCAGGAGTACACGTCAGTCCTTGTCCGTATGGATGGCCGCCTTCTGAGGGTGCTACCACCACCGCCGGCCAATGGACCTGACTGGATATGATCTGGAGTCGAGGGTAGCAGGAGATGCATTTTTGGGATGCCGACACCTGGGTGATGGACGGATGCAGATGATATCCAAGGATAGAAGTTGGTTTTCTTTTGGGTAATCGCCAGGCACAAAAAGACCTCGGCGTTTTGTTGTACCAACTATCATAGTCCATCCCTTATATAAATAAAAGTGTTCGGCCTAAATTATGAAAGTTTTAGTATGGTGTGTATCACTTTATATTTTGATGAAGGGTAGTTGAATTATGCTTCCGCCATATTATTTGCGCAGGGACCGGTAAAGAAACTAAATGAAAACCCCCAGGTATTGTAAGTTATGTAAAAAAATTTCTTTGGTCTCAGAGGTATGCTCCAAGAGGACGTAACTGTGGCGACCCTAACGGATCGGGGGCCGTTTCGGGGGTGCCACACATAGAATGGTAGCAGATCCTATGACAAAGCCAATACCTAGAGATGTGTTTTGTGGCCATATGAAATCTCTAGGATTGCGTAGAGGATAATGTACTGAATATTGTAATTTCCCTAAGAGTTCACATTTGATGAATTTGTGTTTTCATCATTAATGCCTATGAATCTTTGTTTGATCTTTATGCATCTTAATGCTCAGTGCATTACTTTAAGTTGAGAAAGTATGTCGGACAGATATAAGATTAGCCCACTCACACGGGTAATCGCCTCTATTTACTGTGTGATAGATAGAGATGAGATTGTTTTTAAGCTTATTATCTAGGTGATAATCGAGAGCTCAAGCTTAAAATACGTATGTCGCCCTAACTAAGTGTTAAGATGAGGACATAATACTAACTATGTCCGAAAGTAAAATCACCCACATATTTTACTTTATTTGTCTATGATGCCAGATGTGAGTTCTGATGAATTTTGTGAATGAGTAGATAAGTGAACTCAAGTTAGACATTGGGTATGTCTGAACTATCATCTGTACGGTATTAAAAGGTATAGACATACGCTCCATGGGAAAGGAGTTAATACCGTAATACGTGTTTCATACTATGTATGCATGAGATGACCAATAAGAGAGGTAAGAGTTTGATCTCAACTTTTATGTCGTGTGAGGCTCTTGAGGAAAAGAGTTCCTCAATTTTTAGTCCCCTCATGACTCTTACTTATCCTCAAGATTTCTATTTAGTGTTTGCTATCTTAGGATGTTGCCAATGGTCATGTGTTTGATTCGATCTAATGGGGCATTTCTAGAAAAGCAAGCTGAACTGAAATTGAGAGTTTGAAGGGAAGAGGAAGATCGAATTTGGAGAATCACATTATAGTTTTGTATTCACCGGTTAACCAATTATGACTGTCTTTGTGATAATCATAATTGTGAATACAATTATTGTTTGAAAGAGATCGAATTTGTGATATATATATATATATATATCATTGTTTGAAAGAGATCAAGAGAGATATAAATGTGATCAATCGATCTAGGGTACTGCATACTAAATCTACTCGGAATGTGATGCCCATTATGAGCTGCTATATATTCCTAACAGATGTATGGCAACGAGCTCTCAAAGTATGCTGGTCGCACGGATTATTCACCGGTATGAATGTTGAAGAGAGGTAAAGAGAATCCTGTTCAGCCCACCATGTGCGAGTGGGAGATGATGGTTTTATTTATATGAGATGGGCTTAAGGCCCGTCCGCCCATGCTGGGCCCAAAAGGCCCGGCCCACGGGAATAGGGCCCGTGGATGGGGGAAGGTATAAAAGGGAGGAGAGAGAGAGAGAGATGACATCGGTTGGAAAAAGAAAATGAACGTACGTCTTCTTCTCTCCAACGCTCTCTCCCTCCTAAAAACAAACAGTAAGCAAACGGCGACAGTGTCTTCCCTTCAAGGCGTCATCGGATCGAACATGGCCTATTTCTCTTCCTCTATCGGCGTCGGTGTCTAATCTGTGGCTAACAAGGTACGCTCGAATCCGTGGTGTGCTTTAGGATCGGTGATACGTGTTATTCCCGGGCTTCGTCTTCCGCATTGCTTTAGGGGTTCGATTTAGTATCGAATCCGGTTTTCGGGGATCAGTTATTCCCAACAGAGCTGCTAAGAGTCCCATGCTCGATGTGCTTAGTAAATTGAGCAGTCTCGAGAAATTGGGACTGACCTGTAATTCTCCAGCGGTGAAGGAAGCCACCGAGTGCATGTTGAGGCTCACCATGCTTCGATCCCTGAAGCTGAGATCCAGGGATCTCTTCGGTCAGCCCTCGGATCTCAACTTAAGCAACATGACGGGACTCGAGTCGATTTCAGAGCTGTACTTGCTCGGGGGCTTGCCTGAAACCAGCTTGGGGCACCTTCCTCGGAAGCTGAAAATCCTTACCTTGTCCCTGTCCGGACTAGATGTTGATCCGATGAAGGTCCTAGGAAAGTTTGAGAGCTTGGAAATTCTCAACTTATTCGCGGGGTCTTATAACGGTCGAGAATTGGAGTGCTCTGCATTCTCATTCCCCCGCCTTCGCATCTTGAAATTGTGGAATTTAGAGGGAGTGGAAGAAGCTTATGTAGACAAAACCGCTCTTTGCTGCCTGGAAGAGCTGGAGATCAAGAGATGTGGACGCCTAACTTCGATTAATTCATTGGATCATATTGAATCCCTGAAACAAATTCGTTTGATTGAAGTGAAGGAAGAATTGGCGAAGAACATCAAAGACAGATTGCGCCGACGAGTATTCATCAAAGAGGACCAATTGGTGATCTCTCCTTCGTCTGCGCAGGTAGTAGTATTTTATCGCTTTTATGCTTTGCTTTTCGCATGCATTTCCTCGTTTACAAGCTCCGTTTTCGGTACCTAATCAAGTTTATCAAGAGGTAATTTTGCGACGTAGATGTGTAGGCGGATTGATAAATAAGAGACCGGAGAGAAATGAGAGACAGAGGATGCCCATGAATTGTCGCATATTCGATATTAACGTGACTATTCTTTTTCTTCAATGTTAAGACGAATTTTCTATCCAAATATGCAGACAACGCAAGATAATTGACGAAGAATGGACGTGGATCAGGATTGATCCTCTTTTCCAGGCATTGTTGTATTTACTTGGTATTTATCCATTATCAATGTGTCGTCGTGTATTGCAAATTAAGTTCGATATTTGAAGCGTTCCAAATTCTATAGTAGACACGTTCTATGTAAATTTTATTTACACAAGCTGTTTTAGATGCATGTTATTTATGAATTTGAATTCACAGCTGATTCTGCTTTCAAATGTATCTTAAGGATAAACATTGCCTATATTCAAGGCAGCCTCTGCCAATCAAATTGTACACTGGCCATACAAGTATGATTCATTTGCACGATTTAATAAGGCAATCCTTTATTGAAACAATTAAGGTAGGCTATCAATATCACCTAGAGGGAGGTGAATAGGTCATTTAAAAAAATCATTTGCGAAAATTAAGTATCATCGAACCTGAAGTTACAACAATATTCACCCACAAAAAGCTCAAATATCCTAACATATTGCTATGAGATGGTTACACGTTGATATTGATGTCAATGGCTTCATCCCATATAATTGGCATTTGCTATTGATAACTCCATAGGTTGTTGATGCTCTTCAAGTTGTTGACATTTATCTAAAAGAGCTTAAATATCCGCAAATATCGCTACTCATCAGGTTGTTGATTGTTCTTTTTATTGATGACTTCTGCTATACACTAAATTCTGCTCTCATCGACTAAGTTTATCTCTTACCCATAACAATGAAAAGGCAGTCATTTTTCTTGACATAACAGTAACACAAGTCTACATAAAAGCAAAAGTAGTCATGATGCATAAGCTAAGCCCAGTAGGCCCAAACATTAAAGGAAAACATGTTATCTAATTATTGAAGTGAAAGTTAAACATCAAGACCACTACTACTTTAGCTTTAAAAGTCATTATCTCCATCTTATCTTTTTCTATTCCTATAATTGATTGTTCTTGTACTTATTTTAAAAAACTTGGACCATTCAAAAAGCAATGCAATTTATGATATACTTGTTAGGAAAACGTCCCTATGAATTTGGATGATTACCAAATTGTCTTAGGTACTAAGTTTTCAAGATGCATACAAATGGTAACTTTGAGTTATTAGTGGTTCTTTTGCATCAGTAAAGACTAGAATCAAGCCTATAACTATTTAAGTGAACAAGTACCGATTACCGACCAAAAAATAAAAAAAAAGAACAAGCACCTATTAGAATGGTTGCTCGGAGGTACTTCTATTGAGGAAAGTATTCTTGGAAGTCTTTGGATATTGATAGAAACAAAAGGATCAGTGGACCTGTCGAGACACGCCACTTTGGTCGTTATATCATTGAAGATGTTCAACCAATTCACTCACAATCTACACTTGCTAATGGTGAGGTATCGGATTGCAATGTTTGATGTATTGGCTTTGATGATGGTAAGATAGACATAGAAGATGACCGTTGATAGTCCAGAAGATAGTTGTTGTGGTCTTGAATTGCACAGTTGAAAGCCAGGTAAGGCATAAGAAAAGCAGTTGACATGTTTTTTTTTTTTCGCGTCAAAGACAAGACAGGTCCAGTAGAAACCATTTTGAGAAACTTGTGTCGATCAGAGGAAGCGACTGTAGGATAAATCCTAATTCTAATCAAGCACTCCAGTGACTCTCAAACGGCTAGATGATTGTTCTTGAAGGTTTCCAATGGATAAATTGAAGACCTCTGTATATAAAGAGTAGTGAAGCTGTGAAGAGGGTTAGACATGAGTAATATTGTTATTGTGCTCTGAGCTTTAACATCATTTCTGATCTTGTTCAGAGCGTCTCTCTGAAGTTTTTAAGCAGTGTAATAATATCTAGGCAAGTGTGCAAGTGTGAGTGCAAGTGTGAGTGCAAGTGTGTGTGTGTAAGTGTGTGTGTGTGTGTCTTAGTAGTGCGATCAATTGTGTTAAGGGAACAACACTAGTCGGTTGTAACTCGATTTGCTAATTATCAGTAGAATCCAATTGCTGTTAAGGCTATCAGTTGGAAAGTGCCTAGGTTTAAATATAAAGCCGAACCACTACATATCATTGTATAATCTATTTTTTTTTTTTTTTACTTTGATTTACTTACTAGCATCACACATGCCGATCTATTTTTGTTGCCATTTAGAGTGCTCATACTTTGATATTCCATAAAAGTTTTTAAAATCCTCACTCAATCTATTCAACTTTCCCATTTAGAGTGCCTTGTTAGTCTCAACAATTAGTATCAAGGCTTCATTGCTTGTTTGTTGAAGTGCTATACTTCTAAGCATAAATATATGTTAATATGGCAAATCTTGGTATTTTCCTTGCTCCCGATTATCATGCTCCCAAGCCAACAAGTCTTTATATTTTGATGGAACCTTTGAGCAACTTGTGCTATGTTGTCTAGTTGCAATATATCTCGTATATAGAGGCTTTTTTTATTAGTAGAACATTGGTGAAGCTGTGGTAACAGGCTTGCCAATATTGAACCTTTGGATCCCGAATGGTGTAGGGTAGCTATGACTCAAAATTGGGGGCCCTAAAGTTCAGAGGGAGTATTAATAAAAAAGAAAAAAAAAAGCATCCATTCTCAACCGCCATTCAGGGACCAAGCACACGTACTTGTTGAATCTCGCGCCCACTTTGGGGCCACAATTCGGAAAGGCATTTGAAATTCACAGAACCACATGGCAACCTCCTTCAATTAAATTGTCGTGCCAACTTCCACGTCCTTTGTTAATGACCAAGACTTCACTCCTTTTTAAATATCAATCTACAATTCAGTTAGTGATCAATAATTTGGCAAAATGTTTATCTACGCGCACTTTAGCCCATGCATCAAAGATCCTGCTCTTGATTCCGTGTTGACTTAGTTTAAGTATAAGAAAATTACAGAAACTAAAGATTCCTTAAAGCATGTGACACAACATGTAAAAATATATTGACTTAAAGTTGCCGTTGTTGTATAGCGACGACCTTACAATGTGCAATAATATTACGACTCTCAGTCATTAAAAATGATTGGCTTCATCGGCCTCCTTTTTTGATATTCCTTTTGGTGAATTCATTATGTTTCCACTGGGCAACTAGACAGAGACAGAGAGGACTTATTTATGTGCATAATTTATACTTTCTCATGGAGCGTTCCTAGCCCTCAATATCTAACCTTTTGTCGCATACCTCAATATCATTCCTCTCTAAGCCTCCTCCATAATCTCTCTCTCTCTCTCTCTCTCTCTCTCTCTCAAACGCACTAGAGATTCTTGTCCAACAGGAGACTGATGTTTCATTAAACCTTTGGAGCAACATTTTCACATCGAGCCATGATATTGCCAGTTATCCGTAAGTAAAGGACACTCGTTTCATCTCGGCTGCAGTGAACTTCGAGCTACATATAGTTTGTCATCGGTTGTGGATGTCCAAGTTTTATTGGGCGTAGTAGACTTACACTCTGAGCAAAAGCAGATAACATCAAAAAGTAGGGGAAAGGAAGAAGAGAAAAACAACTGAATGTAGAATGAATGCGAGAATTTCCTTTTGTTCTCAAACGTATCAACTTAAGAAACTACATAAGTAACTTGTTAGGAGGCAAATATTCTAACGCAGCAAGCAAAGATCAATGGAGTTACTTGGATTTTCGAGGGCAACAGTTTAATTAGGTAACATCATTCATCATTTTTGCCCAATGCGCATTCAATGATGTTATTCTCTTTTTATGGGAGATGTACTTTCACAATTCTTTTGCTAATACAAGTGTTGCATCTCAGCTGCTCTAAGCAGTGGCATCGTCGTGAAGCAGATGAAGATGATGCAGGTCTTCTCTTTGCGTTTCAAAGAGCTATGGGAAGAATGGGAGCTCCGCGGTGTCGTTTTCCTCAGCCTTGCCCTCCAAATCCTGCTCATTTGTACAGGCAATTGCCGCAAATACATACGCTTCGCCTCGTTCTGGGGGATCGTTTGGCTGGCCTACCTAATGGCTGATCCGGTTGCTATCTATGCACTAGGCATAATCACAAACAAGCTGACGAAAATAAACGGCCAAAGTGTGGACGCAAACACTGAGCTGAATGCCTTCTGGGCGCCATTTCTCTTGTTACATTTAGGAGGCCCCGACACCATCACGGCATACGCCCTAGAAGACAATGAGCTCTGGTTGAGGCACCTGTTGTCACCAATCACCCAAGCAAGAGTAACATTTTATATCTTCCTGATGGCGTGGACTGGCCTGAATATATCCATCCTCGCCATCGTGATGATTCTTGCCGGGCTCGTCAAGTATGGTGAAAGGGTTTATGTGCTCTGGGCTGCCAGCAGTGAGCAGTTCAGGGACTCCATACCAGACCCACCTCCTAATTATTCGAAGATATTGGAGTAACATAAGTTGATGGAGGCTGAAGGCTACGCCGTCATACCGCATGAAGTGATTGAGGTCCGTGATGTGATTGTGGAAAACTGATGGGAGAATGGTAATAATTCGAACAATATCGAATCAACGCAGCGGAATAAAATAATCTCCCATTTTGTGTAAACCTAATATGAATCGATATAGTAGAGTAAAATAAATACCAAGCACGGGAACACAAGACGATTTTTTACGTGGAAAACCTCCTCGATGTGAGGAGATAAAAAACCACGGGACCAGAGTCCACCTGAAAATCTTCACTATCAATAAAATTGTTCTTCTCTAGCAAATACTAGAGGTACATAACAGCAAACACCTTAAGAACATAATTCTTGGCAATACACATGAACTTCACAAGAGATCAAGGATGAATCTGACCAAAAACGCATGTTTTGATCAATCCACGAAAAACCTAATGTATGGAGCTTCAAACGAAAATCAAACCGTTCAGATTCGAAAAAATAGTGCCACAAACATGCTGACAAAATTTCAGCTCAATCGGACCACAAATCGACCTCCGTGCCAGCTTGATGTAAATCAGATATTACCCCAAACCCTAGTTTTGCTATTTTCTCTTTTTTCTCTTATTACTGTTTCCTTTTTTTGCAGCTACCTCTTTATATAGATAGTGAGAAACCCTATTTCCTCATATAACTTATCATATGGGCTCAAGCCTTTTTTGGGCTTGCAACTCATTGGGCCTTCTCCACATAGGAGTGAACCCAGCTAACAAATCTCCCCCTCACGACAATGTGAAGGGATTCACCATCCCTGCTATCAATTGACAATGTTCAAGCTTCTCTCTTGGTAGAGTATTTGTCATCATATCAGAACCATTATGATCCGTATGAATTTTCTCAAGTTCCAACAACTTTTCATCTAGAACATCTCTTATCCAATGATATTTAACATCAATATGTTTCGATTTAGAATGAAAAGATGAATTCTTACCAAGATGAATTGTGCCTTGATTATCACAAAATAGCACATACCTCTTTTGCTTGAACCCAAGTTCTTCTAAGAACTTCTTCATCCATAGCATCTCTTTACTAGCTTTAGTCGCTACAATAAATTCAGCTTCGGTTGTAGAAAGTGCAACACACTTCTGCAATCTTGACTTCCATGACATAGCTCCACCCGCAAAGGAAATCAAATAACCATAAGTAGATTTACGAGTATCAATATCACATGCCAAGTCGGAATCTGTGTATCCAACTAACTCAAGTTTCCTGGTCCCGAAACTGAGTTTCAAATTTGAAGTTCCCCGAAGATACCTCATAATCCACTTCACTGCATTCCAGTGTTCTCTACCTGGATTTGACAAATAATGACTAACAACGCCAACTATGTGCGCTAAGTTTGGGCGTGTACATACCATCGCATACATTAAGCTTCCTATAGTTGAAGCATATGGAACACTTTCCATATCTTTCTTTTCTTTATTAGTCGTAGGAATTTGCTTCATATTTAACTTAAAGTGGGCAGCAAGAGGAGTACTAACCACTTTAGCCTTGTCCATGTAAAATTTCTGAAGGATCTTCTCGATATATTTCTCTTGTGACAAAAATAACTTCTTAGCATCTCTGTCTCGGATAATTCTAATGCCAAGAATCTGCTTCGTTGAGCCCAAGTCTTTCATGGCAAAAGACTTGCTCAACTGTTTCTTCAATAACTCAATTCTTGAAGCATTTCTGCCAACAATCAGCATATCATTAACATAAAGTAAGAGAATAATAAAGTTATCATCAGAAAATTTTTAGACAAACACACAGTTATCCGAGGAAGTCTTCTTATAGCCCTGTTCTATTATAACTGACGCAAATTTCTTATACCACTGCCTCGGTGCTTGTTTTAGGTCATAGAGACTTTTCTTCAATTTGCACACATAATCCTCTTTCCCTTTCACTTTAAAACCCTCGGGTTGTTCTATGTATATCTCTTCCTCCAAGTCACCATGTAGGAAGGCTATTTTAACATCCATTTGCTCAATTTCCAAATCTAGGCTAGCTGCCAAGCCTAGTACCACACAGGTAGAAGACATTTTCACTACCGGAGAAAATATATCATCAAAATCAATACCCTTTCTCTGATCGAATCCCTTAACAACCAATCTAGCTTTGTACTGTGGTTGTAAAGTATGTTCATCTTGCTTCAACCTATATACCCACTTGTTCTTCAAAGCTCTTTTACCTTTAGGTAACTTCACAAACTCAAAAGTATGATTATCATAAAGTGACTGCATCTCATCTCGCATAGCATCAAACTAATTGCTTTTGTACTCATCTTTTATTGCTTTTGCATAGCACTCTGGTTCACCTGCATCAGTCAATAATATATACTCATCTTTAGAATACTTGGTGGAAAGTCGTCGATCTCTAACGGATCTCCGAACTGGAATATCCAGTGGAACATCTAATTGAGTCTCTGGTTTAGGAATATTATTATCTATTTCAACATGTTCAGGAACATGTGCGTTATTTGGAATATTGGGGCGTGCATGGAAACGTTCCAAAAAAACGTTTCTGGAACACTTATGTACTTTTTTTGTTCCCGGGAACAAAAAAAGAACAGAAACGCATTTGGTTGCGTCTCTGTTCTTTTTTTGTTTTTTTGTTCCTGGAACAAAATTGGAGCAAAAAAAAGAAACACAAAAAAGTTGTTTCTGGAGAAAAGAAACACTTATTCAAAGCCAAAAAAGAACAAAAATGAAAAGAACAAAAAACAAAACCGGAACAAAATTGGAGCAAAAAGAACACACCAGTTGAAGCTTCTCGTTCGTGCGTGCTCTCGGCTGAAGCTTCGTTCGTTCGTGCTCTCCCTTTTCCGGCGTCTCTCCCTTCTCTTCGGCGGCTCCCACTCGCCTGACTCTCCGTCGACTCCTCACTTCGGTGACTCACCGGTTGAAGCTTCCGAATCCAGGTACGTTTCTGGTGCTCCTCCTTCTCCAATCGACGATGGGCTTCGGCGAGGCAGATCTGGGACGCTTGCTTGAGGCTGCTGACGGCAGATCTGGGACGGCTCGCTCGAGCCTCAAGCGAGCGTTGCTCGCCCAGATCTGCGGCAGATCTAGGACGGCTGCTCGCTCGAGCCTCAAGCGAGCGTTGCTCGCCCAGATCTGCGGCAGATCTGGGATGGCTGCTCGCTCGAGCTGGCAGAGCTACTCTGCCAGCAGCTCCAGCGAGCAGCTCTGCCAGCTCGAGCAGCTCTGCCAGCAGCTCGAGCGAGGTGCTCGAGTGGTAGAGCAGCAGCTCCAGCGAGCTGCAGCTGCTCGAGCAGCAGGTCCAGCGAGTTGCAGCTCGAGCAGCAGCTCCAGCAAGCTGCAGCTCGAGCTGTAGCTGCTCGAGCAGCAGTTCCAGCTGAGTAGCAGCAGCTCCAGCGAGCTGCATTAGACAGTTTTTTAGTCCAAAATGCTATCTTCTGTTTGAAAAATTCATTTCAAATCGTTATATTTGTTTCCGGTATCTGTAATGTCCAGTGAGTATGCGATCTTCAATAGTAACTAGAATATTATAGAATGAGTTGTTGTTCTGGATAATTGGTTCTGAATCACATGAATATGTGTGTGTGTGTGTGTGTGTGTGTGTGTGTGTGAGGGCCAGTTACAGTGTATTCAAGTTAAGAGGTCGTGGTGGTAATCATCTTTTGGTCCTTTAACGTCGAAGGATTGTTGTTAGAAATGAAATTTTACTGCAATTAACAACTCTCTTGCATTTTGATTTTGATTAATGCTATTTGCTGCCGATACATCCGGCAGGCTTAAGTATTTTAATTTTGATTCTCAGTGACGAGTTTGATGCCAAAGAGTGCAGTGAAAGTCACCAAAGATTAAGATGATGATTTGTGGGGATCCATAGCGGCACCGGTTCTAAAGAGCGCCTCAAAACCTGACTGTAAAACCTGCCGTAACAACGGATGACGATCCATGGGCTGCCATAGCCGCTCCTCCGCCTACCACCACTGCCAAGCCTTTATCGTCCAGTAGAATCTGAGGAGCTAAACCCACCGCTCCAAAATTGGGCGCACAGAATAAACCGGACATCGTCATCCGGAGTGTAAATCAGACAAATCAAGAAACAGGAACACTAGAAGAATCTGGGAGCCTGTACATTTTTGTCTTCGGGGGGTGTGGTTGACCAAATCAATCATAGCAAGAATCGGCACACATTTTGTTCGCGATAAGTTCTTCCTTTCTGGCAAAATTTATCATGTGTATCATTTCATTTGTAATATCATTTGTAACCACTTGTAATGTGATGGCTCTTTTAGGCCGGACAAACATTAGTTACTGCTTAACAAAAGCGGGCGCACAAGTTGGTGCGTGTTTGCGACAATCTGAGTCCCTGTCTGTTCCTCCTGCGTACAGCCATTGAATCGCAATTGCGGTTCGGCTGCCTGCGTGAGCAGCTCTTTCGCGCATTTTGTCTTACGGCATGTGGTGTTGTGTGAGGTGAATTTGATGGAGATGTATACTATATCACAAGAGAAAGAGTTGACGCCACGGAAAATGTGATAAATTTATCGCAAAATAAGTTTTTGACCACTAAAACACAAATTGATACATCCAGTTGATGAGGGCTTGGAGACGGGCTTATCAGGGAACTTTTATTTGCAGTGGAGGGTTCACAAGAGAGCTCGCTATGAAAGCCATAGCCGATGGCAATGCAGACCTGGTATTTTCGTTTAAGGGCGCACATATGACCATGTTGAAAATATTTTTCTTCACTCACCATTTTTCAAAATTAAATTGATAAGCATTTAATGAGAATGAGAAATCAATATCAAGTTTATATGCTTTAAAACTAAAAAATAAAAAAGTACTTGAAAAAATTTGATACAAACTTTAATTACAAAATTTTCTACGAAATATGCCATATGATCATGTTAAAAATGTTTGTCTTCACTAATCATGAACAAAATAAAAATTAATGAGCATTTCATAAGAATGAGAATTCAATATCAATTTTCAACTTTATTAAAGAAAAGGTTTTTTTTTTTTTAAAATTTAAAACAGAAATTTTTTTGTCGTTTACCAAATGTGTTTATGTTCTTTTTCTATTGTAGGAACAAAAATTGACTGCAGTTACGAAACGTGTTTTTGTTCTTTTTTTTATTCCAAGAACAGTTTTTTTTTACACTTACCAACCGCGTTCTTTTGTTCAAAAACTGTTCCCCGGAACATAAACACTTTTTTTTTTTTATTTTTGTTCCCAGGAACAAAAAAAGAACATAAGTGTTTCCATGCACGCCCTTGACTTCCTGTTGCTCTTCATCAACCTGTGTAGGAATATTTGTAAGAAGAACTGGATCTAAATCAACCAAATTATCACTAACCTGTGGTGTTGAAATCATCTTCGATTTCTCAATATCCTCTATTGTTTGATCTTCCATAAACACAACGTCTTTGCTTCTTACAATTTTCTTTTCAAGTGGATCATAAAATTTATAGCCAAGCATATCCTGTCCATAACCAATAGATATGCATTGTCGTGTTTTCACATCAAGTTTAGACCCCTCATCTTTGGGAACATGCATAAACGCTTTGCACCCAAAGACACACAAATAATCATAAGAAACTTCTTTGCCTGTCCAAACTCTATTAGGAACATCAAACTTTAAAGGAACGTATGGAGTAAGATTTAATACATGCACAACTGTACTTAAAGCCTCACCCTAAAAGGATCCAGGTAGCTTTGACAGTGAAAGTAAGCATCTTATTCTTTCAACCAATGTTCTGTTCATTCTCTCAGCTAAGCCATTTAACTGAGGCGTCTTGGGAGGTGTCTTTTGATGTCGAATACCTTGTTGTCTGCAGTATTCATCAAAAGGTCCAATATACTCTCCCCCGTTATCAGTTCTAATGCATTTCAATTTCTTTCCAGTCTGTCTCTCAACTGAAGTCTGAAATTGCTTGAACGCATCTAACACTTGATTTTTAGATTTCAAGGTATAAATCCAAATTTTCCTTGAAAAATCATCTATGAAGGTAACAAAATAAAGAGAGCCACCAAGTGATTTTGTTTTCGTAGGACCGCAAACATCAAAATGCACTAAATCCAATATACCTGACTTTCTTGAAGGAGGAGAGTTTTTAAATGCAACTCTGTTATGTTTTTTCGCTAAACAGTGAGCACACTTCTTTAGCGCTGAACTTTTCAATCCTGAAAGGAGCTTCTTCTTGGCCAATATTGACAAACCCTTCTCACTGATGTGACTGAGCCTCTTATGCCATAATTTAGCTGCATCTTCGCTGTCCACTGCATTAATTTTGTCTGTAGACAACTTTGCCTGCATAATGTATAACGAATAATATTTTTCACCTTTAGCCACAATAAGAGAACCTTTGGTGAGCTTCCATTGACCATTACAGAAGGTGCTGCAATACACCTCATCATCCAACTTGCTTGTAGAAATCAAATTCAAGCGAATATCAGGTATATGTTTAACATTATTCAATACTAACCTTGTGCTATTGCTGGTTTCTAGGCACACATCACCGATGCCTACAGCTTGAGGTAGTCCATTGTTTCCCATCTTCACAGATCCGAAGTCACCTGACCTGTATGATGTAAAGAAATCCATACGAGACGTAGCATGAACAGATGCACTACTATCAATTACCCAATTGGTTTCATGAGAAACAAAATTCACCACATCACCATAAAAAATAGTGAGAAAGTCTTCTTTAAGTGCAGCGACATGATTGTCATCACTGTCATTATCACTTTTCTTCTCTTTACCTTTCTCCTTTTGTTTCTCCCTTTTTAATTGGCGACAAAACCTCTGAATATGTCCCTTCTGATGACAATAATAGCACTCAACATTAGCAAATTTATTATACTTACCTCTGCTTTTGTCACGACTTTTATCTCTATTTCTCGGACCTCGAGACTCACTTCTTTCCCTTTTCTCAACAATCAAGGCATCAGAATGTGAAGAGGACGATCCTTGTGTCTTCCTTCTCATTTCTTCATTAAAAATACTACTTTTGGCCAAATCCATTGTGATTGTACCATCCGGGGTAGAATTAGACAAAGATATTCGGAATGTCTCCCATGAGTCCGGCAAAGTACCAAGCAACCATAGTACTTGTATCTCATCATCAAACTTGATTCCCATCGCAGCCAACTGATTTATAATTCCTTGAAAAGAATTTAAATGATCAGTCAAACGAGTACCATCATGATATCTTAGAGCCATAATCTGTTTTATCAAAAATAACTTATTATTCCTAGTCTTTCGAGCATATAACTGTTCGAGCTTATCCCATAAACTGCGTGCATGTGTTTCCTCAATAATATGGTTCAAAACATTATCATCTACCAGCACCCATCGTTGCAGCATGGATGGTAGGGCTGCTGGACTCCAACGAGGAGGTCCCGGTTTTGAAGCCCCTGCGAAGCAGGGAGGCTGAAGCGCTGCGTGGTGCCTTGCCCGGGGTGCGTGGGTGGTGGTTTCCTGTGTGCCTCCCCAGAGTTTACTCCCCGGCTGCTGGCCGTGCGGGGGTTCGCTAGGTCACAAAAAAAAAAAAAAACATTATCATCTACCCACTGCCTGATATAATCACACACTTGACGATGAAATATAGACCATTCAGCATCAGTTTTATTCTCCAATTTCTCCTAGGCAAATACGGGCAAATAAAAATCTTTCACATATAACAGATCTTCCATCTTCCCTTTCCAAATATGATAATTCGAATCATTCAATGTAACCATTCTACACGTATTCGTTTACATTGTTTAACACAAGGCAGAAAAATCAAGCAATAACCTGATGCTCTAATACCACTCTGATGGGAGAACGGTAATAATTCGAACAATATCGAATCAACGCAGCGGAATAAAATAATCTTCCCTCTTGTGTAAACCTAATAGGAATCGATATAGTAGAGTAAAATAAATACCAAGCATGCAAACACAAGACGATTTTTTACGTGGAAAACCTCCTCGATGTGAGGAGATAAAAAACCACGGGACCGGAGTCCACTTGAAAATCTTCACTATCAATAAAATTGTTCTTCTCTAACAAATACTAGAGGTACATAACAGCAAAAACCTTAAGAACATAATTCTTGACAATACACATGAACTTCACAAGAGATCAAGGATAAATTTGACTAAAAACGCAGGTTTTGATCAATATACAAAAAAACCTAATGTATGGAGCTTCAAATGAAAATCAAACCGTTCAGATTCGAGAAAATAGCGCCACGAACATGCTGACAAAATTTCAACTCAATCGAACCACGAATCGACCTCCGATGCCAGCTTGATGTAAATCAGATATTGCCCCAAACCCTAGATTTTCTGCTTTCTCTTTTTCTCTTGTTACTGTTTCCTTTTTTTTTTTTTTTTTTATAGCTATTTCTTTATATAGATAGTGAGAAACCATATTTCTTCATATAACTTATCATATGAGCTCAAGCCCTTTTTGGGCTTGCAACTTATTGGGCCTTCTCCACATAGGAGTGAACCTAGCTAACAAAAACAACGTGGATGGTGCTGATCTTTCATCTCTGGAGGAAACACTTGATCCAGCGAAGCTTGATAAGCGTGGGCAAGGAGAATTACTTGCAGCCAGAGGCTTGGTCAAAATATTCCCACGCCTTTTTGCAGATCTCCTGCTGAGTTTCGAGGATCGCGACACAAGTCGGTCAGTGCTCAAGGATAAGAATTTCCTTTTGGCCTTCAAGATCATCGAGATTGAATTGGGAATGATGTATGATTTGCTCTACACAAAGGCCATGGCAATCCATACCAGTTGGGGCTTAGCTCGTCGCATAATTGGATTGGTTTCGACCTGCATCATATTGGTACTCTTCATCCTGATCGAGGATCAGCGATACTCAATAGCTGATCTTTGTATGACCTTTGTACTGCTAGGAGTGGCCATATTCCTGGAGATTTCTGCTTTGGCTGTTCTTCTTTTCTCTGACAAGACGACTTGTTGGTTGATCAAGGAAAAGAAATTCGCTGTCTTGGATATCATCAATTGGTTAAAAGCTCTGACTAAACGGCGCCAATGGTCGGATCACATGGCTCAATACAACCTACTGAGCTTTGCGCTCAAAGAGAAGCACCTCTTTTGCCATCGACTCCTTGGATATCTGCACATTGACGAGAAGGTTGAGAAGCTCCTTTACAAACATCACAAGAAAGTGACCAAAGATCTAAAGAAACTTCTAATGTCACATTTCACGGAAATGCAATCCCCGTGGACCACCAGAGGAAGCAGGGTGCTCGAAAAGTTCAACAGAATGGAGAGTTTGAAATGGAGCATTGAGTTGGAGTTCGACCAAAGCATCCTTATTTGGCATATCGCGACCGAATTGTGTTGCCACCAGGAAGACAGACAGTTTGAAAGATCCGCCTTACAACGAATCACATGTCAGAGAAAACATCAAATCGAGATCCAAGATCAGCAAGTGCTTGTCTCGATACATGCTGTATATCCTTGTCATGTACCCTGTGATGCTGCCGACTGGGATTGGACGCATCAAGTTTCAAGAAACGTATGTCGAGGCCATGAAATTCTTCAATGAGTTCCGCGAGCCTAATGAAGAAAAAGTTCGAGGTTATATGAAGTACGTGATGAAATGTGCAGGAATCTGCGCAAGTGCTTGGCAACATATCAAGAAAAGAAAGAAGCGCAAATTCGATATAACTAGTGCCTGCAACCAGCTTCGGGAGCAGGTGAAGACAAAGCTGAATTTGACGGTTGCAAAGGGAGACCGGAGCAAGTACGTGCTGTTCCATGGGTGTCGGCTCGCGTCGCAGCTGGACAAGATCGAGAGTCAAGAGGAGAAGTGGGAAATAATAAGCGAGGTGTGGGCTGAGATGTTGTGCTATGCAGCGAGCAAGTGCAAAGGGAGTTATCACGCACAGCAACTGAGGAGAGGAGGAGAGCTTCTGACTCATGTCTGGCTCATGATGGCTCATTTCGGCTTGACTGATCACTTCCAGATTCCACATGCCCCAGCTATAGCTGCGTTGATTATGAAGTAGGACAACACTTTCGGACGCCTTTTGGTTCCAATTTTTGATGTAAAGAATTGTTGATGTCATTGTTTCCCCATGTTTCCATTGTAACACAAATTCGATGTTTGTCCATAAGATCCACATAGCGGCAACTGAGGAATATATTTGTGTGACAACTCGTCTTACGTAATTAATAATATACTGTTATTTATTTTTTGTGATCCCATATTTTAGACCCACATTTTCTCTTAAAGTTGCGACTGTTCAACATTAAGTTTTTCCACGCTTCGTACCCTTTCGTGACAACCGCCCATTTGGTAACCGTTCTTGATGGGAGACGGAATATAAAAAGGAACGTACGTTCATTTCTGACGGGTGATAACAAGGTCTAACTCAAACTCTCTCATTCAGAATACACCATCAGTACGAGAGTGAATTGGGGTAGTAGCGTGTCCCCAATTTTCTTTGATTTCAGGTTTTTCTAACGAACGTGAACAAGAACAATGGCTGGAGGTTTGTCTTTAATTGATCCTAGCTTCCGCATATGAATTATTTTGTCTAACATTTGGTATCAGAGCGTGTTAAAAGCCTCTGCCTTGTTTTGTTGTATTTTTTGTGTTTTTTGGGTGTATTTTCGGGCATTTTAGAACATGAACAGTAATTAGGAGTTTTGAGGCCAACAGAGAAACACCCAAATTCCGGGCAAATTCCGGTGACCCACCCCTTGATTTTGGACCCGCACGGTCGCACCGCCATGAGGAATATTAGTCATGAGTTATTTCGGCATATCGGTGTTCACCGGAGGCTAATCGGGCGGTGGAAG
The DNA here is from genome assembly GCA_028830015.1 of Eucalyptus grandis x Eucalyptus urophylla. Taxonomy (NCBI): domain Eukaryota; kingdom Viridiplantae; phylum Streptophyta; class Magnoliopsida; order Myrtales; family Myrtaceae; genus Eucalyptus; species Eucalyptus grandis x Eucalyptus urophylla. Next base: position 26,466,138 of record CM054199.1, read on the forward strand.
TCGCGGTGGTTGAAGGAATTGTGTTTTGGGAAATTTTCGTTTGATTTTGGGGTTAATTTTTGCTCATTTTCGCCGAAACTTGAACCCATGTGGTCGTGCCGGCATGCTCTTCAAAACCCATTATTTATTTCTGTTTGGGATGGGCTGCCGGAGAAGAAACGGCGGCGAAAGCGCGGCGGAAAACGGCGAAAAACCGACGGAAAGGCTTCTGTTTGTGAGGAAGAAGGCGTGTGGAGCCCATGTGCGCGCTGTGGTTGCAGGTGCGTGGAATCCACACGCCATGCGCTCTCACGCGCGTGGCAACCGTTTTGCGCGTGGGATCCACGCGCGCGGCAGTTGACAGGCGCGTGCCGAGCACGCGCCTGTGCGTTGGACGCACACGTGCTTGGCACGCGCCCGTCGTCTTCAACCGCGGCTGTTTTTATGCTTTTGCCCCAAATTTTTCATGTTTTTACAATCTTACCCTTGGCCAATTTATTTATTTACTGTTCTGCCCTTGATGTATTTATTTATTATGTCATTTTATACATGAAATTAAATGTCCAATGGTCCATATATTTAATTAATTAGAGAGTGGCCACAGCATCTTTAATTAATTAAATTATATAATAAAAGCCTCCGGATCATATTTAGAAATGGACATTAATTGTAATTAATTATATTAATATGATGAATTTTATCCCACAGGAATTTTGTGGCACCCCCGAAACGGCCCCCGATCCGTTAGGGTCGCCACAGTTACGTCCTCTTGGAGCATACCTCTGAGACCAAAGAAATTTTTACATAACTTACAATACCTGGGGGTTTTCATTTAGTTTCTTTACCGGTCCCTGCGCAAATAATATGGCGGAAGCATAATTCAACTACCCTTCATCAAAATATAAAGTGATGCACACCATACTAAAACTTTCATAATTTAGGCCGAACACTTTTATTTATATAAGGGATGGACTATGATAGTTGGTACAACAAAACGCCGAGGTCTTTTTGTGCCTGGCGATTACCCAAAAGAAAACCAACTTCTATCCTTGGATATCATCTGCATCCGTCCATCACCCAGGTGTCGGCATCCCAAAAATGCATCTCCTGCTACCCTCGACTCCAGATCATATCCAGTCAGGTTCGTTGGCCGGCGGTGGTGGTAGCACCCTCAGAAGGCGGCCATCCATACGGACAAGGACTGACGTGTACTCCTGGTGAATAGGCCCGACAGAGAGGCCTACATCAAAAGTCAGAAAGATCCTCATGCGCTCGAATACCAGCCCGTGCACCCCAGGATGACGGTGCTCGGTCCACTCCCATTGTAAGTCAATCAGGAGTCCGTAAAACATGCCAGGAGTCACAGGTAGCAGCGGCATTTTCTTTTAGTCTGAAATGTTAGTCCCCAAGAGGGGTGAGTACAATCACTCAGCAATAAAAGATCCATTACACTATATTATGTAGAAACTATAATCATTCAGATACATGCAAAACACACTTATCACTTATATATATATATATATATGCATGCCATCAAGGGTCTATTTTACTTGCACCACGTTCATAACAACAATTCAATGCCACAACAAACATATTTTCAGTGCCAGGTGAAACTCACTCAATTTCACAAACAAACTCTCATATCATGCCACATGCACACACATGCACTCCTTTAATGCACCGGTTTTAACTTTCAAAGAAAAGTTTCATTCCCCGGGGACCAGGGTTTGCATCCCTCCGGGCTTTCGCACCCAACCTGGCATCGCGAGACCCTCCGGCATAAACCTCCGGGCATCCAGAGCGTGTTCCATAACACCCCTGAGCATCTCGCACCCCACCTGGCATCACGAGGTATATCCAGGGCTCGCCATGAAAATGGTTGCCCCTTCCCTCCGGATTTACGTACAATCCCTACAACCGGGCATCCCGAAACTCCCGAGGATCCTCCGGCACAAACCTCCGGGCATCCAACGGCGTCGACTCACTCGATCCTTGGGCATCCCGACACTCCCGGGGCATCGTCGGCTCACACCTCCGACGGTATCATTCACCTCACAATATACATCTCATTACCAAATACATTTTGATGCAATGACGTCATGGGTTCCATGGATTTATAAGACTTTATCAAATTTTCCAATGTCATGTGATATGCTGAATATCAATGCATCTATCAAGTGAATAACAAATAATAACTCAAGATACAATGATTCTTATAACAAAATGAGCAGTTCATAGCAAAACAGTATAACAACCAGAATGCACGCCTTCAGTAGAGACTTCGAAATAACCAGCAAATGATCATGAAAAATTCTGAAATTTTAACACGTTATAATTGAGATCTAGACGAAAATATTTTGTTAAGGACACTAAGCCAGATTCGTTATGTATAATGAGTAGTAGTTCACACAATTCAGTTCAGTATTCTTTGATATCAGAATAAAATCCAACAGGAAGCACTGCATATTAACAAAGAATTAAGCCATTGTATTGATTCCGAGAAATTCTGATAAAATTATATACTCTAGTTCACGCAATTCCTCACAAATTCCATGAAGAAATCGATATCAAATTCATATTAGAACTCTTCATGAAATTTCTCAAAATTTCAAGATTACACATAAAACTGCATTGAATTAAGCGAATCCCATAAATTCCCATTTCCACAGTAACTATCTTGCTTCCACAAATCTACTAAGAGTCAATCTTTCATCAATAAATCAACAGGATCAAGATATACACAAAACCAACGAAATTCCTCAATCTCATGATCCCGCTTTACTTTGATTACCCATAATTTAACATTCTAATTCCAGAACTCAAATATTTCCAAGTGTATTGCACCAAACTAGACAATAATAGCACCACATAGTATAGATTCATGGACTTTCATCCACTTGCCTCAAGTCCTAGAGTTCAACAGCTAGGGAGTTCGGTTTGGCGATGCGGCCTAACGGCGGCGAAGACAAGCGACGTCGACGGTGGCAGCTCACACGCACGGCAGAGGGCGGTCTCCTCTTCCTCTGGCCGTTCACTCCTCTGCTGTTCACTCACAATTTCTCTCGCTCAAACCCTCTCTTTCTCTCTCAAGTTTCGCTCGGTACCTCACTCTCTCACTTGCTGGTTTCGGTTCATTCTCTCTCTTCCTCACTTGTACGAGCATTTTGTTTCTTCATTTGTTGACTTTGAGAGTCAATAAAAATGAGATTCGGTGGTAGCAGGAAATGGTGACACCTCACACGTCCATGCAAGTGATGTGTCCTCTCTTGCTCGATCCTTCCTCACGCGTTGTCCACCAATCGGTAAGTTCACGTGGCTGCTGAGTCAATGAATTTTCCTTTTTGTTGACTCATTTGCCGACCGAATGAAAGGGAAACTTGGGCAGCTTGGGCCAACAATTCGTGGCCGTATGGTCTCCATGCGTGGCCCAACTTCTCCCAAAAGCTGACCATAATTTCTACATGTATATGAATTGCATGGGCCATTAGTGTGGCCGTTGAAGGGGAGGGTGGTGGTGACGTCGTGTATAACATCGAGGTCTTCAACTTAGCTAATTGGCGAGAAGGCTCGAGTCCAATAGGTAAAAGAAAACATGGCCATTGCATACTTGAGGGCCGTCGAATTTCCGGATGCCACAAATTTTCATTATATTAATATGATTAATTAGGATGAAATATTATATTATTTTTCTTAATTTACCCACAGGGATTAAGAAAAGGCATATAATATGGTAGTTTCTTCATGAAGTAATTATGAATCTATTTAAATTAAAAACTTAGCTCACAGGTAGTTTTTATGTTATGTGATTCATATTGTGACATATTTACATTGGTAAAACATGATTTATTTATATTTGCCTCAAATTTTGTGACATAAGCATGATTATTTGATATGCAGTTTCGCAACCTGTGAATTTCTCTGAATTTAAATTTGATGTTCCCATACTGAATGGTGAGAACTATAAAGTTTGGAAGGAGTCAGTTCTTCTTCAATTGGGGTGGATGGACATTGACTATGCTATAAGGAAAGACGAACCACCTGCTCCTATTGATTCGAGCACTCCAGCTGAGATAGCTCTTTATAACCAATGGGAGCGGTCCAACCGCGTTTGTGCCATGTTTATAAGAGCTAAGATATCTCCTACTATTCGTGGTTCGGTTACTCAACATAGCAATGCTAAGGCTTTATTGGAGGCCATAGATGCACAATTTGAAAGTTCTGAGAAGGCGCATGCCATGACCCTGATTATGAAGTTTTCATCATTGAAGCTCACTAGTGTTAGAGGTGTGCGTGAGCACATCATGCAAATGAGGAACATTGCAGCTCAGCTTAAGAACCTTGAGATTGAGATATCTGAATCCTTCATTGTGTATTATATTCTGAATACTCTCCCACAACAGTATGCACCTTTCAAGATCTCTTATAACACACATAAGAATAAATGGTCAATTAATGAACTCATGACCATGTGTGTTCAAGAGGAAGAAAGACTGATTATGGAATTGGGAGAAAGTGCTCATTTGGCAACACAAGGAAAGAATAAGGGCTATGGCAAGCATAAGGGAAAAGGTAAAATACCTCCCCAAGCTGACATTAAGAAAGAATCCAAGTGTTTCTTCTGTAAACAGAATGGGCATATAAGGAAGGATTGTGTCAAATATAAGGCCTGGCTTGAGAAGAAAGGTAATCCAATCTCTTGTGTTTGTTATGAATCTAATATGACTAATGTAAGTCACAACACTTGGTGGATTGATTCTGGATATACAATCCATATTTCGAATTCCTTGCATGGTTTTCAAAACCACAGGAAGCTAGTGGGAAGTGAACGAGATGCGTTTGCATGTGGAAGCTATTGGGACATATAGACTAGTTCTCAATAGTGGTTTTGTTTTAAATTTGGAAAAGACCTTTTATATTCCTAGTTTTTCTATAAACTTAATTTCAGTTTCAAGACTTGTACCTTTGGGATACTCTTTTAACTTTTCAGATTCAAACTTTTGTTTATCATTTAAATTTGAAATTGTTGGGAGTAGTACTTTGTCTGATGGTCTTTTTCAAATTAATTTACAAGACAATGCCTATTATGATGCGATGCATGTTCATGATAAAGCTGGTATAAAACGATGTGTTGTGAAAGAACATTCCTCTATGTTGTGGCATTGGAGATTGGGACATATCTCCATAGAAAGAATTAAGCGATTAGTAAATGATGGAGTACTCGGTACTTTAGATTTTACTGATTGTGATACTTGTGTAGACTGCATAAAGGGAAAGCAGACTAACAAGACAAAGAAAAGTGCCAAGAGGAGTACAGAGACATTAGAAATCATACACACGGATATTTGTAGTCTGGATATGGACTCATGTGGTCAAAAATACTTCATCTCTTTCATAGATGATTACTCACGTTACATGTATCTCTATTTGATTCATAATATGTATGAAGTATTAGATGCCTTTAAGGTATTTAAGGCGGAAGTAGAGAAACAATGCGATAAACAAATTAAAATCGTGAGATCAGATAGAGGTGGAGAATTCTATGGTAGATACACTGAAGATGGACAAGCACTTGGTCCATTTGCAAGGTTTCTTCAAGAGCATGGGATAGTTGCCCAATATATTATGCCTGGTTCTCCAAACAAAAATGGCGTAGCGGAAAGAAGATACTGGACCTTATTAGACATGGTGCGTAGTATGCTTAGCAACTCCAAACTTCCTAAATCCTTGTGGACTGAAGCACTTAAGATGGCAGTGTACATATTAAACCGAGTTCCGACCAAGGCTGTCCTAAAGACACCTTTTGAGTTATTTAAGGGTTGGAAACCGAGTTTGCATCATGTGCGCGTTTGGGGATGCCCGTCTGAAGTGAGAGTTTATAATTCACAAGAAAAGAAGTTGGACCCAAGGACCATAAGTGGGTATTTCATTGGATATGCCGAAAGGTCTAAGGGATACAGGTTTTATTGTCCATCTCACACCACTAGGATTGTGGAATCAAGAAACGCTAAATTTCTTGAAAATGACTTGATTAGTGGGAGCGATCGATCGAAGGACCTTGATCCTAAGAAAGATCATATAGATACTCAACCTTCCACCTCAAGTTTAAGATTGGTTATTGCTCATAATGTCTCTTCAGTTCAGCCGTCTATTGAACAACCAATCGTTGAAGTTCCACAACCTGCCGATATTGATCTAGTAGATCCGGTTGTTCAGCAATTACCAGAAACTGTTGAACAACTAGTTGAGCAACACGCTCCTCAAGAGAATGTTGATGCAACATTGAGAAGATCTTCTAGAATAAAGAAATCGGCTATTCCTAGTGATTATATTGTGTATTTACAAGAGTCTGACTACAATATTGGAGCTGAGAATGATCCCGAAACGTTTTCACAAGCCATGGATAGTAATAAATCCAATTTGTGGTACAATGCCATGAAGGAAGAAATGAGTTCTATGGCATCTAACAAAGTCTGGGATTTGGTTGAGTTACCTAATGGTGTGAAGGCCATTGGTTGTAAATGGGTCTTCAAAACTAAGAAGGATTCATTGGGTAACATTGAAAGATATAAAGCTAGACTTGTTGCCAAAGGATTCACTCAAAAGGAAGGAATCGATTACACAGAGACTTTTTCTCCTATATCTAAGAAAAATTCTCTTCGTATTGTTTTGGCATTGGTTGCCCATTTTGATATGGAATTACATCAGATGGATGTGAAAACGGTGTTCCTCAATGGAGAACTGGAGGAGGAGGTTTACACGAAACAACCTGAAGGATTCTCCTCTAGTAAAGGTGAGCATTTGGTGTGCAAGCTTAAGAATCTATATATGGCTTGAAACAAGCATCCCGCCAATGGTACTTAAGGTTCCATGAAGTCATCTCTTCATTCGGTTTTGTAAAGAATGTCATGGATCAATGTATATACTAGAAGGTCAGTGGGAGCAAAATTTGTTTCCTTGTATTGTATGTGGAGATATACGACTTGCAACCAATGATAAGGGGGTTGCTACATGAGGTGAAACAATTTCTCTCTAAGAGTTTTGACATGAAGGATATGGGTGAAGCATCTTATGTCATTGGCATTAAGATCCATAGAGATAGACCTCGAGGCATTTTAGGACTATCTCAAGAAACCTATATCAATAAGGTCCTAGAGAGATTTCGGATGAAAGATTGTTCACCAAGTATAGCACCCATTGTGAAGGGTGACAGGTTTAATTTGAACCAATGCCTGAAGAACGATCTAGAAATGGAACAAATGTACAACATTCCATATGCTTCTGCTGTTGGAAGCTTGATGTATGCTCAGGTTTGCACTCGACCTGACATCGCTTTTGCTGTGGGAATGTTGGGAAGATATCAGAGTAATCCAGGTTTAGACCACTGGAGAGCTGCAAAGAAAGTGATGAGATACCTTCAAGGTACCAAAGACTATATGCTTATGTATAAACGGACTGACAACCTGGAAGTGGTTCGGTTATTCGGATGCGGATTTCGCGGGCTGCGTTGATTCACGAAAATCAACATTTGGATACATTTTTATGTTAGCTGGCGGAGCCGTGTCATGGAGAAGTGCCAAGCAGACTTTGACTGCTACTTCCACTATGGAGGCTGAGTTCGTTTCTTGTTTTGAGGCTACCTCGCATGGTGTATGGTTGAAGAGTTTCATTGCTGAGCTTAGAATTGTTGATTCAATTTCTAGGCCATTAAGAATATATTGTAACAATTCAGCTGCGGTTTTTATGGCTAAAAATGCCAAAAGTGGCAGTCGAAGGAAGCATATCGACATTAAGTATTTAGCCATAAAGGAACATGTTAAGGAGAATAAAGTGGTCATTGAACACGTTAGTACTGAATTGATGATAGCCGATCCTTTAACTAAAGGCATGCCACCAATGAAGTATAAGGATCATGTAACTAGTATGGGAATAGGTCCCATCATGTAATTTGTCGTCATATGAACGATTTTTGTTGTATGAAACTCTTATTCAGTTGTAATGTTGATTCTCAATTTTTGTGTACACATTTTATTGTTTATGAGAATAACATTTATCCTTGGTTTTGGAATAAACATGGGGTTTATTCATTAAGAAATGTTGTCACATATAGGCTGACATTAAAGAAATAAGATGCATTGTGATACATGGAAGATATTACTCACTCTTAGAGGACATGTCGCCATGATCCATGTGTTTTGTTTCTTTTCTTTAAGCATAAAGTTTTTGTGGAATTAGTTGGATAATCCGTATGATGAAAATGATGGGATCAAATAGGGAGAATGTTATTTATTTTTTGTGATCCCACATTTTAGACCCACATTTTCTCTAAAAGTTGCGACTGTTCAACATGAAGTTTTTCCACATTTCGTACCCTTTCGTGACAACCGCCCATTTGGTAACCGTTTTTGATGGGAGACGGGATATAAAAAGGAACGTACGTTCATTTCTGAAGGGTGATGACAAGGTCTAACTCAAACTCTCTCATTCAGAATACACCATCAGTACGAGAGTGAATTGGGGTAGTAGCGTTTCTCCAATTTTCTTTGATTTCAGGTTTTTCTAACGAACGTGAACAAGAACAATGGCTAGAGGTTTGTCTTTAATTGATCCTGGCTTCCGCATATGAATTATTTTGTCTAACATATACATCAAATTTCCTTAAGGAATTACTCAAATTACTCATCATGTCATTCTTGCGATGTTTGAGCGAAAATTTCCAAATACATCTTCACGCACTCTTTCACGGCTTCGCTCGTGACGTGCCTGCTAGCGAGATAAAATGTAAATCCAAGCGTCTCGTGACCCCAGACATGGCCAGCGGCGAGTAGACTTCTAAAGTTTATCGGACTGTCAAGAACATGGCGGATGGCTCCAAAACTCGAACACCGCTGTGAAGGATTGCATTGAACGAGACTCCATAGGCGTAAAAAAAATGATCCTCTCCAGCCGCATGTCCCACCAGGCGTTCCAAAATAAAGTTGTTGAAAATAGATCTGCAAGTGTACTCAAAGACAAGTTGGTGGACATTGACGTGCGCCGAGGCGAACCGACTTTAGATGTTTGGACTTTAGATGTTTGGTGAGCAATTGAGATCGCTCCATGGATCCACACTAGCGTACAAAGTGCATGGGACTTGGATGGAGTAACAAGTGTATGATTCTACGCCGCAACGGAAAGTGAAGTGTATTGGAATTGAGGTTACGCTAAAACAAAGTACATTCAAACAAAACGTATGACTGAAATTGAAATTACATTAAATTTAACAAGTCTCTCCCAATTACTGTCATTCACTTTTTCTAGTTTACATTTTCAGTGTACTTAAAAAAGTTCCAAACTTGCTGCACCTGTATCACTTCAATCATAAACATTTTAATTTGACCAATTTAGTCCTAGAATTTTTGACAACTTGCCAATGCAGTATTAAAATTTTCAATTGTGTCATAAACATATTCACAATTTACTAATTTAGTATTAAATATTTTAAATGTTTATGACTAAATTGACATAATTGAAAGGTTTAGGGCTGAATTGGCAAATCTTCAAAAGGTTTAGAATTAAATTGGTTAAATTGAAATGTTTATAATTGAATTGACACAAATCCAATAGGTATAAGGATGCGACCAAATATATATATATATATACATACCGTTTTTTTGGTAATTTTCTCGGGTAAAAAGTCTCTCCCAATTCCTGTCATTTTATTTTTATAGTTTACGTTCTTGCAGTGTACTTTATTTTTCCTCCGTGTTCGTTCGACTTTAAAGAACCCTCAACCCACGTTTGGCTCTTTTCATGGCCATGGATCGTCTGATCCCTACAAGTACAACGATATTCGTTCATCCGATGACCTGCAGCAAAATTTTGTGCGAACACCACCGTGGTGTGATGGTAGACAAGTACTTTTACAAACTCATACATTTTAGTCAAACATAGCAACATCTAGATAAGATAAACCAGAAAATTCATTCAGAGAAAGTGGATCGACCAAGCATTTTTATCTTGATCAACAACAGAAACTTATTAAGTGTCAATCAATTCACTAGACAACACCTCTCGCTTTATCTTTTTCTCCAAGTGATGCTGCATACCCAAACTTTTGACAGATTTGATTTCTAATCTTTCGGTCGAAGCACAACACCTTTGATGAGGAGTCCGGACTTCCAATGACCACCCGTTTCGGAGAAGGAAAAGCTTATCTCACCAACATTCTTCGGATTCGTCATGAATGTACCAGCGAGGATGTCTATCCATCCACCCTTCTGTTTCTCCTCCAAATTCTCAATACGTCCCTGCGTGGTTCCATCCGGTAGGGTGAGACTTAGGTTCACTGGAGCATGCCACCCTCTACTATTTTCGTTCATTTTCACAACGAATGCGACCTCATATGTTGTCTTCGGAGAGAGCATGATCGTCTTAAACTTGCCCCGAATACTTAGCAAGCACACTTCCAACAGCTCTGCCGCGGGTATGTCTACTTCGCCGCTAAAACTGAGAGTCCAAATTTGAAACAATTTGCTCGTTAATGATGAAACCTGTAGATAATTTTTCTTTTCCTTTTGTCATAGAAAAAAGTCTTAGACAAAATTAGTCATAATGGATGGAGCGCAAATAGAATTCGATTATTCCGATTCAATTTGGTTTATTACTATGTTCTAATAGAGGTAATGTTTTCTGTGAGCTCTATCAATGTAAATCAGGTCTATCCGAACTTTCAAAGACAAAAGTTGATTCCGTTATTTACATTTAGGTAGACAAAATTATTCATTGATCTTTCATATTAAGGGAAAAGGACATCACAATAATTACAACTTTCTTATGATACTTGAGTGATATAATTTTCAGTCGATCACTTCAGTTTCATAATTTTTAAAAACATTTATCCAAGTGCCGAATATCCTATATAACATGACACTTTTGATAAATACTCAGGTGATCGATTGAAAAGTTATATAATAATGAAATTATTTGAAAAAAAAAAGTCATGGCGCTTAGTGAGCGTCATACATAATTTACTTTTCTCTCAATATTAAACTTTCTTGTCTTTGGGAAAAACGTCCATATTAATCCAAAACTGAAACAACTCAATAAATTCGAAGTAAACCAAGTGGCGAAGAATACCTTTTCAGATGAAACTATGAATTGATATCAGTCATTGTTTTCTTCTATCGCTCATTTTTACAATACAAACACGCATTTCAAGAAATACTGAGATCCACGGTGGATGCTACTAAAACAAACAAGTACCGACAGGATTTCGACCATGTGAATGATTCTGCGTTCACAATGAAGAGCAAGTATACTTACCATTTTTCCTTCTGGTCGATCCAACCCCAGTATTGCTCATTGCCGATCCAAGTGATGGATAACTCTTGAGCAAGCAACAAGAAGCAGTGCTTTTCGAGATCTTGGTCGGCCCAGACCTTCTACAGTTTTACACCAAAAGTGAATGGAATATTTATTTCATAGATTCAAATCTGCTACACGTTTCTTACGTCTAAATTAAATAATTATAAAAGTCACAGTTTCTACAATATTTGTTTTTCCTGATAAAAACAAATCATTCATAGAGTTGAATTACCAGTTTGTTAGGATTCATGAACACCCCGCCGTAGATCCGATTGCACAATTCTTCGATGCCGATAGTGGTATCCAAGTTCGTCGCTTTTCTTACAAAAGTTACGGCGAGGAGAGGAGGCCTTCTCTCCCCTCTTCTCTCTTCTTGCGTGCCTTCTGCATCTGGCCTCATTGAAACTTCCTTTCCTTCCTGTATATCTTCCGCCCTTTGTTTTCTCTTCCATGTTCTCCCCATTGAGTTTCTTGCAGCGGACTTCACCTGTTTCAATTCAAGAAGATGTCTCGACACTCACAATATTGTGAGAAGGGATGAGAAGAGAAAGCATGAGAAGAGAAGGGATGCCTGTCGAAAGTAGACTTTGCGGTCTTTCATTACGGGTGGTTGACTTTTCAGTCTTAAATAAAAACCACAGGGTATTCATTTTATTTTAATTTGCGAATGCACACTAGAATGAGTTAGGTAAAATCCTGCTGCCGGTTACCAATCAACCAAAATCATGATCTAATGAATTGCAAGACCAAATTGATACTAGTCTCATTCTTTTCCCTAATAATTTTCGCTGGCTTCTTTATTTGAATACTGTATAAAAAGTATATAAAAACCAATCTCTTAATTGTGTATGTGTGACTTTTTCTTAATTAAATTGTTATATAACTAGTTTTTTTATCCGTGGTAACAGATTTTATATGACAAAACATGTTATAAAGAAACTCATTTAGAGACTCTAAATTTAACTATGTACAATTAAAATGAAAAAAAGTTTTGTAATCTCGTGGCACATGAAGAGTTTGAGAAATCCAACAATGAAAGCTGTTAATCACAGAAAAAAAGAAAGATTAAGAGAACTTACTCATCTAGGAAAAATCTGAAAGCATCCCATACAATATAAGGAAATAGTACAAATCACAGCGATAGGTTCTCGTAATCCATCGCCAAACACTGAATTGAAAGCTCAAGCTATCCACCATTCGACAATTCAAATGAGCGAAACTGAAATCCCTATACAATCACGACGATTACCCACACTGCATCGCGAGGGACTCGTAATCCCAGTACTCCTTGGGCCGGATCACGTTGACGTCGGCGTAAACCCAGGCTTTGGACATGCTTCCGAGTCGCCCCGGCGCTAGATCTCGCGATCGCGGTGGCTGCCGTGGTGGGGGGCGGGGGTGGAGTCGCCGCCGCCGCCGGGGTTGCCTGCGACGGGGAGGTGCGCGACAGGCGGGTGCAGGGTGACGAGGGCGAACGCGAGCAGGAGGTGGAGGTGGAAGGGAGGTGGCGCACGGCGGCGGGATGCTCTCATGAACCGCTGGACCGCCGTCGGGAGCCCATTCGCCTGCAACTTCTCGGAACGTCCTTCTGCTCCTTCCGCTTCACGACGAGGGCAGGAAGATCGACGATGACCCTGTCGAGATCAAGATTCGATTTCCATAAAGAATCGAATTAAAAAATTGCCTTATTAATTTTAGATCTCTTTTATTTCGCCAAAAAATAAATATTGTTTAAAATAATTCATATAATTTATAAAAATAAATGAATAAAAAATATTTTCATAATCTACTAAATTATTTAAATATATCGACTAATTATCTTGATACAAAAAATTATTTTTAAAAAATTATATTTAAATATTTTATTAATTTTCCTCCTATATGATTGAATAGTGCATTTTTAATATGTACATGCGAAAACAGGTGTTCATTCTATTTTCACAATAAAACAATTATTCAATCTTCTTTCTCCTTTTAATCATAACTCAATCGAAATGTATCTGATTCTCTTAATCTTTAGGACGTATTCCTTGATTCTTCAATAACCCTTCAAAAAAGAGAGAGAAAGAGATGAAAGATGAAAAACACGAAAAAATATGGGTGGGGGTGATGGGGATTTTATCAATCTATTTCACCCTATAAAGCCAATTCTTTTGCCAATGCTATTTCCTTAATGGAGGGTACAATTTCTTCTTGGATTTTGCAGATATTTTGTAACATTCCATTTAACCGTTATGGCGAGACAATCACCAAACTTTTCACGTGCGCATAACATGTGCAAAAACACTAATCATTGTATAATAGCTTTCCTTCCAAATGCCAATTCCTTTGTTGCAATAACTAGAACAAAGTGCATTGCACGTATGCCAAAATAAATTACGATAAAAAAATTTGCAATGTCAACTTATTAAGGAGCATTTAGATTGTTAGTCAATGAGAAAGATATTATGAACTTTTCTGATAAGGTTAGTCAATATTTGAAATAATGAAACATGAAAGAAATTTTTAAAGTTACTAATTTACACATTTGTCCATTCGTCAATCAATTATGCATAATTAAAAGAGGATAATGTGACAAGAAAAAAACATATTGCATTTTTCTAAAAGTAGGCTGTCATCTTTATAGATTAATAATTTCTCTTACCACTATTTAAAACTTGAATACCGGGGTAATGATCGTGAAGAAAGTTATTATTGTTGCGAGAATATTTATCAATTTATGTAATTTCAAAGTATGAAATTTGGAAAAGTGATTAGAAAACAAAATGGCTATGGGAAAAGCTTGAATTTTTCGAAGATGCCACGACGTCACATCAAGCTTTCGGCAACTTAATGAGGCATTCTAAATGGATAGGACTAGTAATTTAGCTCCAATCTCTCCCGGCATGTATGGTTCATATGAATAATTGTCCTATACTCAATCTGTTTATGATGAAACGACAATTTTTTTTTTATTACAAATTACACTTCAAATAATTAAAGCATAATTTATGATAGAAGTAATAAATTATAGAGAATATGAATATGTTAACGGTATATAAACTGGTACTTAATTAATAAAACAAGATATTGAATACATATATCATTGACATTTAATTATATCTAATCAGACAAGCACCACCAGCCTTCAGATTTGGTTCCACTCGCAAAAGTCCATAATACTCTAGACAATTTATATTGCTTTGAGAGGAATAGGGGTGAATTTTATCTTACAATTTTCTTTTGAATGGCCGTAAAATCTCAAAGACAATTCTTTGATATTGTACACGTTCAAGCAGTTTCCTTTCATTTTAAACTAACAAATTCTTAAGTAATAGTAATAGCTAGGCACGGCATTCTAAGCATGAAGTCAGGCCTACCACGAGAGAGCTAGGTAATGAAGCTAGATGAAGACAAATGCCAATCTCGGCTCAATCAAACAACCGAACTGGGTAGCTGGGTCAATTCGGGTACTTAGGATATGTTTGATTGTCTAACTAAGTGATGAAAAAAAAAAAAAAAAACAGTACTCAATGAGATAAAGATTATTTAATAAATATAACAAACATTGACTTGAATGTTCTTTTTCTTTTTTCAGTCAAAGACTTAAATATTCAATTAAGTAAAAAAAAAAATCATCAAATGGGGTAAATAAGGAAAGGGTTACTCAATTCATTAAGTAGATAAAGTAATTGACAAAAAATTGTCATATATAATGCTAAAACCTGTCAATAATGATCACAATTTCTTTTACGTGATGAATTAGTAATATCTAGAGATTGATTTTCAATTACTATCGAAAAACTTTCTATTTATATTCAGCACTTAAATTTGTCATCGCTTAAAATTCAGTACTTAAATTTTTAGCATTTACTTTTCAATCTACCCTGATAAACCATTGGGGTTTACCCTAGTGGCCACCCTTCCAACATTGAAGGGGGAGGTGGGGGGTTCGAATCCTTACCTTCTCAAGGGGGTTGGGGTGGAGACGAATTAGTTTTAGGTGTGGATTTTGACTCCTATGCCTTGTAAGGAGGGGGGCAAAAGTCTGAGAGTGAGCGTTAGCATAGGAGCAGAGTAGAACCGCCAAAAAAAAAAAAATCTACCTTGATAGCGAGTTATATTTTCATTATTATAGTTTTAATCTTAGATTACAATTGAGCCTGAGCCTAAGGTCTAATCTATTCAAGGTGAATGTCATTGGATAATTGAAGCCGAACTAAAAGTTATAAAAGAAAAAAAGAAAGTATGCACTTACACGGAAAAATTGTAGACTCTTTTTTTGTTTTTTGGAAAGAAAATTGTGTTCATTTTTCAAAAGGAGTTATGAGAAGTACATACACTTACACGGAAAAATAAATTAAAGTAGAACAAATACTAGAATATTACAAAACTAAGCCAAATCCAGAAAGTAAAGTGGATCAACAAAGACCTGGCAGGGATAAGTACACGCTCGTTTCATAATTATGGATCTATCCAGCAAAATAATTGGGGCCGGCCGATGGATTGTATCACTATCAATGATTATTACATATTGGAAATTCCTTCTCCAATAACTACGGCGTTGTTAGTTGGCAATGCACATTTAGGTTCCATTTCCTCTACACCATCTCTGTACCAAATAGGTTGAATAAACACAAATTGAACTTTTGGAAAAGCAAATCTCTGTAATTCGGCAAGATCCTATGGCTCATGCAATCATCATTGAATCGAGAGGTGGAGGATGTGTACACAAATAGAGCATGATATATCAAATCCTCGAAAACATTATTAAACTCTTAGATTTAAATTAGGAGGGAAGAACTCCTAGGTCTAGAACTAGATTAGAAGAGTTCATACTCCCATATTTAAAATTAAGTCGGAAGAAGAGAGCTCCCAGATCTAGATCAAGAGAGAAGAAAAAAGAATAAAAGAACAAGAAAACTCAAATAAAATCAATGATAGATGGAAGGGAGGGTAAGATTAGCTCAAACCCTCCCCATGATTGAAGGTTGAAGAAGATGACAGAGAGATAAGAAAGAGGGAGAGATAGACTTTTCGGCTGCCTGCAAAGAGTAGACTTCAAGAAAGAAATTTTCTATATACTGTTTGGCCTACGTAGAAGGTAAATAGTGTAAGTTGACTGCATACCCCAATATAATATCTTAAAACAGATTTAGACACGACAGATTATGCCTTTAAACAACACATTATGGAGCACCCACGTGAGAACCAAATACATTTGATTGAGCACTTTTTATGTTGACATGAAGTTGACTTTAGCTATATTGACTACCTTGGTTGCACTTGTTGGAAAAATATTTTCATGTGTTGGAGAAAAAAAAAACGTAACACTATTTGTCAAAATCGAAAAACTAATAAATCTGAAAAAATGATAGCATTAATATAATAATGACCAAGCCAATGTTTGTCTAATCCTTACATATAAAGATACTAAATCACAACCCAAATACAGAGTTGTTTGATTGTAATAAAATGTATAGGAAATTAAATAGGAGATGAGGTATGACTAATTGAATCTTCTTAAGGCAATTAGTTTTTACCAATGGTGTTAAACAACTTTATGAATTATGCCTCCTAAGATACAACACCTCGAATCTGTTTGTATTGAACTATACAAAATAGGACTTTGTCGAATACTTCTAGAAATCGGCACCCTAGGAGGAGTGTTTTTCCAAAGAGGAATTCTAATTTTTGAATGACTCTGTCTGGAGATAATCATTTTGTAAGCTGAAGATTATCTTAGAATTGTTGTAGAGAGACTTTGGAAGATCCTTCATCGACACATTCCTTAATGCGAGTAAAAGCTACTACATGAAGATGAAGGAATTCGGTCCCTTTTCACGTTAATCCATCAATTCATCCATAAATGCATCATAAAATTGCTGCAAAGCTAGGGTTGCAATAATGCATCCATTAATGCATTAATTGATTTGTCCATAAACTGTTCCAAGACTGATGCATGACTGTTCTAAGACTGGTGGGGCTGAAGGAATGCATCCAATATATTAATTAAATCGTCCATAAAACTATCCCAAGACTAATGCACAAGGAATGCATCCATTAAAAGATCCATGAATGTCGAAGGTTCAAGAAGAAATGTGTGAACTTATGTTAAGCCATGGATACCGGTAATTTCAACAATCCCCCATGTTAATGGCTCAACAAAACATTTTTTGGCTTGAAGAATTCCAAGTATGCTTGTGGAGATAAAAGGTATCAAGATAGGTAGCTTTCACTTTGAACATTCTTTTGTCACGCCCCGATCCTTGAGTGTGTGCACATCCCTCGGTGATTGATTAAATTGCGACATTCTAGGACATGTCGCCGACTCATTCATTTTAATGCACATGCGGAAGCGAATAAATAAATCCTCATACAATACAAAGATGTGATAGAAAAGCAGCGCCACAAATTTTGAAAACCACAACACACTTTTATACATAGCAGACTAGGTCATTTACAAAGCTAGTCTATATTCACAAAAGTCTACAAAAGGTCAATCCTCAAAACGAGCTGTCGTAAAAATATCTAGTTAGATTCATTCACCGATTCTTTAGTCTCCACAGGATCTGAACGGGATGTCGAGTTCTCCACCGCGCCATCGGGAGGGTCCACAGCATTTTCCCCTAAAGAGGCATCGATTATCCCCATGGGGATTTCGAAACACCTGAGAGGACCCACCTAGAAACCATTGGGTCTGTAGCGGAACCAAGCTCTAAATTGGTTAGGGAACACATAACATGGACGCTCTTCGACCCAGACAGTGGTCACTACCAGTTCATAGATCCAAAAGCTTTCGGGATTAGTATAGGTATAAACTCGCTTAGTGACCCTCATGGGACGACCATGATGTTTTGGAGGATCCGCCATCTAAGGACTTGAAAATATTATCCCACGACGGGGTAAGACAACGTCTTAGTAAGTTTACCCCCTAAACTTCGACTAGGAATGAAATACACCTAAAAGCTGCTTAAGCACACACAAGATAGTGGACTTACCTTTGCCTTAGTTCATTTTCTACAAGTCAGTACAGTTTATGAACTCAATCAATCCACTTAATTCAAATCGAACCATCGATCAATCAGTCAATCTGCTCAGTCCATTCCAACAGTACTATCTATCCTTTCAATACCATATATCCATCCTCTAATACTACCACTATTCACAATAGTTGCAATATATGGTCTTAGCTTGTTCAAGCTGATATTTAGATAGATAGCTCACTCAAGCTGATAAAATGATCTTAGCTCACTCAAGCTGATAAATATATTGATCGTGCTCGCTCAAGCTGATAAAACGATCATAAGGGATATATATATATAGGTCGTGCTCACTCAAGCTGATAAAACGACATCGGCTCACTCAAGCTGAAAAAGCACCACATTGAAAATACCCGATAAAAATAATCGTGTGTAGGTACACGGTTAGCCTGAGCCAAAACTTCAATATCTTTCTTTTAGAAATTCCCATTAGCCATAATAGTCCATAAACACATTTTTGGCGTTGTAGACCGATGTCCGGTATTTTCCAATTAAATACCGAAATTACTTAATTTTGGAATAAATATCCAAGATTATAAATCCCACTCAAAATGCATAAATCAACACTCAATTAAATAAACCAATCATACCATTATGATCAGCACGAAATTCCGGTCACCGGCTATCCCGATATAATTTTTGGAAAATAATAAATAAATAAATAAATAATACTAAAATTAATTAAATAAATACCAATAAATATCATAAATGCAAACTTAGGCTAAAAAAGCTTAATTAAATACCGGAACGGACTTGGAAAATTTCGAACCTATATAGATAAATAATACAACCCATCTAGGTACTAATTAAGCCGATCTAACCACCTAACATGCATAAACGAGTAATTAAATCAGTAATCCATTATAACTAACCACCTAAACCATACTTAGCCTAAACTAATTAACCATTAAGCATAATTAACTCCATAAGCAAAGTTTAGTGAGTAAATTCACTGGTTTTGCGATCCGATGAGTTCACGGCGATGGCGTTGCGGAGACGGGCGACAAACTCCGAAGCGGTGGCACCCTACGAGGCTCGGAAGAGCTTGGAAACGGGCCTCGAAGATCTTTGGCCCTTGCTGGCTTCTACTTCTATTCTTGGTTGAACCAAAGGAGACCAAGGCTAGAATGGCTAAGGTGGGAGGCTAAGTGGGTAGGTGGAGCTTCGGTGAACCAGGTAGAGGCAGATGGCGGCTCCGGCGACCCAAATGGCGACCACGACGGTTGGACAACGCTGGATAGAAGCTTAGGACAATGGCTAGGATAGGGACAATGATGAGGAGGGCGCGTGGGATGTGAGCAGAACGGTGCGGCTTGCGATAGGCAGATGGCGGCACTCGGGCTTCGGTGGGTAGTCGACTGCCAAGGGGGAGGGGGCTGCAATTCTCTCTGGTTCCTTGGAGCCTCAAGGTGGTCTACAATGGAGAAAGTGAGCTGCTGAAGAAGAAAGAGGCAGTTGGAAACTTGGAGGGGGCCACCAACCTTCTAGATGACCATTTCTTGTCCCCTTGAGCTCATCCAACAACCCCACCTCTTTCGCCTTTGACCAGTAGCCCTTATTCACTCTAAACTTCCCCAACACACTTGCCAAGAGGTCCAAAATGTTATGCACCAAGGGGACCTACGAATTTGGGGCATAACTCCCCCAAATTGAACCAATTCATCTCCAAATGAGCATTGGTCCCTATAAATTCCACCAAGGTGTCATCGACCAAATTGACATTTTTCCTCGCCAATAGAACCAACTTGCATCCCAACAACGTGATCAAAAAATGGTCCTTTGAATTTTTCGGACAAAAACGACCCTATTTTGAATTTCTGCCAAAAATCTCAGTTTGCAGAAAAATCTTCGGAGGATGAGTCGATGGTCTTAAAATAATTCATAACATGACAGAACTTTCAATTTATGAAATCGGATTTAAATTCATGGTTAATTTCAATTTGGTGCGATTTTAGCGTGACGTAACTTACTAGGTCGCTTTTAGAAATTTTTTGTGTAATTGACCCGTGGTCAATTGTTTTCGAGCAACATTATACATCTCATCACAGTTTCACTTTCCCACGTTGCTTCTTCTGTCCTGTGGCATTACTAGACCACTTTGACCAAGGTGACCATCTTGGTTCGCAGAATCCGCGCCCTTCAATCACCAATCTGAATCGGGCTTTCCACACATGACACTCTGTCGTCCACGTCTAACTCTTCAAGATTAAGCACGTGGGTCGGGTTAGGCTTATACGTCCTCAACATCGACAAGTGAAAGACGTTATACACTTGCGCCAACCTTGGCGGCAATGCAAGACGATACCCTAGGATCCCGATTCTCTCTTAGAATCTAAAAGAGACCTACGTACCTTAGACGCAACTTTCCCTTCTTGCCAAAGTACGAAGTACCCCTCATTAGTGATACCTTCAGAAAGACGTGATCACCTATAAATGCTAGTACGAGCACCTAAAGGGGGTGAATAGATGCGAAAACAAATTTTTGTAGAGTATAGTATAAAACTTTACTTTTAACCTAAGTCTGTTTAACAGTAGATTTTGAAAAGGAAAAGAGACTCTAACAATTAAGTAAAGTTACGAGCAAAGTAAATGAGTTTAGGGAAGAGAATAAGAACACAAGGTTTATAGTGGTTCGGCTTAATCCAAGCCTACGTCTATTCTCCTGCACTGACAGCCCATCGGCTGGATTTCACTATGAATCAAAAGAGTCGTTACAGTATCACGTCCTTGATTCCACAGTGTAGAGACTCTGCTACACTTCCTCAAGGCCTCACAAATGTATAAACTCTCTTTTGATTACAAGTTTACGCTCAACAATTAAATTGCCAAAGAATAAGAAGTTTCAGACTTTGGAATTTCTTTATCGCGCACTCACTCGAATAACTAGAGCGTCTTCCTTATATACTCCTCCATGCTTTCATAACCGTTGGCACTTTTCAAAGGAGTTCTTCCAATCTACCCGTTGGATAGAATCAATTAGGGAGATCTCGAATTATTTAAGGAATATGACGATAGCCCACCAATCCTGCTCGCTCACACAATCAGGATCTAGGTTTCCATAAGTAGAACCTTTCAAGTATGCTTCGCCATTCAATGGATCCAAATTACCCGAATTAATTTCAAGACGAATAATAGATTCCGAGATGCTATCTCCAGCCGTGAGATCTTCTTTAGCCATTCGAATCAAATCCTTAAAGAAATACTCAATTATGGATAAGTCTTCTTTGACGGTCTAGAAATTGTCAATGAGGGCAGACTTTGAATCTTGAGTCTGGCGGTCTTTAGACTTTGATGAAAGAGTCTGCAAGTTTTCATACTAGACTGACGGAAACGTTTTGTCAGCTTCAAAACAAATAAGGAAGTTTTCTCCAACATCACTAACTTGGAATTCCAATGGTCTTTGATGCTTATCGGCGTAACTTTTCTGGCTGTTCTGAGCGGTTTTTACTCTATCTCTGATGACGACAACTGTATCCACTTACTACTGGACTAACTCTGGGCCTGTAACCTTTCATTCTCTGACTTCATCCTCGCAAACTGAAGTTCTGTACGCTATGCTATACAACACTTCAAAAGGAGCCATCTAACTATTTTGCCGGTAGTTGTGAAACTCGGGTCTCTGTTTGAAGTAAACGTCACCGGCACTCCATGCAGATGAACAATCTGATGCACGCCAACTTTGCATGCCTGTCTAAATCAGGGTCCTTCCATACTACGATGAAGTGAGCTGACTTCGTCAGTCTGTCAATCACTACTCAAATGGAATCATTACTTCACTGACTCTCGAATAAGCCTGTTAGAAAGTTCATCGTGATGTGTTCCCTTTTCCATTTGGGAAATCTTGAGAGATTGCAGAAGTCCTCTTGACTTATAATGTTGTGTCTTCACTTGCTGACACATCAGATACTTGGCAACCTGCTTGGCGATGTTTGCCTTCATACCGGGCCACCAGTAGTGTTGACACATATTCTAATGTATCTCCATACTACTAGGATGAATGCTGTAATTGCTATGATGAGCTTTTGATAAGATCTCCTCTTTAAGCTCTGCATTGTTAGGTACACACAATCGTCTTCGGAACCTTAGTGTTCCATCCTTAGAAATTTGAAAATCAGCCTTTCTCTTATCAGCATCTTTTTGCAGGATCTTTTGAATCTCTGGGTCTATCCACTGAAGTGTCTTGATTTTGATTTGAACATCTAGCTCAATTCTGAGGGTGGCCATAAGATTCGAAAGGTGGCCTACCTCAAATTTGAAAACCGAATCTCGATCTCTTTCGAGTAAAACCCATTCCTTAACCATCATCTGTGTAACTGAAGACTTTTGACTCAAAGCGTCTACGACCTTATTTGCCTTTCTAGGATGATACAAGATATCACAGTTGTAGTCCTTCAGAAGTTCCACCTAGTGACGTTGTTTCATATTCAACTCATTCTGAGAGAATAAATACTTGAGACTTTGATAGTCAGTGAAAATTTGGAATCTTTCTCCACACAAGTAGTGTCTTCAAATCTTCAAAGCGAAAATGATTGCTGCAAATTCCAAGTCGTGCGTTGGGTAATTCAACTCGTGAGGTCTCAACTAATGGGAGGCGTATGCAACAACTTTACCGTGTTGCATAAACACGCAACCCAGTTCTCTAAATGATGCATCACTATAGACCTCGTATCCTCCAGGACCACATGGAATGGTCAGCACAGGTGTAATAGCTAGCTTTTGCTTAAGCTCTCGGAACTACGCTCGCACTTATTTGTCTACACAAACTTCTCTTCCTTCTTCAATAGTCGAATCAACGGCGATGCCAAAGTTGAAAATCCTTCCACGAACCTTATGTAGTAGCCTACCAAACCCAAAAAGCTTTTGATCTTTAACACCATCTTCGGTCTCGGCCAACTGATCATTGCTTCAATCTTGAACGGGTCCACGGAGATTCATTCTCCTGAAATCACGTGAACTAAGAACGCAACACGAGTCAACCAAAACTCGCACTTGCTAAACTTAGCGTACCACTTATGAATCCTCAGGGTCTGAAGTAATCTTCTCAAATGACTCTCATGCTTTTCAGAACTCTCGAATACACCAGAATATCGTCGATGAACACGATCCTAAACTAATCTAGATACTCTTTAAACACTCGGTTCATCCGATCCATAAAAGCAACCGAATGGCATTGCAGTGAACTCATAATGGCCGTATCGAGTACAAAACGCTGACTTCGGTATGTCCTCCCTTTTAATCCTTAACTGATGATATCTTGTCCTCAAGTCGATCTCAGAAGATATCGACGCTCTTTGAAGCCGGTTAAACAAGTCGTCAATCCTTGGCAATTGATACTTGTTTTTGATCGTCACTGATTGAGTTGACGATAGTCGATACACAGGCGCAACGAACCATCTTTCTTCTTCACAAACAGAACTGGTGTTCCCCAAGGTGATGCACTGTGATGTATAAATCTCTTATCCAACAAATCTTGTATCTGCACCTTCAATTCTTTCAACTTAGACAACGATATCTAGTAAGAAGCCTTAGGGATTGGCTCTGTCCCGGGTGCTAACTTGCTCACGATTTCTCTCTCTCTCTCTTTCTAGCGGTAAGCCTGACAGTTACTGTCGAAATATCTCAGAAGACTTTCGTACCATGGTTATGATCTCCATACTTGGTCCCCTAATTGACACATCCACTATAGTTGCCAAGTAAATTTGGCAACCCACATCTGAAAATCGGTTGCCTTAAGTGACGAAATAAAAAGGGATTGAAGATCCTCCTCAACTCTCAATAACTAGCAACTTTCGCATGCTAACAGATCAAACTGTATTATGTTATAACAACAACAAATTACAACAAAAAGCTCATCGAGCCAAACCTTTTCATACATGACTTCAAAGTTATACATAAGCAAACTAGTCAAGTATAACTATAGTTAGTGATTCTTCTTTCTACTACTTTATCACAACAACTGAAATTCTACAACCTTCACCAAAATTCCCATGTTACCCCTACAAAATTACTCCATAAACATCATTCCCAAGATCGGTACATGGTTTGACTCATTCCTGTTCTTCTTGCCATCCTAGTGGCGTTCTGTCTACGGTAGTGGTGCTTGTGTTCCTTTGGACCTACGCGGGCAGTTCCTTGCTTGATGGCCAAGCTGGCCACATTCAAAGCACGTTCTAGTCATACCGGGACACTGGGTTGGTCCATGATTCCTTTTACAAACTCGACACCTGCCTGGTGATTCCTCTATCTCCTGTCGAGTGACAGCATGCACTCTTCCTTGCACTGGAGGGCTATTCCAAGTACCCCACTGAATGTCCTACAGTGCATTCCCTCTGTTCAGTTCTATTGGCCGCAGTGGCAACAGTAGTTGTGGTCCCATCTGCGTGTGCGGACAATCCTTGATCAGGTGGCCGTGCTGATGACACTTGAAACAAGTCATTTTCCTTTTACAGCAAGGAGCAAATCCATGTCTTTTCCTATAGACATGACACAAGGCGTTCAAGTTGGTCGTTGGCTTTCCAATCTAACTCTTCCGGTTAGGTGGAATGGTATACCTTTCTTCTGACATTGGTCTCTTCCCCAGTCGACTGTCATCTCTATTGGAACCGAATCTTAACTCAGATGCGGTAGCTTGCTCCCCGTTCACAACTCCAGGTTGGGCCTCAGCAGGTGCGGCAACAATAGTGGTTATGGTACTGGCGGTGGTAGTGACAACGGTAATTGTGGCTGCTCGATCCTGCGCTTGCTGACCCAACAAATTTCCAAGGTTCACTAGTGCCTGAACGATCCCGTCGAACCTAGGATCGCTCAGTGCTACTACACTCTCAGTACCGGCCTGCGGCGGTACTCTTACTTTTGTGCTGGCTTGAACCGGCGCTCTATCACAACCATGACCTCCTCGGGTACCGACCCTCATTGGCGTCCTACCCCGAGTCATAGGTCCTATGGTACGCCTTCTAGGAGTCCTCTGCTCTTGACCCCTCATTATGTAGATTCTCTAAAGAAGCCTGCTTTTTAATTCCGCATAGAATTAGACTGAGTGATCCCAAACAAAAAATTTACCAAACAACTATCACAGGCATGCATCAACACAAAATAAAAGCCAATCCTACTAACTATTCCATAAACTTATTGCACCTTATCACTCCAACTATTGACCAGCTTTGATACCACTCTGAGCAGGAATGTCACACCCCGATCCTCGAGCATGTGCCCATCCCTCGGTGGTCGATTAAATTGCGACATCCCAGGACGTGTTGCTGACCCATTCATTTTAATGTACATGCGGAAGCGAATAAATAAATCGCCAGACAACACAAAGATGGGATAGAAAAGCAAAACATAAAATTTGAAAACCACAAAACATTTTTATACATAGCAGATTAAGTCATTTACAAAGCTAGTCTATATTCACAAAAGTCTACAAAAGGTCGATCCTCAAAACGAGCTGTCCTAAAACCATCTAGTTAAACTCATTCTCCAATTCTTCAGTTTCCACAGGATCTGGACGGGATGTTGGGTTCTCCACCATGCTATCGGGAGGGTCCACAGCACTTTCCCCTAGAGAGGCATCGATTATCCCTGTGGGGATTTTGAAACACCTGAGAGGACCCACCCGGAAACCATTGGGTCCGTAGTAGAACCAAGCTCTGAATCGATTAGGGAACACATAACGTGCTTGCTTTTCGATCCAGACAGTGGTCACTACCAATTCAGAGACCCAAAAGCTTCCAGGATCGAGATAGGTATAAACTCGCTTAATGACCCTCATGGGATGACCATGATGTTCTGGAGGATCCGCGATCTAAGGACTTGAAAATATTATCCCATGACGGGGTAAGACAATATCTCAGCAAGTCCACCCCTAAACTCCGACTAGGAAGGAAATACACCTAAAAGCTGCCTAAGCACACACAAGAAAGCGGACTTACCTTTGCCTCAATTCTTTCCTGCAAGTCAGTATAGTTCATGAACTCAATCAATTCACTCAATTCAAATCGAACCATTGATCAATCAGCCAATCTGCTCAGGCCATACCAATATTACTATCTATCCTTTCAATGCCATATATTCATCCTTTGATACTACCACTATTCACAACAGTTGCAATATATTGTCTTAGCTCGCTCAAGCTGATATTTAAATAGATAGCTCACGCAAGCTGATAATTATATAGATCGTGCTCACTCAAGCTGATAAATATATTGATCGTGCTCGCTCAAGCTGATAAAATGATCATAAGGGATATATAAGTTGTGCTCACTCAAGCTGATAAATCACCACATTGAAAATACTCGATAAAAATAGTCGTGTGTGGGTACATGGTTGGCCTGAGCCAAAATTTCAATATATTTCTTTTAGAAATTCCCATTAGCCATAATAGTCCATAAACACATTTTTGGTGCTGTAGACCAATGCCCAGTATTTTCCAATTAAATACCGAAATTACTCAATTTTGGAATAAATATCCAATATTATAAATCCCGCTCAAAATGCAGAAATCAACACTCAATTAAATAAACCAATCATACCATTGTGATCAGCATGAAATTTCGGTCACTGGTTATCCCAGTATAATTTCCGGAAAATAATAAATAATTAAATAAATACTAAAATTAATTAAATAAATACCAATAAATACCATAAATGCAAACTTAGGTTGGAAAAGCTTAATTAAATACCGGAACGGGCTTGAAAATGCCGAACCTATCTAGATCCTAATTAAGCCGATCTAACCACCTAACATGTATAAACGAGTAATTAAATCACTAATATAAATGAGTAATTAAATCACTAATATAAATGAGTAATTAAATCACTAATTTATTATAACTAACCACCTAAACCATACTTAGCATAAACTAATCAACCCTTAAGCATAATTAACTCCCTAAGCAGAGTTTAGTGAGTAAACTCACTGGTTTTGCGATCCGATGAGTTCATGGTGACGGCGTTGAGGAGATGGGTGACAAACTCCGAAGCGGCGGTACCCTATGAGGCTCGGAAGAGCTTGGAAACAGGCTTCGAAGATCTTTGGCCCTTGCTGGCTTCAGCTTTTGTTCTTGGCTGAACCGAAGGAGACCAAGGTTGGAACGGCCAAGGTGGGAGGCTAAGCAGGCAGGCGGAGCTTCGGCGGACCAAGTGGAGGCAGGCGGCGACTCCAGCGACCCGAATGGTGAACACGATGGCTGGACAACGCTGGACAGAAGCTTAGGACGACAACTAAGATAGGGATGATGGTGAGGAGGGCGCGTGGGACACGAGCAGCAATGGTGCGGCTTGCGATGGGCGGATGACGGCGCTCGGGCTTCGGCTAGCGGTCGACGGCCAAGGGGGAGGGAGCTGCGGTTCTCTCTGGTTCCTTGGAGCCTCAAGGTGGTCTACAATGGAGAAAGTAGAGCTACTAAAGAAGAAAGAGGTAGCTGGAAACTTGGAGGGGGCCACTAACCTTCTAAATGACCCTTTCTTGTCCCCTTGAGCTCATCCAATAGCCCTACCTCTTCTGCCTTTGACCAGTAGCCCTTATCCACTCTAAACTTCCCCAACACTCTTGCCAAGAGGTCCAAAATGTTATGCACCAACGGGTCCTACGAATTTGGGGCACAACTTCCCCAAATTGAACCAATTCATCTCCAAATGAGTTTAAATCGGTCTCTATAAATTCCACCAAAGTTTCCTCGATCAAATTGATATTTTTCCTCGTCAATAGAACTAACTTGCATCCTAACAACGTGATCAAAAAACAGTTCTTTGAATTTTTCCGACAAAAACAATCCTATTTTGAATTTCTGCCAAAAATCTCGGTTTGCAGAAATTTTTTTGAAAGATGAGTCAACGGTCCTAAAATAATTCATGATATGACAAAACTTTCAATTTCTAAAATCAGATTCAAATTCGCGGTTAATTTCAATTTGGCACGATTTTAGCGTCACCTAACCTACCTGGTAGTTTTTAGAAATTTTCAGTGCAATTGACTTGTGGTCGATTATTTTCTAGTCACATTATACATCTTCGATACATTGGCAACTCTCGGTTGTCGTGAAAATGTCGAGGTTTCAAATACGGGCATAGGGTACCCAAATGACGGGAAAATCGGTTTAGTGCCAATCGATGAGAATTTTGCAACCAGGTGGAATCACCCACGCTTTGATCACATCTCTCAATCGAATTGACCTATCTCCGGTTTCCGATCGATTTTTAATTGTTTTGTAATGACCCTTGTAGATTAGCACGGTCGAGCAGTCGATTCCTAATCGAATTCTCAAATCTATTACGTTAAAATCCCTTAACGGCTTCACCTGATAGACTAGTTATCTCGTGAGTGGTCGACTCAGAGAAAAGAACTATAGGCGTGTTGATGAAAGGCCCAACTTATTCAATCGAAAATAAAACTCGAAAATCAGGATGTCACATCTTTAGTGAAAACTTGTTAGACTTATTTAACTAGTCAATGGACTAAGCCTTGAATTGCTAGTTGTTGATGTAAGCTTAGACAATAGACTTTACATAAAGTATCACCGAATCAAGATAGGTTCTTAGTTGTGTTCATTCTTTCGGACCTGAAGTTAAGATTCATCCGCGCTTTATAAAACCTAACCTTTAAAGATTTTCATAGAGTCAATTAACTCCACACATATAGGGGCATTCCTATCAAAGGTATCTTACACTACCTTACTAGGACTTTAAAATCCAAGCTATAAGAATCATCAAATGTAAAGAGTACCCTTAAAACATTGTAGGAATCACTATTGTATCATAAGAGTGAGGGATAGTGTTCATACTAGAGTTTCTAAAATTTACATTGTTCTATTGAATCTAGCCCATGGGATCTCCAATCATTAGGTTAGCTTTCCATTTTGGAATCTCTTTATTTAATTAAGAGTTTTGATCCTATTCCCCTTAATATGCAATTTACCTGCTCTCTCGACAAACCTTTTATTAGCAAATCCACAATATTTTCTTTTGACTTTACAAAGTCTAAAGAAATTATTCTATTTGAGAACAACTACCTTGGGTATTATGTCTACGATGAATGTGTCTAGACTTACCGTTATGTATCACAATATGTGCCCTTGCAATTACTATTTGATTGTCACGGTAAATGCATGCGGTATGCACTGGTTTTGGCCGCAATAGAACATCCTCTAAAAATTGTCAAAGCCGCTTTGCTTCTTTAGTAGCTTTATCCAAAGCAACAAACTCCGACTTTATCGTGAAGCGTGCTATTAAAGTTTGCTTTGAAGATTTCCAAGATATTGCGGCACCTTCTAGCATGAACACATATCTGCGAGTCAATTTCGATTCATCAAAATTCGAAATCCAGTTGGCATCACAATAGCCTTTCATAATAGTTGGATATTTGCCATATTGTAGAACATAGTGTCTGGGTCTTTTTAGATAGCCTAACACTCTCAAAAGAGCATTTCAATACTCATGACCCGAATTACCGGTATATTTACTTTGTTTTCCTATTGAGTATGCAATATTCGGTCCAGTGTAGTTCATGATATACATGATGCTACCAATTACTTGAGAGTACTCCAGTTGTTTGATACTATCTCCAATATTCTTTCATAAAGTTAGGTGTTAAAGATAGGGATTATTCGCATCTTTAATGCCGAACCCTTTAAACCTCTCAATTATCTTTTTAATATAATGAGTGTAAAACCTAGGCCATTAGAATTTCTTAGAATTTTGATGTTGAGTATAACATCTACAACACTTAAGTCTTTCATTTCAAAGTTCTTTTACTGTTTTTGATAACTTCAATGTTATTTCCAGGAATTAATAAGCCATCAACATGTAGACAAATGAGTACACATCCAATTGACATGGATTTAGCGTTCACACATTTGTCACACATTGATTCTTGAGTGATTACCAACCATTTTCTGATAAGGTTACTCACTAATTTTTTGCTATTAACTTATATTTGAGTTATTTATGGATGTTTATTTAGTCTTTTTTTTCAAACTTACCTTATCTCTGGAAAAAAAATTATTTACCGTTAATAATGACAACTTAAATTTACGAATTTTTTTATGAAATTATCAACCATTATTGGATAATGTAGAAATTATCTGCTCTTTATTTCCTAGTACCACCGCACTAGAATAACTTCAGTTACAAAAACAAGTGACGGTCATGAAAGACTATTTTCATTTTGAAAATTAGCCTCCAAGTGGGAGACTAATAAAGTTGTGGAATTCGATATAGGAAAGTTGAAGCTCAAAACTCGTGAATCCAACTCCATGGTGAGTTTGAGGATGGTGCGGCGGGCAGCATAAACTAAGATGAATTTTTATAAAAGGGCATACATGTAATTTTGACCATAAATTTGTACTCTCCAGACTCTTGTTATATATTTTAGGCGATCTCTTTTATAATTAAAAAGAAATCGATACCAATAGTGAAAAAATTACCTAATGTAACATCGTGGATTTTTCCTTTTCAATTTTGGAGGAGTTTCTCTCATTCAACGAATACAGTGTAATCTTGTGTGAACCCCAACATGTTATTGTGGTAGAAAAGTACTTTTCCAAATTGACACGTAGTCAAACACGGCAAAATCAGAAAAGGTCATTAATCAGAGAAATCTGAGCCACCAAGCACTTTCATCTTGATCAAACAACAGAAACTTGTTACCCAACACCCTTTGCTTCGTTCTTTGTTTTTGTTTTTTTGTTTTTTTTTTTTCTCCCAATTGATGCTGCATATTCAAACTTTTTGACAGATATGACGCTTAATCCTTTGGACGAAGGACAGCCCCTTTGACTATGAGTCCAGACTTCCATTGACTGCTTGTTTGGACGAAGGAAAATCTCATCTTGCCAACATTCTTCGGAGTCGTCACGAATGTACCGACAGGAATGTCTATCCATTCACCTTACGGCTTCTCCTCCATACTCTCTATTCGTCCCTGAGTAGTTCCATCCGATAGAGTGAGTTCCAGGTTCACAGGAGTGTGCCACCCATGGCCATTTCTGTCATTTTCATTACGAATGCGACCTCATAAGTACTCTTCAGAGAGAGCGTGATTGTCTTAAACTTGCCCTTAATTTCTAACCACCATACATTCAACAGCTCCGCTGCGGGTACGTCTAATTTGCCGCTAAAACTGAAAGTCCTCATTTGAAACAATTTCCTTGTTAATGACGACGTGAAAACTGTGGATAAATTTTCTTTTCTTTTAATTCTCAGAAAAAGACTTGGATAAAATTAGTCCTGATGGAAGAAGCGCAGGTAGATTCTGACTATTCGGATCCAATTTGGTTTTTTAGTATGTTCCAAAAGAAGTAATGTCTAATGCAAGTTCTCTCTACCAAAATTAAGTCTATCCAAGATTTTGAAAGACACAGTTGTTACTGTCATTTACATTAAACCAGGGAAAATTACCATCAAAGTTCTTAACCCATTACAATTTTGTCAATTTAATTCTAAATATTTTGCATTTATATTAATTCAATTCATCCTGTTACTTTTGGTCAGTTGGCGCTAACATAGATGTTGGCCATCCTATGTGATATGGTTAGTGCTGATGTAAACAATTTTTCAAGTTTTTCAATATTTTTCAATATTTTTCATTTTTTATTAATTTTATTCTTTTCCTTCATTCTTTATTTATTTTTATGCTTTCCTTTACCCACTATTGTTGGTGAGGGTCACGGCCCTCACCTAGCCTTGCTCATATGAACGAGGCCACCGAGGCTGCCTCGACTAGATTTGGGCAAAGGTGGCCTCGCTCGCAAGGCCACGGCCATTTCCATTTGCCCCAATTAGGGTTTGACTTTTGGTGTTTTTGTTGGTTTCTCTTAGTGATGAATGGAATTTTTACAGGTTCGGATGGCGTCCTTGGGACCGCAAAAGACGATTCATGAACTTTGCTCTCTAGCTTCATTGGCTAAGCAGTTAGGGCATGTCAAAAGCCAACGCATCTACGTGCCTGGGCGACAATGGCCATGGCCTCAGCCTCAACCCCCAAGCCTTCCCTAGATCTAGACAAGGCCAGGCAAGGGCTACGACCATTGCTAGCGGTCGATGAGGCCCTCTTAGCCTTTGCTCACGAGGGTCTTGCCGATTACTGTGGGAAAAAAGGAAAAGAGGAAGAAAAAAAAAAGAAAAGATAAAAAAAATTAATAAACATAAAATAATTATAAATTGTCCACATCTGGGATGATCGAGGCTAGTTGGTCAAAATTAGCTAGATAGACTGAATTGGTATAAATGTAAAAAGTTTAGAATTGAATTGGTAAAAAAAAATTATAATTGAATTAGCACAATTATAATAAATTTAGAATTTTTTTCATTATTTTCCCAAACTAGAGAGCATAATTCATGAATTCATTGATCGTCCATGTCACATTTCTTTCCGGCCAACACATGTGTATGGGTCGAAAACTTTAAAACAAGTCAATGAATTCGAAGTAAATCAAGCAGCGATGATTGCCTTTCATACAGAACTGTGAAGTGATGTCATTTTTCTTGTATTACTCATTCTACCAGACAAGCGTGCGTTTCAAGAAATAGTGAGATCCACAACGGGCAGTGTTAAAAGAAACAAGTAACCACATGTTTTCTACCATGTGGATGATTTTGTGCTCACAATTGAAGAGTGACTATAGCTACCATATTTCCTCTTCGTTGATCCAACGCCAGTGCCGCTCATTGTTGATCCAAAGGATGGATAACTCTAGAGCAAGCAACAAGAAGCAATTCTTTTCGAGATCTTGGTCGACCCAGAACTTCTGCAGTTTTACACCAAAAGTCAATCGAATTCATCACAGATTCAAGTTTGCTACACATTTCTCATGTTTAAATTAAATAATTACAAAGTAACTTACCTGTTTATAATCCTGTTCATTATCCTTCATAAGCACTCCACCATAGATCCGATTGCACAACTCTTTGACGCCGATTGAGGAACCTGCATTCGTCTCTTTTCTAACAAGCGATACGGCGGGGAAAGAAGGTCTCCTCTCCCTTCTTTTCTCTTCTTGTGGCGGTTGTTCATCTGGCCTCATTGAAGCTGTGGCCTCCTCCGGTTTTTGCAAATGTTCCAACCTATGTTCTGTCTTTTATTTTCTCACTATTGGGTTTCTTGCAGCAGACTAAACCTGTTTCGATTCAAGAAGAGGTCTCAACACTCACATGTGAGAAAGGATGGGAAGAGAAAGGGTGCTCGTCGAAAATAGACCTTTCGGTCTTAAGTAACAATGAAAGGGGATTCATTTTTATGTTATTATTGGGGGTGGCTAGCATGACCGTCCACTGCAGAATAACAGTGGAACGGTCAAAGGCTAGCCACTAACCCTTTTGGACGAAACCGATAACCGGTTTTAATTTGTGACCCATGTTTCCTCTCTCTCTCTCTCTCTCTCTCTCTCTCTCTCTCTCTCTCTCTCTCTCTCTATTTTTTTTTTTCTTTTTTTGACTTCCATGTTTCCTTAAATACCAAAGTATAAATAAATAAATACTGGCAACAAGCTCAAATTTAGAGATAACATCAGAAGAGGGTCCACGAAATCAATTTTCTTAAATATGAAGAAAGAAAAAAAAATACCGAAATATAAATAATTACAAGTAAAAAATATTATAGTTTACTAAAATAATCGTTAATGTCATTACAAAAATTTATTAAATTTAAAAGATGAAAAAACACTTGAAACATTAGCTTCACAACTAATAATAAAATTATTGTACAATGAAATAGCTCATCATTCCTTTTGCTCAAACCAAATTGCTCTTAAAGGAATCTCTGATAACCTAAAATATAGACAATTGATATCAATTATGCATAAAACAAATGAAGCAAAGAAAAGATCAAAATAAGAATAATGAGTCAGTAGAGAATTCAAAATAAAATAAAATAGTAGAGTAAAAAATGCCTTCGCCATGTGAAAAAGCCGGGATAAGAATAGTAGGAGTGCTAAAACTTTTTTTAATTCACTTGAGTGCCACAAATTTGAAAAATCGATCAATTGAGTACCAATTCTGATTTGTCTCGCTAGAAAATCTGACATGGAAGCCGTTTGTTTAACATGATTTCGCTTGCGCTAACAAAGCCAAATTTTAATTTATTACTTATTTTTTTATTCTTTATGCTTTTTTTTTTAGGGCCGACGAGGGTCATCAATGACCTTCACTAGTCATGAAGGCCTTGGCGAGGCCATAAGGGCCTTCACAGCCATATGGGTGAGGGTCGCCTCACCCTCACCATGAAGGCCTTGGGTGAGGGCATCACAGTCTCACTGACTGCTAGTGATGTGACCTAAAGCTGGCAAGGGCATCACGACTTCACAAGCTACAGGCGAGGCCGTGAGGCCCTTCGTGGCCGAGGGTGAGGGTTTCGGGGCTTGCAAGGGTGACTCGAATAAAAGAAAAATAAAAGCAAAATAAAAAAAATTCAAAAATAAAAAATAAAAAATTCCACATATGATGATTTATCAGAATTGGCACTTAAGTAATCAATTTTATCTCGATGTAACACTCAAGTGGGAGAATTTTTTTTTGGTATTCAAGTTAGCATCGTATGAAAGTCTTGGCACTTCCTATCCTTAAAAAAGTCATAAGAAGAAAATGATTTTCTTGTCATATTTAAAGAAACAAGTTAAAGTGATAATCTTCAAGAAAAATGATTTAGTGTGGCCTTTTAATTTTGTCTCTAAAATTTGAGGTTGCAATAATGAACATAGAAGCCAAGAAAATGAAAAAGAAATAAACATGATATCAACGATTAAACCGGTTGAGGAAGTCTGTAGATTTCCTCCTAAAGGATATGCGGCTGGCCTTTGATTGTTCCATGAGTGCTGAACACTTGGAGTGCCAAAATTTGGCACGAAGGGATACTTAAGTGTCAAAAGTTAGGAAAGTGACACTTAAGTGCCAAAATTAGAGCAAAATGGATCACTTAAGTGCCAATCCGGTCAAGATGCTGACGTTGCGATTTTTCAGCGTGGTAAATGCAAAACAACGTCGTTTTGCACATTGACGTGGCTAAACAAAAGCAAAAATGACGTAGTTTTGTTTTCTGATGTGGTATATAATTAATATAAAAATTAATTTAATTTAATTATAAAAATAAATAATAATTATTATTTAAATTCCCTCAGCCGCTGTCACCTCCTCGCCGTCGTCAGGAATGGCCGGCAACGGTGGGCGGAGCATCGGCGAGGGCCCACGAGCCCTCGCTAGATCTAGGGCAAGGGTCGCGGCCTTCCCCCAGATCCAGTGAGGGTCGGCGGCCCTCGCCCAGTCGGGCCAAGGGCCACCACTCGTTGGCGGATCCGCCGCCAGTCAGCCGAGGTTGCCGGCCCCTGGCTAAGGCCCGGCTACCCTGGCCGACGCTCCCCCCACCGTCACCGGCCCTTCCGACGATGGTGGGGAGGCGGCGGCGGCGAGGGCTCAGCCCTCAGCCGTTGCCTCCTCTCCCCCACCTTTTTTTTTAAACTATTATTATTTATTTTTATAATTTAATTTAATTAATTTTTATATTAAAATCCGAATTAGCTCAAAAACGATGTTGTTTTTGCCCTTTTTTTGTTGAGTCAGCACTCCGGCGAGCCACGTAGACGAAAAAAATAATAAAAAATTGTCACGTGGGATTTCCGGTAAGATTCGTCGGAGGTGACACTTAAGTGTCCCACTTTTAAAAAAAAGTGGCACTTAAGTGTTACTTTCCTAAATTTTGGCACTTAAGTGTTACTTCGTGCCAAGTTTTAGCACTTGGGCTGTACTTCTCCCACCGTTCCACTGTCATTCTACAGTGGATGGTCACACAAGCGTTTTCCTTTTGTGAATGCACATGGAAATGAGTTAGGTAAAACCCTGCTGCCGGTTGTAAAATTAATAAACCACGTGACCCGTGCATATTTTTCTCAATTTAGGGTTTTTTTTTTTTTTTTTAAAATCTTTGCATGTGATTCGATGGTGGAGACATAGCCCGATCTCATTATCTTGTAATTAAGTACAGAAAAAAAAACGGTTTGAGCTGTAAAATTAGGTTTGGTTTGACTTTGAGCTTTTTCGGTTTGTTTAGTCAATAAAAAGGATGATTTAAACCCAACTGTGGGTAGTTGCGTTGGTATTGAAGTCCTTCCCTCATTGTCGAGGTCGAGAGTTCGAATCCGGGCAGTTGCTAGCGTTGTAAGTGGGGGGCCATGGTGTTGGGGTCATGTGCTAGTCTCCCCCGAAGTATAGGGGCCCGGCCCTTCAGTGCCGTCGGGCACGGGGGCCCATGGTGGAGTCCTCGGTCATTAAAAAAAGAAAAGAAAAGGATGATCTAATCAATTGAAAGACCAAATTGAACCAGTAAGCCTGATTTCTTTCCCTAATAATATAAAATAGCTTCTCTATTCGAAAATACAGCTAGCATTTCTGGCTAACGGCTAACAACCCACATTAGTGATTGAGATGAAAGCTGTTGATGAAAAAATCCAAAGTATATCAATACATGGAAATGCAAGATTCTCAAATCTGGAAGCAGACTATTCAGAGTTTTTGGGAGATTCTCAAATGGTAAGTTCCTGCAGAAGTTGACAAGTCAAAAAGCCCGAAGAACCAATCAAATCAAGAAATTTAGATGCTATTCATTATGCCTTTTTTGTAATATATTATAAGTTTATATATATTAAGATGCATGGATTGTGAATAGCGAATAGGTGATGTGGCCTCTTCAATGAATTTTCAATGGTTTTAACTCTCACCTATTACTTTGTCCTTACTTTTTACCTACCCTAATTCAACTATTTTGCTATTGAGTAGTAAGAAGGCCATTTTGCCTCTTGAGCATTTTATGAAGTATTGAATTTGTTATTAATTACACTCATTAATAAATGTGCTTATACTCTTACCATGTCTGATATATAATGTCTATTCCAACACATATTGCAACATCCGACCAAGAAAAAAAAACATGTATTGCAACAAATATTTTTAACTAAGATGAAGTGGGGAGTATGAATTGTATTTTGTTAATGTCGTCTTCTTAGAGTCGGAAGTTGATTTTCTTCCTTTTTCAGTTCAAAAGTCGAGAAAGTACAATTTTAGTTTTTCATGGCACAATTTGAATAGTGTATGGTGGCATGACTCTTTGGAATTATGAGTGAACTTCTTCTTTGTTGGAAAGTATGCAATGGCCGATATTTTTCTAATAATGATTATCTAGCCAAATAATTAGTAAAGTAAACGATCATTGATGTGACGGAAAACCTGCCACATATTGATAATTTGAGTTCTTTAATTATTTTTAACATAGTTATATAAGAACTTTAGCTTGAATGATAAGTTCATCTTTCCCCTTTTTAATTAATCCCTTCACGTTTCTCGCGATAAGAAAAGTCATGTTGTATTTATTTTTTTGACATGTTGTCTAACCTTAAATTCCACCGCTCATGATGCTTAATGATGAATTATGAGAAATATTAGTTTGTTTTTATGATCATCTAGGGTATATTACGGTCAATATTACCCCATTAACATTTATACATTACCTCTATGTTACAGCAAAAATGCAAAAATATGATTGATCACAAGTCTTTTTGCACGCTAGCACCACTTATATGAGGGGTTTTGTGAACCATAATTTAGACAGATTTATAAAATGAAAGATATTATGATTTATTATTAGCTTGATAATACTAAGATTATCAATTACAGGTTCATATTCTGTTTGGTTGACTTGCGTACACTTTTGTTTAATCATAGTGAAATTTGATAGACATCGGATCAATTTGCCATTTTATAGACACATTATTTGGTTTTGCACAAGATCATTGGACTTACTTTAAAGAGTGATCCATTTCGTACTTTTCGTGGATTAATATTCTAGTATATTATTTACTATAAAGATGAGGAGGTTAGATACTAATAATATGCTTAATAGGCAAACCAATTGGAGGCATGTCATAACTTCGTTCGCATTGTCCCTCTAAATTTCACAAAGTATTTAGTGATATTTTTTATTGACAAAACTATATTCACTCATTGGCTTCCTGAACGTACGGTAAAATCTATTTGTTTCTCTCATGTAGCGAACAATTTAAAATAGAGTAAAAACCTCTCTTATATTTCCATTTACTTATTATTATTTGGTTATAGAATTTATTTATTATCAAAACGCATCAAATTACTCTTTAACAATGGCCCTAACCGGTGCGCTATTTCTATCCTAGTTTTGGCTTTGGCACTTCCAAAAGCAGCGTTTTTTCCCCTTTGCCCCTTCGTCTCG
The DNA here is from genome assembly GCA_028830015.1 of Eucalyptus grandis x Eucalyptus urophylla. Lineage (NCBI taxonomy): Eukaryota > Viridiplantae > Streptophyta > Magnoliopsida > Myrtales > Myrtaceae > Eucalyptus > Eucalyptus grandis x Eucalyptus urophylla. Next base: position 26,504,703 of record CM054199.1, read on the forward strand.
CTTCCTCCTGTGGTCAAATTTTCTTCCTCCTTCTTGCCCCTCTATTCTGCAGAATCGTCGACGACCAAACTTCCGCTTGCATTCACATAGGCAACTCAAACCGGACACGTATTCCATGTCATATTCATATGTGTTCTCTCCTCCGTTTCACGTATTCCATGTCATATTCATATGTGTTCTCTCCTCCGTTTCACGTTTTCCCATTGATTATCTCCTTTCCTCTCACCTTCGCCTCGTTCATTTCCCTCGCGGTTACTGTTCTCTTCATTCTCTTCCTCGTCGCCATCGTCTTCGTCGTCGTCCTCGTCACGCACCGCCTGCGCGATCAGCTGGTTATTCGGGCAGCTGGCGCCTAAGCTCATTGAGCGGTTCGGGCAGCTTGCGGAGTCGGTGTCCCCGCGGCTGCTGGTGGGCAGGAAGAAGCTTGCCAGCTGTCAAGGCGATGTAGGAGAGGTTGAGGAGCTGCCAGAGTTTCTTTCGCTATTATTGTCCGAGATTCTGTAGAAAAAAAAGATGAATAAAGAGGAAAGTGGCACCGGCTAAAGGAATAAATAATCCAAAGTGCTAATAATGTCACCAAAAACTCGAAATCAATATACCCATATCATATTTATCTTTAAACTAATTTCTGTATCACAAAAATTCTTAAAGCAGTACATCCATGTCACATTTACTTCAAACTCATTTTTAAATTACGAAAAATCCAAAACCAGTACTCCCGTGCCACATTATATTCATAATACATTTATCCCAAATTATAATAAAATTGCGATTTTTTGCAATAAATTTGACATGAGTGCATTGATTAGAGATTTTTTATGGCGTAAAAATTAAATTAGGTACCCCAAACGATGGCACTGCTACCAATTCAGGAGGTTTTGTAACACAAAAATTAGTTTGAGATAAATGTAACATGGGCATATCAGTTTGAGATTTTTGTGATATTAATCAAGATGAAAAACAATTTTTTTTTTACCAAAGCACGTAAGACAAAGGGGCAAAAGGATAAAAACACTACTTTTGAGGGTATCAAATTCAAAAGTGGAGTAAAAATAGCGCAATCTTAACCTATATAGTTGGGAGTCTGATGCGTATGTATATGTGTGTGTAAACATAATGGAATTTTGGTATCAAAACAATAATAGTTTTTTTTCAAAAGAAAGCAAATGCTCACAAATTCACAATGCGTTATATAACGTCACGCAGCACGACATCGATAAGAGGGATGCGTACCCCACCTAGGCAACATGACATAATGCCCTCAGTCCAGCGATGACTAGGCAGAGAAATGGTCACAAGATACGTAGAATAGTAAGAAATGCGAAGTTCGAGGATAAAACATCAAATCTCCCACAATATGGACATCAAAAGCAATCTTAATTAATAGTTGGTTTGTTCCGTGAAAAATAAATTATTTAAAAAATGATTTTTAAAAAATAATTGTTTATATTATTTAAAAATACGAATAAACAAAAAATGTTTTCATCTTTTACCAAAAATGTGTAACGAAAATGTGTAGATATAAATTGTTATTGATAGTGAAAATATTTCCATTTACTAATAATTTCGAGTGATATAAATAAGCACTTTTAGAAAAATGTTTTTAAATTATTCATTTTTTGGAAAACAGCCATACCGTGAGATTGTGGACGTAGGTTTTTCATTCTCAATTGAAACAGAAGCCACATATCAATATTACAATCATTCTTGAAATAATCTAATATTACTAATTTTGTAAAAGGAATATTTAAATAAAAATAGTTGGAATGAAAAAGAAAACTGAGAACAAATACGGTTTACTAAGAACGAATAAGGTTTTACTATCGACAGTTCTATATTATTGAAATTACTCATCAAAAGTGAGCAGATTTACCATGAATAAGCAAAATTTACTGTGAACAATTATTTTTCCTCACAAATAGACTCATTTCACTCTTGACGAAGGTGATACGCCATAAAATAGATGAAATTATTTATAATAGCTATACTTAACTACACAAGAATTTTCATTCTCCTGTCGAAATAAAATAACGTCTGTTCTATTTTTTTATGAATACGATTTGTGAAATATAAGCTCTTGACCAGCTGCTTGAAATAAACGACCTCACAAGCCCCCCACTCGTGCCGTACACCCGTAGCACAGTCTTGGACAACCAAACTGAGCATTCTAGAAATGAGTCCCCATTAGCTGCTGCAAGTATCCGCTAAGTGCTCTATAGAGACGAACCACGATTGGTTTGGAAGACACATACAATGTGATTGCAGCCATGGTGCCTCTCTATGTCGCGCTGATGCTCGGGTATGGCTATGTGAAGTTAGGGGTGAGCATGGTCCGGGTTGGTCCGGGCCACCCCCTAACTCTAGGACCAACCCGTACAGTGTCGGTCCTCAATTTTTAGGACCGAGGACCGACCCTATTGAGCCTGGGACCAAGGATCGGACCAACCCAATGGGTTTGGTCTGGTTCTAGGGTCAACCCGGGACCGATCGATAATTTTTTTCGTCTTATTTTTTATACTCCCTAAAAAAGCAAACCTACAAATTCAAATTACATATCCATCGACAATACGGTATTATGCAACTAAACTATAAAATACCAATACATATTTAGCAAATTTAAGATGACACAATAATATAAATTTCATACCTGCTAACTGCTCATCGAGATATGGGACAAGATGGAAAGTTCTTGTAATCATCTATTTTTAATATTCATAACACCATATACAAAAGCGTTTTCCTGCATTCGATCATGTAGAGTCCACTCAACCAAAAAATGAGCTTCACACCACTTGACTAGCAAATCACCGTAGCAATTGCAGTACTACTCTACTCTTCAAAAACTTCTACCATTTGACATAAATTGAAATTCATTAGCAAATCATCGTAGCAAAGTGTAGCTGAAATTCATTAGTAAAATACAATTAAACCAAAAAAGTTCAAAATACTTAATATAAACCATGAACATATAACTTCACATTTTGTTAATTCACTTGAACTTCTAAATACCTGAAAACAAAACAAACGACACATAATTAATACTCAACAAAAGTTTTAAATTGAAATTACTATTAGTGCTATTGATAGAACATCTCAATATAATATAATATAACAAACATTTTACTTAGGTTTGAATATTATATTATATTGAGAATTATAAATAATATAATATAATATAATATAATATAATATACAGGGTGGGTCTAGGATTTGACCGACCTAAAACTCTTAAGACCGAGGACCAACCCGTACAGTGTTGGTCCTGAAATTTTAGGACCAAGGACCGACCCAGTCCCCTTGGGAACCGAACCAGGACTGGCAGGGTTGGGCCAGTCCAGGGTCGGTCCAGGGTCGACCCTAGACTACTGCTCACCCCTATGTGAAGTGGTGGCGCATGTTCACGCCCGAGCAGTGCGCTGGCATAAACCGCATGGTCTACTACTTCATTATTTCATTTTCATGTTTGAGTTCACGTCCGCACATGCCAATCTCTTCGAGATGAATTAGTCCATCATAGTGGCAGATGTTACCTCGAAGTTCCTTGCTGTCTTGATGCTTGCCTTGTGTGCCGAATGCAGAAGCAAAGTGGACTATAGCGGGAGCATCGCTACGTTTTCTTTGCTCACGTTGGCTAATCTCCTAGTTATCGGGATACCGATAGTGAGACCAATGTATGATCAGGTGGGTATGGATCTTGCGGTTCAATTATCGGTTGTGCAGGCCACTCTGTGGGTCCCGCTTCTATTATGTTTTCTCGAGTTTTGGAACGTAGAGATGGATTTTTCTCCAGCGAGCGCGAGCACAGATCATTCAGTGCCGAGCGAGAAAGATACTGAGCCAATGGCCGAGGCCGTCGAGTGCAAGAACATGAGACCGAGACTGTGGACCGCCATCAAAATTGGGTCTGAAACTGGCTTTGAATCCTAGCGTGTATGCTTGCGTTCTTGGCATCGCTTGGGCAGTAATAGCTCACAGGTTTGGAATTTAAGAGAAGCCTTCTGATTTAGCGAGCAATGTCAGATTGTCACCGGGGGTCCATCAACTCACATGACTATTTCTCTTTTAAGGTTCAAAGTGAAAATGCCGGGTATTGTTGAAGGATCCATACAGATTTTATCTAGAGCTGGGTTAGGAACTGCTATGTTAAACGTCTGTAGGTAAGTGTAAGAAGACAAAGGGGAGGAGAAACACGAGAAGAAGAAACGGGGGAAATTCTCTGTATTTCTCTATCTTTACTCAATGTATAGAGTCACATTATATTACAAAGTATATGTAAAAGAAAAGGAAATGAAATAATCTACAGATTGGATCCGATCTTAATTGATTCAATAAAATCCTCATGATTTGATTCAATCATATCTTTCCAATATTTCTATGTATCTTCCAACAATAAGGATATAGCTTGAATTAGAACCATGAGTAGGCATGTTACAAGAAGGTTTGGTCTATGTCTAGGTGAAACTAATACCGAGTAACTTTCATTTACAAGAGCAGAATTTTGTATTAGCTCATCTCATATGGGTGCAGGTACATTCATGGCAATGCAGAGAAAAGTGTTGGCTCAAGGCATGAAAATGACATTTTTGGGAGTCATCTTGAGGTTTATTGCTGGACCAGCTCTAATGGCCGCGAGTTCCTTCATCATGGGACTTCGTGGCGACATTTTCAGAATCGTTGTCATATAGGTAATAAGATAAGTCCATTGCTTATCTTCAACCACGTGATTCTGTTAGATTTATTTCATGTTATGAACTCAAACGATCAATAGCTCATATTCTAAACCCGCCGACATAAACCTCTATATCCTAAGTAAGCATAGTGATATGGTTTTCAAACTGTAGCTCTGCTTCTTGTTAAATGTATTTAACTACTATTGATCAAGAAAAGTGATTTGCAATTTCCCTTTTGCAATCAGCACTGCAACAGCTGCCTACAACTTTCATCTTTGCGAAAGAATACGAATTGCAACCAAATGTTCTCAGCCCCTCATCAATTCTCTGACTTCATTCAAATGAGTTCCATTCATAATGTTCACCAATATGAACTTTTAGTGGTCTAAGGAAGTCATCTACACTTTATCATTGTAGGGTGGTATATGACACATTGGCATCCCTTCCACTGTTGATAGCCTATTATTTTGCTTTAGAGGTCAAATGAAAGCTGGCCCACATCCAAAGATCAGGCAAGATTTATTTGAAGAGGGAATAAATGATCGATGCAAGTGCAGTTGAGAAAATTTGGTGGTGATTATCTCATGAATCATGTAACATCATGAGCAAAATACAACTCCTAAGTGGTGATTACGCCCGAAATTCCCTTAGTTCATATTCAACAGTCGCGCAAGAAAAGAAATTTCATAGGGAGTTTAATTGTAAACTCAACCAAAATTAAATGTGGGCAATGTCCATATTGAAACTCACCAATTTCAGGTTTTGGAATGGGCAATCCTTTGATCAGGATTATTGTAGAATCCAAGCTAAGTCTATTCTACATACCTTGTTGCAATTTGAGCTATGAGACTTGTTGACACCTAAATTTTTGCCCAATGATCATTTCCAAAAAATGGGAACCTATTTTTCCACAAAAATATTTATTGTCAAATTCTTACATATAGCATAGTTTTTAAATGCTATTTTCACGAAATAAAAAGATCTAAACAAATAAAAAAAATTAAAAAAGAGAAGAAAAAAAGGAAAAAAATTCGGAGCTAATGATCTAAATGTGACTAGCCAAGCCTTAGGGGTCAGATTGAAATTAAAACAACAAGTTGGAGCCAAAATACAATTTCCAAAAGTTGATGGACCAATTCACAAATTTTGTAAAATTTTGCCCCAACCCTTAAATCATAATCTTTGCCCCCAATTATGTTGAAATTGAACTTGGGCCAAATCAAATTAATCAAAGCGGGCCAAAAGGACTAAGTTGCATTGAATTGGGCATTCTTCGACAAGAAAATGGCCAACTTTGAGGGATTTTCTTGGAAAATCGGGTGGGGATAATTGCAAAGACTGGTCAAGATCTTAAATTACTATATATAAGCTTGCTAATTGATAAAAAATCTTAGCCAAATTGACGGATTGAAGCACTCAAACCAACTACTAAAACCTAGTCCATGATATGGTTTCAATTTGTAGTTGTTGAGTAACCATTTTTGTGGCCCCACCATATCCTACTTAGTTGCTCATTTAGCTTGATTTTTGCACGTGATGAAAGACCATAATTAGTAGTGCAAGTGGACAAAAATTAGCTAAGGATAAACTGCTGAAAGCATGTGAAAATCACAGCAAAACCCGCATACTCAACAGCTGCAAAAGTTGAAATATTTGGCCAAGTTAGAAAATGGTGAATTAGCTCAATTGACAGGCTTGGTAGGTAGGAAAAAGACCGACTAAAAGATAGCTTAATTAAGTGAATAAGATATTTGAAGCAAGCTATTTTGGGGGGGAAAACGGTAGGAGACAAGAAGAAGGAGCAGAAGCTCACAATCGTTCCCCAAAGACACCCCCAAAAGCAACACAAGAAAAGTAAAATCCAGAAATTTCAAACCGACCCTTATAGAGAAAAGTGAAATTTCACAAATTTGCAGTCAAAACTAGCCAAAACGTTCAACTAGAGAGTGGAACTTCACTAAAGGATATTTCCAACTATAGGTCTCACGTCCCAAATGGAGATCGGGAAGGCCTCCTAAAGACCCTTGAAAGAGTACCCTCCTGGCGGGGCAAGAAAGTGAAGATTTTTCTCAAGTGTTTTGCCCGGTTGGTCACGGGTGAGAGAAAATGAGTGTTTTTAAGAAAAGTGAGAGACATATGATGAAAAATATGACTTGTAACCCAAACTATAATACATATAGTTTGGTTGGGTGTTAATTTGGCCAACAAAAGAGGTCTCAAAGTCTAATTTTGGAGATCAACAAAAACCTTCATTGTCAATTTTTCTCTACATATCTCATTTTCCAGCTTGAGGGAGCCAAACTCCATGTGCCCCCAGAGGATAATTTCTTAGTTTCCTCGGCCAAGAGCTACTCGCAAAAGAAACTAAGAAGCAAAGTAAGAATCCTAGATGTATTTTTGATCAAGTTTGAACATGTTTTAACCATGAAAAATTAAGAGGAAAATCAGTCCAAAAAATAGGTTTCGAGGCTGGAATTTTTTAGTGTTGAAATCTCTTTAAGAGTTTTGCATGTTTGATTTGCTATGCCCCCGTTTTGTGCATTACTTGTCTTCATGACTTTGATGATTGTTATATGGGAGTACAAATGATGCTTCTGTCAGCCCAGTTTAGTCTTTAAATCTCCATGTGAACCATGAGATCATCTATAACTTGAGCCAAAAACCAAGCCAATCTTGTGACATCTCGAAATTTCGGTCCTGTTTTCAATTTAATAAATCGGGCCTTTCATCGACGCACCTATAGTGCTATTCTCTGAGCTGATCACTCATGAGATAATTAGACTATCTAGAAAAGTCATTAAAGAATTTTAATGCAATAGACTTGAGAATTCGACTAGGGATTGACTACTCGACCGTGCTCATTTGCAGAGATCATTACGGCACAGTTAAAAATCAATCAAAGATCAGAGATAGGTCATTTTGACTGAGATAAATGATCAAAGTGTGGGTGATGCCACCAAATCGCAAAATTCTCGTCAATTGGCACTAGGCCGATTTTTTTGTCTTTTTGGTACCCCGTGTTCGTATTTGAAGCCTCGAGATTTTCACGATAAACGATGGCCGCCAATGTGTCAAAGACGTACATTATGAGTCGAAACAAATTGATCACGGGTCAATTGCACCAAAAATTTCTAAAAGCTATCCGATAGGCTAGGTCACGCTAAAATCGCGCTAGATTAAAATTAACCGCGAATTTAAATCGGATTTCAGAAATTGAAAGTTCTATCATGTCACGAGTCATTCTAGGAATGTCGACTCATCCTTCGAAGATTTTTTAGCAAATCGAGATTTTTGGCGAAAAGTCAAAATAGGGCCGTTTTTGTTTGGAAAATTCATGGGGCTGTTTTTTATTACGTTTTTGGGATGCAATTTGGTTTTATTGGCGAGGAAATATGTTAATTTGATCGAGGACTCGTTGGTTGGATTTATGGGGGCCAAATTGATTTAATTCAAGTGGAAATTGAAGAGGTTTTAGGGAAATGTCTTCAAAATTCGTAGCTCCCCATGCCCTCAACTTTTGGACCATCTCATTAGCTTCCTAGGGAAGATTTGTGGCTGCATTAGGCTGTGAGAGCCATCCGGCCATGGTAGGGCCAAGCCAAGGGGGACAAAGAGATAGATTGAACCAAGGTGGCTCCCTTCAAGCTTGTTTGGTCTCCTATCTTCTTCCTCTGCCTTCGCTTTATCCATTTCCAACCTTTTAGAGCTCAAGAAGTTTTAGGAAAACCAAGCATCACACCCCCCTCCACCGTCAACGCCCCATGCTACCCGCCAGGCCAGTCGTTCGCTGTTGCACGCCGCATGCCAGCCACGAGCTTGTCATGTGTTGTCCCTCCTCCTTGTGCATCTTTCGCCTTGGTGTCACCATCCCCGGATTGCCTCAGGCGGCCATCTAGCCCGTCAAAGCTCCTGGTCGCTCGTCCCACTGCCAAGAAGCTCCACCAACCCCCTCTGCTCATCCGCTTGGCCTTCGGTCCATCAGCTTTGTCGTTTGAGCCGTTAGTCCAGCTTGTTTAGCCTAGCCACAGAACCAAAGCCCCTAGGTTAGCTGTGCACTATTTGGCCCGCTTTGGACCACTTCCGAGCCTCGAAAGGTGCCATCGCTTTGGAGTTGATGGCCCGTCTCTGCCTCGCTGTACTCGTGAACTCATTGAAATTCGAAATCGGTGAGTTTACTCACTAATCTGCGCTTAGGGAGTTAATTATGCTTAAGGGGTGATTAGTTTAGGTTAAGTATGGATTATGCGGTTAGTTAGAACGGATTAGCGATTTAATGATTCGTTTATGCATGTTAAGTGGTTAGAGTAGCGTAATTAGAGACTGGATAAGTTGTAGTATTTATCTAGATAGGTTCATAAATTTTCTAGACCCGTTTTGGTATTTAATTAGGCTTTTTTGGCCTAATTTGCATTTATTGGTATTTATTAATTAATTTTGGTAATTGTTTAATTAATTATTATTTTCCGGAAATTAGACTGGGATAGCCGGTGACCAGAATTTTGTGCTGATCGCAATGGCATGATTAGTTTATTTAATTGAGGACTGGATTGTGCAAATTGGGTGTTGATTGTAATTTTGGATATTTATCCCAAAGTTTATTAATTTCAGTATTTAATTAGAAAATTACCGGGCGTCGGTTTATAACACCAATTTTTTTTTATCGACTATATAATTAGTGGGATTTCATAAAATAAAGATATTATACTTTTGACTGAGGCCTACCATGTACCTACACACGATTATTTTTACTTGGTATTCTGAAAACGGTGAAATCGTCGGTGGATGAGGATAATATACATATACCAGCTTTGGTGAGCATATATCAGTTTCGGTGAGCTATACTATCTATCTATATCGGCTTGTGGGAGCTACTATCTATCTATATTAGCTTGTGCGAGCTACTATCTATCTATATTAGCTTGTGCGAGCTACTATCTATCCTTTTCAGCTTGTGTGAGCACAGTCGGTGTTGACGGTACCAGATAGATAGTATTGAATTGATAGATAGTATTGATTGGATGGATTGATAGATAGCATCGTTGGGGCTTAATCGATTGAATTGAATTGATTGGTTGAGTGTGTGAACTATACTGACTTGCAAGAAGGGATAGAGGCAAAGGTAAGTCCTCTATCTCGTGCGTGACTAGATAGCCATTGGGCGTATTTCCTTCCTAGTCGGGACTTAGGGGGTGAACTTGCTGAGACATCATCTCACCCCGTTGTGGGATAACATTTTCATGTCTTTAGATGACAGCTCCTCTCAAGCATTTTAGACAGCCGAAGAAGGTCATCGAGTAGGTGTCTTGTATTCCATTTCATGGGAACCCAAGGGGATGGGTCTATGAACTAGTGAGGTCCGTGGTCTGGGTTGATGCGAGTCTACCCCATAAGGTACCCCATCAATATAGATCATGGTACCATCGTGAGTGGAATGGGCAGAGAGAAGGTCCCACACCAGAATCTGAGGTTCCTATGTTGATGTTGGAGGTTGCTTTTGGGAAAGGCACGGCAGATCTTCCTGGTGGCTTAGTGGTGGACCCAAGTCTGTCGGATCTAGGGTCCCCAGAGTATTTGGTGGAAGACTCGAATGCTTAGAGGATCTGTAGCACCCTAAAACCCCCATTTTTGCAGACATTGTATATATCGGCTAATATTGTATATAACATAGTCTGATATGTATATAAGAGTGTTATGGTTTGAAAAATTTGTGGCCCTACGTTTCTATCCCATCTTATTGTTGTCTGGGGATTATTTATTCGCTTTTGCATGCACATTAAAATGAATGGGTCGACGACGCGTCTTGGGACATCGTTAATTAATTGACCACCGAGGGATGGGCACACACTCGAGGATTGGGGCGTGACATCCACATTAAGTGGTATTAGAGCAGGTTAGTGGTTGGAGTGATAAGGTGCGATGGTTTATGGGATAGTTAGTAAGATTGGCCTTTATTTCATGCTGGTGCATGTCTGTGATAGTAATTTGGTAGAATTGTTCATTTAGGGTTGCTCAACTTCTAATTTTGCGTGGAATTGGAAGGCAGGTTTCAGTAGAAAACTTGCATTATGAGTGATCAGGAGAAGAGGACTCATAGGAAGAAGACCATAGGGCCTGTTACTCAGGGTAGGACGTCAACGAGGGTCGGTACTCGAGGAGGCCGTGGTAGAGCGCCAGCTCAAGCTAGCGCAAGTGGAGTAGCACTGCCTCCTATTGGTGCTGGGGTAGTAGCTCCCGAGGATCCAAGGTTTGCTGAGATCATGCAAGCACTCGAGATGCTGGGAAATAGGATGGATCAGCAGGCTCAGATTTAAGCTGCCAGTGCCGCTGCTTCAGCCGATGCTACCACAACTGCCGCTAATGCCACCGCGGATGCTACTATTGCTACCACACCTATCGCCGCACTTGTTAAGGTTCCACTAGGGAACGTGGTCGCTAGGAGACCGATCCATAAGCTGGTGGAATAGTTTTTGAAGCCGAACCCATCGAAGTTCACTGGGGCAAGAGACCCTGAAGCTGCAGCTCTATGGATCCAAGGCTTGGAGAAGGCCTTTGCACTATTAATGTGCACAGAGGCGGATAAGGTAGTCCTTGCAATCTACCAGCTGTAGGGAATTGCAAGTACTTGGTGGAGAGCCACCCAAGGAATAGTATTTCTTGAAGGTGTAGTCCTGGAGTGGAACGCCTTTGTCGAAGTCTTCAACAACAAGTACTTCTCTGATAGTGCCAGAGAACTAAAGATGGCGTAATTTCAGCGCTTTTGCCAAGGTACGATGACCGTAGATCAGTATGAAGCGAAGTTCGCGGAACTATCGCAGTACGCCCCCAAACTGGTCGAGAATCCGATGAATCAAGCTAGAAGGTTTAGAGATGGGCTAAGACCGGAAGTGAGAAGCCCGCTGGTGCCATTGAATCTGAAGAACTACAATGACCTTTATGAACGGGCCCGGCTAATAGAGAGAGATCATAATGAACAAGCCGCCTCGTCTGGATCGAGGTTCGCTTCAAACAGAGACAAAAATTGATTTGGGAAGAAGCCCATGACCGAAGGAAGATTTTAGGTTTAGCCCAATAGGAAGGGTGGAGTTGGTAAGTGAGCGCCACATCAGAATGGCGTGTGTCGTTTCTACGGAAGGCGACATGGCTCAGCCCCATGCCATTTAAGGGTGGGTGTGTGTTTTGAGTGTGGCTAACAGGGTCATATGGCCAGAGATTGTCCCAGAAAACCAAGGAGACAATTGTAGTTACCGACATTGCCATTGACGGGTTAGATAAAGGGTGCAGCATCGCAGTTTGCACCACAAGGTGGATAGAAACCCAACTCAAGGGACAGTGTAAGCCATCACATGAGGTCAGGCAGAGGACGCACCTAATGTGATTACAAGTATGGTTTTGCTGAACGACTATGTTGCTTATGCTTTATTCGACCCCGGAGCGACTCATTCTTTTATTACTAAGCAATATGTTAGGCTGATAGGATTAAGTCCTGAGTTGCTGGAGTCAGTAGTTAGCATATCTACATTGCTAACGATAAGGTGTTAGTTGCATTGTGGTGTATTGGTTGTAAGTTAGTGATTGGTGAGCGAGAGGGGAAGATAGACTTGTTAGTCCTAGCCATGTATGACTTTGATTTGATAATTGGCATGGATTGGCTCACCAAGCAACGAGCTAAGATGGATTGATATCGTAAAGCGATTCAGTTTAACCCTTTAGAGGGTGAAAGTTTCTAGTTTGTTCAAAGTCGAGGAGGACCCTCGATTACCTTGATCTCGTCACTTGAGGCAACCCGTTTGTTAGACAGGGGTTGTCAAGGTTACCTGGCAAATCGTCGTGGATACAACAGTTGAGGAACTGAAGATCGAAGATATCCCAGTGGTGCAAGAATTTCTAGATGTATTCCCGAAGGAATTGCCAGGTTTACCGCCAGAGAGAGAGATCGAGTTTGTAATTGAGTTAGCTCCTGGGACAGAGCCAATTTCTAAGGCTCCTTACCAGATGGCGTTGTTTGAATTGAAAGAATTGAAGGTGCAGATGCAAGAATTGTTAGATAAAGGATTCATACGTCCCAATGCATCACCTTGGGGAGCACCAGTTCTATTCGTGAAGAAGAAAGATGGTTCGTTGCGTCTGTGCATCGACTATCGTCAACTCAATCAAGTGATGATCAAGAATAAGTATCTGCTCCCGAGGATCGATGACTTGTTTGACCAGTTACAAGGAGCGTTGATATTTTCAAAAATCGACTTGAGGACAGGATAGCATCAGCTGAGAATCAGGAAGGAGGACATTCCAAAATTAGTGTTTCGTACTCGATATGGACATTATGAGTTTACTTTAATGCCGTTCGGTTTAACGAATGCCCTAGCTGCTTTTATGGATTTGATGAATCGAGAGTTTAAGGAATACTTGGATCAGTTCATGATCGTGTTCATCGATGATATTTTGGTGTATTCGAGAAGTGCTGAGGAGCATGAGAGTCATTTGAGAATGGTACTGCAGACTCTGAGGATTCACAAGCTGTACGCCAAGTTCAGTAAGTGTGAGTTTTGGCTGACTTGTGTAGCATTCCTAGCTCATGTGATTTCAAGCGAAGGAATTTCTGTGGACCTGACCAAGATCAAAGCAGTGATCAATTGGCCAAGACCGACTACAGTGACAGAGATAAGAAGTTTTATGGGTTTGGCAGGTTACTACAAAAGGTTCGTGGAAGGATTTTCGGCTTTGGCATTGTCATTGACTTAACTCCTGAAGAAGGACGAGAAGTTTGTATGGACAAACAAGTGTTAACGTAGTTTTCAAGAGCTTAAATAGAAGTTGACTATTGCACCTGCGCTTACCATTCCATCTGGTCCTGTAGGATACGAAATCTATAGTGATGCGTCATTGAGAGGACTGGACTACGTATTGATGCAACATGGTAGGGTTCTTGCACATGCCTCCTGCCAGTTGAGACCTCATGAGCAGAATTACCCGACGCATGACTTAAAACTCACAGTAATCATTTTTGCTATGAAGATTTGGAGACATTAGTTGTGTGGGGGAAAGATTCCAGATCTTCACTGACCATCAAAGTCTCAAGTATTTATTCTCGCAAAAGGAGTTGAATATGAGACAACGTTGATGGATGGAACTTTTGAAAGACTATGATTGTGATATTCTATATCACTGGGGAAAAGCGAATAAGGTCGCAGACGCATTGAGTCAAAAGTCTTCAGTTGTACATATGATAATGAAGGAATGGGTTCTACTCGAGAGAGCTCGAGATTTGGTTTTCAAATTTGAGGTAGGCCACCTTTTGCATCTTATGGCTACCTTTAGAATTAAGCTAAATGTTCAAATCGGGATCAAATTACTTCAGCTGATAGACCTAGACGTTCGGAAGATTATGCAAGAGGATACCGATAAGAGGAAGACTGATTTTTAGATTTCTGAGGATGGAATGTTGAGATTCCGGGGATGATTATGTGTACCTGACGATGTAGAGCTTAGAGAGGAGATCTTATTAGAAGCTCATCGTAGCAGTTACAACATTCATCCTAGCAGCACGAAGATGTATCAGAATCTGCGTCAACACTACTGGTGGTCTAGTATGAAGGCAGACATCGCCAAGCTTGTTGCCAAGTGTCTAACATGTTAGCAGGTGAAGGCACAACATTGTAAGTCGGGAGGACTCCTGTAACCTCTCGAGATCCCAAAGTGGAAATGGGAGCACATCACGATCGATTTTGTGACAGGCTTACCGAGGAGTCAGAGAGGAAATTATTCCATTTGGGTAGTGGTAGATAGACTAACAAAGTCGGCTTACTTCATTGCAGTATGAAAGGACCTTGATTTGGATAGGCGTGCAAAGTTGTACGTGTGTCAGATCGTTCGTTTGCACGGAGTGCCGGTAACGATTACTTCAGACCGAGACTCGAGATTCACAGCTGCTTTTTTAGACGGATGACCAATCTGAGAGGATGATCTAAACCCTTGAGGACATGCTGCGAGCTTACGTGCCGGATTTCAAGGGAAGTTGGGAAGAATAGCTTCATCTTGTTGAGTTTGCCTACAACAACAGCAACCAGTAGAGCATTCAGATGGCTCATTTCGAAGTATTGTATGGCAGAGCGTGCAGAATGCCAGTGTGTTGGGATGAAGTCGAGGAAAGAAAGATCACAAGCCCAGAGTTGGTTCAGCAGTTAGTGGATGTAGTTGTAGTCATCAGAGGCAAACTAAAGACTGCTTAGAGTCGCTAGAAAAGCTACATAGATAAGCGTCAAAGGCCTTTGGAATTCCAAGTTGGTGATCACGTTTTTTTGAAGGTGTCACCAATGAGGGTTACTTTGCGCTTTGGCAAGAAGGGAAAACTGAGTTTGAGGTATGTAGGTCCTTTTGAGATTCTAGAGAGAATTGGGATCCTAGCGTATCGTCTTGCATTACCGTCGAGACTAGCGCAAGTGTATGACGTCTTTCACGTGTTGATATTGAGGAAATATGAGCTTGACTCGACCCACGTGCTTAATTTTGAGGAATTGGATGTGGACGACCGAGTGTCATACGTTGAAAGTCCGATTCAAATTGTGGATCGGAAAGAACAGGTTCTGCGTACCAAGATGATCCCATTAGTTAAAGTGGTTTGGCAACACCACGGCACTGAAGGAGCAACTTGGGAAAGTGAGGATTCGATGAGACAATCGTACCCCCACCTTTTTGTTTAAAGAATTGTAATGGTTTAAATTTGGAGAACAAAATTTTTATAAGAGGGGAAGAGTTGTGACATCCTGAAATTTTAGTCCTATTTTCAATTTAATAAATCAGTCCTTTCATCGACGCACCTATACTGCTATTCTCTAAGTTGATCACTCATGAGATAACTAGATTATCTGGGAAAGCTATTAAAGAATTTTAATGCAATAGACTTGAGGATTCGACCAAGAATCGACTACTCGACCGTGCTCATTTGCAGAGATCATTACAGCATAGTTAAAAATCGATCAGATATTAGAGATAGGTCATTTCGACTGAGATAGATGATCAAAGTGTGGGTGAAATTCTCATTGATCGGCACTAGGCCAATTTTTTCGTCATTTTGGTATCCTGTGTCCATATTTAAAGCCTCAAGATTTTCACGACAAACGAGGGTTGCTAATGTGTCGAAGACGTACATTATGACTCGAAACAAATCGATCACGGGTTAATTGTACCAAAAATTTCTAAAAGCTATCCGATATGTTAGGTCACACTAAAATCGCGCTAGATTGAAATAAACCATGAATTTAAATCTGATTTCAGAAATTAAAAGTTCTATTATGTCACGAGTCATTTTAGGAACGTTGACTCATCCTCTGAAGATTTTTTTGCAAACCGAGATTTTTGGCGAAAAGTCAAAATATGGCCGTTTTTGTTCAGAAAATTCAGGGGACTGTTTTTGATCACTTTTTTGGGATGCAAATTAGTTCTATTGGCAAGGAAATATGTCAATTTAATCAAGGACTCGTTGGTGGGATTTATGAGGGCCGAATTGATTTAATTTAAGTGGAAATTGAAGAGGATTTAGGGGAAATATCTTCAAAATTCGTAGCCCCCCATGCCCTCAACTTTTGGACCCTCTCATTAGCTTCCTAGTGAAGCTTTATGGCTGCATTAGGCTGTGGGAGCCATCTGGCCATGGTAGGGCCAAGCCAAGGGGGACAAAGAGATAGATTGAACTAAGGTAGCCCCCTCAAAGCTTGTTTGGTCTCTTATCTTCTTCCTCTGCCTTTGCTTTATCCATTTCCAACCTTTTAGAGCTCAAGAAGTAGCAGGAAAACCAAGCATCACAACTCCCTCCACCGTTGACAGCCCTTACTGCCTGCTAGGCCTGCCGTTCGCCGTCATACGCCGCATGCCAACCGCGAGCTTATTGCGCGTCGTCCCTCTTCCCCTTGTGTCGTTCGCCTTGGTCTCGCCATCCCCAGATTGCCTCAGGCCGCTGTCTAGCTTGTCGAAGCTCCTGGCTGCTCGTCCCACCGCCAAGAAGCTCCGCCAACCCCCTCTGCTCGTCCGCCTGGCCTTCGGTCCATCAGCTATGCCGTTTCAGCCGTTAGTCCAGCTTGTTCAGCCTAGCCACAGAACCAAAGCCCCTAGGTTAGCTGTGCACTGTCTGGCCCGCTTTGGACCACTTCCGAGCCTCGAAAGGTGCCATCGCTTTGGAGTTGATGGCCCGTCTCCGCCTCGCCGTACTCGTGAACTCATTGAAATTCGAAATCGGTGAGTTTACTCACTAATCTGCGCTTAGGGAGTTAATTATGCTTAAGGGTTGATTAGTTTAGGTTAAGTATGGATTAGGTGGTTAGTTAGAACAGATTAGCGATTTAATGATCCTTTATGCAGGTTAAGTGGTTAGAGTAGCATAATTAGAGATTAGATAAGCTGTAGTATTTATCTAGATAGGTTTGAAAATTTTCCAGGCTCGTTTCGGTATTTAATTAGGCTTTTCTAGCCTAAGTTGCATTTATTGGTATTTATTAATTAATTTTGGTAATTATTTAATTAATTATTATTTTCCGGAAATTAGATCGGGATAGCTAGTGACCAGAATTTGCGTTGATCGCAATGGCATGATTAGTTTATTTAATTGAGTGCTGGATTGTGCAAATTGGGTGTTGATTGTAATTTTGTGTATTTATCCCAAAATTTATTAATTTCAATATATAATTAGAAAATTACCGAGCATCGGTTTACAATGCTAAAAATGTTTTTTTATCGACTATATAATTAGTGGGATTTTATAAAATAAAGATATTATACTTTTGGTTGAGGCCTATCGTGTACCCACACACGATTATTTTTACCAGGTATTATGAAAATGGTGAAATCGTCAGTGGATGAGTATAATATACATATATCAGCTTTGGTGAGCATATATGAATTTCGATGAGTTATACTATCTATCTATATCAGCTTGTGGTAGCTACTATCTATCTATATAAGCTTGTGCGAGCTACTATCTATCTTTTTCAGCTTGTGTGAGCACATTCGATGTTGATGGTACTGAATAGATAGTATTGATTGGATGGATTCATAGATAGTATCGTTGGGGCTGAATTGATTGAATTGAATTGATTGGTTAAGTGTATGAACTGTACTAACTTGCAGGAAGAGACAGAGGCAAAGGTAAGTCCTCTATCTCGTGCGTGACTAGATAGCCTTTGGGCGTATTTCCTTCCTAGTCGGGACTTAGGAGGTGAACTTGTTGAGAAATCGTCTCACCCCGTTGTGGGATAACATTTTTAGGTCTTTAGATGGCAGCTCCTCCCGAGCATTTTGGACAGCCGAAGAAGGTCACCGAGCAGGTGTTTTATATTCCGCTTCATAGGAACCCAAGGAGATGGGTCTATGAACTCGTGAGGTCTGTGGTCTGGGTTGATGCGGGTCTACCCGATAAGGTACCCCATCAATACAGATCATGGTACCGTCATGAGCGGAATAGGCAGAGAGAAGGTCCCATACTGGAATCTGAGGTTCCTATGTCGGTGTTGAAGGTTACTTTTGGGAAAGGCACGGTAGATCCTCCTGGTAGCTTAGTGGTGGACCCAAGTCTGTCGGATCCAGGGTTCCTGGAGTATTCAGTGGAAGACTCGAATGCTTAGAGGATCTGGAGCACTCTAAAACCCCCATTTTTGTAGACCTTGTATATAACGGCTAATATTGTATATAACATAGTCTAATATGTATGTAAGAGTGTTGTTGTTTGAAAATTTTGTGACCCTACTTTTCTATCCCATCTTGTTGTTGTCCGAGGATTATTTATTCGCTTCCGCATGCACATTAAAATGAATGGGTCGGTGACGCGTCCTGTGACGTCATTAATTAATCGACCACCAAGGGATGGGCACGCACTCGAGGATCGAGGCGTGACAAATCTACATTGAGACATGCCTGGCCAGTGTAGATCATGTATGTATGCTGCTTGGAGAGTTCGTTTTGACGTGTCCAGTTAATCATTATTTGTTTTGTTTGTTACGTTTGAAAGTCTATGTTATCTATTTTTATTTGAATGAAGTGATGTTTCCTATGGATCCCACATGTGATGAGTGTCAAAGCTTAAATCTGGGCATACAACATGTCTATTTGACCTGAGTTTAAACCCATAATTGCAAAAATAGCTTAAACGCCAACATTGGAGGTCGATTTCAGTTTGGTTCTTGTGTGTTCTAGGCTGTGATTCATAGCTAAATTTGTTCTTTGCATGTAGTACTATAAGCTTGAAACTTTAGTTCCACATAAAATTGCTCATGAGTCAAGATTGAAGGCCACAAACATAGCTCGAGGAAGTTACTTGAGGTGGGTTGACGTATATCAATTGTTTGACGAAATGCCCAAGCCAAGCTTCAATATTGAAACGGTAGATTTGAGCTCGGTTCTTATGATAGATTGGTTTAGGGAATTATTTTCAAATAAAAAATAAAAAATCCAAAATCCAAAAATTTCAAAAAATATATATAAAAATGATGGATTGCATCAAATTAAGGAAAACAATGACATCTATGAAATTTTCTTAATTTTATAAGGTCATTTTTCCTAATTTAATGCTATTGTGTTATTTTATAATAATTTTTGTAAATAATCCATATTGCATAGATTAAAATTATTTAGAGTATTTCCATGCATCTAGATTAATTTTATGCATATTTAAATTCCCATTTCGATCATGATGGTCCTGTCTCAGGGGTGATAATAAAGGCCATGTAATATTATTTGTCCAACTTGTATCGGGTTTTCCTTTTCTGCATTTACTTTTAAGTCATTTCAATTTCTTAGATATTTACTTACCACACCGCTTTTCAATAATTTGAGTGGAAATTCCTTTTCTAAATTAGGTTAGGATTAGTTTAGAAATTAAGGAAAACAAGCTTACAAAAACATTTGCATGGACAATTAGTGGTTTAATAAGGATTGTAATTAGTAATCAAGATTGTGTGGCTATTTAGATAAACAATTCTCCAAGTTAATGGTACCGCAAGGGTGCTAATGGAGACATTAGCATAAACAAATGCCTATTCTTAAAAATCTCTAGTTGCATAGGAATTGAGACAACACTCCCGCATCTCGATTGGTTTCTAGCTGACCCCAATAGGTTAGTGGTGACTCTTAGAAATACTTAGGTTGTTAAGAACTAAAATACAAAATCCAATATCATGTGAGATATGGGCTTGGGAGTATCCGCGCCTAACCTAGGGCCGTTGGCCTGCCACCTTAGGCAATACCCTTAAACCTCTTCCTTTTCCTCTGATGGCAAAAGAAAGGTCGTGACAACTTGGTGACTCTATTTGGGGACTTGATTGCAAACCTTAGAGCACTTAGGCCTTAATAACTTGGTTGGTGGTTCACTAACATGGTTTTCATTTGATAGTGCATGTCAAAGTCGCATGGAAAACAAGGTTAGTCTTCTAACAACATGTTAAATGTTTTTGTAGATTTGGTGTAATAAGGGGTGGAGTGTCTGTTAACTCATTTGTTTTGCAATGAGGTGTAGGAATGTATGTCTATATTGATGAATTTGAAGTGTTGTTTGGATATCGATTGTTGTGCTTGCCTTTATACTTACTTTAGCATTGCACATTTGTGCACAAGTAGCGATCTAAAATGCCGATCATACCAAGAAGCCCATAGGAGGTGCCAAAAGATGGAACTCGTGTAGGGAATGACCCATGGTCATCCACTTTTGGTCCCGCTCATTTTGGTCAATGATAAAGAGAATTGTCTGACATAAGTGTGGAGTGGAAAAAACTCTTTTTATCTAATTAGAATGGGGACCTTAAGCCTTTATAATCCCACCTTTATGTGTCAAACCTCACAAGTTTACATTCGTGTGTCTATGTGATTAATATATATATATATATATATATATATATATTTACCCCCTGCAAGTATAATTTCTCCATCTACTTGTTCATTTCAAATTGAAATCTTCATTTTTGGAAATTCATGGATAAATAAACATTTCAAACACCTATGATCTGACCCTACAGAACATATGGTTTTGTTTAAGTTTTCAATTAAGAGCTCAAAGTCACATTTTGTATAGAAACTCTTCCAAGTCAAGATTATATTTTGGGGCATAAAATTAAAATCAAGTTTTCAATAAGATTCTTTCTTGGTCACATTTCAGAATTGAAATTCATATCAAATTTTGTACCTTAACTTATCAAAATGAAAATCACCTCACCTTTGCAAGTGTGAAACCACAAATTAATCTTTCAAAATCAATGCTCTATTTGGATATGAAACTTTTGGAATAGAGTGGGCATTCAATTGATAGCCATAGATTGACCTTTTAATGAAGTATCCTTTTACTAATAAAATCTCGACGAAATACCAAATTCTCGTAAGTGGGGACTGTGGGGGAAGGGGTATTGTCACCTCAATTTTGTTGCAAGAGGTGGTTTCACTAAAAGATCAAATTTTCACTCACATGCAGACATTGTCTCCTTTTCGCAGGTCATACGAGATAGCCTCTCCTTAACATTTTGTTGCTTGACCATATAAATACATGACTTTAAAGTTAGGATGGAATTGTTTATTACAATCCCCTATGGAAGATTCTCTTGTGCTTTGTCCTTGTCTTTATTCATGTTAGGAACCACATCTTTCATTTTGGGCTTTAATCACAAACCAATTTGTAAATCATGCGACTCATGTCCTTGAGTAATGAGGTTCGACTTCATAAAAATCATCTTTCTTTAAAAGCATTTGAAGTGTTTCAAACGGACCCTTTGGGCTAAGTTTTATGCCTTAGCTTTAAATTGTTTGAAAATGAGTTTCATGAAAACTTGCATAATATTTTATCTCTTCATTCAATCGCTTTGCAAGTTGATCCGCAAGATGATGCTTTAAGGGGGTGAGATTGTAATCGTTCAATAGGAATTTCTTTTGCAACAACTGACTAGGTCATCCATTTTCGTCAAACAAAATGAAGGCATATCTGGTTGTCCCATGAACTACAAGGAAGAGAAATAAGAGACTAGAAAATATAGGAATATTTTCGCAGCATATGAACTCAAAGATTGTGACTAAGCATGAAAAGAACCATGAAAGCCTTGAAGATCACAAATCTACTGACCTAACCCAATAGCAATATCTATTGCTTTGAAAGCAGCTTTTACAAAAGTTCCACATCCTGAACGACCTCATATTAGTTTGACATTCTTTGTGGAAGAAGAAATCTGTAGACATTCTTTGGCATCAAACAACTTCATTGGTTGCGAACAACTGTAATTCATGAGAAACTTTTGATGGGTCCACATTCATGGATGCAAACTATTCGAAAGGATCTTATCAAAGGAACAAGAAGCAACTGCAATCCCTGCACCTCCAACGGTTTCTTGGCATCCAATCATGTATGAAGATGATTATTGGTAGTTTGCAACACAACACTTCAAGATGTAGATTTACACAAACAGGAATCGGTCATCAAATGTTGCCCTCGAATAAAAGGTGGTAATCGTTCCAAGTTAAACTTGATTTATTTTAAGAATGACTTGTCCCTATAGTTTGTGCAGAATTAGGTAGGAAACTGAGTAAAAGAATGAAGGACTCATATGAAGATTCATCAATCCAACTTAATGGAGTTCCATATTGAAAAGTTATCTAACTCACTGTGGCATGCATTCAACCATAAGGAGAATATCTTTCTTTCCTCCACAAAGATATGATGAGATGCTGAATTGCTCAACTTTGAAAAAGGGTGTACTTCGTTTCTAAACCTAATGTACCTAAGAGTAGAAATAATACATTATTTCCATATGTGTAGGAAATTTTAATTAGGGTGGCTAGCCATAAAATGGATTGGGGGCACACAATGACTGAGTCACCCGACTTTTAAAAAGGAAAGATTTAAATGAAATAGATATTTGCCAAATGAATTATAGTCAATCATGAGAGCAAATCCCTCTCCATAGCCAAAGAAACGGGATGGAACAAAGTCATCAGATATGCTGTAAAAGGGAGTATACCGTTCCTAAAATGAATCAGGTCTAGTATGAAAATAATATATTATATCTCTTTTTCCTTGCAGTTGATGAGTGGGGTAAGTCACTCAAAAAGAGTAACTCTCACCCATGAAGCAAGATGAAATAGAGTCAATTGATTTGGCACAAAAGGGAGTATCGTCCCTAGATTAGTCTAATCCAATTTTGGAATATAAGTAGCATGCCTCATCTCTTGTAGGAAATGGCGCACATTGACCATAGGAGCAACACCTTGTACCAAGAAGGCATGCTAAGGCCCAACCATCCATTTTGATGGAATAAATAGAGCAAAACATCCAAGGAACAATGCCCTCACATGTTGAAACAAGGAGTACCCCTCTCATTTCGTCTTTGACACTCACTTTGTAACATCCTCGATTTCGACCCTTCTTTTGGTTTCAACTAGTAGGCTAAGGATTGGCCGCATGATTGGTCAGAGGAACTGGCCCGTAAACCCAACCGGTAGACCAGCTAAAGGACTGCCTGATTGGTTCAAGGCCTGACCATTAAGCCCTACCCCTATATGATTGACTTACTTGAGATGGTGATTTTGACCTACGACAAGCATTTCAAGGGTAGCTTTACTACAAACCTCGGATGCGTTGAAATGGTCATTTGAGGATGTCCATAAAAAGCCATTGTTTGTTCCCGATTGCACTTCCAATGGCCTATTTTCCATGTTTGCCATATTCTTTGGAAATGGACAAACTAGAATATTCTAAAACTCCTTAGTCATTTAATGAAAATGGGTAATTCATCACCTTAGGTGGCCTTGAGAAGATTTGGTAATGATTATCAAAGATTTGTCTTGGGGATTAAATTTGATGAGTCATAGTACAAATGGACTAATCAAGGGAAGGTTCTAGAGAACTTAGCTTAGGGAGCAAGTTTTTGAAAATTGGCCATGTGAGAAATATCCAAATCTAATGATTACACAAATTCAAGCATTAAATGCAAGAAGTCTTGTCATCATCTTAGGTGTCCATCTTAAGATTATGTAACACTGCCAAAAGATTTTCCTTGATGATAAATTAGTGATTCGTGGCTTAAGTAAACCACCTCATGGAGGAATCTAGAATACTTGGCTAAATGAGCAAGAAAAGCCATGAAAAATGTGCCAAAAATCCAAGACTTATGATTCCCATATCTTAAACATTAAATGAAGGGATGAATTACTAGCTTAGGTGGTCGTTTGAGGATTTGATCATCATTGCCATAAGATTTTCTTTGGAGATTAAGTTAGGCCAAGTAATGATGACATGGTGACTCACAAGCTTAGGTGGACCAATTAATAGTGGCTTGGAGAATAAGTAGTACTTGTTCATTGGAAGCTAGTCATTAAATGAAGGTATGACTCACTAAATTAGGTGGCAAGGAGAAGATTTGGTAATCATGATGATAGGATCTTTCTTGAAGAATAAGTTGGGGCCATTAATGAAGCTTGACCTATAAATAGGAGAACCACTCCAATTTATTCTTAACCTTTGGCTCACTTCTTCCCCTCCTCCTTTCTTGCACACCCTCTTCCTCTCTCGACCTTACTCGCCCACTGTCTCATCGAACGGTCTTCTTTTGGTAAAACCACCTATAATTTATCGAGTTTCATCGAAGATAAGTAGAATCTCTAACTCTTGACTAGGGCGATAGCCTACGTTGTCGAGTTTAGTGGTATGTTCACCCGTGTAAGCAGCGTGTACGTTGTAATGTTCTTTTGTATGGTTTGCTGATGTTTGCATGTTTGAGTGCGTTTACGCCTCGGAACGAGGTCAAGGTTTGCTCGGCTTGGAATCAATGTCAAGTCGGGATGGCTAGGCATGCAGCTCAAGCCACGAACCAAGAATCGTGCTCGACATGTCATATAGTATGATGTTAAGAGCCATGACACACTCATTGGAATGAGCACGCCTTCGGGTCATGTATCAGTGGACTAAGAAGAAAAGTAAGAATTAGCTTGTATGATGCACTTTTATGATGCACTTCAAGAGGAAAAAGTGTCCATCACCATGTAGCGTTGGTGGCGATGCCTCGTTCATTAAACGGGATTCCTTGGTTGAGCTTGGATGCCTTAGGTAAGCTAGCCTCGGGATGTTATGGTTGAGACAAGATGCCTAGGTTGAGTCCGGATGCCTTGGTGAGCTAACGCCATGATGCCTTGGTTGAGTTGGAATGCCCTGATTGAGCCAAAGAGCGTAGCATGGAGTTGGAAGCCTCGGTCGAGCTAGGATGGCTTGGTCGAGCCAGGACAACGATAAAAGAATCATGTTATTAGTATCGGTATATGCTTAAGCATGGTAAGTTAATGTGTTCATTGATATGCTGAAGGTAAGCATGCATTGATGTAACATTCTGAAATATCATTCTGCTTTCAATTGAATTAACCGGGCTTTTCATTGACGTGCCTATAGTGTTATTGTCAGAGTTGATCACTCTTGAGATAACTAGATTATCTGGGGAAGTCATTAAGAGATTTTAATGCAATAGGCTTAAGGATTCGACTAGGAATCGACTGCTTGACCATGCTCATCTGCAGAGATCATTACGGCACAGTTAAAAATTGCTTAGAGATCAGAGATAGGTCGGTTCGACAGAAAAGTGTGGCTAAACATGGGTGATTCCACTAAATTGCAAAATTCTCGTCGACCAGTAGTAAACTGATTTTTCTGTCGTTTTGGTACCTTGTGTCCGTATTTGAATCCTTGAGATTTTCATGACAACCGAGAGTCGCCAATGTGTCAAATAGGTTCATTGTGGCTCGAAGAAAATCGATCGCGGGTCATTTGCACTAAAAATTTCTGAAAGCTACCTGGTAGCCTAGGTCACGCTAAAAACGCGCCAAAGCGAAATTAACCGCGAATTTGAATCCGATTTTAGAAATTGAAAGTTATGTCATTTCACTGGTCATTTTAGGAACGTCAACTCAGTCTCCGAAGCTAGCGTGAGTAGAGTAGCACCGCCTCCGGTTGATGCTGGGGTAGTAGCCCCTAGTGATCCTAGAATGGAAGGGATCATGCAGGTGCTTGAAGCTATGAGAGACCTAATAGGGCAGCAGGCCCAGAACCAAGCTATCGTTGCTGTAGCTGCTGCTACTACTGCCGTTGCCGCCGCCGCCGAGGCCGCACCCGTTGTCGCGCCTGTTGTTGCTCCTATTGAAGTTCCACCAGGGAATGTAGTCGCTGGGAGACCACTTCATAAGTTGGTGAAGCAGTTCTTGAAGCTGAACCCACCAAGGTTCACAGGTACTGGAGATCCAGAGGCCCACATCTCTTTGGGTTCAGGAGTTAGATAAGGCCTTTGCACTGCTGAGGTGCATCGAAGAAAAGAAAGTGGTTCTAGCAGTGTACCAGCAGCAAGGTAACGCCAATACCTAGTGGAGAGCCATCGGAGATGCTGTGTTCTCGGGAGGAGTAGTTCCGCTGTGGGACGTTTTTCTCAGAGCGTTCAATAATCAGTACTTCTCAAGAAGCACCTGAGAACAAAAGATGGAAGAATTCTAATGTCTCCGGCAGGGGACAATGACTGTTGACTAGTATGAGGTCAAACTTGCGGAGCTTTCTTAGTATGCTCTGAGGCTGATAGAAGACCCATAAGAAAAAGCTCGAAGGTTCAGGGTTGGCCTTCGACTAGAGCTGAAACAACCGTTGGTGCCGCTGGATTTGAAGGACTATCGAGAAGTTTACCGTCGAGCCCAGTTGTTTGAAAGAAGTTTGAACGAACAAGCAGCCTCGTCTGGATCGAGGTTTAGTTCGCATTGAGAAGGGATCCGACATGGGAAGAGGCCCATGTTTAGAGGGAGGTTTCAAGTTCTGCCCAGCAGGAAAGGAGGAATTGGAAAATCAGGGCCAAGTCAAAATGGCTTATGTTGCTCCTGTGTGAGGTGACATGGTACAGCCCCATGCCATTGAAGGACGGGTGCTTGTTATGAGTGTGGCTAATAGGGTCACATAGCTAGAGATTGTCCTAGGCGACCAAAAGGACAACCGCAGTTACTACCGCCGCCACTGTTGGCACAGATTAGAGGGTATGCACCACAGAATGCACCGCAAGGTGGACAACTTAGACCTCCAGCTCAGGGAACAGTGTATTCCATCACCCGAAGTCAAGTAGAGGACGCGCTTGAGGTGATTATAGGTAGGATTTCGTTGAACGATCATACAGCTTATGCTTTATTTGATCCAGGAGCAACTTATTCTTTTATTACCGAGCAGTATGTTAAGCTGATAGGATTAAGTCCAGTATTATTGGAGTCAGTGGTTAGTATATCTACACCATTGAAGGATAAGGTGTTGTCTGGTTTGGGTTGTTCTGGTTGCAAGTTAGCGATTGGTGAGCGAGAAGGGAAAATAGATTTGTTAGTCCTAGCCATGTATGACTTTGATTTGATAATTGGCATGGACTGCTATCACAAAGCAATTCAGTTTAACCCGTTAGAGAGTGGGAGTTTCGAGTTTGTTAGAAGTCGAGGAAGACCATTGATTACTTTGATCCCGTCGCTTGAAGCAACCCGTTTATTAGACGAGGATCGTCAGAGTTACTTGGTGGATACGATAGTTGAGGAGCTGAAGATAGAAGATATTGCAGTAGTGCAAGAATTCCTAGATGTATTCCCAAAGGAATTGCCAGGCTTACCATCAGAGAGAGAGATAGAGTTCGTGATTGAGTTAGCACCCGAGACCGAGCCAATCTCTAAGACTCCTTACCGGATGGCATTATCTAAATTGAAAGAATTGAAGGTGCAGATGCAGGAGTAGTTAGATAAGGGATTCATACGTCCCAGTGCATCACCGTGGGGAGCACCGGTTCTGTTCATGAAAAAGAAGGATGGTTCATTTCACTTGTGCATTGACTATCGTCAACTCAATTAGGTAATGATCAAGAACAAGTATCCACTGTCGAGGATTGACGACTTATTTGACCAGTTGCAAGGAGCGTCGATATTTTCAAAGATCGACTTGAGGACAGGATATCATTAGCTAAGAATCAGGAAAGATGACATACCAAGTCAGCATTTTGTACTCGGTACGGTCATTATGAGTTTACTGTAATACCGTTCGGGTTGACGAATGCTCCAGCTGCCTTTATGGATTTGATGAACAGGGTGTTTAAAGAATATCTGGATTAGTTCGTGATCGTGTTCATTAATGATATTCTGGTGTATTCGAAGAGTGATGAAGAGCATGAAGGTCATCTGAGATTGGTACTGCAGACTCTAAGAGTTCATCAGTTGTACGCCAAGTTCAGCAAGTGCGAGTTTTGGTTGACTTGTGTTACTTTCTTAAGTCATGTGATTTCAGGCGAAGGAATCTCCATGGACTCTGAGATAGCTAGTATAAGCACCTAGAGGGGGGTGAATAGGTGCACAAACAACTTATCGAGATATGGAAGCGATTCTTGGCAAACGATAGAAAGGAAATTCTCTCTTGATTAACAAAATGAAATACGATCAAGGTAAAGAGAGTAAGGAAGAGAAAATTAAACACAGGGTTTATAGTGGTTCGGCTTATTCCAAGCCTACGTCCACTCTTCCGCACTGACAGCCCACCGGCTGGATTTCACTTATGAACAAAAGAGAAGTTACAGCACAGCTTTGCCTTGATTCCACAGTGTAGATGTTCTACCACACCTCCTCAAGATTTCTCACAAATATACTCTTTTTTGTATACAAGTATTCGCTCAAAGGAATTGTGTAAACAAAAAGGAGCTTCAGACTTTGGAATTCTTCTATCGCGCACTCCTCAACAACTTAGAACGTCTTCTTTATATACTCTTTTATGCCATCATACCCGTTGGCACTTACCAAAAGAATTCCTCCAATCTATCCGTTGGACGGAATCAATTAGGAAGATTATCCGAGCTATTAAAGGAACGTGTCGATAGCCCATCAATCATGTTCGCCCATACAATCAGGATCTCGGTTTCCATAAGTAGAACCTTCCAATAATATTTAGGCAATCACCGGATCTTCAATCATCGAGCCAATCTTCGATTAATCAAAGGATTCCGTTATGTCTTTTCCAGCCACGAGATCTTCTCCAGTTGATAAGATTAAATCCTTAACGAAACATCCAGTTCTGGATAACCTTTCTTCAACGGATTAGAGACTGTCAATGAGGATAGACTTTGAGTCTTGAGTCTGGCTGTCCGGAGGTCTTCAGACTTTAAATAACAGAGTCTGCAAGCCTTCAGACTAGACTGATGGAAACGTTTTGTCAGCTTCAAAACACTTCAAGAAGATTTCTCCAACAATCTCCCCATTTTTTATGGTGACAAAAATTTCCTGCAGATTTGGATAACTTTGACCTGCAAAACATTTCTCAAACACATATGCATATCTTATAGAGATAAATGGCTAAGTGAATAACTCTAGAATCTGCAACCACAGAAAATAGGTTAGTCTAGTATGCGATAAAGCCATCCATAAGATATCAATAGTAGTTAATAAAAGCAGTCAAGTCCAAGTCTAGTTCAGTTCTCATCCAAACACAAAACAAAGTCAAACAGAGTTCAACAACAAAACAGTCCAACAAACCACATGATTAAAAGTTTAACAATTGAAAGTTTGTTCAAATCTTGCATCTCTCCCCCTTTTTGTCAACATTAAAAAGGTTGAGATGAAAATTGAATGAAGTCAAGATTGCTTGGGAATGCGGACAAGCTGGAAATCTTCCATAGACTGAACGATGCCTTCCAGCCTTTTCAAGTCTTCCTTCAGTTGTGCAATCTCCTCACCCTTGGCATTGGCCTGAATCTGAACAGAGAGGGCTTGGATCTTATCATTCAATGAACATGAAGAAACTTGACCCGCATTCTGCAAGTTTTGAACCTCGCATCCCAAGGCATAAATTTGACCTCGCATCTCCAAGAGAATATCCATGATTCTGCGAAAATATGCTGCATTATCAGTCTGAGTACTTGCTTCGGCCCGATCTGATGGAGTAAATGCAGACGATGGTAGATCAGCATAATCTCGTAGGTTTGGCGATGAAACTTCATGTCCTTCTTCTGGAAATTGAGAGGCATAAACATCCTCTGGGTCTGCAGGTGAGCGACTGACTCCTTCACTTGCATCAGGATATGAACACTTCCCTCCTTTCTCTTGATCTCCCCCTGTTTCCATGCCTATAAGTGGAGAAGAGTGTTCCTCAGGTTCTCCTTCTTCTCTTCTTTCTTCTTCAGGTCTTTCCTCCTCTGCTTCTTTTTCAGCTTCTCTTTCTTCTTCTTCCTTCTCCTCTGCTTCCTTCTCCTCTGCTTCTTTCGTCATTTGTTCCGATTCTTTCTCTGGAACAGGATGACTTAAATTCTTCAAAGCCATTGCAGAGATGGTGATGTCTTCCTCATCATCTTCATCCTCAACGAGGAGAGCTCTTCTTCTCTTGGATGGAGCAACCATGGGCTCCTTCCCTTTTCTTTTAGCTGCAGAAGAGATTTGATGAGTTTTGGCAGGAGTCTTCTCCTTGAATTTCTCCAACTCCTTGCTCAGTTCCTTCAGACGCATTTTGGTCACCATTTTCAGTCCTACCACCA
Source organism: Eucalyptus grandis x Eucalyptus urophylla (assembly GCA_028830015.1). Taxonomy (NCBI): domain Eukaryota; kingdom Viridiplantae; phylum Streptophyta; class Magnoliopsida; order Myrtales; family Myrtaceae; genus Eucalyptus; species Eucalyptus grandis x Eucalyptus urophylla. Next base: position 26,534,884 of record CM054199.1, read on the forward strand.
TATGATCGCATGATCGAACACAAAAGATTTGCAGAGGCTGAATATTCAGATGTATGAATAACTTCGTAACAAGGCTTGGGTAAAGGAGTTGACCTCTGTCCTTCATCACTGCTCTATACATGTGAAACATAACAGTGTGAGGGAGAGAAAACCTTTTCCCAGTGAGGATGGCATACATCAGCTTTGCCTCTGAACTTGAAACATCAGTCTTGGAAGTTGATTTCGGTCGGAGGCAATTTATCACAATCTTGTGAAGCAAGATGTTGAATGCACTCATCCTTAAGTAGGTGATCTTCTCCTCTGTTCTCCTGTCCTTCACCAGTTCCAGTGTGGCCCGAGCAATGGAAACTTTGATCGGTTGATATCTTCCTCTTTCAACTCCTAACACATCTGCCAGCATATTCATATCCACAACATAGTCTTGGTCTTTAACGCTGAAAGAGAATCTATTCGCATCCAAAAAGCTAAGATTTGAATAGAAATATGCAGTTAATTTAGCATAGGCCTCTATAGAGTCAGAGCAGAACTTTTCAAGTTGAAGATAACTGAACTTTTCCCTCAAGTTCACATTCACAGCATCCAGAAAATCAAAATCCACACTCCTAGGGTTTATTACCCCACACTTCAGCAATTTCGAGTACAGATCCTTTTGTTCCTTCGATCTGAACAAATCTCCTATTTTTCCTTGATTTTCAACCGCAACACCCATTTTCGGTTGAAATTGGCTGTACAATTTGTCATCATCATTCCCATCTACAGGATTCGGCCCCCAGTCACGAGGATCACTTGGGATATTCGCAAGGGTTTCCTCAGCCACCCCTTTACGAGCAATTCCCAAACTTTCCATTTTTCGCAGAAAGATATATTCGTTCCCATATCCTTTGTCTTTAAGAAAATCATCAACATATTTCAAAGGAGTACGAGTTCCTTTTAAGGCACGATATAGCTTGTAAATATAAGCGGGCTTTTGAACTCTTACAGGGTCTGCATCCTCGATGATTTCTTCCTGTTGTTGATGATCAACGCCTTTAGGACTAGATGGAGGAGAATGACGCTGCTGAGAATGTTGTGGGCTCGGTTGCTGTTCTGGAGACACTTCTTCTTCAGTAAGATCGAAGTGCGTAGACCCCTCACTCATTCGCCGTGGTCCCCTGCTTGCGATTCTCGAAGACTTTCTTGAAGATGACATCTTTCTAAGTTTTTGGAAGATTCCTTGCTTGACTTTCCCAAGAAAGATGACAACTTTTTGAAGATTAAACAAAGAAGACAAACGGGAATGGAGGATCGATGCTTTCTAGGGTTTTTGAGAGTAAAGTGAAGAGGAATCAACAGTGCACGATCGGTTAAAAAGAGAGATAAACGAACCGTCACATAGGAAATAAAAAGATGCCTTTTCAAAATAACTGTCTTTTTCCGCAAAAATAGCCATTTCAAAAATAATTTCCTTTTTGAAAATGAAACGATACAATATTTTCGTCGATTAAATATAGCAACAATTTAAACACAATCTGATGATCGTACCTCTTCAAGATAAGATTAGAGAGAGAAAGACTTACAGTCTGATGATCGTACCAAGACTATTTTACAGATAAAGTCTTGTATGTCTGAGTCTGAAAGTCTTTAGACTTTGATTTCCTCATACCTCAAAATGTTGAGTCTGGAACGGATAGATTCAAATTGATTTTTCTCCAAAGGCTTTGTGAATATATCCACCAGTTGGTTCTTTGAGTCAACAAATTGAATTGAAACATCTCCATTTTGAACATGGTCTCTAATAAAGTGATGTCGAATCTCTATATGCTTTGCTCTTGAGTGGAGAATTGGATTTTTGGTGAGGTTGATAGCGCTGGTGTTGTCACAATTAATCTCTGTGCATGAGTCTTCAATTTCAAAGTCTTGTAGCTGTTGTTTTATCCATAGAATTTGCGAACAACAACTTCCAAGGGCTACATACTCTGCTTCTGTTGTTGAGAGAGCCACAGTGCTTTGTTTCCTTGAAAACCAAGACACTGTTCTGCTTCCATGCAACTGGCAAGTTCCCGAAGTGCTCTTTCTATCAACTCTGCAACCGGTCAGATCTGCGTCTGAATATCCCATAAGATTAAATTCTCCCTTCTTAGGATACCAAAGACTGATGCTTGAAGTTGATGAAACATATTTAATAATACGCTTCGCAGCGTTCAAATGAGATTCTTTTGGGTCTGATTGAAATCTGGCACAAATGCAAACACTAAACAAAATGTCAGGTCTAGAAGTAGTAAGATAAAGAAGAGATCCGATGATACTCCTGTACAGCTTTTGATCGACTTTCTTCCCTTCTTCATCTTTGTCTATCTTCAAGGAACTTGACATTGGTATGTCAGCCTTTTTGCAATTGTCCAGACCGAACTTTTTGACAAGATCATTTGCATACTTTTCTTGATGAATAAAAGTTCCTTCCTCCAATTGTTTTATTTGAAGTCCAAGAAAGAAGGTTAACTCACCCATCATGCTCATTTCAAATTCATCCTGCATAGTCTTTGAAAATTTCTTGCACAGACTTTCATTATAGGATCCAAAGATAATATCATCGACATATATTTGAACAAGCAGAAAAATTTTGCTTTCTCTTTTAATAAAAAGAGTAGTGTCCACTTTACCTTTAACAAATCCATTTTGAATTAAAAACTTACTTAATCTGTCGTACCAAGCTCGAGGTGCTTGCTTTAAGCCATATAAGGCCTTTTTGAGTCTGAATACTGAGTCTGGTTTCTTTGGGTCTTTAAACCCTGGTGGTTGTTCCACATAGACTTCCTCATGGATGAATCCATTTAGGAAAGCACTTTTGACGTCCATTTGAAATAACTTGAAATTTTTATGACAAGCAAATGCAAGTAATAAACGAAATGCTTCTAACCTTGTTACCGGTGCATAAGTCTCGTCATAGTCAATCCCTTCTTCTTGTGTGTATCCCTTGGCCACGAGTCTTGCTTTGTTTCTTACGACTTTACCTTTCTCGTCCATCTTGTTTTTGAAAACCCATTTAGCTCCAACAACTGATTTACCTTTCGGTTTTGGAGTTAATTTCTAGACATCATTAATTTTGAATTGTCTGAGTTCTTCTTGCATAGCTTCAATCCAGCTTTCATTGGATAAAGCTTCTTCTATGCTTTTGGGTTCTATTTCAGAAATAAGAGCCACGGCACTAGACTCTTCTCGCCTTTTGGATCTTGTGCGAATTCCTTCATTGATGTCGCCAATAATAAGATCTTTGGGATGACTGGACTTATGTTTCCAGTTGCTGATTAATTTTTCAGATTGATGATCACTTCCTTCACTTGAATCTTCAACAGTTGTTGCTGATCCTTCAAAATCTGAGCTGCTTCTTGAGATTTAGACTTTGTTGAGTCTGGAGCAGATTCAGTCTCTTCAAGATGAGTCTAAATGGATTCATTTTGAATAGAATCTTGGAATTTGACATTCATTGATTCTTCCACAGTTTGAGTCTTCTTGTTGTAGACTCTGTACGCTTTACTTGTGGTTGAATATCCAAGGAAGATGCCTTCATCTGACTTTTCTTCAAACTTACCAACTCGATCATTTGCATTTTTCAATATGAAACATTTGCATCCGAACACATGAAAATATAAAACAATTGGCTTCTTTTCTTTAAATAGTTCATAGGGGGTTTTTTCTAGAATAGGCCTTAGAAAGACTCTATTGATAATATAACATGATGTTGAAATTGCTTCAGCCCAAAAACGTAAAGAGATATTGCTTTCAATTAAAAGAGTTCTAGCCATTTCTTGAAGAGATCTATTCTTCCTTTCCACGACTCCGTTTTGCTCTGGAGTATATGGAGAGGAGAACAAATGTTGAAAACCAGATTCATCACAAAATTTTGCAAAGTCTTGGTTTTCAAATTCACCTCCATGGTCTGTTTTTATACTTGAAATGACATACCCCTTTTCATTTTGAACCTTCTTAGCAAATTTTTCAAAGTAAGAGAAAGTTTCAGACTTACTTGTTAAGAAATATACCCAAGTAAATCGTGAGTAATCATCCACAATTACTAGGCAGTATTTCTTACCTCCAATGCTTTGCCTTCTCGTTGGTCCGAAGAGATCCATATGCAAGAGCTGCAGTACACGGTTAGTGGAAACTTGATTTATTGGTTTAAAGGAATTTCTTACCTGTTTTCCCAATATACATGGTGTACATAGATCAGACTTTTGGTATGATAAATTGGGTAGACCACGAACAAGCTTCTTTGCTGAGATTTTGGCTATTTGCTTCATGTTGATATGCCCAAGCTTTTTGTGCCATAAGTTCGCTTCGTCTTGGATTGAGATTAGACATTGCGATTCATCTGGTTTCACGTCCAAGAGGTAGATATTTCCATGTCTTCGACCCATGAATGACTGAGTAGTGTCTTTACTGGTTCCTGAACAAATACCCTCTTGAAAGTTGATTTTAAAACCGGCATCACAAAGCTGACTGACACTGAGCAGATTGTAATTGAGCCCTTCAACTAAAGAAACATTGCTTATTGTGAGGTTCCCAATCTTTGCAGTTCCAAATCCCACTATTTTTCCTTTGCTATTTCCTCCAAATGAGACTTTTCCACCATTCACTTGAACGAGCTTTATGAAGTAATTTGAATCTCCTGTCATGTGTCTCGAGCATCCACTATCCAGATACCATTTCACTTTTTTCTTGATAGTGACCTGCATTCAAAAAGAAACTCAAGCTTTCTTTGGTACCCATATTTTCTTGGGTCCTTTTGAGTTGGTCCGATATACGGTTTTTGCCCAGACTTTATTGACAAGTCTCCAAACCATAGGACATTCTTTCTCAAAATGATCTGCACTATTGCATTTTGAACATCTAAGAGCATTATGACCTACTGGTTTTACAAAGTTCATTTCAAAATGATTTTTGTAAGCTTTTCTTGTGGGTCTTTGTTTGATTCTTTCTTTTACTTTAGGAAAATCGATTAAAGGAATGGTTTCAGCAGTCATTCCCAAACCAGATTTATTGAAATAAGGTCTTTGAGCAGAAAGTATTTTCTCCAGTTTTTCAGAACCTAGAGAAAATCTTTTGGAAATATTTGAAATATCATTTTTCAAGAATGCATTTTCTTTTAAAATATTATTTTCACTTTCTTTGAGAGAAGAAACATTATGGTCTAAGCATTTCACTTTTTCCTCCAAAGCATTCTCTTGTTGTTTTAAAGCAGAATTTTCTTTTTTGAGTTCGGAAATTCTTTTAAGAGAGGACTTAAGACTAAAACATAATTCATCAATGTATTTTGAAACTTTAATAGGGATTTTGAAGTTACTTACCTCGAATTCACTTTCTGAATCTGAATCAGTCTCGGAGTTTGATTCTGAATCTGATTGTGCCATTAGACATATGTTGGCATAATCATCTTCACTAACTTCGCACTCTGTATCACTCCAGGTTTCAGCTTTGAGAGCTTTTCGATATCTTTCAGTTTTTCCTTTCTTCTTCCTTAGAAGAGGATAGTTGGGTCTGATATGTCCCTTTTTCTTACATTCAAAGCAGACTACATCTTTGTTTGATTCTTCATCTTCAGCAGACTTGGTCTGTTGCTTTTGAAAACTTTGTTTCTTTGCATTGAATCTTCTTCCTTTTCTGTTTAGCTTTCTGAATCTTCTTATCATAAGAGCAAGTTCTTCATCATCGATGTCGTCTTCAGAATCTATTGCATCAGAATCATCATTAGATTTTAATGCAATAGATTTCTTACCTTTAGGGTATTCGTCTTCATTGATTCGTTCCACTTCATAAGACTGAAGAGTCCCAACCAACTCATCGACAGACAGTGGCATGATTCTTTGGGTCTCTCTGATTGAGGTCTTTATGTGATTCCAATCCTTGGAGAGTCCACGCAGTAACTTGTTTACTTTCATGGGATCAGAAATTGGTTGACCTTGATTTTCAAGACCATTCACGATATCTGTAAAACGACTAAACATGTCAGTTATAGATTCTCCTGGTTTCATTATGAAGGCTTCGTATTGACCGAGAAGAATGTTGATTCTTGTCTCTTTCACTCGATCGGTTCCTTCATAGGTAATGTGTAATATATCCTAGACTTCTTTGGCTGTATCACAAGAAGATATTCTGTTATATTCAGTAGGTGATAAAGCACAATATAAAGAATAAATTGCTTTTGCATCAAGAGCTTGTCTCTTGATTATCTCTTCCTAAGTCATTTCACTAGACTCAACAGTGTCTTTTCCTCTTTCTGAGACAGGAGCAGCTTTGGGAACGATTCTTTTTTCTACAACAACCCATTCCAGAGGATCCTTTGATCTTAAGAACGCCTTCATCTTGTTTTTCCATATGTTGTAGTCCTTTCCATCAAAATAAGGAGGTCTGGTGTTGCTTTGCCCTTCTACCAGCCCTGGAGCCAACATACTAGCCATGGATCTTTAACTCTGAAGTAAAACACTTCAAACAAGGTGAGTACACGAGCTCTGATACCAATTGAGATAGCTAGTATAAGCACCTAGAGGGGGGTGAATAGGTGCACAAACAACTTATCGAGATATGGAAGCGATTCTTGGCAAACGATAGAAAGGAAATTCTCTCTTGATTAACAAAATGAAATACGATCAAGGTTAAGAGAGTAAGGAAGAGAAAATTGAACACAGGGTTTATAGTGGTTCGGCTTATTCCAAGCCTACGTCCACTCTTCCGCACTGACAGCCCACCGGCTGGATTTCACTTATGAACAAAAGAGAAGTTACAGCACAGCTTTGCCTTGATTCCACAGTGTAGATGTTCTACCACACCTCCTCAAGATTTCTCACAAATATAGACTCTATTTTGTATACAAGTATTCGCTCAAAGGAATTGTGTAAACAAAAAGGAGCTTCAGACTTTGGAATTCTTCTATCGCGCACTCCTCAACAACTTAAAACGTCTTCCTTATATACTCTTTTATGCCATCATACCTGTTGGCACTTACCAAAAGAACTCATCCAATCTACCCGTTGGACGGAATCAATTAGGAAGATTATCCAAGCTATTAAAGGAACGTGTCGATAGCCCATCAATCCTGTTCGCCCATACAATCAGGATCTCGGTTTCCATAAGTAGAACCTTCCAATAATATTTAGGCAATCACCGGATCTTCAATCATCGAGCCAATCTTCGATTAATCAAATGATTCCGTTATGTCTTTTCCAGCCATGAGATCTTCTCCAGTTGATAAGATTAAATCCTTAACGAAACATCCAGTTCTAGATAATCTTGCTTCAACGGATTAGAGACTGTCAATGAGGATAGACTTTGAGTCTTGAGTCTGGCTGTCCGGAGGTCTTCAGACTTTAAATAACAGAGTCTGCAAGCCTTCAGACTAGACTGATGGAAACGTTTTGTTAGCTTCAAAACACTTCAAGAAGATTTCTCCAACAGACTCATCCAATATTGAAGCAGTGATCAACTGGTTGAGACCGACTACCGTGACAGAAATAAGAATTCTTTTGGGTTTGGCAGGTTATTATAGATGCTTCGTAGAAGGGTTCTCAGCATTAGCATTGCCATTGACTAGACTTCTGAAGAAAGAAGAAAAGTTCGTATGGACAGATAAGTGCGAGCGTAGTTTCCAAGAGCTTAAGCAGAAGCTGACTACCACACCTGTGCTAACCATCCCATATGGTCCCGGAGGATACGAGATCTATAGTGATGCGTCATTCAGAGGATTGGGTTACGTACTGATGCAACATGACAGGGTTGTTGCATACGCCTCCTGTCAGTTGAGACCGCATGAGCAAAATTATCTGACGCATGAATTAGAACTTGCAGCCATCATTTTTGCTATGAAGATTTGGAGAAATTATTTGTGTGGAGAAAGATTCCAGATTTTCACCAATCATCAAAGTCTCAAGTACCTATTCTCTCAGAAAGAGCTGAATATGAGACAGCGCCGATGGATGGAACTTCTGAAGGATTACAATTGTGATATCTTATATCACCCCGGGAAGGTGAACAAGGTCGCCGACGCCTTGAGTTGGAAGTCGTCAATCGTTCATCTGCTGGTTAAGGACTGGAATTTAATTGAGAGAGCTCGAGATTCGGTGTTCAAGTTTGAGGTAGGCCACCTTTCGAATTTTATGGCCACCCTCAGAATTGAGCCGGATGTGTAGATCAGGATCAAGTTACTACAGCTGACAGACCCAGATGTTCAGAAAATTCTGCAAGAAGACATTGATAATAGAAAGACTAACTTTCAGATTTCTGATGATGGAACATTGAGGTTCCGAGGGCGATTGGTTATACCCGACAATGTGGAGGTCAGAGAGGAGATCTTATCAAAAGCTCATTGTAGCAGTTATAGCATTCATCCCGGTAGTACCAAGATGTATTAGAATTTGCGTCAACACTACTGGTGGTTTGGTATGAAGGCGGACATCGCCAAGCATGTCGCCAAGTTTCTGACGTGTCAATAGGTCAAAGCTCAGCATTGTAAGCCGGGAGGACTTCTGCAACCTCTTGAGATTCTAGAGTGGAAGGGGGAACACATCACAATGGATTTCGTGACCGGTTTACCGAGGAGTCAGAGAGGGAATGATTCCATTTAGATAGTGGTCGACAGATTGACAAAGTCGGTTCACTTCATTGCAGTGCGAAAGGACCTCAGTTTAGACATGCATGCTGAGTTGTACATGTGCCAGATAGTTCGGCTGCATGGAGTGTCGGTTACGATCACCTCAGACCAAGACTCGAGATTCACAGCTGCTTTTGTGGAAGAGCTTGCAGAATGCTTTAGGTACGAAGCTATAGTACAGTACGACATATCATCCTTAGATGGATGGCCAGTCTAAGAGGAAAATTCAAACCCTCAAGGACATGCTACGAGCTTGTGTACTAGATTTCAAGGGAAGTTAGGAAGAACAGCTTCATCTGGTTGGGTTTGCCTACAACAACAATTATCAACAAAGCATTCAGATGGCTCCTTTCGAAGCATTGTATCGCAGAGTATGCAGAATGCTAGTATGTTGGAATGAAGTTGGAGAAAGAAATATTACAGGCCTAGAGTTGGTTCAGTAGTCAGTGGATCCAGTTGCAGTTATCATAGACAGATTAAAGACCGCTCAAAGCAGACAGAAGAGTTACGCAGATAAGCACCGGAGGTCATTGGAATTCCAAGTTGGTGATCACGTTTTTTTGAAGGTGTCACCAATGAGGGGTACTTCGCGTTTTGGCAAGAAGGGAAAATTGAGTCCGAGGTACGTAGGTCCGTTTGAAATTCTTGAAAGAATTGGGACCTTAGCGTATCGTCTTGTGTTGTCGCCGAGATTGGCGCAAGTGTATGATATCTTTCACGTGTCGATGTTGAGGAAGTATGAGCTTGATCCGACCCACGTGCTTAATTTCGAGGAATTGGACGTGGATGACCGAGTGTCATATGTTGAAAGCCCGATTCAGATTGTGGATAGGAAAGAACAAATTCTACGTACAAAGACCATGTCATTGGTCAAAGTGGTTTGGCAACACCACGGTATTGAAGGAGCAACCTAGGAGAGTGAAAAGTCGATGAGATAGTTGTATCCCCACCTTTTTGATTAAGTGTTGTAATGGTTTAAATTTCAAGGACGAAATTTTTATAAAAGGGGAAGAGTTGTGACATCCTGAAATTTCATTCTACTTTCAATTAAATTAATCAGGCTTTTCATTGATGCGCTTATAGTGTTATCCTTAGAGTTGATTACTCTTGAGATAACTAGACTATCTAGGAAGTCATTAAGAGATTTTAATGCAATAGACTTGAGGATTTGACCAGGAATCGACTGCTTGATCGTGTTCATCTACAAAGATCATTACGGCACAATTAAAAATTGCTTAGAGATCAAAGATATGTCGGTTGGACTGAAATGTGTTGCTAAACGTGGGTGATTCCACTAAATTGCAAAATTCTCGTCGACCGGCACTAGACTGATTTTTCTGTCGTTTTGATACCCTGTGTCCGTATTTGAATCCTCGAGATTTTCACGACAAACGAGAGTCGCCAATGTGTCGAATAGGATCATTGTGACTCGAAGAAAATCGACCACGGGTCATTTGTACTAAAAAAATTTGAAAGCTACTAGTAGCCTAGGTCACACTAAAAATGCACCAGAGTGAAATTTGAAAGGAATTAGTAAGGACACATAAAGGGGGTGAATATGTGTTAAAGGAAATTTTCGCAAGACTTAATAAATCAAATCATCTTTAGAAGATAATAGACTGAAGATGTAAACGAATATAAGTAGTTATATAAATCTAAGAATTAAAGTAAGGAGTTTAGGGAAAGAGAATAGAAACACAAGATTTATAGTGGTTCAGCTTAGATCAAGTCTACGTCCACTCTCTCGTACTGATAGCCCACTGGCTGGAATTCACTAAGAATCAAAAGAGATTTTACAGTCTCGCGTCCTTGACTTCATAGTGTAGAAACTCTACTACATTTCCTCAAGGTCTCATAGGTGTTTGATCTCTCTTTTGAATACAAGTTAAGCTCAACGATTGAAATAGCAAAGAACTAAGAGATTCAGACTTTGGAATTTTTATTTCACGCACACACTCGAACAACTTGAGAGTCTTCCTTATATACTTCTCCATGCCTCTATAATCGTTGGCACTTTCTAAAGGAGTTCTTCCAATCTACCCGTTGGACATAATCAATCAAGGAGATCTCGAATCGTTTAAGAAATGTGATGATAGCCCATCAATTATGCTCGCCCATACAATTAGGATCTTGGTTTCCATAAGTAGAACCTTCCAAGTATATTTCGCCTTTCAAAAGATTTGATTATCCTAATCAATTCCAATAAGAATAATTGATCACAAGGTGCTATCTCCAGCCGTAAGATCTTCTACAAACCGTACAAACCGAATCCATGAAGAGAAACTCGCCTCTGGGTAAGTCTTCTCTCGTCGGTTTGGAATCTGTCAGTGAGGTCAGACTTTGAGATTAAAGTCTAACAGTCTTCAGACTTTGACAAAAGAGTCTTGAGTTCTTTAGACTATAACACTTGAGTCTACAAGTCTTTAGACTAGAATTTTGGAAAGGTTTTGTCAGTTTCAAAACAATTAAGCAGTTTTCTCTAACAATCTCCCCATTTTTTATGGTGACAAAACTTTCCTGCAAATTTGCAAAATTTTAACCCGCAACACTTAAACAAATTGTGATGTCTTATAAAGATAAATCAATTAGGGTTTGGATAGTATTGATTCTGCAACCACATAAAACACATTAGTCCTGCATAATGAGTAACTATCCATCCATAAAATCACAGACTTAGTTGCTGCAATTCAAACCAAATAAAATCACAAAAGTCTGTCAGTCCAAAATCATCTCATCAAAATCAAACCAAAGTCAAATTAAGCAAAAAGTCATCAAAAGATAAAATCAAATAAAATTTGCACAAACTTTCTCCCCTTTTTTGTCAACAGCAAAAAGTGGAGAAAACAAAAAAAAGTTTGGATAAAATCATGGTTGTTTAGGGATGTGAACGATCTAGAAATCCCCCATTGACTTGACAGTCTCCTCTAGCTTCCTCAGGTCCTCCTTCAGTTGCTCAAAATCTTCACCCTTTGCAGTAGCTTGAACTTGAAGCTTAAGGGCTTGTACCTGATCGTACAAAGAAATTGAAGTGGCTTGATGAATTGACTGCATGTTCTGAAATTCACACTCCAATCCATAAAGCTAAGCTTTGATTTCCAAAAGAAGCTCAAGCAGTCTCTTAAAGTCTGATGTATTATCTGTTTGAGTACTAGCTTCAGCATGAGTGGTTTGAGAAGTGTTGATTGATGGTGGAACCTCAACAGGATCATCCAGACTTGGAGATGAAGCCTCATTACCATCTTAAGGAAATTGAGAGGCATACACATCCTCTGGATCGGCAAGAGAACGACTAACATCATTACTAGTAAAAGCAGGTGAAGAAGTACCTCTTTTATCAGTAGCTCCCCCTGTTTCTGTGCCTTCGGGTGGAGAAAAGTACTCTTCTTCCTGTTCTTGCTCTTCTTCAACATCAATGTGATGTTGTCCCTCTTCTTCTGCATGAGAGTCATCATGACCCTCTTCTTCTTCTTGTTCTCCTCCTCTCTCTTCTTCCTCTATTCTTCCTTCCTCTTCCTCTGTCCTCATCGCTTCTCTTTCTTCATCTCTATGTTCTGTCTCTTCTCTTTCTCTGTTCTCTTGATCCTTTGTCCTTGGAAAGCTAACAAAACTCTATAAATTATTTAAGGCAAAAGCGGAGAGAGTGATGTCATCCTCATCTTCTTCATCTTGCAAGATGAGTGCTCTCCTCTTCTTAGTTGGTTTTGTCATGGGCTCTTTGCCTTTCCTTTTTCCCGCTGCAAAGTCTTGTCTTGCCTTGACAGGGGACTTCACCTTAATGCTCTCCAAAACCTTGTTCAGTTCCTTCAAACGCATCTTGGAAACCATCTTCAGTCCCACTACCATTTGAGCAATGGTTCAAACACACAGAATTTTGGGAGGTTGAATGTTGAAATGTCTGAACAAACGAGTAACAAGAGCAGAATAAGGGAGTTGTCCCTTATCCTTCACCACTGTCCTATACATGTGCATAAAGATGGTGTGAGGCAAAGAGAACTTGTAACCAATGTTGATGGCGTACATCAGCTTCACTTCAGAGTTTGAGACATCAGTCTTTGATGTAGATTCGGGTCTGAGACAGTTAATCACAATCTTGTGGAGCAAGATATTGGAGACATTCATTCGAGAGTAAGAAATCCTGCCTTCAGCAATCCTATTATGAACAAGCTCCAAAGTAGCGTGAGCAACATACACACTAATTGGTTGGAAATTCCCTCTTTCCACCCCAATCACATCAGCCAGAGTGTCCACATCGACCCGAAAGTCTGTGTCCCTAACAGTAAATGAAAATCTATTTGCATCTAAAAAGGATAAATTAGAATAGAAATAAGCTGTAAGTTCTGGGTGAGCAACGGTCGTCTCAGAGCAAAAACGTTTGAGTTGAAGGAGTGCAAACTTCTCCCTCGGCTTCACTTTCCACGAATCAAGAAAATCAAAATCCACACTTCTAGGGTTCATCACCCCTCGCTTCAGCAGTTTAGAATAGGTTCTTTTGTGGTCCTTTGAACGAAAAAGATCCGTCCTTTCACCATGAACATTCGTAGCGACGCCCATCTTAGGCTTAAAATTTGAGAACATCCTCTCATCGTCATCTTTCCCTATAGGCTGATTAAATGATCCAAACTGTGGATCACTTGGAAAATTCGCAAAAGCCCTTACTACCGAACCAGCAGGCGCAATGCCCATACTTTCCATCGTCCTTAGAAAATGAGTTTCATTTTTGTACCCTTTCTCGCTCAAACACTCATCAATGAAAGACATTGCAATACCACCTTCCTTCAAAGTAGAGTAGTGTTTGAAAAGAAATTCGGGCTTAAGAGTCCTTACAGGTTCAACATTTTCAATAATCTCTTCTTCAGTTTGTTGTGGAAGATCTTGAGTCCTAGGTTGAGAAGAGTGACACGGTTGAGAATGTTGTTGTTGACTTTGCTGCTGCTGTTGTGGAGTCTTCTTCCTCGGTCAGATCAAAGTGCATAAGACCTTCACGCATATGCTGTGGTCCCCTATTTGCGATTCTAGAGGACTTTCTTTGAGAAGACATTATCATTGTCTTTGGGAGATTCCTCAAACTCGATCGCGAAAAAAAGATGAAATCCTTTTGGATTAAACTAGAGAGAAAGTGCGAGAAAGTGAAGTTCTGTATTCTAGGGTTTGTGTGAAAATGAAGAAGAAGAGAATTGACAGTATATAAAGCAGACAAAATGGGGTATACGGATTGTCAGAAAGGAACAAATAAAAACTGCATTTTTGAAAATAAACAACTGCCTTTCTAAAAATTAAAAACTGCCTTTTTAAAAAAAATGAAAAATTGCCATAAATTCAAAATTAAAAAGATAATTGCTAAAAATAAATTAAGTAAGTAGCGATTCAAAAAGTAAACGTACGTTTTCAAATTTTCACCCGAAGTTAAATTACTAACACAGAATTAACTTACAATTGCAACATTTGGTTATTCTGAGTCTGATCATCTTCAGACTTTAGCTGATCGAAGATATGATGCTCAATCTAATGTGGATAGACTCAAATAGATTTTTTTTCAGGTGGCTTTGTAAATATGTCTGCCAACTGATTTTTCGAGTCAATGAACTGTATCATAACTTCTCTATTTTGAACATGATCTCTAATGAAATGATGTCGAATTTCTATGTGCTTTACTCTTGAATGAAGAATTGGATTCCTTGTGAGATTGATTGCACTGGTGTTGTCGCATTTGATCTCGGTGCATGAGTCTTCAATTCCAAAGTCTCTTAGCTGTTACTTTATCCACAAGATTTGAGAACAACAGTTTCCAAGAGCCACATACTATGCTTCTGCTATGGAAAGAGCTACAATACTCTGCTTCCTTGAGAACCAAGATACTGTCCTATTTCCCAGCAATTGATAAGTACCAGAAGTACTCTTTCTATCAACTCTGCAACTTGCTAAATCTATGTTTGAATATCCAAGGAGAGTAAAGTCCCCTTCTTTGGGATACCACATATCTAGCTTTGAAGTATTTGCAACGTATGTGATGATGCATTTTGTAGCACTTAGATGAGATTCTTTGGGATCTGATTGAAATCTAGCACAAATGCAAACACTAAACAAAATGTCAGGTCTAGAAGTAGTAAGATAAAGAAGTGAACCAATAATACTCTTGTAGAGCTTCTAGTCAACTTTCTTTCCTCCTTTGTCTTTGTCCAGCTTCGAAGAACTTGACATTGGTACCTCAGTCTTTTTGCAATTCTCCAATCCGAACTTCTTGATGAGGTCTTTTGCATATTTTTTTTTGGCGAATGAAAATTCCTTCCTTCAATTGTTTCACTTGTAATCCGAGAAAGAAAGATAATTCACCCATCATACTCATCTCAAATTCATCCTGCATAGACTTAGAAAACTTCTTGCACAGGTTTTCATTAGATGATCCAAAGATAATGTCATCAACATAAATTTGAACGAGTAGAAAATCTTTACGTTCCTTTTTAATGAACAAGGTAGTATCAACCTTTCCTTTAACAAAAGCTGTTTGAATTAGAAACTTACTTAACCTGTCATACCATGCTCGAGGTGCTTGCTTTAATCCATATAGAGCCTTTTTCAGTCTAAAGATTGAGTCTAGTCTTTTTGGATCTTCAAATCTAGGTGGCTGTTCCACATAGACTTCTTCTTGGATAAATCCATTTAGAAATGCACTTTTGATGTTCATTTGGAATAACTTAAAATTTTTATAGCAAGCAAAAGCAAGTATTAATCTAATTGCTTTTAACCTTGCCAGGTGCATAGGTCTCATCATAGTTTATCATTTCTTCTTGCATATATCTTTTGGCCATGAGTCTTGCTTTATTTCTAGCCACTTTTCCTTTCTTGTTCATTTTGTTCCTGAAAACCCATTTAGCTCCAATAATAGATTTATCTTTTGGTTTAGGAATTAGTTCCCAAACATTGTTGATGCTGAATTGTCTAAGCTCTTCTTCCATGGCTTCAATCCAGCTTTTGTCAGCTAAGGCTTCTTCTATGCTTTTGGGTTTTATCTCAGAAATAAGTGCTAGAGCACTAGACTTCTAGCATTTTGGATCTGGTGCGAATCCCTTCATCAATGTTGCCGATGATGAGTTCCTTAGGATGACTAGAGTCTATGCTTCCAGTTACTGGTCAGTCTGACAGTCTGCTGATCTTCTACTTTAGTTGAGTCTTCAATTTATGTTCGTTGTTGTTCTTCAGAAGTCTGAACCGCTTCAGGGGAGGTAGACTTTGTAAGGTCTAGAGCTGGTTCAGAATCTTCAAGTTGAGTCTGATTCAATTGGTTCTGCATAGAGTCTTGGAATTTGACATTCATAGATTCTTCCACAGACTGAGTCTTCTTGTTGAATACTCTGTAGGCTTTGCTTGAAGTTGAGTAGCCAAGGAAAATTCCTTCGTCCGATTTTTCCTCAAACTTGCTAATTCGATCATTTGCATTTTTCAAAACAAAACACTTACAACCAAACACATGAAAATAAGAAACATTTGGCTTTTTCCCTTTAAATACTTCATAAGGAGTTTTCTCTAGAATATGCCTGAAAAATACTCTATTAATAATATAGCAAGCTATAGAAACTGCTTCAGCCTAAAATCGAGAAAAAATATTGCTTTCAATTAAAAGAGTTCTTGCCATTTTCTGCAAAGATCTATTCTTTCTTTCCATAACTACATTCTATTCTGGAGTATACGAAGAGGAGAAAACATGCTAGAAATCAGATTCATCACAGAATTTAGCAAAGTCTTGATTTTCAAATTCACTTCCATGGTCTGTCCGTATGCTTGAAATAACATATCCTTTCTCATTCTGAACTTTCTTGGCAAACTTTGAAAAGTGAGAAAATGTTTCAGACTTGCTTGCCAGAAAGTATACCCAAGTAAAATGAGCATAATCATCGACGATTACTAGGCAATATCTCTTTCCACCAATGCTATGAGTTCTGGTTGGTCCAAAGAGATCCATATGCAAAAACTGCAAAACACGATTAGTAGAAACTTGATTTATAAGTTTAAAGGAACTTCTAACCTGTTTCCCTAAAACACATGGTCTACATAGATCAGACTTTTGATAAGTCAGATTGGGAAGTCCACGAACGAGTTTCTTATAGGAGATTTTGGCAATCTGCTTCATATTAACATGGCCAAGCTTTCGATGCCAAATGTTCGCTTCATCTTGAATGGATATTAAGCACTGAGAGCTTTCTGGTTTTATATCTAGAAGGTAAATGTTCCCATGTCTTCGTCTAGTAAAAGATTGAGAAAAATCTTTACTAGTTCCCGAACAAATTCCTTCTTGCAAATTGATTTTGAATCCAGTGTCGCGCAGTTGACTAATGCTGAGTAGATTGTAAATCAAACCTTCCACTAAGGAGACATTGTTGATTGTGAGACTTCCAATTTTCATAGTTCCACATTCAACAATTTTCCTTTGCCATTTCCACCAAAAGAAACTTTTCCACCATTTATTTGCACAAGCTTAATGAAACAAATTGAATCTCATGTCATGTGTCCTGAACAGCCACTATCTAAATACCACTTGATCTTTTTCTTGATAGTGACCTGCATTTACAAAAAGAACTCAAGCTTTCTTTGGTATCCATATCTTCTTGAGTCTAGGAGATTTAGTTTTAAACACAATCTCTGTGCAATCCTTCTTAACAGGTCTCCAAACCATAAAACATTCTTTCTCGAAATGTTCTGAGCTATTACACATTGAACATTTGAGAGCACTTCGGTCAATAGGTTTTGCAAAATTTCTTTGAAAATGATTTTTTTAAAACATTTTTGTAGGTCTTTGTTTGATTCTTTCATTTACTTTTGGAAAATCAATTAGAGGAATAGTTTATGGAGTCATTCCTAAACCAGATTTGTTGAAATAAGGTCTTTGTACTGAAATAATATTTTCCAACTTCTCAGATCCTATTGAAAACATTTTTGTAATATTTGAAATGTCTTCTTTTAAAAAAAAAGTATTTTCTTTTGAAAGAGAATTTGCATTTTTTTTCAAATTGGCAAAATTTTTGTCTAGATTTTCAAACTTTTCTTTCCAAGAAATTTCTTGTTGCTTAAGTGTAGAATTCGCCTTCTTCAACTTGGAAATCCTTTTAAGAGATATTTTGAGAATGAGACAAAGTTCATCTATGTACTTCGAGACTTTAGCATGAATTTTTAAATTACTAACATCGATTTTGTTGTCTAAGTCTGAGTCTGAATCTGTTTTAGAGTCTGAGTCTGATTCTAAATTTTCCATTAGACATATATTGGCATATTCTTCATCACTTTCTTCACATTCAGTATCACTCCATACCTCTGCTTTGAGAGCCTTTCTGTATTTCTCAGTTCTTCCCTTCTTTTTCTTCAACAGAGGACAGTTGGGTCTGATGTGCCCCTTTTTCTTGCATTCAAAACAGATCACATCTTTGTTAATTTCATCATCCTCAATTGATTTGTTCTGAAACTTTAGAGTACATTATTTCTTCCAGTTGAATCTTCTTCCCTTTTTGTTCAGCTTTCTGAACTTCCTTATTATTAGTGCTAGCTCTTCATTGTCCATGTCATCTTCAGAATCTGTATCATCATAATTATGGTTAGATTTTAAGGCAATTGACTTCTTACCTTTATGATCTTCTTCCTCATTGATTTGATCCACTTCATATGATTGAAGTGTGCCAATTAGTTCGTCTACAGAAAGCGGCATGATCCTCTAGGTTTCTCTTATTGAAGTCTTCACGTGATTCCAGTCTTTGGAGAGTCCACGTAGCAATTTGTTAACCTTCATTGGTCTTGAGATTGGTTGTCCCTGATATGCTAGGCCGTTTACAATTTCTGTAAATCGACGAAACATGTCAGTGATAGACTCTCCTGGATTTTTCTTGAGGGCTTCATACTGTCCGAGTAGAATATTGATTTTTGCTTCTTCAATTCGATCAGTTCCTTCATAGGTAACATGCAACCTGTCCCAGACTTCTTTGGCTATTTCACAAGATGAAATTCTATTATATTTAGTAGGAGATAAAGCACAGTATAAAGAGTAGATAGCTTTAGCATCAAGAGCTCGTTTCTTGGTTATTTCTTCTTGTCCCATTTCGCCAGCGTCAACAACTTCTTTTCCTCTTTCTAAGATTGATGTAGCTTTAGGAATGATCTATTTTTTTACTACATCCCATTCCAGGGGATCTTTTGATCTCAGGAATTCATTCATCTTGTTTTTCCATACATTGTATTCCTTTCCATCAAAGTAAGGAGAGCTGGTGTTGCTCTGGCCTTCAACCAAACCTGAAGCAAAAATACTAGCCATAGATCTTTAACTCAGAAGTAAAAACACTTCAGTAAAATGAGCACACAAGCTCTTATACCAATTGAAAAGGGCTAGTAAGGACACATAAATGGGGGTGAATAGGTGTTAAAGGAAATTTTCACAAGGCTAAATAAATCAAATCGTCTTTAGAAGATAACAGACTGAAGATGTAAACGACTATAAGTAGTTATATAAAGCTACGAATTAAAGTCAGGAGTTTAGGGAAAGAGAATAGAAACACAAGGTTTATAGTGGTTCGGCTTAGATCAAGCCTACGTCCACTCTCTTGCATTAACAGCCCAGTGGCTAGAATTCACTAAGAATCAAAAGAGATTTTACAGTCTCACGTCCTTGACTTTACAGTGTAGAAACTCTACTACACTTCCTCAAGGTCTCACAGGTGTTTGATCTCTCTTTTGAGTACAAGTTAATCTCAACAATTGAAATAGCAAAGAATTAAGAGTTTCAGACTTTGGAAATTTTCTTTCACACACACACTCGAATGACTTGAGAGTCTTCCTTATATACTCCTACATGACTTTATAACCGTTGGCACTTTCCAAAGGAGTTCTTCCAATCTACTCGTTGGACATAATCAATCAAGGAGATCTCGAGTCGTTTAAGGAATGTGATGATAGCTAATCAATCTTGCTCGCCCATACAATTAGGATCTTGATTTTCATAAGTAGAACCTTCCAAGTATACTTCGCTTTTCAAAAGATCTGATTATCCTAATTGATTCCAATAAGAATAATTGATCACAATGTGCTATCTCCAGCCATAAGATCTTCTACAAACTGTATGAACAGAATCCTTGAAGATAAACTCGCCTCTGCATGAGTCTTCTCTCGTCGGTCTGGAATCTGTCAATGAGGTCAGACTTTGAGATTAAAGTCTAACAGTCTTCA
The DNA here is from genome assembly GCA_028830015.1 of Eucalyptus grandis x Eucalyptus urophylla. Taxonomy (NCBI): domain Eukaryota; kingdom Viridiplantae; phylum Streptophyta; class Magnoliopsida; order Myrtales; family Myrtaceae; genus Eucalyptus; species Eucalyptus grandis x Eucalyptus urophylla. Next base: position 26,554,703 of record CM054199.1, read on the forward strand.
GACTTTGACAGAAGAGTCTTGAGTTCTTCTGACTATAACACTTGAGTTTGCAAGTCTTCAGACTAGACTTTTGGAAAGGTTTTGTCAGCTTCAAAACAATCAAGGAGTTTTCTCTAACAAAATTAACCGCGAATTTAAATCTGATTTTAGAAATTGAAGGTTATGTCATTTCAAAAGTTATTTTAGGAACGTCAACTCAATCTCCAATGATTTCTCTGCAAACTGAGACTTTTTGGGAAAAAGTCGTCATAAGGCCATTTTTGTCTAAAAAAATCAGAGAATCGTTTTTGATTGTGAAATTGGGATGCAAGTGGGTTCAATTGGTGAGGAAAAATATCAATTCGATCGTTGACTCAATAATGGAATTTATGGGTGCCGATTGGAGTCTATTCAAGAGGGATTAGAGTCTAATTTATTCTAACTCCCTTGCAAATTCGTATGCCCCATCACCCACAACATTTGGATCATTTCAAAAGGCTTCTAGAAGGGTTTGAGGGCTGGAATTGGGTGGTGGAAGACATCACACATGGTGGGCCATGTTTGAGGGAAGAAAGGGATAAGAGAGAGAAACCAAGTGGTCCCCTTGCCCCCTGTGGCATCCCAAAATTCATAATGACCTCTAGTTACATTAAAGTCTATGAATAGGTGATGGAAGTACCATCAAGTTATTTTATGGCCATTTAATCCATAATTTGCAATAAGATATATGGCCAAGCTTTTAAGGGATAATTATGTGATAGGAAAGAAAATTCTATCATTGGTCATGTGCATCATAAATTGGAATTTATGGATTTGTGACTATAAGTTTAATGGCCTTATTATTTATGCAATTAGATATTTATTTAAATGATGATTAAGATATATTATAAAAATAAAATAAAATAAACTTGGGCCATTTAAGTTTGGACCTTAGGCCCAAGTGAGATGGGCCTAAAGTGGGCCATAAGCCCGGCCCATGAAGCCCATTAGGCCGTCGGTGCATGAAGGGGGAGGAGGAGCAGCCGCATGGCCTCCAAGTGTCTTCAACCAAGGAGACACTTGTCTCCTTCTTAGGGACAAGTGTCCCCCATGCAAAGAGGGGGTGCATGCAATATAAATACAACCAAAAAGGAAGAGAGAGAGGGAGTGGCTGATGGATTGAGGGTTGTCGTCCAAGAGAGGTGCCGAGAGAGAGGAGAGAAAGAGAGGAAGAGAGGAAGAGAGGAAGAGAGAAAGGAAGGAGTCGTCGCCGTCCGTCCGCCGTGTTCGCCGCCGTGTGCCGCCATTCGTGTGGTCTAGAGGCAAGTTGGGAATCCACTTTCTACTCTTGCACCACTGTTTTGCATGTATGGTCGAATTTTAAGACGTTTGGAGGCATGGGAGTGAAGCTATTGTGTTTGTTTTTGAAGTGCATGCTGTTTTCGCATGAGTCCGTTTGAGTCAGAACTTTGTGAAAGCTTGCATGTCTGTTTAGAGTTCGATTTTGGCTTCGATATCTTCATGAAAGTTGTATCTAACATCTTAAGCTACAACATACTCAAATTTGGTACAAAATGATGGAGATTTGAGGGGTCAAACTCTCATCCTACGGAGATGCTAGATCTGGAATGTTTTCGCATGAACTGTTTGAGTCAGATCTTTGTGAGATCTTGCATGCATGATGGAGATTTAAGGGGTTAAACTCTCATTCTACAGAGACTTCAGATATGGAACGATTTCACTGACCTCTTGTTGGATTTGTGGTTGCATGTTGGTTTGTGCTAAGAATCTCTCTTTGATTTCTTCATGAAAGTTGTAGGGGACATCTTAAACTACAACATACTCAAATTTGAAGTGAAATGAACAAGTATATCCTAGTAAATCGGCTAGATCTTGAAGACGGTAATTCTGGAGGTGTATTTTGGGACACCCGAGACTTCATGGACTTAAATAACGACCATACTATGGTTATTATACTATGGTTATTTTATTGGATCTCTTCATGAAACTTGTATAGAACATCTTGATGTAGAACATATCTAAATTTCAGAGGAAACGAAGAAGAACAGGTAGGTGAAAACTTAGTATTTCGGAGAAGCATGTACTAGACGATTCGGTGTTGGATCCAGAAGCTTCGTGAGACTGTAGAAAATAATCGAAAAAGAATCTGGCTTGGAAGTCTTCATGAAAGTTGTACGAAAATGTCTTGGCTATAACTCGTTAAAATTTCGTAATTTTTGGAGGCCGTATGGATATTTTAATCGAATTTATTCGGAAACCGTGCATTCTGGTTTCATCCGAAAATTATATGCTGTTTTGTGAAAATTGGGAAATTGTGTGAAATGCTATTTGGCCATGTATTTTGTATGAAATTATCATCCTATTGGCTTGTTTAATATTTGCTGTAATTTTTATAATTTTGAGAATTTGTTGATATTAAATTTAATATTTATGGAAATGACAAAAGGTGAAATTTAAATAAATAAATAAATAAATAAATAAGAAAAATAAAATAAAATAGATTATTTTATTGGCCATAAATTCCATTAAATTTATTAATAAATAATTTTATCATGTTGCATGTATGATGAGGTCTTGATGTATGCATGGCATTGAATTGAGATGCATGTGTGAATTCCATGCCAAGTATGACTTGTTTGATGTCACGTCATATGCCATGCTAAATTAAAACCGAAATTGGTAAACATGGATAATGATAAGCGAGGAGGTGGTTGTGGTGGATGATGATGCCCGGAATGTATAGAGATGCATTGCCGGATGGCCCCGGGAGTGTCGGGATGCCCGGTGGTATACGGTACGTAATTCCAGGGGAGGCCTGGTGGTATGTCGGTACATAATTCCGGAAGCCCTGTCGGAGGTTTTTGCCTGAAGGGAATGCCTCGCGATGCCAGGATTGGGGTGCGGGATGCCCGGCCAGGGAGTGTAAATGCCGGAAGCCCTGTCGGAGGTTTCTGCCCGAAGAGAATGCCTCGTGATGCTAGTTGGGATGCGAGATGCCCGGAATGTGGGGGGTCGGATGCCCGGTGGCCTGGGATGGCTGAATGCCGGAAGCCTCGGAGGTCTTTGCCCGAGGGGATGATGAAATTGATGATTTGAGGAATGGGTGATGTGGTGATCCAATTGAAAGCTAAAAGTGGAAATTAAACCATGGCATGATGTGCATGATGATATGCATGATGATGATGATGATGATGATATGTGATGTGAAATAATGATGATCACCCATGGCATGACATGCATGATATGCATGATGATGATAATGATGATGATATATGATATGGCATGCTGATATGCATGATGATGATGATATATGACATGATATGATGATGATAGATGATATGTCATGATGATGATGACATGATATGATGATGTCATGAAGATGATGAGATGTGTGATATGATGATGTCATGATGATGATGACATGTGTATGGTATGATGGTGTCATGTATATGATGATGATGACATGTGTGTGATATAATAATGTCATGATGACGATGATATGAGTATGACATGATGATACACATGTATGTGTTATGACTGTGGTGGTGATGCATGATAGTATATGCATGGCTTCAAGGTAAGTAATGCCTGCAATACATGTATGACTTGTATGATGCATTGAGTGGTTATTGGATTCCTTTACCTGTTGAGTGGTTGTACTCACCCCTTTTGGGACCAACATTTCAGATTAGTAGATGGTTTGAGCAGTTGGATATGACCGCGAGGAGAAGGATAGCAAAGGAGGGAACCTTTGGACGCCGACACTGGTTGATGGACCTTAAGCATACGATTGTGGGAGGAGATGTCGGTCATCTTTTGAAATATAGCCGAGTATAGAAACATTGGCGTTTCGATGTACTGACTAAAGATGTCCATCTGCTTTATGTAAATAAACGTGTTCGGCTTTAACTTACATAAGATGTTTAGTGGGTGTGCATCGTTTTCTGAACATAGGGAAGGGAGTTGTTGGATGTGCTTCCGTATTTAAATTGCGCAAGGGACTGATCTAAAAGATGTAAACCCCCAGGTTGTATGGACCCGCTACAATTGAAATGGTATCAGAGTGATATGTTAATAAGCAAAGAGAATGGTAAGCGAATTGTGGCGACCCTAATCGGATCGGGGGCCGTCGAGGGGTGCCACAGCCTTTATTGGTATCAGAGCTATGGTCTATTTGGAGTGATAAGGTGCCTCAGATGGAAATAAGGATAGAATGATGCACACCATAGGATACTAACTTGAATGGTTGACTAACTTTGAACAACGGGTGATGGATATTCACTCGTAGATCCCTGGTAACTAGTGTGATATTGCTTTTGTGTGTTAGTAACATTTTATGTTACTTATATGACTTTAGTAACATATGAACATTACTTCTCGTTCTTAGCAAATTTGTGACACTGAGTCGCAAATTTTTCCTAAAGCAAAACTTTCTGAGCTATCTAGGTGTGCCCCTAGGTTGATAGAGGATTGGGAGGAAAAAGGTTAAGAGATTCCTTAAGGGCCTGAGGACAGGTAGTAGGAGATAACTAGTGCTCTTGAACTTGAGGGATTATAATGAAATTTATGAAAGGGCCCAGTGTGGAGAGCAAGAAATGTTAAGAGAATGAATGGAATCAAGGAGACAAATGACGTTTGAATGATGCACAATAAGGTAAGAGACTCTATTCAAACGAAGAGCTACCTGAGATAGTGCTTGCCCATGTGCCAAGGATGAAACCATGAGGCCTAGTATGGGATAGGCCAAAACGGATAATAACTCTGTAAGTTAATCCTTATTGAAACGAGACCCTTCAGTAGATGTGTAGTTTGGGTTTGAACTAGGCGAAATATGGTGTACTTGTAACGTCTCGGTCTGATGAGGGCGGGGAGTGGACGCTGAGGTCAGAGGACCTAAACAAGGAGCGGCTCCTGGCAAGCTTTTAGGATGGCAAAAGGGGGTAGGAATGAACCGAACTATGAACTGAACTGGAAAGGTAGTGTTTCTGGGATAATTTTATCAGAATGACGCAGCTGAAGCATGGTTAAGCTTGTAGGACTCTTGTTTGTGAAAAAGAAGGACAAGTAGACGCGTTTGTGCATTAATTATAGGCAATTGAATCAAGTGACTATTAAGAGTAAGTGTTCATTACCTAGAATTGATGACCTATTTGACCAATTGCAAGAAAGTTCGGTCTTTTCTAAAATTGACTTGAGATCAGGATATCCGTTAAGGATTAAGAAATAAGACATTCCTAAGACCGTGTTTAGGACTCGCTATGGACACTACAAGTTCCTAGTTATGCTATTTGGATTGACGAATGCCTTAGCTGCATTCATGGTTTTAATGAGTAGGATACTTAAGCCTTATTTGGATCAAGTTGTGATTGTCTTCATTCAATGATATCCTGATATGTTCTAAAGGACCTAAAGAGCATGCGTAGCATCTAAGCGTAGTGTTGCAAGCAAGGCTTAAGAAGTGAATTATGAAGAGCGAGTTATGAATTTGAGGATTAAGTTATGATCATTTGAGCTAAGTAGTGACTTCCTATTTGAGGATTTCATTGGAAATCTTGATGCGTTACATGGAGGTATTTAGTATGTATAGATTGATATTGGAAGTCATGAGTTTGAGTGGTCATATGAGACATGAAATTATTTGAGGTTTATATGTTGGAATAATAGGTTTAATCGATAGTGGTCAACTTTTAATTTTAGGTGATGATCTCAGTTTGAAAAAGGTTTGGTGGAATTAGCGAATATGATCATTTGTGGTTATAGTCTTTCCAATGCGAAAATGTGAAAGTTCATGTTGTGGATTTGATGAATGGTTAGTCTAAGTGATGATTCTTTAGGATGAGATATGAGATATATTCGGTGGAAACTAGACAAGTTTTATTTTGGTGGATTGTCGATCTTTGAATTGAAGGAATGATGCTATATTTTAGGCTTGAATCTATGTTGCGGTGAATGCATAGTGAATGTCTTTGTTGGACTGAACTAAATGAGTTATTGGTGGTGTCGATTTTGATGGTTCTAGGCTTGAATTGGTGGTGACAAAGGTATAGGAATAATTTGGCTAAATGGTGTGTTCGATTGAGTCGAGAAGGTGGAATTCTTTAAATTTGAATCTCATTGATAGTTGCACTGAGGATAGAGCTTGAAATAGATGTTTTCACAAAAAGGAATCGAGTATGAGGCAGAGGAGGTGGATGGAATTATTAAAAGATTTTGACTGTTACGGTACCACTCAGGAAAGGTGAATAAGGTGACAAACGCTCTTAGTCGAAAGTCAGCTACGAACATGGCTTATCTAAGGATAACAGAGTGAAATCTGTTAAGGTCAATAGCAGATTCAGGCTTTAAGTTGGAAGTAGACCATCTCAATGGTATGCTTACTATATTAAGGATTGAACCCGAAAATATTCAGAAAGTTAAGATTCTGCAAGAATCTGATTCGGAAATTGTGAAGATACGAAATGCTGTGTCTTTAGGGAAAGGACCAGAGTTCCAAGTCTCTGAAGATGGATTTTGCATATAATTATCAATAGGATGATAATTACATGAATTTTGCATGTAATTATCATCCTATTGGTTTGTTTAATGATTTCTTGAATTTTTATAATCTTGGAAATTAATAGATATTAAAATAAAAATAATAAATAATAAATAAATAAATAAATAAAATATATTCTTTTGGCCATAGATTCCATTTAATTAATTTATGTTGCATGTGTGATAAAGTCTTGGTATATCTATGACATTGAATCGAGATGCATGTGTGAATTTCATGCCAAGTATGACTTGTTTGATGTCACGCCATATGCCATGTTAAATTGAGATCAAAATATTGGTAAACATGGATGATGGTAAATGAGGAGATAGTTGTGGTGGAGGATGATGGCCGGAATGTATAGAGATACATTGCCGGATTTCCTTTGGAGATTCAGGATGCCCGGAATGTGGGGGGCCAGAAGCCTTGTCGGAGATTTCTGCCCGAAGGGAATGCCTCGCGATGCCAGGATATGGGATGCGGGATGCCCGGCCAGGGAGTGTAAATGCCGGAAGCCCTGTCGGAGGTTTCTGCCCGAAGGGAATGCCTCGTGATGCCAGTTGGGATGCGAGATGCCCAGAATGTGGGGGGCCGGATGCCCGGTGGCCTGGGATGGCTGAATGCCGGAAGCGTCGGAGGTCTTTGCCCAAGGGGGTGATGAAATAAATGATTTGAGGAATGGGTGATGTGGTGATCAAATTGAAAAATAAAGATAAAAATTTACCCATGGCATGATATGATGATGATGATGATGATGATATGTGATGTGATGATGATCACCCATGGCATGATATGCATGATGATGATGATGATGATATGCCTTGATGATGATGACATGTGTGATGAGATGATGTCATGATGACATGTATATGATTATGAGATTGACGCATGATAGTATGCGCATGGCTTCATGGTAAGTAACGCTTGCAATGCATGTATGATTTGTATGATGCATTGAGTTGCTATTGGATTCCTTATCTACTGAGTGGTTGTACTCACCCCTTTTGGGAACCAACATTTCATATTAGCAGTATGCCGCTTCCTGCCGTTGCGCGGGGTGCATTTTACGGGTTACCGTCCGACGTCGAGGTAGAGTGTGAGGAGTTCAGCTGTCCTTCTATGCCTGGACTCACCTACACACGTGTGCGCTGTTTTGTTACATACGACATAGGCCTGGCTGGGGGCCCGGTCGTTGAGGAGTTTGTTTCTGTTCACGTTCGTCGCAATAGGGTGATGAGAGGGATGCTGCCGCCGCCCCGCCTGACGCACCGGACTGGGTGTGAGGCCCGAGCGTGACGAGTAGGGGCTGTTGTTTTTTTAGGGATAGTTCCTCGGTTTTTCTCACTTAAACACCCAAAAACTTAACATGCAAACAACATACAAGCATGTAAGAGAAGCTAGAGGACTCCCACTTGCCTCTAGACCGGTCGGTCGACGGCGTAAGGCGGCGAACACGGCGGCACACGGCGGACGGACGGCGGTTCCTCCTCCTCTCTCTCTCGGCCGCTCCCCCTCTCTCTCGCACAAACCCTCTCTCTCTCTCTCTCTCTGGGCGAATGAGGTAAAACTGACCACCTTCTCTCTCTCTTCTCTTTTATACCCCCAAAAGCTCATCATTAGTAATGATTAGGCTGCCTCCTAATTAGCCAATGCATGCCCTTCTTCTTGCCACTTGTCTTATTGCATGCATAATGGGCTTGGGCTTTTTGGGCTTGGGTTTGGGCCATCCGGCCACTCTTGGGCCTCCCCTTGGCTGGTCGACAGCCCCCTTTAGTGGGCCTTATTGGGCCGACTAGCTTGGCCCATCAAGGCTTCGACCAATGGGCCTAAGACTGCGTTCAGGCCTATTGGTTTGTTTAATTCAAGAAATCATTAAACAAACCAATAGGATGATAATTACATGCAAAATTCATGTAATTATCATCATGGCCATGCACTTTATAAATTAAATTTCAATAAATAAAATGTCATAAGACTTTGGCCATGTGGAAAATTTAATGTTTAAAATATTTATAGAAGAAATTCAAAAAAAAAAAAAAAAGAGAGGAAAAGTCAATTTTTAGGTTGGGCCTTAGGCCCATTGGCCGAAGCCTTGATGGGCCAAGCTAGTCGGCCCAATAAGGCCCACTAAAGGGGGCTGTCGACCAGCCAAGGGGAGGCCCAAGAGTGGCCGGATGGCCCAAGCCCAAGCCCAAAAAGCCCAAGCCCATTATGCATGCAATAAGACAAGTGGCAAGAAGAAGGGCATGCATTGGCTAATTAGGAGGCAGCCTAATCATTACTAATGATGAGCTTTTGGGGGTATAAAAGAGAAGAGAGAGAGAAGGTGGCCGGTTTTACCTCATTCGCCCGAAGAGAGAGAGAGAGAGAGGGTTTGTGCGAGAGAGAGGGGGAGCGGCCGAGAGAGAGAGGACGAGGAACCGCCGTCCGTCCGCCGTGTGCCGCCGTGTTCGCCGCCTTACGCCGTCGACCGACCGGTCTAGAGGCAAGTTGGAGTCCCCTAGCTTCTCTTGCATGCTTGTATGTTGTTTACATGTTAAGTTTTTGGGTGTTTAAGTGAGAAGAACCGAGGTATGGTTGGCTTATTCTTAAATCGCATGACTGTTCTTGCTCGGACCGTGTGAGTCAGAAACTTGTTTGAGCTTGCATGTGTGTTTAGAGTCCGATTTTGGCTCCGATTTCTTCATGAAAGTTGTAGCTAACATCTTGATCTACAACATACCATAATTTCGTGGAAACTGATGGAGATTTGTGGGGTTAAAGTGTCATCTTACGGAGACCTCAGATCTGGAAAGTTTTTACTGACCTTTTGCGGGATTCGTGGTTGCATATATTGGTTTGTGTTGAAAATTTCTCTTCGATTTCTTCATGAAAGTTGTAGGCGATATCTTAAAATACAACATAATCAAATTTGAAGTGAAATGAACAAGTATAGCCTAGTAAATCGGCTAGATCTTGAAGACGGTAATTCTGGAGGTGTATTTTGGGACATCCGAGACTTCATGGACTTAAATAACGACTATACTGTGGTTATTTGACTTGGATCTCTGAATGAAACTTGTAAAGGACATCTTTATGTATAACATACCTAAATTTAAGAGGAAACGAAAGAGAATAAGTAGGTGAAATCTCAGTATTTCAGAGAAGCATGCACTGGACGATGCGGTAATGGATCCAGAAGCTTCGTGAGACTGTATAAAATAATCTAAAAAGAATTTGGCTTGGAGTTCTGCATGAAAGTTGTACGAAAATGTCTTGGCTATAATCCAGTAGCATTTAATAATTTTTGGAGGCGATATGGATATTTTAATTGAATTTCTTCGGAAACTGTGCATTCTGGTTTCATCCGAGAATCATAGGATGTTTTGTGAAGATTGTGAGATTGTGTAAAATTCAATTTGGCCATGAATTTTGCATGTAATTATCATCCTATTGGTTTTTTTAATGATTTCTTGAATTTTTATAATCTTGGAAATTAATAGATATTAAAATAAAAATAATAAATAAATAAATAATTAAATAATTAAAATATAATAAAATAGATTATTTTGGCCATAGATTCCATTTAATTAATTTATGTTGCATGTGTGATAAAGTCTTGGTATATGTATGACATTGAATCGAGATGCATGTGTGATAAAGTCTTGGTATATGTAAGACATTGAATCCAGATGCATGTGTGATAAAGTCTTGGTATATGTATGACATTGAATCGAGATGCATGTGTGAATTTCATGCCAAGTATGACTTGTTTGTTGTCACGCCATATGCCATGCTAAATTGAGATCAAAATATTGGTAAACATGGATGATGGTAAATGAGGAGATAGTTGTGGTGGAGGATGATGGCCGGAATGTATAGAGATACATTGTTGGATTTCCCTGGGAGATTCAGGATGCCCGGAATGTGGGGGGCCGGAAGCCCTGTAGGAGGTTTCTGCCCGAAGGGAATTCCTCGCGATGCCAGGATATAGGGTGCGGGATGCCCGGCCAGGGAGTGTAAATGCCGGAAGCCCTATCAAAAGTTTTTGCCCGAAGGGAATGCCTCGTGATGCTAGTTGAGATGCGAGATGCCTGGAATGTGGGGGGCCGGATGCCCAATGGCCTGGGATGGCTGAATGCTGGAAGCCTCGGAGGTCTTTGCCCGAGGGGATGATGAAATTGATGATTTGAGGAATGGGTGATGTGGTGATCAAATTGAAAGCTAAAAGGGGAAATGAAACCCATGGCATGATATGCATAATGATATGCATGATGATATGCATGATGATGATGATGATGATGATGATGATGATGATGATGATATGTGATGTGAAATAATGATGATCACCCATGGCATGATATGCATAATGATATGCATGATGATGATGGTGATGATGATGATACGTGATGTGAAATAATGAGGATCACCCATGGCATGATATGCATAATGATATGCATGATGACATGCATGATGAGGATGATGATGATGATCATACGTGATGTGAAATAATGACGATCACCCATGGCATGATATGCATAATGATATGCATGATGATATGCATGATGATGATGGTGATGATGATGATACGTGATGTGAAATAATGATGATCACCCATGGCATGATATGTATAATGATATGCATGATGATATGCATGATGATGATAATGATAATGATAATGATATATGATATGGCATGATGACATGTGTAATGTGATGATGTCATGATGATGATGACATGTATGATGTAATGATGCCATGATGATGACGACATGTATAATATGATGATGCATGATAGTATGCGCATGGCTTCTAGGTAAGTAACGCCTGCAATGAATGTATGATTTGCATGATGCATTGAGTTGTTATTGGATTCCTTATCTGCTGAGTGGTTGTACTCACCCCTTTGCGGACCAACATTTCAGATTAGCAGTATGCCGCTTCCTCTCGTCGCGCGGGGTGCATTTTACGGGTTTCCGTCCGACGTCGAGGTAGAGTGTGAGGAGTTCAACTGTCCTTCTGTGCCTGGACTCACCTACATACGTGTGCGCTGTTTTGTTACATACAACATAGGCCTGGCTGGGGGCCCAGTCGTTCAGGAGTTTGTCTTCGTCCACGTTTGCCGCGATGGCGTGATGGGAGGGATGCTACCACCGCCGCCGCCTGACGCACCGGACTGGGTGTGAGACCTGTGTGCGACGAGTAGGGGCTGTTGTTTTTTTTTGGGAGTTAGTTAGCCGACACATATGATGGGAGTTGAGCACATGTGATGTAGAGGGTCGAGGATCCTTTTTGAGGTTTTAGGGTGTCTAATTTCGAGGACGAAATTCTCTAAGGAGGGGAGAATTGTGGCATCCCAAAATTCAAAGCCAAGCCATAATGTGTGTTAAAGTTTCTAATTAGGTGATAAATTTTTCCATGGCTTATGCTTTAGCCATTAGTCTTTTTAAATAGATGATTTGTGCATGTGCTTGTGAGAATTTAAATTTGATAGATTAATAATCTATGCTTGGCCATGCACTTTATAAATTAAATTTCAATAAATAAAATGTCATAAGACTTTGGCCATGTGGAAAATTTAAAGTTTAAAATATTTATAGAAGAAATTCAAAAAAAAAAAAAGAGAGGAAAAGTCAATTTTTAGGTTGGGCCTTAGGCCCATTGGTCGAAGCCTTGATGGGCCAAGCTAGTCGGCCCAATAAGGCCCACTAAAGGGGGCTGTCGACCAGCCAAGGGGAGGCCCAAGAGTGGCCGGATGGCCCAAACCCAAGCCCAAAAAGCCCAAGCCCATTATGCATGCAATAAGACAAGTGGCAAGAAGAAGGGCATGCATTGGCTAATTAGGAGGCAGCCTAATCATTACTAATGATGAGCTTTTGGGGGTATAAAAGAGAAGAGAGAGAGAAGGTGGTCAGTTTTACCTCACTCGCCCAAAGAGAGAGAGAGAGAGAGGGTTTGTGCGAGAGAGAGGGGGAGCGGCCGAGAGAGAGAGGAGGAGGAACCGCCGTCCGTCTGCCGTGTGCCGCCGTGTTCGCCGCCTTACGCCGTCGACCGACCGGTCTAGAGGCAAGTGCGAGTCCTCTAGCTTCTCTTGCATGCTTGTATGTTGTTTGCATGTTAAGTTTTTGGGTGTTTGACTGAGAAAAACCGAGGTATGGTTGGCTTATTCTTGAATCGCATGACTGTTCTTGCTCGGATCGTGTGAGTCAGAAACTTGTTTGAGCTTGCATGTGTGTTTAGACTCCGATTTTGGCTCCGATTTCTTCATGAGAGTTGTAGCTAACATCTTGAACTACAACATACTAAAATTTCGTGGAAAATAATGGAGATTTGTGGGGTTAAAGTCTCATCCTACGGAGACCTCAGATCTGGATAGTTTTTACTGACCTTTTGCTGGATTCGTGGTTGCATGTGGGTTTGTGTTGCAAATTTATCTTAAATTTCTTCATGAAAGTTGTAGGGGATATATTAAACTACAACATACTCAAATTTTAAGTGAAATGAACAAGTATAGCCTAGTAAATCGGCTAGATCTTGAAGACGGTAATTCTGGAGGTGTATTTTGGGACACCCGAGACTTCATGGACTTAAATGACGACTATACTGTGGTTATTTGACTTGGACCTCTGAATGAAACTTGTAAAGGACATCTTGATGTATAACATAGCTAAATTTTAGAGGAAACTAAAGAGAATAGGTAGGTGAAATCTCAGTATTTCGGAGAAGCATGCACTGGACGATGCGGTAATGGATCCAGAAGCTTCGTGAGACTGTATAAAATAATCTAAAAAGAATTTGGCTTGGAGTTCTGCATGAAAGTTGTACGAAAATGTATTGGCTATAATCCAGTAAAATTTCATAATTTTTTGGAGGCCATATGGATATTTTAATTGAACTTATTCGGAAACCGTGCATTCTGGTTTCATCCGAGAATCATAGGATGTTTTGTGAAAATTGTGAGATTGTGTAAAATTCAATTTGGCCATGAATTTTGCATGTAATTATCATCCCATTGGTTTGTTTAATGATTTATTGAATTTTTATAATCTTGGAAATTAATAGATATTAAAATAAAAATAATAAATAAATAAATAAATAAAATATAATAAAATAGATTATTTTGGCCATAGATTCCATTTAATTAATTTATGTTGCATGTGTGATAAAGTCTTGGTAAATGTATGACATTGAATCGAGATGCATGTGTGATAAAGTCTTGGTATATGTATGACATTGAATCGAGATGCATGTGTGAATTTCATGCCAAGTATGACTTGTTTGATGTTACGCCATATGCCATGTTAAATTGAGATCAAAATAATGGTAAACATGGATGATGGTAAATGAGGAGATAGTTGTGGTGGAGGATGATGGCCGGAAATTATAGAGATACATTGCCGGATTTCCCTGGGAGATTCAGGATGCCCGGAATGTGGGGGGGGCGGAAGCCCTGTCAGAGGTTTCTGCCCAAAGGGAATGCCTCGCGATGCCAGGATATGGGGTGCGGGATGCCCGGCCAGGGAGTGTAAATGCCGGAAGCCCTGTCGGAGGTTTTTGCCCGAAGGGAATGCCTCTTGATGCTAGTTGAGATGCGAGATGACCGGAATGTGGGGAGCCGGATGCCCGGTAGCCTGGGATGGCTGAATGCCGGAAGCCTTGGAGGTCTTTGCCCGAGGGGATGATGAAATTAATGATTTGAGGAATGGGTGATGTGGTGATCAAATTGAAAGATAAAGATAAAAATTTACCCATGGCATGATATGATGATGATGATGATGATGATATGTGATGTGATGATGTTCACCCATGGCATGATATGCATGATGATGATGATGATGATATGTGATGTGATGATGATCACCCATGGCATGATATGCATGATGAGGATGATGATGATATGTGATGTGATGATGATCACCCATGGTATGATATGCATGGTGATGATGATGATGATATGCCATGATGATGATGACATGTGTGATGTGATGATGTCATGATGACATGTATATGATTATGACATTGACGCATGATAGTATGCGCATGGCTTCAAGGTAAGTAACGCTTGCAATGCATGTATGATTTGTATGATGCATTGAGTTGTTATTGGATTCCTTATCTGCTGAGTGGTTGTACTCACCCCTTTTGGGGACCAACATTTCAGATTAGCAGTATGCCGCTTCCTGCCGTCGCGTGGGGTGCATTTTACGGGTTACGGTCCGACGTCGAGGTAGAGTGTGAGGAGTTCAGCTGTCCTTCTGTGCCTGGACTCACCCACATACGTGTGCGCTGTTTTGTTACATACGACATAGGCCTAGCTGGGGGCCCGATCGTTGAGGAGTTTGTTTCCGTTCACGTTCGCCGTGATGGGGTGATGAGAGGGATGCTGCCGCTGCCGCCGCCTGACGCACCGGACTGGGTGTGAGACCTGTGTGCGACGAGTAGGGGCTATGTTTTTTGGGAGTTAGTTAGCCGACACATATGATGGGAGTTGAGCACATGTGATGTAGAGGGTCGAGGATCATTTTTTAGGTTTTAGGCTGGACATGGCAGAGTCCTAGCTTTTCCTTTTTATGTATCGACCCAAAAAGGAGTCCCATCTTGAAAGTATATGTAAATAAGGTGTCGTGGCTTGTTTATAAAATCATGGTGATTAGTGGTGTGTATTGGTATCATGGATTAGTAGGGGGATAGATGGTGATGCTTTGTTTTGCTTCCGCTAATGAGTCGCGCTGGGGCCGCTTTTTAAAAAAAAATGCCTATGAATAATGACGCTTCTTCTAAGTATAAGTACAAGAGGGTATTAAGGTGTAACATTGGTGCTTGTGGCGACCGCCGAAGGGTTCGGGGTGTCACAGCCGCGCTTTTTGGCCATATACTCCATCAAAAGGTCAATAAAAATTGAGATCATTACCTTCATACACTTTCGATTAACTAACTCGAGGGAATCCACTCATGGTGAGATAGCCAATATTGGAAATCTGAGGGAAAGGCAGGCGTAGCAATAGCCCGGAGCAGAACGCCGTACTCAAGGACTAGTGGAGCAGTTTTTGAAGCTGAAGCCACCTAAGTTCAATGGAATGGGAAGTCCTGAGGAGGCGGAGCAATGGATTGATGGAATGGAACGAATTTTCCGGCTGTTGGACTGCACTGATGCTGAGAAAATAGTTTTAGCAGAGTACCAGTTGGAGGGAAATGCGAAGTTTTGGTGGAGAGCTTCGAAGGACATAATCTTTCCACCAGGTACTGATGTTAACTGGGAGGAGTTTGTTAGAGCTTTTAATAGGAAGCCTTTTTCTGATTGTGCTAAGGATAGGAAGATTACTGAATTTGTTCAGCTAGAACAAAAGGGGTTGACAGTAGATTAGTATGAGGCTAGATTTTCTGAATTGTCTAGATATGTTCCTAGATTGATTGAGGATCAAGAAGAGAAGGCTAAGAGATTCCTGAAAGGGCTGAGGACTGACATTAGAAAGCAATTGGTGCCATTGAATATAAGAGATTATAATGAGATTTATGAAAGGGCGCAGTTAGTGGAGCAGGAGTTGTTGAGAGAACGGTCGGAGTTTAAGAAACTGTTAAATTTTAATGATGTGAGAAAGGGTAAGAGACCTTATTCTGGTCAAGGTCAGACCTGGAATGTGAAGAAGAAGAGTAATTTTGGGAATTTTGGAGGAGCTAGAAGTGGTCTGAATATAGGGAAAGCGCCCTATCAGACTGGTGTTTGTCAAAAGTGTAATGGGAGACATGGCCTAGGACCTTGTACTAGACAAATAAAATGTTTTGGCTGTGGACAAGTGGGTCATCTTAGGAGAAATTGCCCACAAGAGAGGTCGCAAGTGAGTGTTGGCTCAGTGCGACAGGGATATTAGAGTGCTGTTAGGTCAAACCCACAAGGAAATCCTCAGAGACCACCTGCACAAGGAAGGGTGTATCACCCAGGAGGAAGCGGAAGCTTCCAAAAATGTTATCTCAGGTATGATTCTTATTAATGGTGAAAAGGCATATGCATTATTTGATACGGGTGCAACGCATTCGTTTGTGTCTGAAAGATATAGACGTTTGAATAAGATAGAAGTTATGCCTCTTGAGACTCCTCTGTGTTTCAACGCCTTTAAAGGACATGGTATTGTCTATGCTGGTGTGTGGAAATTGTAAGATATCAATGGGAGGAAAGGATATGGAAATAGACTTGGTTGTAATGGATATGTATGATTTTGACGTTATTATAGGAATGGACTGGCTTCGTAAGTATCGGGCTAGAATGGATTGTTATAGAAGAGTGGTTCAATTCGTTTTACCTTATTAGTCTAGTTGTGAATTTTTAGGAGGTTAGACTCATCTTCCTGTAGCACTTATTTCGGCAATAGAAGCCTGTAAGTTACTTGACAAAGGATGTCAAGGGTACCTAGCCATAGTTAGAGATTATGCAAGGGAGGAGCCTAAACTTGAGGAAGTTCGTGTAGTTAACGAATTTCAAGATGTATTTCCTGAGGAATTGCCTAGATTGCTGCCAGAGCGGGAGATTGAATTTGAAATTGAATTAATGCCTGGAACAGGACCAATATCAAAAGCCCCATATAGGATGGTCTTAGTCGAATTGAAGGAATTGAAAGTGCAATTACAAGAGTTGCTTGACAAATGATTCATTAGACCAAGTGCTTCACCTTGGGGTGCACCGGTCTTGTTTGTGAAAAAGAAAGATGGATCGATGCGCTTGTGTATTGACTATAGGTAGTTGAATCAGGTGACCATCAATAATAAGTATCCTTTGCCTAGAATTGATGACTTGTTTGACCAACTCCAGGGAAGTTCGGTCTTCTCTAAGATTGACTTGAGGTCAAGATACCATCAGTTAAGAATTAAGAAGGAGGACATTCCTAAGACTGCGTTCAGGACTCGTTATGGACACTATGAGTTCCTTGTTATGCCATTTGGATTGACTAACGCGCCGGCTGCATTTATGGATTTGATGAATAGAATATTTCAGCCTTATTTGGACCAGTTTGTGATTGTTTTTATTGATGATATTCTGGTATATTCAAAAGGACCTAAAGAGCATGAGCAACATTTGAGAATAGTTTTGCAAACCCTGAGAGAGCATAAGTTGTATGCTAAGTTTAGTAAGTGCGAGTTCTGGTTGGACCGGATAATATTTTTAGGACATGTGGTGTCAGGAGAAGGAATTGCAGTAGACCCGGCAAAAGTTGAAATGGTAGTAAATTGGCCGAGACCAACGACACCCACTGAAATACGGAGTTTCTTAGGATTGGCTGGTTATTATAGGAGGTTCATTGAAGGATTTTCACGACTGGTGGGACCTTTAACTAGGTTGACCCGAAAGAATGTGAAATTTGAATGGAATGGGGAATGTGAAAAGAGTTTCCAGGAGCTCAAAAGGAAATTGACTTCAGCTCCAATTCTAACTATACCTACTAGACCTGATGGTTTTACAGTGTATAGTGATGCATCTCACAAAGGACTAGGATGTGTGTTGATGCAGCATGGCAAAGTTGTAGCCTATGCATCCAGACAATTGAAACCCCATAAGCTGAATTACCCGACACATGATTTAGAACTAGCAGCTATAGTGTTTGCTTTGAAGATATTGAGACACTATTTGTATGGGGAAAAGTTTGAGATTTATACGGATCATAGGAGTTTGAAGTATTTGTTCTCACAAAAGGAGTTGACATGAGACAAAGGAGATGGATGGAGTTGTTGAAGGATTATGATTGTGAGATAAGATATCATCCAGGGAAAGCGAATAGAGTAGCGGATGCTCTTAGTCGTAAGTTGGCTATGGAAATGGCTAGTTTAAGGATGGCAGAATAGGAATTGTTAAAGTCTGTAGTAGACTCAAAATTTAAATTGGAAATGGATTGTCTTACTGGCATACTTAGTGCATTAAGGATTGAGCCGGAGATTATCCAGAAAATTAAGATCTTGCAAGAATCTGACCCAGAGATTTTGAAAATGAAAGATGCGGTGTCTTTAGGGAAAAGACCAGAATTTCAAGTCTCTGATGATGGAATAGTAAGATGTCAAGGACGACTTTGTGTTCCCGACAATAAAGAATTAAGGAAGGAAATTATGTCGGAGGCACGTAAGAGTAATTATAGTATCCACCCAGGTAGTACAAAGATGTACAGGAATTTGTGTCAGCAATTTTGGTGGAATGGTATGAATGCAGATACGGCTAAGCACGTTTCTCAATGTTTGACGTGCCAGCAAGTAAAAGTGGAACATCGTAAACCCGCAGGACTTTTGAGACCATTAGACATTCCAGAATGGAAATGGGAAGATATAACGATGGACTTTGTGCAAGGATTGCCAAGGACGTCAAGTAGTCATGACTCGATTTGGGTCATAGTGGATCGATTGACTAAATCAGCTCATTTCTTAGCGATTCGCATGGACTACCCAATGGATAAGTATGTGGACATGTATGTAAGTCAAGTGGTACGCTTACATGGTGTTCCAGTGACCATTACTTCAGATCGGGATTCGAGGTTTACTTCGAACTTTTGGCGAAGTCTTCAGATTGCGTTAGGAACTAAGCTTCAATTTAGTACTACTTTTCATCCCCAGATAGATGGACAAACAGAAAGAGTAATCCAGATATTAGAGGATATGTTAAGAGCTTGCGTAATTGATTTCAAAGGAAGTTGGGATGAAAAATTGCATTTGGTGGAGTTTGCCTATAATAATAGTTTTCAGAAGAGTATAGGCATGGCTCCCTATGAAGCATTATATGGAAGAAGATGTAGGACTCCTGTCCGTTGGAGTGAAGTAGGTGAGAGGAAATTAACAAGACCTGAACTGGTACAAGTTACCACTGAAGCCGTTGAAATTATCAGAGAAAGACTTAGAACAGCACAGAGTAGACAAAAAGACTACGCAGATAGGCGTAGAAGGCCTTTGGAATTTAGTGTAGGAGATCATGTATTCCTTAAGGTATCTCCAATGAAAGGGATATCTCGATTCGGGATAAAGGGTAAGTTAAGCCCTAGATTTGTTGGACCTTTTGAAGTACTCGAGAGGATAGGGGATGTAGCTTATCGTTTAGCGTTACCTCCTAAGTTAGAAAATCTGCACGATGTGTTTCATGTATCGATGTTGAGGAAGTACCAGCCGGATCCTGGTCACATACTCGATCATGAAGCCATCAAAGTGGATGAGAAAGTAAGGAACATTGAAGAGCCTGTGCAGATATTGGATCGAAAGGAGCAAATTCTTAGGACCAAGAAAATCCCATTAGTTAAGGTATTATGGCGAAATCATGATATGGAGGAAGCCACATGGGAAAGCGAGGATCAGATGAAGGAAAAGTATCCTCATTTGTTTCAAGAAGGTACGAGTGGTGTCTAATTTCGAGGACGAAATTCTCTAAGGAGGGGAGAATTGTGGCATCCCAAAATTCAAAGCCAAGCCATAAGGTGTGTTAAAGTCTCTAATTAGGTGATAAATTTTTCCATGGCTTATGCTTTAGCCATTAGTCTTTTTCAATAGATGATTTGTGCATGTGCTTGTGAGAATTTAAATTTGATAGATTAATAATCTATGCTTGGCCATGCACTTTATAAATTAAATTTCAATAAATAAAATGTCATAAGAGTTTGGTCATGTGGAAAATTTAAAGTTTAAAATATTTATAGAAGAAATTCAAAAAAAAAAAAAAAGAGGAAAAGTCAATTTTTAGGTTGGGCCTTAGGCCCATTGGCCGAAGCCTTGATGGGCCAAGCTAGTCGGCCCAATAAGGCCCACTAAAGGGGGCTGTCGACCAGCCAAGGGGAGGCCCAAGAGTGGCCGGATGGCCCAAGCCCAAGCCCAAAAAGCCCAAGCCCATTATGCATGCAATAAGACAAGTGGCAAGAAGAAGGGCATGCATTGGCTAATTAGGAGGCAGCCTAATCATTACTAATGATGAGCTTTTGGGGGTATAAAAGAGAAGAGAGAGAGAAGGTGGTTGGTTTTACCTCACTCGCCCAAAGAGAGAGAGAGAGAGAGAGGGGGAGCAGCCGAGAGAGAGAGGAGGAGGAACCGCCGTCCGTCCGCCGTGTGCCGCCGTGTTCGCCGCCTTATGCCGTCGACCGACCGGTCTAGAGGCAAGTGGGAGTCCTCTAGCTTCTCTTGCATGCTTGTATGTTGTTTGCATGTTAAGTTTTTGGGTGTTTGAGTGAGAAGAACCGAGGTATGGTTGGCTTATTCTTGAATCGCATGACTGTTCTTGCTCGGATCGTGTGAGTCAGAAACTTGTTTGAGCTTGCATGTGTGTTTAGTCTCCGATTTTGGCTCCGATTTCTTCATGAGAGTTGTAGCTAACATCTTGAACTACAACATAATAAAATTTCGTGGAAAATGATGGAGATTTTGGGGGTTAAAGTCTCATCCTACGGAGACCTCCGATCTGGAAAGTTTTTACTGACCTTTTGCTGGATTCGTGGTTGCATGTTGGTTTGTGTTGAAAATTTCTCTTAAAATTCTTCATGAAAGTTGTAGGGGATATCTTAAACTACAACATAATCAAATTTTAAGTGAAATGAACAAGTATAGCCTAGTAAATCGACTAGATCTTGAAGACGGTAATTCTGGAGGTGTATTTTGGGACACCCGAGACTTCATGGACTTAAATGACGACTATAATTTGGTTATTTGACTTGGATATCTTCATAAAAATTCTAAAGGACATCTTGATGTATAACATACCTAAATTTCAGAGGAAACGAAAGAGAATAGATAGGTGAAATCTCAGTATTTAGGAGAAGCATGCACTGGACGATGCGGTAATGGATCCAGAAGCTTCGTGAGACTGTATAAAATAATCTAAAAATAATTTGGCTTGGAGTTTTGCATGAAAGTTGTACGAAAATGTCTATGCTATAATCCAGTAAAATTTCATAATTTTTTGGAGGCCATATGGATATTTTAATTGAATTTCTTCGGAAACCGTGCATTCTGGTTTCATCCGAGAATGATAGGATGTTTTGTGAAAATAGTGAGATTGTTTAAAATTCAATTTGGCCATGAATTTTGCATGTAATTATCATCCTATTGGTTTATTTAATGATTTCTTGAATTTTTATAATCTTTGAAATTAATAGATATTAAAATAAAAATAATAATAATAATAAATAAATATAATATAATATAATATAATATAATATAATATAATAGATTATTTTGGCCATAGATTCCATTTAATTAATTTATGTTGCATGTGTGATAAATTCTTGGTATATGTATGACAATGAATCGAGATGCATGTGTGATAAAGTCTTGGTATATGTATGACATTCAATCTAGATGCATGTGTGAATTTCATGCCAAGTATGACTTGTTTGATGTCACGCCATATGCCATGCTAAATTGAGATCAAAATATTGGTAAACATGGATGATGGAAAATGAGGAGATAGTTGTGGTGGAGGATGATGGCCGGAATGTATAGAGATACATTGCCGGATTTCCCTAGGAGATTCAGGATGCCCGGAATGTGGGGGTCGGAAGCCCTGTCGGAGGTTTCTGCCCGAAGGGAATGCCTCGCGTTGCCAGGATATGGGGTGCGGGATACCCGGCCAGGGAGTGTAAATGTCGGAAGCCCTATTGAAGGTTTTTGCCCGAAGGGAATGCCTCGTGATGCTAGTTGAGATGCGAGATGCCCGAAATGTGGGGGGCCGGATGCCCGGTGGCCTGGGATGGCTGAATGCCGGAAGCCTCGGAGGTCTTTGGCCGAGGGGATGATGAAATTAATGATTTGAGGAATGGGTGATGTGATGATCAAATTGAAAGATAAAGATAAAAATTTACCCATGGCATGATATTATGATGATGATGATGATGATGATGATCATCATCATATGTGATGTGATGATGATCACCCATGGCATGATATGCATGATGATGATGATGATGATATGTGATGTGATGTGACACCCCGAACCCTTCGCAGGTTGTCACCAACGCCGATGTAACACCTTATTACCTTTCTTTCTTTCGAAGAAGTGTCCTAATTCGCAGACACATTTTTTTTTTAAAACGATCGGTCCCAACGCGACTCATTAGCGGAAGCAAATTAAAATGTCATCGTCTCTCCCCCTACCAACCATGATACAAATACACACCACTAAACATCAGGATTTTTATAAACATGCCACAACACTTCGCTTACATACATATATAACATGATGGGATTCCCTTCGGGTCGGTACAACAAAAGGAAAGGCTAGGACTTAGCCACGTCCAGCCTAAAACCTCAAAAAGAAACTATCGACCCTCAATATCATACGAACATAAACCCCCCATCGAAAGTGTCGGCTATCTACATCAAAAAGACCCGGCTCCTACTCATCGTGCGCGCGGGTCTCATACCCAACCTGGTGCATCAGGCGGTGGCGGCGGCAACATCCCTCGCATAGCTCCATCCCGACGAACGTGCACAGAAATGAACTCCTGAATGACAGGGCCTCCAGCTAGGCCTATGTCGTACATCACTAGATAGCGTACTCGAATAAAAGTCAGTCCGGGAACAGAGGGATAGTCTATCTCAGCACACTCGACCTCTACATCGGATGGTAGACCATAAAACACCCCCCGCGAGACAGCAGGAAGAGGCATACTGCTAATCTGAAATGTTATTCCCCAAAAGGGGTGAGTACAATCACTCAGCAGATAGGGAAATCCAATAACAACTCAAGGCATCATGCATATCATCATACATTGCAGGCATTCCTTACCTTACAGCCATGCGCATACTATCATGCATCATCATATCAATTTATAACACGTTCATGTATATCATCATCATCATACATGTCGTCATCATCATTATCATCACCATGCATATCATCATGCATATCATATCATAGAAGATCATCATATCACATCACATATCATCATCATCATGATCATGCATATCATCATGCATATCATATCATGGGTGATCATCATATCACATCACATATCATCATCATCATCATCATCATCATCATCATGCATATCATCATGCATATCATATCATGGGTTCATTTTTCATCTTTTATCTTTAAGTTTGATCACCACATCACCCATTTCTCATATCATCAATTTTATCATCCCTTCGGGCAAAGACCTCCGACAAGGTTCCCAGCATTCCAGCCATCCCATGGCCATCGGGCTTCCGGCCCCCCACATTCTGGGCATCTCGCATCTCAACTAGCATCACGAGGCATTCCCTTCGGGCAGAAACCTCCGACAGGGCTTCCAGCCTTTACCCTTCTAGCCAGGCATCTCGCACCCCAATCCTGGCACCGCGAGGCATTCCTTTCGGGCAAAGACCTCCGACAAGGCTTCCGGCCCCCCCCACATTCCGGGCATCCTGAATCTCCCAGGGAATTCCGGCAATGCATCTCTGTACATTCCGGCCTCATCCTCCACCACAACCACTTACTCACTTATCATTATCCACATTTATCATTGCTTTGATCTCATTTAACATGGCATATGATTCACACATGCATCACAATTCATGGTCATACATACACCAATGTCTTATCATACATGCAACAATACATATTTATTTATAAATAAATTTAATGGAATTTATGGCCAATAAAATAATCCATTTTATTTTATTATGATTATTTTATTATTATTTTTATTTATTTTTATTATCATATTTATTTATTTCCATAAATAAATGTTAAATTCAATATCTATGATTTTCCCAAAATCATAAAATTCAAACAATCATTAATCAAACCAATAGAATAACAATTGCATGCAAAATTCATGGCCAAATTGAATTTCACAATTTCCACAAAATAGCACATGATATTCGGATAATAACCAGAATGCACAGTTTCCAAATAAATTCGAATAAAATACTCATACGGCCTCCAAAAATTACGAAATTTTACAGGGTGATAGCCAAGACATTTTCGTGCAACTTCCATGCAGAAATCCAAGCCAGATTCCTTATAGATTATTTTGTACAACCTCACGAAGCTTCTGGAATCCTTACCGCATCGTCCAGAATACACATCTCCGAAATATTAAGGTTTAACCTACCTAATCTCCTTCGTTTCCTCTGAAATTTGAATATGTTATGTATCAAGGTGTCCTTTACAAGTTTTGTGAAGAGATCTAGGTCAAAATAGCCAAATTATGGTCACCATTTAAGTCCATGAAGTCTCGGGTGTCTCGGAACATATCACCAGAATCATCGTCTCCAAGATCTAGCCGATTTACTAGGCTATACTGGTTCATTTCTATTCAAATTTGAGTATGTTGTATTTTAAGGTGTTACCTACAACTTTCATGAAGACATCGAAGTCAAATCTTCAACTAAAATAAACATGCAATCAAGAATCCAACAAGAGGTCAGTGAAAACTTCACAGATCTGGGGTCTCCGTAGAATAGGACTTTTGCCCCTCATATCTCCATCATTTTCCACTAAATTTCAGTATGTTATATTAAAATATGTTAGCTACAACTTCCATGAAGACATCAAAGCCAAATTCGGACTCCAAACACACATGCAAGCTCAAACAAGTTACTGACTCACATGATCCGAACGAAAACAGTCACACTACTCACACACCACACATCCAAGCTTCGGTTTTTGACATCTATCACTCAAATTTTCAACATGCAAACAACATACAAGCATGCAAGAGAAGCTAGAGGACTCCACTTGCCTCTTAAGATGAGTAAACGACGGCGTACGGCGGACGGACACGGCGGCACACGGCGGCTCCTCCTCGGCTCCGCCTCCTCTCCCTCTCGGTCTCTCCCTCTCTCTCGGGATTTCTCTCTCTCTCTCTCACCCTCTCTCTCGGCCGAATGAAGCAAAAACCGGTCACTCTCCTTTCTCTCTCTCTTTTTATATGCCCAAATCTCCATCATTGCTAATGATTACATGCCACTTAAATGGACCAATGCATGGCCTTGCCCCTTGCCACTTGTCTTGATCCATGCATGCGCCGGCCACCTCTCCCTTTGGGCCTTAATGGGCCGGTCGAACTCCCTCTTGGGCCGACTAGCTTGGCCCACCAAGCTTAGGCCAATGGGTCCAAGGCCCATTCGAAAATTAACCCCCTTTTTCCTTCTTTTTTTTTTTTGAAATTCTCTTATAAATATTTTTGAATTCCAATTTTCATCTCGGCCAAAGTCTTGGGACATTTTTGTTCATTGAAATTTAAATCATATGGCCAAGCATAGATTATTAATCTATTAAATTTAAATTTCCACAATCACAAGCACAAATCATCAAATTAAAAGACTAATGGCTAAAACATAAGCCATGGAAATTCTATCACCTAATTAAAGACTTTAACACGCCTTATGGCTTGGCTTTGAATTTCTGGGATGCCACAATTCTCCCCTCCTTAGAGAATTTCGTCCTCGAAATTCAAGCACTACTCGCACCATCTTTAAACAAATAGGGGTACTTTTCCTTTATCTGATCCTCACTCTCCCATGTGGCTTCCTCCACATCATGATGTCGCCATAATACTTTAACCAATGGGATCTTTTTGGTCCTAAGAATTTGCTCCTTTCGATCCAATATCTGCACAGGCTCTTCTATGTACCTTACTTTCTCATCCATTTTGATGGCTTCTTGATCGAGTATGTGACCAGGATCCGGCTGGTACTTCCTCAACATCGATACATGAAACACATCGTGCAGATTTTCTAACTTAGGAGGTAACGCTAGATGATAAGCTACATCCCCTATCCTCTCAAGAATTTCAAAAGGTCCAACAAATCTAGGTCTTAGCTTACCCTTCATCCCGAATCGAGATATTCCTTTCATTGGAGATACCTTAAGGAATACATGGTCCCCTACACTAAATTCCAAAGGCCTTCTACGTCTATCTGCGTAGCCTTTCTGTCTACTCTGAGCTGCTCTAAGTCTTTCTCTGATAACTTCAACAGCCTCAGCAGTAACTTGTACCAGATCAGGTCCTGTCAACTTCCTTTCACCCACTTCACTCCAACAGACAGGAGTCCTACATCTCCTTCCATATAATGCCTCATAAGGTGCCATGCCTATACTTTTCTGAAAGCTATTATTATAGGCAAACTCTACCAGATGCAATCTTTCATCCCAACTTCCTTTGAAATCGATTACACAGGCTCTCAACATATCCTCCAGTATCTGGATTACTCTTTCTGATTGACCATCTGTCTGAGGATGAAAAGCAGTACTAAACTGAAGCTTAGATCCTAACACAACTTGAAGACTCCTCCAAAAATTTGAAGTAAACCTCGAATCTCGATCTGAAGTAATGGTCACTGGAACACCATGTAAGCGTACCACTTGACTTACATACATGTCCGCATACTTATCCATTGGGTAGTCCATGCGAATTGCTAAGAAATGAGCCGACTTAGTCAAACGATACACTATCACCCAAATTGAATCATGACTACTTGATGTCCTTGACAATCATTGCACAAAGTCCATCGTTATATGTTCCCATTCCCATTCTGAAATGTCTAATGGCCTCAAAAGTCCTGCGGGTTTACGATGCTCCGCTTTTACTTGCTGACATGTCAAACATTGAGATACGTACTTAGCCGTATCTGCCTTCATACCATTCCACCAAAATTGCTGACGCAAATTTCTGTACATCTTTGTACTACCTGGGTGGATACTATAATTACTCTTATGTGCCTCCGACAGAATTTCCTTCCTCAATTCCTCATTGTCGGGAACACAAAGTCGTCCTTGACATCTTACTATTCCATCATCAGAGATCTGAAATTCTGATATTTTCCCTAAAGATACAGCATCTTTCACTTTCAAAATCTCTGGGTCAGATTCTTGCAGGATTTTAATTTTCTGGATAATCTCTGGCTCTATCCTTAATGCACTAAGCATGCCAGTAAGACAATCCATTTCCAATTTAAACTCCGAATTTGCTACAGATTCTAACAATTCCCATTCCGCCATTCTCAAACTAGCTATCTTTAAATTTGCTATGGAAATAGCCGACTTACGACTAAGAGCATCTGCTACTCTATTCGCTTTCCCTGGATGATATCTTATCTCACAATCATAGTCCTTCAACAACTCCATCCACCTCTTTTGTCTCATGTTCAACTCCTTTTGTGAAAACAGATACTTCAAACTTTTGTGATCCGTGTAAATCTCAAACTTTTCCCCATACAAATAGTGTCTCCATATTTTTAAGGCAAACACTATAGCTGCTAATTCTAAATCATGCGTCGGGTAATTCAACTCATGGGGTTTCAATTGTCTGGATGCATAGGCTACAACCTTGCTAAGCTGCATCAACACACATCCTAGTCCTTTGTGAGATGCATCACTATACACTGTAAAACCATCAGGTCCAGTAGGTATAGTCAGAATTGGAGCTGAAGTCAATTTCCTTTTGAGCTCCTGAAAACTCCTTTCACATTCTCCATTCCATTCAAACTCTACATTCTTTCGAGTCAATTTAGTTAAAGGTCCTGCCAGTCTTGAAAATCCTTCAATGAACCTTCTATAATAACCAGCCAGTCCTAAGAAACTTCGTATTTCAGTAGGTGTCGTCGTTCTCAGCCAATTCACTACCATTTCAACTTTTGCTGGATCTACTGCAATTCCTTTTCCTGACACCACATGTCCTAGAAATATTATCTGGTCCAACCAGAATTCACATTTACTAAACTTAGCATACAACTTATGCTCTCTCAGGGTCTGCAAAACTATTCTCAAATGCTGCTCATGCTCTTTAAGCCCTTTTGAATATACCAGAATATCATCGATAAAAACAATCACAAACTGGTCTAAATAAGGCTGAAATATTCTATTCATCAAATCCATAAATGCAGCCGGAGCGTTAGTCAATCCAAATGGCATAACAAGGAACTCATAGTGTCCATAACGAGTCCTGAACGCAGTCTTAGGAATGTCCTCCTTCTTAATTCTCAACTGATGGTATCCCGACCTCAAGTCAATCTTAGAGAAGACCGAACTTCCCTGGAGTTGGTCAAACAAGTCATCAATTCTAGGCAAAGGATACTTATTCTTAATGGTCACCTGATTCAACTGTCTATAGTCAATACACAAGCGCATTGATCCATCTTTCTTTTTCACAAACAAGACCGGTGCACCCCAAGGTGAAGCACTTGGTCTAATGAATCATTTGTCAAGCAATTCTTGCAGTTGCACTTTCAACTCCTTTAATTCAACTAAGGCCATCCTATATGGGGCTTTTGATATTGGTCCCGTTCTAGGCATTAATTCGATTTCAAATTCAATCTCCCGCTCTGGCGGCAATCCAGGCAATTCCTCAGGAAATACATCTTGAAATTCGTTAACTACACGAACTTCCTCAAGATTAGGCTCCTTCCTTGCATAATCTCTAACTATGGCTAGGTACCCTTGACATCCTTCGTCAAGTAACTTACAGGCTTCTACTGCCAAAATAAGCGCTACAGGCAGATGGGTCTGACCTCCCAAAAATTTACAACTAGACTGATCAGGTAAAACGAATTGAATCACTCTTCTATAACAATCCATTCTAGCCCGATACTTACGAAGCCAGTCCATTCCTATAATAACGTCAAAATCATACATAGCCATTACAACCAAGTCTATTTCCATATCCTTTCCTCCCATTGATATCTTACAATTTCCACACACCAATGTAGACAATACCATATCCTTTAAAGGCGTGGAAACACAAAGAGGCGTCTCAAGAGGCATAACTTCTATCTTATTCAAACATCTATATCTTTCAGACACAAACGAATGCGTTGCACCCGTGTCAAACAATGCATATGCCTTTTCACCATTAATAAGAATCGTACCTGAGATAACATTTTTGGAAGCTTCCGCTTCCTCCTGGGTAATCGCATACACCCTTCCTTGCGCAGGTGGTCTCTGAGGATTTCCTTGCGGATTTGACCTAACAGCACTCTGATATCCCTGTCGCACCGAGCCAACACTCACTTGCGACCTCTCTTGTGGGCAATTCCTCCTAAGATGACCCACTTGTCCACAACCAAAACATTTCTGTTGTCCCGTACAAGGTCCTGGGCCATGGCGTACATTACACTTCTGACAAATACCAGGCTGATAGGGTGCTTTCCCTATATTCAGACCACTCCTTGCCCCTCCAAAATTTCCAAAGTTACTCTTCTTCTTCACATTCCAAGTCTGACCTTGACCAGAATAAGATCTCTTCCCCTTTCTCACATCACTAAAATTCAACGGTTTCTTAAACTCCGACTGCTCTCTCAACAGCTCCTGCTCCACTAATTGCGCCATTTCATAAATCTCATTATAATCTCTTATGTTCAAAGGCACCAGTTGCTTCCTAATGTCAGTCCTCAATCCTTTCAGGAATCTCTTAGCCTTCTCTTCCTGATCCTCAATCAATCTAGGAGCATATCTAGACAATTCAGAAAATCTAGCCTCATACTAATCTACTGACAACCCTTTTTGCTCTAGCTGAACAAATTCAGTATCAGAGAAATGCTTCCTATTGAAAGCCCTAACAAACTCCTCCCAGCTCACATCAGAACCTGGTGGAAAGATTATGTCCTTCGAAGCTCTCCACCAAAACTTCGCATTTCCCTCCAACTGGTACTCTGCTAAAACTATTTTCTCAGCATCAGTGCAGTCTAACAGCCGGAAAATTCGTTCCATTCCATCAATCCATTGCTCCACCTCCTTAGGACTTCCCATTCCATTACAATTAAGTGGCTTCAGCTTCAAAAACTGCTCCACTAGTCCTTGAGTACGACGTTCTGCTCTGGGCTGTTGCTGCGCCTGCCTCTCCATCATATTTCCAATATTGGCTAATGCCTGCAGGATATCTTCCATTCGGGGTTCAGCCCTTGCAGTAGAGGCTTCATCCCTCGATGGATGAGCACTTCCAGCTCACACCATGACTTTCCTGCAATTTCCAAGCATTGCCTCAGGAATAATCTGAGACTCACTGCCTCCATTCAAAGCAATTACTACTACTACATAAGTAACATATACATGTTACTGGTACCTAAAGGCAACTCAAAATAAACTACTAGGGATCTACGAGTGAATACCCATCACCCGTTATTCAATTATTCCATTTTAGATCCTATGGTGTGCATTGTCATCATGTTCCTTAATCTCCAAACGAGACTCCTTATCACTCCACCTATAACCATTCTCTCTGATACCAAAAAGGGCAGCTGTGACACCCCGAACCCTTCGCAGGTCGTCACCAGCGCCGATGTTACACCTTATTACCTTTCTTTCTTTCGAAGAAGTGTCCTAATTCGTAGACACATTTTTTTTTTAAAAATGATCGGTCCCAACGCGATTCATTAGCAGAAGCAAATTAAAATGTCATCGTTTCTCCCCTACCAACCATGATACAAATACACACCACTAAACATTAGGATTTTTATAAACATGCCACGACACTTCGCTTACATACATATATAACATGATGGGATTCCCTTCGGGTCGGTACAACAAAAGGAAAGGCTAGGACTCAGCCACGTCTAGCCTAAAACCTCAAAAAGAAACTATCGACCCTCAATATCATACGAACATAAACCCCCCATCGAAAGTGTCGGCTATCTACATCAAAAAGATCCGGCTCCTACTCATCGCGCGCGTGGGTCTCACACCCAACCCGGTGCATCAGGCGGTGGCGGTGGCAACATCCCTCGCATAGCTCCATCCTGACGAACGTGCACAGAAATGAACTCCTGAATGACAAGGCCCCCAGCCAGGCCTATGTCGTACATCACTAGACAGCGTACTCGAATAAAAGTCAGTCCGGGAATAGAGGGACAGTCTATCTCAACACACTCGACCTCTACATCAGATGGTAGACCATAAAACACCCCCCGCGAGACAGCAGGAAGCGGCATACTGCTAATCCGAAATGTTATTCCCCAAAAGGGGTGAGTACAACCACTCAGCAGATAAGGAAATCCAATAACAACTCAATGCATCATGCATATCATCATACATTGCAGGCATTCCTTACCTTACAGCCATGCGCATACTATCATGCATCATCATATCAATTTATAACACGTTCATGTATATCATCATCATCATACATGTCGTCATCATCATTATCATCACCATGCATATCATCATGCATATCATATCATAGAAGATCATCATATCACATCACATATCATCATCATCATCATCATCATCATCATCATCATCATGCATATCATATCATGGGTGATCATCATATCACATCACAGATCATCATCATCATCATCATCATCATGCATATCATCATGCATATCATATCATGGGTGATCATCATATCACATCACATATCATCATCATCATCATCATCATCATCATCATGCATATCATCATGCATATCATATCATGGGTTCATTTTTCATCTTTTATCTTTAAGTTTGATCACCACATCACCCATTTCTCATATCATCAATTTTATCATCCCTTCGGGCAAAGACCTCCGACAAGGTTCCCAGCATTCCAGCCATCCCATGGCCATCGGGCTTCCGGCCCCCCACATTCTGGGCATCTCGCATCTCAACTAGCATCACGAGGCATTCCCTTCGGGCAGAAACCTCCGACAGGGCTTCCAGCCTTTACCCTTCTAGCCAGGCATCTCGCACCCCAATCCTGGCATCGCGAGCCATTCCTTTCGAGCAAAGACCTCCGACAAGGCTTCCGCCCCCCCCCCCCCCCCACATTTCGGGCATCCTGAATCTCCCAGGGAATTCCGGCAATGCATCTCTGTACATTCCGGCCTCATCCTCCACCACAACCACTTACTCACTTATCATTATCCACATTTATCATTGCTTTGATCTCATTTAACATGGCATATGATTCACACATGCATCACAATTCATGGTCATACATACACCAATGTCTTATCATACATGCAACAATACATATTTATTTATAAATAAATTTAATGGAATTTATGGCCAATAAAATAATCCATTTTATTTTATTATGATTATTTTCTTATTATTTTTATTTATTTTTATTATCATATTTATTTATTTCCATAAATAAATGTTAAATTCAATATCTATGATTTTCCCAAAATCATAAAATTCAAACAATCATTAATCAAACCAATAGAATAACAATTGCATGCAAAATTCATGGCCAAATTGAATTTCACAATTTCCACAAAATAGCACATGATATTCGGATAATAACCAGAATGCACAGTTTCCAAATAAATTCGAATAAAATACTCATACGGCCTCCAAAAATTACGAAATTTTACAGGGTGATAGCCAAGACATTTTCGTGCAACTTCCATGCAGAAATCCAAGCCAGATTCCTTATAGATTATTTTGTACAACCTCACGAAGCTTCTGGAATCCTTACCGCATCGTCCAGAATACACATCTCCGAAATATTAAGGTTCAACCTACCTAATCTCCTTCGTTTCCTCTGAAATTTGAATATGTTATGTATCAAGGTGTCCTTTACAAGTTTCGTGCAGAGATCTAGGTCAAAATAGCCAAAGTATGGTCACCTTTTAAGTCCATGAAGTCTCGGGTGTCTCGGAACATATCACCAGAATCATCGTCTCCAAGATCTAGCCGATTTACTAGGCTATACTGGTTCATTTCTCTTCAAATTTCATTATGTTGTATTTTAAGGTGTTACCTACAACTTTCATGAAGACATCGAAGTCAAATCTTCAACTAAAATAAACATGCAATCAAGAATCCAACAAGAAGTCAGTGAAAACTTCACAGATCTGGGGTCTCCGTAGAATAGGACTTTGACCCCCCATCTCTCCATCATTTTCCACGAAATTTCATTCTGTTATAGTAAAAGATGTTAGCTAAAACTTCCATGAAGACATCAAAGCAAAATTCTGACTCTAAACACACATGCAAGCTCAAACAAATTACTGACTCACATGATCCGAACGAAAACAGTCACACTACTCACACACCACATATCCAAGCTTCGGTTTTTGACATCTATCACTCAAATTTTCAACATGCAAACAACATACAAGCATGCAAGAGAAGCTAGAGGCCTCCACTTGCCTCTTAAGATGAGTAACAATGGCGTACGGCGGACGGACACGGCGGCACACGGCGGCTCCTCCTCCGCTCCGCCTCCTCTCCCTCTCGGTCTCTCCCTCTCTCTCGCGATTTCTCTGTCTCTCTCACCCTCTCTCTCGGCCGAATGAAGCAAAAACCGGTCACTCTCCTTTCTCTCTCTCTTTTTATATCCCCAAATCTCCATCATTGCTAATGATTACATGCCACTTAAATGGACCAATGCATGGCCTTCCCCCTTGCCACTTGTCTTGATCCATGCATGGGCCGGCCACCTCTCCCTTTGGGCCTTAATGGGCCGGTCGAACTCCCTCTTGGGCCGACTAGCTTGGCCCACCAAGCTTAGGCCAATGGGTCCAAGGCCCATTCGAAAATTAACCCCCTTTTTCCTTCTTTTTTTTTTTGAAATTCTCTTATAAATATTTTTGAATTCCAATTTTCATCTCGGCCAAAGTCTTGGGACATTTTTGTTCATTGAAATTTAAATCATTTGGCCAAGCATAGATTATTAATCTATTAAATTTAAATTTCCACAATCACAAGCACAAATCATCAAATTAAAAGACTAATGGCTAAAACATAAGCCATGGAAATTCTATCACCTAATTAAAGACTTTAACACGCCTTATGGCTTGGCTTTGAATTTCTGGGATGCCACATGTGATGATGATCACCCATGGCATGATATGCATGATGAGGATGATGATGATATGTGATTTGATGATGATCACCCATGGTATGATATGCATGATGATGATGATGATGATATGCCATGATGATGATGACATGTGTGATGTGATGATGTCATGATGACATGTATATGATTATGAGATTGACGCATGATAGTATGCGCATGGCTTCAAGGTAAGTAACCCTTGGAATGCATGTATGATTTGTATGATGCATTGAGTTGTTATTGGATTCCTTATCTGCTGAGTGGTTGTACTCACCCCTTTTGGGGACCAACATTTCAGATTAGCAGTATGCTGCTTCCTGCCGTCGCGCGGGGTGCATTTTACGGGTTACCGTCAGACGTCGAGGTAGAGTGTGAGGAGTCCAGCTGTCCTTCTGTGCCTGGACTCACCCACATACAAGTGCGCTGTTTTGTTACATACGACATAGGCCTGGTTGGGGGCTCGGTCGTTCAGGAGTTTGTTTCCGTTCACGTTCGCCGCGATGGGGTGATGAGAGGGATGCTACCATCGCCGCCGCCTGACGCACCGGACTGGGTGTGAGACCTGTGTGCGACGAGTAGGGGTTGTGTTTTTGGGAGTTAGTTAGCCGACACATATGATGGGAGTTGAGCACATGTGATGTAGAGGGTCGAGGATCCTTTTTGAGATTTTAGGTTGGACATGGCAGAGTCCTAACTTTTCCTTTTTATGTATCGACCCAAAAAGGAGTCCCATCTTGAAAGTATATGTAAATAAGGTGTCGTGGCTTGTTTATAAAATCATGGTGATTAGTGGTGTGTATTGGTATCATGGATTAGTAGGGGGATAGATGGTGATGCTTTATTTTGCTTCCGCTAATGAGTCGCGCTGGGACCGCTTTAAAAAAAAAAAATGCCTGTGAATAACGACGCTTCTTCTAAGTATAAGTACAAGAGGCTATTATGGTGTAACATTGGTGCTTGTGGTGACCGCCGAAGGGTTAGGGGTGTCACACCCGCGCTCTTTGGTGATACCAATAAAGGCTGTGGCACCCCTCGATGGCCCCCGATTCGATTAGGGTCACCACAGTTCGCTTATCATTCACTTTTCATAATAACATATCACTCTGATACCATTTCAATTGCAGCGGGTCCATACAACTTGGGGGTTTACATTTTTTTTTCCGATCGGTCCCTTGCGCAATTTATATGCGGAAGCACATCCAACAACTCCCTTCCCTATATTAAGAAAACGATGCACACCCGCTAAACATCTTATATAAGTTAAAGCTGAACACGTTTATTTACATAAAGAGAATGGACATCTTTAGTCAGTACATCGAAACACCAATGTTTCTATACTCGGCTATACTTCAAATTTGAGTATGCTGTAGTTTAAGATATCCCCTACAACTTTCATGAAGAAATCGAAGAGAAATTTTCAACACAAACCAACATCCAACCACGAATCCAGCAAAAGGTCAGTAAAACCTTTTCAGATCTGAGGTCTCCGTAGGATGAGACTTTAACCCCTCAAATCTCCATCATTTTCCACTAAATTTTAGTATGTTGTAGCTCAAGATGTTAGCTACAAATTTCATGAAGAAATCTGAGCCAAAATCGGACTCTAAACACACATGCAAGCTCAAACAAGTTTCTGACTCACACGGTCCGAGCAAGAACAGTCATGCGATTCAAGAATAAGCCAATCACACCTCGGTTTTTCTCACTTAAACACCCAAAAACTTAACATGCAAACAACATACAAGCATGCAAGAGAAGCTAGAGGACTCCCACTTGCCTCTAGACCACATGAACGGTGGCACACGGTGGCGAACACGGCGGACGGACAGCGACGACTCCTTCCTTTCTCACTTCCTCTCTCTCGGCACCTCTCTTGGACGACAACCCTCAATCCATCAGCCACTCCCTCTCTCTCGTCCTTTTGGTTGTATTTATATTGCATGCACCCCCCCTTTGCTTGGGGGACACTTGTCCCTAAGATACCAAAAAGCGCGGCTGTGACACCCCGAACCCTTTGGCGGTCTTCACAAGCACCAATGTTACACCTTAATACCCTCTTGTACTTATACTTAGATGAAGCGTCGTTATTCACAGGCATTTTTTTTTTTAAAGCGGTCCCAGCACGACTCATTAGCGGAAGCAAAATAAAGCATCACCATCTATCCCCCTACTAATCCATGATACCAATACACACCACTAATCACCATGATTTTATAAACAAGCCACGACACCTTATTTACATATACTTTCAAGATGGGACTCCTTTTTGGGTCGATACATAAAAAGGAAAAGCTAGGACTCTGCCATGTCCAGCCTAAAACCTCAAAAAGGATCCTCGACCCTCTACATCACATGTGCTCAACTCCCATCATATGTGTCGGCTAACTAACTCCCAAAAAACACAGCCCCTACACGTCGCACACAGGTCTAACACCCAGTCCGTTGCGTCAGGCGACAGCGGCGGCAGCATCCCTCTCATCACCCCATCGCGGCGAACGTGAACGGAAACAAACTCCTGAACGACCGGGCCCCCAGCCAGGCCTATGTCGTATGTAACAAAACAGTGCACACGTATGTAGGTGAGTCCAGGCACAGAAGGATAGCTGAACTCCTCACACTCTACCTCGACATCGGACGGTAACCCGTAAAATGCACCCCGTGCGACGGCAGGAAGCGGCATATTGCTAATCTGAAATGTTGGTCCCCAAAAGGGGTGAGTACAACCACTCAGCAGATAAGGAATCCAATAACAACTCAATGCATCATACAAATCATACATGCATTGCAAGCGTTATTTACCTTGAAGCCATGCGCATACTATCATGCGTCAATCTCATAATCATATACATGTCATCATGACATCATGACATCACACATGTCATCATCATCATGGCATATCATCATCATCATCATCATCATGCATATCATACCATGGGTGATCATCATCACATCACATATCATCATCATCCTCATCATACATATCATGCCATGGGTGATCATCATCACATCACATACCATCATCATCATCATCATGCATATCATGCCATGGGTGATCATCATCACATCACATATCATCATCATCATCATCATCATATCATGCCATGGGTAAATTTTTATCTTTATCTTTCAATTTGATCACCACATCACCCATTCCTCAAATCATTAATTTCATCATCCCCTCGGGCAAAGACCTCTGAGGCTTCTGGCATTCAGCCATCCCAGGCCACCGGG
The DNA here is from genome assembly GCA_028830015.1 of Eucalyptus grandis x Eucalyptus urophylla. Lineage (NCBI taxonomy): Eukaryota > Viridiplantae > Streptophyta > Magnoliopsida > Myrtales > Myrtaceae > Eucalyptus > Eucalyptus grandis x Eucalyptus urophylla. Next base: position 26,592,123 of record CM054199.1, read on the forward strand.
CATCCGACCTCCCACATTCCGGGCATCTTGCATCTCAACTAGCATCACGAGGCATTCCCTTCGGGCAAAAACCTCCGACAGAGCTTCCGGCAATTACACTCCCTGGCCGGGCATCCCGCACCCCATATCCTGGCATCGCGAGGCATTCCCTTCGGGCAGTAACCTCCGACAGGGCTTCCGGCCCCCCACATTCCGGGCATCCTGAATCTCCCAGGGAAATCCAGCAATGTATCTCTATACATTCCGGCCATCATCCTCCACCACAACTATCTCCTCATTTACCATCATCCATGTTTACCAATATTTTGATCTCAATTTAACATGGCATATGGCGTGACATCAAACAAGTCATACTTGGCATGAAATTCACACATGCATGTCGATTCAATGTCATACATATACCAAGACTTTATCACACATGCAACATAAATTAATTAAATGGAATCTATGGCCAAAATAATCTATTTTATTATATTTTATTTATTTATTTATTTATTTTTTTATTTTAATATCTATTAATTTCCAAGATTATAAAAATTCAAGAAATCATTAAACAAACCAATAGGATGATAATTACATGCAAAATTCATGGCCAAATTGACTTTTACACAATCTTACATTTTTCACAAAACATCCTATGATTCTCGGATGAAACCAGAATGCAAGGTTTCCGAAGAAATTCAATTAAAATATCCATATGGCCTCCAAAAAATTATGAAATTTTACTGGATTATAGCCAAGACATTTTCGTATAACTTTCATGAAGAACTCCAAGCCAAATTCTTTTTAGATTATGTTATACAGTCTCATGAAGCTTCTGGATCCATTACCGCATCGTCCAGTGCATGCTTCTCCGAAATACTGAGATTTCACCTACCTATTCTCTTTCGTTTCCTCTAAAATTTAGGTATGTTATACATCAAGATGTCCTTTACAAGTTTCATGAAGAGATCCAAGTCAAATAATCACAGTATAGTCGTCATTTAAGTCCATGAAGTCTCGGGTGTCCCAAAATACACCTCTAGAATTTCCGTCTTCAAGATCTAGCCCATTTACTAGGCTATACTTGTTCATTTCACTTCAAATTTTATTATGTTGTAGTTTAAAATATCCCCTACAAATTTTATGAAGAAATCGAAGAGAAATTTGCAACAAAAACCAACATGCAACAACGAATCCATCAAAAGGTCGGTAAAAACTTTCCAGATCTGAGGTCTCCGTAGGATGAGACTTTAACCCCCCAAATATCCATAATTTTCCACGAATTTTTAATATGTTGTATTTCAAGATGTTAGCTACAACTTTTATGAAGAAATCGGAGCCAAAATCGGACTCTAAACACACATGCAAGCTCAAACAAGTTTCTGACTCACACGATCCGAGCAAGAACAGTCATGCGATTCAAGAATAAGCCAACCATACCTCGGTTCTTCTCACTCACACACCCAAAAACTTAACATGCAAAAAACATACAAGCATGCAAGAGAAGATAGAGGACTCCCACTTGCCTCTAGACCGGTCGGTCGACGGCGTAAGGCGGCGAACACGGCGGCACACGGCGGACGGATGGCGGTTCCTCCTCCTCTCTCTCTCGGCCACTCCCCCTCTCTCTCGCACAAACCCTCTCTCTCTCTCTCTCTCTCTCTCTCTCTCTCTTTGGGTGAATGAGGTAAAACCGGCCACCTTCTCTCTCTCTTCTCTTTTATACCCCCAAAAGTTCATCATTAGTAATGATTAGGCTGCCTCCTAATTAGCCAATGCATGCCCTTCTTCTTGCCACTTGTCTTATTGCATGCATAATGGGCTTGGGCTTTTTGGGCTTGGGCTTGGGCCATCTGACCACTCTTGGGCCTCCCCTTGGCTGGTCGACAGCCCCCTTTAGTGGGCCTTATTGGGCCGACTAGCTTGGCCCATCAAGGCTTCGGCCAATGGGCCTAAGGCCCAACCTAAAAATTGACTTTTCCTCTCTCTTTTTTTTTTTTGAATTTCTTCTATAAATATTTTAAACTTTAGATTTTCCACATGGCCAAACTCTTATGACATTTTATTTATTGAAATTTAATTTATAAAGTGCATGGCCAAGCATAGATTATTAATCTATCAAATTAGACACCACTTGTGCCTTCTTGAAACAAATAGAGGTATTTTTCCTTCATCTGATCCTCACTTTCCCATGTGGCTTCCTCCATATCATGATGTCACCATAATACCTTAACCAATGGGATCTTCTTGGTCCTAAGAATTTGCTCCTTTCAATCCAATATCTGCATAGGCTCTTCAATGTACCTTACTTTCTCATCCACTTTGATGGCTTCATGATCGAGTATGTGACCAGGATCCGGCTGGTACTTCCTCAACATCGATACATGAAACACATCGTGCAGATTTTCTAACTTAGGAGGAAACGCTAAATGATAAGCTACATGATCTCCTACACTAAATTCCAAAGGCCTTCTACGCCTATCTGCGTAGTCTTTTTGTCTACTCTGTGCCGTTCTAAGTCTTTCTCTGATAATTTCAACAGCTTCAGTGGTAACTTGTACCAGTTCAGGTCCTGTCAACTTCCTTTCACCTACTTCACTCCAAAAAACAGAAGTCCTACATCTCCTTCCATATAATGCTTCATAGGGAGCCATGCCTGTACTCTTCTGAAAACTATTATTATAGGCAAACTCCACCAAATGCAATTTTTCATCCCAACTTCCTTTGAAATCAATTACACAAGCTCTTAACATATCCTCTAATATATGGATTACTCTTTCTGTTTGTCCATCTGTCTGGGGATGAAAAGTAGTACTAAGTTGAAGCTTAGTTCCTAACGCAATCTGAAGACTTCACCAAAAGTTCAAAGTAAACCTCGAATCCCGATCTGAAGTAATGGTCACTGGAACACCATGTAAGCGTACCACTTGACTTACATACATGTCCGCATACTTATCCATTGGGTAGTCCATGCGAATCGCTAAGAAATGAGCTGATTTAGTCAATCGATCCACTATGACCCAAATCGAGTCATGACTACTTGACGTCCTTGGCAATCCTTGCACAAAGTCCATCGTTATATGTTCCCATTTCCATTTTGGAATGTCTAATGGTCTCAACAGTCCTGCGGGTTTACAATGTTCCGCTTTTACTTGCTGACATGTCAAACATTGAGATACGTGCTTAGCCGTATTTGCCTTCATACCATTCCACCAAAATTGCTGACGCAAATTCCTGTACATCTTTGTACTACCTGGGTGGATACTATAATTACTCTTATGTGCCTCCGACAGAATTTCCTTCCTTAATTCCTCATTGTCGGGAACACAAAGTCGTCCTTAACATCTTACTATTCCATCATCACAGACTTGAAATTCTGGTCTTTTCCCTAAAGACATCGCATCTTTCATTTTCAAAATCTCTGGGGCAGATTCTTGCAAGATCTTAATTTTCTGGATAATCTCCGGCTCAATCCTTAATGCACTAAGCATGCCAGTAAGACAATCCATTTCCAATTTAAATTTTGAGTCTGCTACAGACTTTAACAATTCCCATTCTGCCATCCTTAAACTAGCCATTTCCATAGCCGACTTACGACTAAGAGCATCCGCTACTCTATTCGCTTTCCCTGGATGATATCTTATCTCACAATCATAATCCTTCAACAACTCCATCCATCTCCTTTGTCTCATGTTCAACTCCTTTATGGAGAACAAATACTTCAAACTCCTATGATCCGTATAAATCTCAAACTTTTCCCCATACAAATAGTGTCTCCATATCTTCAAGGCAAACACTATAGCTACTAGCTCTAAATCATGCGTCGGGCAATTCAGCTCATGGGGTTTCAATTGTCTGGATGCATAGGCTACAACTTTGCCATGCTGCATCAACACACATCCTAGTCCTTTGTGAGATGCATCACTATACACTGTAAAACCATCAGGTCCAGTAGGTATAGTCAGAATTGGAGCTGAAGTCAATTTCCTTTTGAGCTCCTGGAAACTCCTTTCACATTCCCCATTCCATTCAAATTTCACATTCTTTCGGGTCAACCTAGTTAAAGGTCCTGCCAGTCGTGAGAATTCTTCAATGAACCTCCTATAATAACCAGCCAATCCTAAGAAACTCCGTATTTCAGTGGGTGTCGTTGGTCTCGGCCAATTTACTACCATTTCAACTTTTGCCGGGTCTACTGCAAATCCTTTTCCTGACACCACATGCCCTAAAAATATTATTTGGTCCAACCAGAACTCACACTTACTAAACTTGGCATACAACTTATGCTCTCTTAGGGTCTACAAACCTATCCTCAAATGTTGCTCATGTTCTTTAGGCCCTTTTGAATACACCAGAATATCATGAATAAAAACAATCACAAACTGGTCTAAATAAGGCCGAAATATTCTATTCATCAAATCCATAAATGCAGCTGGCGCGTTAGTCAATCCAAATGGCATAACAAGGAACTCATAGTGTCCATAATGAGTCCTGAATGCAGTCTTAGGAATGTCCTCCTTCTTAATTCTTAACTGATGGTATCCTGACCTCAAGTCAATCTTAGAGAAGACCGAACTTCCCTGGAGTTGGTCAAACAAGTCATCAATTCTAGGCAAAGGATACTTATTCTTGATGGTCACCTGATTCAACTGCCTATAGTCAATACACAAGCGCATCAATCCATCCTTCTTTTTCACAAACAAGACCGGTGCACCCCAAGGTGAAGCACTTGGTCTAATGAATCCTTTGTCAAGCAACTCTTGTAATTGCACTCTCAATTCATTCAATTCGACTAAGGCCATCCTATATGGGGCTTTGGATATAGGTCCAGTTCCAGGCATTAATTCAATTTCAATTCAATCTCCCGCTCTGGCGGCAATCCAGGCAATTCCTCAGGGAATACGTCTTGAAATTCGTTAACTACACGAACTTCCTCAAGTTTAGGCTCCTCCCTTGCATAATCTCTAACTATGGCTAGGTACCCTTGACATCCTTTGTCAAGTAACTTGCAGGCTTCTATTGCCGAAATAAGTGCTACAGGAAAATGGGTCTGACCTCCTAAAAATTCACAACTAGACTGATCAGGTAAAACGAATTGAACCACTCTTCTATAACAATCCATTCTAGCCCGATACTTACGAAGCCAGTCCATTCCTATAATAACGTCAAAATCATACATAGCCATTACAACCAAGTCTATTTCCATATCCTTTCCTCCCATTGATATCTTACAATTTCCACACACCAGCGTGGACAATACCATATCCTTTAAAGGCGTGGAAACACAAAGAGGCGTCTCAAGAGGCATAACTTCTATCTTATTCAAACGTCTATATCTTTCAGACACAAACGAATGCGTTGCACTCGTGTCAAACAATGCATATGCCTTTTCACCATTAATAAGAATCGTACCTGAGATAACATTTTTGGAAGCTTCCGCTTCCTCCTGGGTGATCGCATACACCCTTCCTTGTGCAGGTGGTCTCTGAGGATTTCCTTGTGGGTTTGACTTAACAGCACTCTGATATCCCTGTCGCACTGAGCCAACACTCACTTGCGACCTCTCTTGTGGGCAATTTCTCCTAAGATGACCTACTTGTCCACAACCAAAACATTTCGGCTGTCCCGTACAAGGTCCTGGGCCATGTCTCCCATTGCACTTTTGACAAACACCAGGCTGATAGGGCGCTCTCCCTATATTCAGACCATTTCTAGCTCCTCCAAAATTCCTAAAATTACTTTTCTTCTTCACATTCCAATAAGGCCTCTTCCCCTTTCTCACATCATTAAAATTTAACAGTTTCTTAAACTCTGACCATTCTCTCAACAGCTCCTGCTCCATTAACTGTGCCCTTTCATAAATCTCATTATAATCTCTCTCTTCCTTTTTGGGATTGAGATTGGAATTTGCCAACGTACCGATTTAAATTTTACTAAGGGTTTTGATAAAGTATTTTATTTTGCGCCGTGATGCAAGTGCGACTCAAGGCTTTACACATGGATTTCGAAAAACATTTGAAATTTAAACGTGATCATGGATTTTATGGAATTGGTATCATGCTTTGATTTTGTGAATTGGTTTCAACAATATGAGATTTACCTATTCTCAAATACTATCATTGTTATACCGATGCGTCTTTGAAATTCTTATTTTGCATTATTTGATATCATGAAGTGGAATTTTTTAGAACTCAAAGGATTTTCCACATTGGTGATTTGAAAACGTTTTGACATGGAAATGACATATGATTTCAAAGTTTGCTAATGTTGTTGAATGCTTTTGAAAACCTCAGTTTGTATTGTTTGATTTCATGAAGGAAGATTCTCAAGCTTTCAAAAGAAATTTCAGATGTGGTTATTGTTTTAAAACTGTTTATGATGTTGAGATAAATTAAGATATGTTAAGAGCTTGCATCCTTGACTTTAGGGGAAGTATCAACCCGATCTAGGACACATACTCGATCATGATGCCATTAAAATAGATGAGAAAGTGAGGTACATTAAGGAGCCTGTGCAAGTATTGGATCGAAAGGAACAAATTCTCAGGACCCAGAGAATTCCATTGGTTAAGATATTATGGCGATATCATGATGTGGAGGAAGCCACATGGGAGAGTAAAAGTGAGATGAGGGAAAGGTACCCTCACTTGTTTAAGGAGACATAGGAAATGTCTAATTTCGAGGACGAAATTCTCTAAGGAGGGGAGAATTGTGGCATCCCAAAATTCATAATGACCTCTAGTTACATTAAAGTCTATGAATAGGTGATGGAAGTACCATCAAGTTATTTTATGGCCATTTAATCCATAATTTGCAATAAAATATATGGCCAAGCTTTTAAGGGATAATTATGTGATAGGAAAGAAAATTCTATCATTGGCCATGTGCATCATAAATTGGAATTTATGGATTTGTGACTATAAGTTTAATGGCCTTATTATTTATGCAATTAGATATTTATTTAAATGATGATTAAGATATATTATAAAAATAAAATAAAATAAACTTGGGCCATTTAAGTTTGGACCTTAGGCCCAAGTGAGATGGGCCTAAAGTGGGCCATAAGCCCGGCCCATGAAGCCCATTGGGCTGTCGGTGCATGAAGGGGGAGGAGGAGCAACCGCATGGCCTCCAAGTGTCTTCAACCAAGGAGACACTTGTCTCCTTCTTAGGGACATGTGTCCCCCATGCAAAGAGGGGGTGCATGCAATATAAATACAACCAAAAAGGAAGAGAGAGAGGGAGTGGCTGATGGATTGAGGGTTGTCGTCCAAGAGAGGTGCCGAGAGAGAGGAGAGAAAGAGAGGAAGAGAGGAAGAGAGGAAGAGAGAAAGGAAGGAGTCGTCGCCGTCCGTCCGCCATGTGCCGCCGTTTGTGTGGTCTAGAGGCAAGTTGGGAATCCACTTTCTACTCTTGTGTGGCATCCCAAAATTCATAATGATCTCTAGTTACATTAAAGTCTATGAATAGGTGATGGAAGTACCATCAAGTTATTTTATGGCCAGTTAATCCATAATTTGCAATAAGATTTATGGCCAAGCTTTTAATGGATAATTATTTGATAGGAAAGAAAATCCTATCATTGGCCATGTCTTTTATAAATTGGAATTTATGGAATTTTGATTTCAAGATTTTGGCCAAGTGGAATTTAGTAATTAAATTCTTAAAAAGAAAGAATTAAAGATGAATAATTGAAAGGGAAATTGTGGGTTTAATTAGGTTGGGCCTTAGGCCCAAGAGTATGGATTTTGGAGGGCCAAATGGTCGGCCCATTGGAGCCAAGGAGGGGCTGTCGACCAGCCCATTTGCTGGCCCAAAGCCCAGCCGAGAATGAAGCCCATTAACCTTGCATGTCCTCCAACACTTGTCCTCTCCTTTTTGCCACTTGTTCTCCTCATGAGAACACTTGTCCCTCATGCAAACTAAGAATGCATGCAAATATATATATATATATAACCAAAAGAGAGAGAGAGAGTGGCTGGTTTTGAGACAGTGAGAGAGAGGGAGAGAGTTGCCGAGAGAGAGTGAGATGCGAGAGAGAGGGAGGCCGAGGAGAAGGAGTCGTCGCCGTCCGTCTGCCGTGTTCGCCGCCATGTGCTGCCGTTCGTGTGGTCTAAAGGCAAGTTGGGAATCCACTTTCTACTCTTGCACCAATGTTTTGCATGTATGGTCAAATTTTAGGATGTTTGGAGGCATGGGAGTGAAGCTATTGTGTTTGTTTTTGAAGTGCATGCTGTTTTCGCATGAGTCCGTTTGAGTCAGAACTTTGTGAAAGCTTGCATGTCTGTTTAGAGTTCGATTTTGGCTTTGATCTCTTCATCAAAGTTGTATATAACATCTTAAATTACAACATAATAAAATTTGGTACAAAATGATGGAGATTTAGGTGGTCAAACTCTCATCCTACGGAGATGCTAGATCTGGAATGTTTTCGCATGAACTGTTTGAGTCAGATCTTTGTGAGAGCTTCCATGCATTTTTAGAGTTCGATTTTTGCTTTGGTATCTTTATGAAAGTTGTAGCTAACATCTTAAACTACAACATACTCAAATTTGAAGCAAAATGAACAAGTATAACCTTGTAAATCGACTAGATCTCGAAGAAGGTAATTCTGGAGATGTATTACAGGACACCCGAGACATCGTGGACCTAGATGACGACTATACTCTGGTTATTTGACTTATATATCTTCCTGAAACTTGTATAGAACATCTTGATGTAGAACATACCTAAATTTCAGAGGAAACGAAGAACAAAAGGTAGGTGAAAACTCAGTATTTCGGAGAAGCATGCACTGGACGATTCGGTAATGGATCCAGAGGCTTCGTGTGACTGTTGAAAATAATCTAGAAATAATCTGGCTTGAAAGTCTTCATAAAAGATGTATGTAAATGTCTTAGCTATAACTTGGTAAAATTTCGTAATTTTTGGAGGTCGTATGGATATTTTAATCGAATTTCTTCGGAGACTGCATTCTGATTTCATCCGAAAATTACATGCTGTTTTGTGTGAATAATGGATTTGTGTGGAATTCTCATTGGCCGTGTATTTTGCATGAAATCGTTATCCTATTGTCTTATTTATTACTTGCCTTAATTTTATGATTTTTGAGATTTTAATAAATAATTAAATTTAATCTTTTTGAAAATGAAATAAGCTGGAATTTAAATAAATGAAAAAGGGCATGAAAAATGGATTATTTTATTGGCCATAAATTCCATTAATTTTATAAATAATTATACCATGTTGCATGTATGATGAGATCTTGATGTATGCATGACATTGAATTGAGATGCATGTGTGAATTCCATGCCAAGTATGACTTGTTTGATGTCACGTCATATGCCATGCTAAATTAAGACCGAAATTGGTAAACATGGATAATGATAAGCGAGGAGGTGGTTATGGTGGATGATGATGCCCGGAATGTATAGAGATGCATTACCGGATGGCCTCGGGAGTGTCAGGATGCCCGGTGGCATACGGTACGTAATTCTAGGGGAGGCCTGGTGGTATGTCGGTACATAATTCCGGAAGCCCTGTCGGAGGTTTCTGCCCGAAGGGAATGCCTCGCAATGCCAGGATTGGGGTACGGGATGCCCAGCCAGGGAGTGTAAATGCCGGAAGCCCTGTCGGAGGTTTCTGCCCGAAGGGAATGCCTCGTGATGCCACTTGGGATGCGAGATGCTCGGAATGTGGGGGGCCGGATGCCCGGTGGCCTGGGATGGCTGAATGCCGGAAGCCTCAGAGGTCTTTGCCCGAGGGGATGATGAAATTGATGATTTGAGGAATGGGTGATGTGGTGATCAAATTGAAAGCTAAAAATGGAAATTAAACCATGGTATGATGTGCATGATGATATGCATGATGATGATGGTGATGATGATCATATGTGACGTGATATAATGATGATCACCCATGTCATGACATGCATGATATGCATGATGATGATAATGATGATGATATATGATATGCATGATGATATGCATGATGATGATGATGATGATGATGATGATGATGATGATATGTGATGTGAAATAATGATGATCACCCATGGCATGACATGCATGATATGCATGATGATGATAATGATGATGATATATGATATGGCATGCTGATATGCATGATGATGATGATATATGATATGGCATGATGATATGCATATATGTGTGATATGATGATGTCATGAAGATGATGACATGTGTGATATGATGATGTCATGAAGATGATGACATGTGTGATATGATGATGTCATGATGATGATGACATGTGTATGGTATGATGGTGTCATGTATATGATGATGATGACATGTGTGTGATATAATAATGTCATGATGACGATGATATGAGTATGACATGATGATACACATGTATGTGTTATGACTGTGGTGATGATGCATGATAGTATATGCATGGCTTCAAGGTAAGTAATGCCTGCAATACATGTATGACTTGTATGATGCATTGAGTGGTTATTGGATTCCTTTACCTACTGAGTGGTTGTACTCACCCCTTTTGGGGACCAACATTTCAGATTAGTAGATGGTTTGAGCGGTTGGATATGACCGCGAGGAGAAGGATAGCGAAGGACGGAACCTTTGGACGCCGACACTGGTTGATGGACCTTAAGCATATGATTGTGGGAGGAGATGTCGGTCAACTTTTGAAGTATAGCCGAGTATAGAAACATTGGCATTTCGATGTACTGACTAAAGATGTCCATCTGCTTTATGTAAATAAACGTGTTCGGCTTTAACTTATATAAGATGTTTAGTAGGTGTGCATCGTTTTCTGAATATAGGGAAGGGAGTTGTTGGATGTGCTTCCGTATTTAAATTGCGCAAGGGACCGATCTAAAAGATGTAAACCCCTAGGTTGTATGGACCCGCTACAATTGGAATGGTATCAGAGTGATATGTTAATAAGGAAATTGAATGGTAAGCGAACTGTGGCGAGCCTAATCGGATCGGGGGCCGTCGAGAGGTGCCACATCTTGCACCACTGTTTTGCGTGTATGGTCGAATTTTAAGACGTTTGGAGGCATGGGAGTGAAGCTATTGTGTTTGTTTTTGAAGTGCATGTTGTTTTCGCATGAGTCCGTTTGAGTCAGAACATTGTGAAAGCTTGCATGTCTGTTTATAGTTCGATTTTTGCTTCGATCTCTTCATGAAAGTTGTAGCTAACATCTTAAACTACAACATAATAAAATTTGGTACAAAATGATGGAGATTTGAGGGGTCAAACTCTCATCCTACGGAGATGCTAGATCTGGAATGTTTTCGCATGAACTGTTTGAGTCAGATCTTTGTGAGAGCTTGCATGCATGTTTATAGTTTGATTTTGGCTTTGGTATATTTATGAAAGTTGTATCTAACATCTTAAACTACAACATACTAAAATTTGGTGGAAAATTAGGGAGATTTAAGGGGTTAAACTCTCATCCTACGGAGACTTCAGATCTGGAACGATTTCACTGACCTCTTGTTGGATTTGTGGTTGCATGTTGGTTTGTGCTAAGAATCTCTCTTCGATTTCTTGATGAACGTTGTAGGGGACATCTTAAAATACAACATAATCAAAGTTGAAGTGAAATGAACAAGTATGGCCTAGTAAATCGGCTAGATATTGAAGACGGTAATTCTGGAGGTGTATTTTGGGACACCCGAGACTTCACGGAATTAAATGTCGACTATACTCTGGATATTTGACTTGGATCTCTTCACAAAAATTGTAAAGGACATCTTGATGTAGAACATACCTAAATTTCAGAGGAAACGAATGAGAACAGGTAGGTGAAAACTCAGTATTTCGGAGAAGCATGTACTGGACGATTCGGTAATGGATCCAGAAGCTTCGTGAGACTGTAGAAAATAATCTAAAAAGAATCTGGCTTGGAAGTCTTCATGAAAGATGTATGAAAATGTCTTGGCTATAACTCGGTAAAATTGAGAATCATTACCTTTCATTATACCATGCAAACAATTTCATCATTTCGAGGGGTGCCACAGCCTTCGTCATTATGATGAAAGATGTACGAAAATGTCTTGTCAATGATGGGCCTGTTATTTTCCTTCATGCACCGACGGCCCGGAGCAGAACGCCATACAATTTAACATGGCCATGTTATTTTCCTTTGAGGAGGAACCGCCGTCCATGATTTAAGCTCTTGGGATGCCAATAAAGAATGTGGCACCCCTCGACGGCCCCCGATCCGATTAGGGTCGCCATAGTTCGCTTACCATTCACTTTCCTTATTAACATATCACTCTGATACCATTCCAATTGTAGCGGGTCCATACAACCTGGGGGTTTACATCTATTAGATTGGTCCCTTGCGCAATTTATATGCGGAAGCACATCCAACAACTCCCTTCCCTATATTCAGAAAACGATGCACACCTACTAAACATCTTATATAAGTTAAAGCCGAACACGTTTATTTACATAAAGCAGATAGACATCTTTAGTCAGTACATCGAAATGCCAATGTTTCTATACTCGGCTATACTTCAAAAGATGACCGACATCTCCTCCCATAATCGTATGCTTAAGGTCCATCAACCAGTGTCGGCGTCCAAAGGTTCCCTCCTTTGCTATCCTTCTCCTCGCGGTCATATCCAACCGCTCAAACCATCTACTAATCTGAAATGTTGGTCCCCAAAAGGGGTGAGTACAACCACTCAGCAGGTAAAGGAATCCAATAACAACTCAATGCATCATGCAAATCATACATGCATTGCAGGCGTTACTTACCTTGAAGCCATGCGCATACTATCATGCATCATAATATCATACATGTCATCATCATCATGGCATCATCACATTACACATGTCATCATGCCATATCATATATCATCATCATTATCATCATCATGCATATCATGCCATGGGTGATCTTCATTATTTCACATCACATATCATCATCATCATCATCATCATCATCATGCATGTCATGCCATGGGTGATCATCATTATTTCACATCACATATCATCATCATCACCATCATCATGCATATCATCATGCATATCATGCATGTCATGCCATGGGTTTAATTTCCCCTTTTAGCTTTCAATTTGATCACCACATCACCCATTCCTCAAATCATCAATTTCATCATCCCCTCGGGCAAAGACCTCCGAGGCTTCCGGCATTCAGCCATCCTAGGCCACCGGGCATCCGGCCCCCCACATTTCGGGCATCTCGCATATCAACTAGCATCACGAGGCATTCCCTTCGGGCAAAAACCTCCGACAGGGCTTCCGACATTTACACTCCCTAGCCGGGCATCCCGCACCCTATATCCTGGCATCGCGAGGTATTCCCTTCTAGCAGAAACCTCCGGCAGGGCTTCCGGCCCCCCACATTCCGGGCATCCTGAATCTCCCAGGGAAATGCGGCAATGTATCTCTATACATTCTAGCTATCATCCTCCACCACAACTATCTCCTCATTTACCATCATCCATGTTTACCAATATTTTGATCTCAATCTAACATGGCATATGGCGTGACATCAAACAAGTCATACTTGGCATGAAATTCACACATGCATCTCGATTCAATGTCATACATATACCAAGACTTTATCACACATGCAACATAAATTAATTAAATGGAATCTATGGCCAAAATAATCTATTATATTATTTTTATTTATTTATTATTTTTATTTTAATATCTATTAATTTCCAAGATTATAAAAATTCAAGAAATCATTAAACAAACCAATAGGATGATAATTACATGCAAAATTCATGGCCAAATTGATTTTTACACAATCTCACAATTTTCACAAAACATCCTATGATTCTCGGATGAAACCAGAATGCATGGTTTCCGAAGAAATTCAATTAAAATATCCATATGGCCTCCAAAAAATTATGAAATTTTACTGCATTATAGCCAAGACATTTTCATACAACTTTCATGCAGAACTCCAAGCCAAATTCTTTTTAGATTATTTTATACAGTCTCACGAAGCTTCTGGACCCATTACCGCATCATCCAGTGCATGCTTCTTCGAAATACTGAGATTTCACCTACCTATTATCTTTCGTTTCCTCTGAAATTTAGGTATGTTATACATCAAGATGTCCTTTACAAGTTTCATGAAGTGATCCAAGTCAAATAACCACAATATAGTCGTCATTTAAATCCATGAAGTCTCGGGTGTCCCAAAATACACCTCCAGAATTACCGTCTTCAAGATCTAGCCGATTTACTAGGCTATTCTTGTTTATTTCACATCAAATTTGAGTATGTTGTATTTTACGATATCCCCTACAAATTTTGTGAAGAAATCAAAGAGAAATTTTCAACACAAACCAACATGCAACCACGAATCCAGCAAAAGGTCAGTAAAAACTTTCCAGATCTGAGGTCTCCGTAGGATGAGACTTTAACCCCTCAAATATCCATCATTTTCCACTAAAGTTTAGTATGTTGTAGCTCAAGACGTTAGCTACAACTTTCATGAAGAAAACGGAGCCAAAATCGGACTCTAAACACACATCCAAGCTCAAACAAGTTTCTGACTCACACGGTCCGAGCAAGAACAGTCATGCGATTTAAGAATAAGCCAACCATACCTCAGTTCTTCTCACTTAAACACCCAAAAACTTAACATGCAAACAAAATACAAGCATGCAAGAGAAGGTAGAGGACTCCCACTTGCCTCTAGACCGGTCGGTCGACGGCGTAGGACGGCGAACACGGCGGACGGACAGCAGTTCCTCCTCCTCTCTCTCTCGGCCGCTCCCCCTCTCTCTCGCACAAACCCTCTCTCTGTCTCTCTCTCTTTGGGCGAATGAGGTAAAACCGGCCACCTTCTCTCTCTCTTCTCTTTTATACCCCCAAAAGCTCATCATTAGTAATGATTAGGCTGCCTCCTAATTAGCCAATGCATGCCCTTCTTCTTGCCACTTGTCTTATTGCATGCATAATGGGCTTGGGCTTTTTGGGCTTGGGCTTGGGCCATCCGGCCACTCTTGGGCCTCCCCTTGGCTGGTCGACAGCCCCCTTTAGTGGGCCTTATTGGGCCGACTAGCTTGGCCCATCAAGGCATCGGCCAATGGGCCTAAGGCCCAACCTAAAAATTGACTTTTCCTCTCTTTTTTTTTTTTAATTTCTTCTATAAATATTTTAAACTTTAAATTTTCCACATGGCCAAAGTCTTATGACATTTTATTTATTGAAATTTAATTTATAAAGTGCATGGCCAAGCATAGATTATTAATCTATCAAATTTAAATTCTCACAAGCACATGCACAAATCATCTATTTAAAAAGACTAATGGCTAAAGCATAAGCCATGTAAAATTTTATCACCTAATTAGAGACTTTAACACACCTTATGGCTTGGCTTTGAATTTTGGGATGCCACAATTCTCCCCTCCTTAGATAATTTCATCCTCGAAATTAGACACCACTCGTGCCTTCTTGAAACAAATAGAGGTATTTTTCCTTCATCTGATCCTCACTTTCCCATGTGGCTTCCTCCATATCATGATTTCGCCATAATACCTTAACTAATGGGATTTTCTTGGTCCTAAGAATTTGCTCCTTTCGATCCAATATCTGCACAGGCTCTTCAATCTACCTTACTTTCTCATCCACTTTGATGGCTTCATGATCGAGTATGTGACCAGGATCCGACTGGTACTTCCTCCACATCGATACATGAAACACATCGTGCAGATTTTCTAACTTAGGAGGTAACGCTAAATGATAAGCTACATCCCCTTTCCTCTTGAGTATTTCAAAAGGTCCAACAAATCTAGGGCTTAACTTACCCTTCATCCCAAATCGAGATATCCCTTTCATTGGAGATACCTTAAGGAATACATGGTCTCCTACACTAAATTCCAAAGGCTTTCTATGCCTATCTGCGTAGTCTTTCTGTCTACTCTGTGCCGTTCTAAGTCTTTCTCTGATAATTTCAACAGCTTCAGTGGTAACTTGTACCAGTTCAAGTCCTGTTAATTTCCTCTCACCTACTTCACTCCAACAGACAGGAGTCCTACATCTCCTTCCATATAATGCTTCATAGGGAGCCATGCCTATACTCTTCTGAAAACTATTATTATAGGCAAACTCCACCAAATGCAATTTTTCATCCCAACTTCCTTTGAAATCAATTACGCAAGCTCTTAACATATCCTCTAATATCTGGATTACTCTTTCTGTTTGTCCATCTGTCTGGGGATGAAAAGCAGTACTAAATTGAAGCTTAGTTCCTAACGCAATCTGAAGACTTCGCCAAAAGTTCGAAGTAAACCTCGAATCCCGATCTGAAGTAATGGTCACTGTAACACCATGTAAGCGTACCACTTGATTTACATACATGTCCGCATACTTATCCATTGGGTAGTCCATGCGAATCGCTAAGAAATGAGCTGATTTAGTCAACCGATCCACTATGACCCAAATCGAGTCATGACTACTTGACGTCCTTGGCAATCCTTGCACAAAGTCGATCGTTATATCTTCCCATTTCCATTCTGGAATGTCTAATGGTCTCAAAAGTCCTGCGGGTTTACGATGTTCCGCTTTTACTTGCTGGCACGTCAAACATTGAGAAACGTGCTTAGCCGTATCTGCGTTCATACCATTCCACCAAAATTGCTGACACAAATTCCTGTACATCTTTTTACTACCTGGATGGATACTATAATTACTCTTATGTGCCTCCAACAGAATTTCCTTCCTTAATTCCTCATTGTCGGGAACACAAAGTCGTCCTTGACATCTTACTATTCCATCATCAGAGACTTGAAATTCTGGTCTTTTCCCTAAAGACACCGCATCTTTCATTTTCAAAATCTCTGGTCCAAATTCTTGCAAGATCTTAATTTTCTGGATAATCTCCGGCTCAATCCTTAATGCACTAAGCATGCTAGTAAGACAATCCATTTCCAATTTAAATTCTGAGTCTGCTACAGACTTTAACAATTCCCATTCTGCCATCCTTAAACTAGCCATTTCCATAGCCGACTTACGACTAAGAGCATCCGCTACTCTATTCGCTTTCCCTGGATGATATCTTATCTCACAATCATAATCCTTCAACAACTCCATCCATCTCCTTTGTCTCATGTTCAACTCCTTTGTGAGAACAAATACTTCAAACTCCTATGATCCGTATAAATCTCAAACTTTTCCCCATACAAATAGTGTCTCCATATCTTTAAAGCAAACACTATAGCTGCTAGTTCTAAATCATGCGTCGGGTAATTCAGCTCATGGGGTTTCAATTGTCTGGATGCATAGGCTACAACTTTGCCATGGTGCATCAACACACATCCTAGTCCTTTGTGAGATGCATCACTATACACTGTAAAACCATCAGGTCTAGTAGGTATAGTCAGAATTGGAGCTGAAGTCAATTTCCTTTTGATCTCCTGGAAACTCCTTTCACATTCCCCATTCCATTCAAATTTCACATTCTTTCGGGTCAACCTAGTTAAAGGTCCTGCCAGTCGTGAAAATCCTTCAATGAACCTCCTATAATAACCAGCCAATCCTAAGAAACTCCGTATTTCAGTGGGTGTCGTTGGTCTCGGCCAATTTACTACCATTTCAACTTTTGCCGAGTCTACTGCAATTCCTTTTCCTGACACCACATGTCCTAAAAATATTATCCGGTCCAACCAGAAGTCGCACTTACTAAACTTAGCATACAACTTATGCTCTCTCAAGGTCTGCAAAACTATTCTCAAATGTTGCTCATGCTCTTTAGGTCCTTTTGAATATACCAGAATATCATCAATAAAAACAATCAGAAGCTGGTCCAAATAAGGCTTAAATATTCTATTCATCAAATCCATAAATGCAGCCGGAGCGTTAGTCAATCCAAATGGCATAACAAGGAACTCATAATGTCCATAACGAGTCCTGAACGCAGTCTTAGGAATGTCCTCCTTCTTAATTCTTAACTGATGGTATCCTGACCTCAAGTCAATCTTAGAGAAGACCGAACTTCCCTAGAGTTGGTCAAACAAGTCCTCAATTCTAGGCAAATGATACTTATTCTTGATGGTCACCTGATTTAACTGCCTATAGTCAATACACAAGCGCATCGATCCATCTTTCTTTTTCACAAACAAGACCGGTGCACCCCAAGGTTAAGCACTTGGTCTAATGAATCCTTTGTCAAGCAACTCTTGTAATTGCACTTTCAATTCCTTCAATTCGACTAAGGCCATCCTATATGGGGCTTTTGATATTGGTCCTGTTCCAGGCATTAATTCAATTTCAAATTCAATCTCCCGCTCTGGCGGCAATCCAGGCAATTCCTCAAGGAATACATCTTGAAATTCGTTAACTACACGAACTTCCTCAAGTTTAGGCTCCTCCCTTGCATAATCTCTAACTATGGCTAGGTACTCTTGACATCCTTTGTCAAGTAACTTACAGGCTTCTATTGCCGAAATAAGTGCTACAGGAAGATGAGTCCGACCTCCTAAAAATTCACAACTAGACTGATCAGGTAAAATGAATTGAACCACTTTTCTATAACAATCAATTCTAGCTCGATACTTACGAAGTCAGTCCATTCCTATAATAACGTCAAAATCATACATAGCCATTACAACCAAGTCTATTTCCATATCCTTTCCTCCCATTGATATCTTACAATTTCCACACACCAGCGTGGACAATACCATATCCTTTAAAGGCGTGGAAACACAAAGAGGCGTCTCAAGAGGCATAACTTATATGTTATTCAAACGTCTATATCTTGCAGACACAAATGAATGCGTTGCACCCGTATCAAACAATGCATATGCCTTTTCACCATTAATAAGAATCGTACCTGAGATAACATTTTTGGAAGCTTCCGCTTCCTCCTGGGTGATCGCATACACCCTTCCTTGTGC
This sequence comes from Eucalyptus grandis x Eucalyptus urophylla, assembly GCA_028830015.1. Taxonomy (NCBI): domain Eukaryota; kingdom Viridiplantae; phylum Streptophyta; class Magnoliopsida; order Myrtales; family Myrtaceae; genus Eucalyptus; species Eucalyptus grandis x Eucalyptus urophylla. The sequence goes on from CM054199.1 coordinate 26,610,982, forward strand.
AGGTGGTCTCTGAGGATTTCCTTGTGGGTTTGACCTAACAGCACTCTGATATCCCTATCGCACTGAGCCAACACTCACTTGCGATCTCTCTTGTGGGCAATTTCTCCTAAGATGACCCACTTGTCCACAACCAAAACATTTCGGCTGTCCCGTGCAAGGTCCTGGGCCATGGTGTCCATTACACTTCTGACAAATACCAAGCTGATAGGGTGCTTTCCCTATATTCGAACCACTCCTTGCTCCTCTAAAATTCCCAAAGTTACTCTTCTTCTTCACATTCCAGGTCTGACCTTGACCAGAATAAGGACTCTTACCCTTTCTCACATCATTAAAATTTAACGGTTTCTTATACTCCGACCGTTCTCTCAACAACTCCTACTCCACTAACTGCGCCCTTTCATAAATCTCATTATAATCTCTTATATTCAATGGCACCAATTGCTTCCTAATGTCATTCCTCAGCCCTTTCAGGAATCTCTTAGCCTTCTCCTCCTGATCCTCAATCAATCTAGGAGCATATCTAGACAATTCAAAAAATCTAGCCTCATATTGATCTACTATCAACCCCTTTTGTTCTAGCTGAACAAATTCAGTAATCTTCCTATCCTTAGCACAATCAGAAAAATGCTTCCTATTGAAAGCTCTAACAAACTCTTCCTAGTTAACATCAGTACCTGGTGGAAAGATTATGTCCTTCGAAGCTCTCCACCAAAACTTTGCATTTCCTTCCAACTGGTACTTTGCTAAAACTATTTTCTTAGCATCAATGCAGTCCAACAGCCGGAAAATTCGTTCCATCCCATCTATCCATTGCTCCGCCTCCTCAGGACTTCCCATTCCATTGAACTTAGGTGGCTTCAGCTTCAAAAACTGCTCCACCAGTCCTTGAGTACGGCGTTCTGCTCTGGGCTGTTGCTGCGCCTGCCTTTCCATCAAATTTCCAATATTGGCTAATGCCTGCAGGATGTCTTCTATTCGGGGTTCAGCCCTCGCAGCAGAGGCTTTAGCCGTCGATGGATGAGCACTTCCAACTCGCACCATGACTTTCCTGCAATTTCCAAGCATTGCCTCAGGAATAATTTGAGACTCACTGCCTCCATTCAAAGCAACTACTACTACATAAGTAACATATACATGTTTCTAGTACCTAAAGGCAATTCAAAATGAACTACTAGGGATCTACGAGTGAATACTCATCACCCGTTATTCAATTATTTCGTTTTGTATCCTATGGTGTGCATTGTCATCATGTTCCTCAATTTCCAAATGAGGCTCCTTATCACTCCACCTATAACCATTCGCTCTGATACCAAAAAGCGCGGCTGTGACACCCCGAACCCTTTGGTGGTCGCCACAAGCACCAATGTTACACCTTAATACCCTATTGTACTTATACTTAGAAGAAGCGTCGTTATTCACAGGCATTTTTTTTTTTTTAAAGCGGTCCCAGCGCGACTCATTAGCGGAAGCAAAATAAAGCATCACCATCTATCCCCCTACTAATCCATGATACCAATACACACCACTAATCACCATGATTTTATAAACAAGCCACGGCACCTTATTTACATATACTTTCAAGATGGGACTCCTTTTTGGGTCGATACATAAAAAGGAAAAGCTAGGACTCTGCCATGTCCAGCCTAAAACCTCAAAAAGGATCCTTGACCCTTTACATCACATGTGCTCAACTCCCATCATATGTGTCGGCTAACTAACTCCCAAAAAACACAGCCCCTACTCGTCGCACACAGGTCTAACACCCAGTCCGGTGCGTAAGGCGGCGGTGGCAGCAGCGTCCCTCTCATCACCCCATCGCGGCGAACGTGAACGGAAACAAACTCCTGAACGAACGAGCCCCCAGCCAGGCCTATGTCGTATGTAACAAAACAACGCACACGTATGTAGGTGAGTCTAGGCACAGAAGGACAGTTGAGCTCCTCACACTCTACCTTGACGTCGGACGGTAACCTGTAAAATTCACCCCGTGCGACGGCAGGAAGCGGCATACTGCTAATCTGAAATGTTGGTCCCCAAAGGGGTGAGTACAACCACTCAGTAGATAAGGAAGCCAATAACAACTCAATGCATCATACAAATCATACATGCATTGCAAGCGTTACTTACCTTGAAGCCATGCGCATACTATCATGTGTCAATCTCATAATCATATACATGTCATCATGACATCATCACATCACACATGTCATCATCATCATGCATATCATCATGCATATCATCATGCCATATAAAGAAATTAAATGGAATCTATGGCCAATAAAATAATCTATTATATTATATTATATTATATTTATTTATTTATTTATTTATTATTATTATTATTATTTTTATTTTAATATCTATTAATTTCCAAGATTATAAAAATTCAAGAAATCATTAAACAAACCAATAGGATGATAATTACATGCAAAATTCATGGCCAAATTGAATTTTACACAATCTCACAATTTTCACAAAACATCCTATGATTCTTGGATGAATACAGAATGCACGGTTTCCGAAGAAATTCAATTAAAATATCCATATGGCCTCCAAAAAATTATGAAATTTTACTGGATTATAGCCAAGAAATTTGCGTACAAATTTCATTCAGAACTCCAAGCCAAATTCTTTTTAGATTATTTTATACAGTCTCACGAAGCTTCTGGATCCATTACCGCATCGTCCAGTGCATGCTTCTCCGAAATACTGAGATTTCACCTACCTATTCTCTTTCGTTTCCTCTGAAATTTAGGTATGTTATACATCAAGATGTCCTTTACAAGTTTCATGCAGAGATCCAAGTCAAATAACCACAGTATAGTCGTCATTTAAGTCCATGAAGTCTCGGGTTTCCCAAAATACACCTCCAGAATTACCGTCTTCAAGATCTAGCCGATTTACTAGGCTATACTTGTTCATTTCACTTCAAATTTGAGTATGTTGTATTTTAAGATATCCCCTACAACTTTTTGAAGAAATCGAAGAGAAATTTTCAACACAAACCAACATGCAACCACGAATACAGCAAAAGGTCAGTAAAAAATTTCCAGATCTGAGGTCTCCGTAGGATGAGACTTTAACCCCTCAAATCTCCATCATTTTCCACGAAATTTTATTATGTTGTATATCAAGATGTTAGCTACAACTTTTATGAAGAAATCGGAGCCAAAATCGGACTCTAAACACACATCCAAGCTCAAACAAGTTTCTGACTCACACGGTCCGAGCAAGAACAGTCATGCGATTTAAGAATAAGCCAACCATACCTCGGTTCTTCTCACTTAAACACCCAAAAACTTAACATGCAAACAACATACAAGCATGCAAGAGAAGCTAGAGGACTCCCACTTGCCTCTAGACCGGTCGGTCGACGGCGTAAGGCAGCGAACACGGCAGCACACGACGGACGGACGGCGGTTCCTCCTCCTCTCTCTCTCGGCCGCTCCCCCTCTCTCTCGCACAAACCCTCTCTCTCTCTCTCTCTCTTTGGGCGAATGAGGTAAAACCGGACACCTTCTCTCTCTCTTCTCTTTTATACCCCCAAAAGCTCATCATTAGTAATGATTAGGCTGCCTCCTAATTAGCCAATGCATGCCCTTCTTCTTGCCACTTGTCTTATTGCATGCATAATGGGCTTGGGCTTTTTGGGCTTGGGCTTGGGCCATCCGGCCACTCTTGGGCCTCCCCTTGGCTGGTCGACAGCCCCCTTTAGTGGGCCTTATTGGGCCGACTAGCTTGGCCCATCAAGGCTTCGGCCAATGGGCCTAAGGCCCAACCTAAAAATATACTTTTCCTCTCTTTTTTTTTTTTTTTTGAATTTCTTCTATAAATATTTTAAACTTTAAAAATTGTGGCATCCCAAAATTCAAAGCCAAGCCATAAGGTGTGTTAAAATCTCTAATTAGGTGATAAAATTTTCCATGGCTTATACTTTAGCCGTTAGTCTTTTTAAATAGATGATTTGTGCATGTGCTTGTGAGAATTTAAATTTGATAGATTAATAATCTATGCTTGGCCATGCACTTTATAAATTAAATTTCAATAAATAAAATGTCATAAGACTTTGGCCATGTGGAAAATTTAAAGTTTAAAATATTTATAGAAGAAATTCAAAAAAAAAAAAAAAGGGAGGAAAAGTCAATTTTTAGGTTGGGCCTTAGGCCCATTGGCCGAAGCGGTGATGGGCCAAGCTAGTCGGCCCAATAAGGCCCACTAAAGGGGGCTGTCGACCAGCCAAGGGGAGGCCCAAGAGTGGCTGGATGGCCCAAGCCCAAGCCCAAAAAGCCCAAGCCCATTATGCATGCAATAAGACAAGTGGCAAGAAGAAGGGCATGCATTGGCTAATTAGGAGGCAGCCTAATCATTACTAATGATGAGCTTTTGGGGGTATAAAAGAGAAGAGAGAGAGAAGGTGGCCGGTTTTACCTCATTCGCCCAAAGAGAGAGAGAGAGAGAGAGAGGGTTTGTGCAAGAGAGAGGGGGAGCGGCCGAGTGAGAGAGGAGGAGGAACCGCCGTCTGTCCGCCGTGTGCCGCCGTGTTCGCCGTCCTACGCCGTCGACAGACCGGTCTAGAGGCAAGTGGGAGTCCTCTAGCTTCTCTTGCATGCTTGTATGTTGTTTGCATGTTAAGTTTTTGGGTGTTTAAGTGAGAAGAACCGAGGTATGGTTGGCTTATTCTTAAATCGCATGACTGTTCTTGCTCGGACCGTGTGAGTCAGAAACTTGTTTGAGCTTGCATGTGTGTTTAGAGTCCGATTTTGGCTCCGATGTCTTCATGAAAGTTGTAGCTAACATCTTGATATACAAAATAATAAAATTTCGTGGAAAATGATGGAGATTTTAGGGGTTAAAGTCTCATCCTACGGAGACCTCAGATCTGGAAAGTTCTTACTGACCTTTTGCTGGATTTGTGGTTGCATGTTGGTTTGTGTTGAAAATTTCTCTTCTATTTCTTCATTAAAGTTGTAGGGGATATATTAAAATACAACATACTCAAATGTGAAGTGAAATTAACAAGTATAGCCTAGTAAATCGGCTAGATCTTGAAGACGGTAATTCTGGAGGTGTATTTTGGGACACCCGAGACTTCATGGACTTAAATAACGACTATACTGTGGTTATTTGACTTGAATCTCTTCATGAAACTTGTAAAGGACATCTTGATGTATAACATACCTAAATTTCAGAGGAAACGAAAGAGAATAGGTAGGTGAAATCTCAGTATTTCGGAGAAGCATGCACTGGACGATGCGGTAATGGATCCAGAAGCTTCGTGAGACTGTATAAAATAATCTAAAAAGAATTTGGCTTGGAGTTCTGCATGAAAGTTGTATGAAAATGTCTTGGCTATAATGCAGTAAAATTTCATAATTTTTTGGAGGCCATATGGATATTTTAATTGAATTTCTTCGGAAACCGTGCATTCTGGTTTCATCCGAGAATCATAGGATGTTTTGTGAAAATTGTGAGATTGTGTAAAATTCAATTTGGCAATGAATTTTGCATGTAATTATCATCCTATTGGTTTGTTTAATGATTTCTTGATTTTTTATAATCTTGGAAATTAATAGATATTAAAATAAAAATAAAAATAAATAATAAATAAATAAATAAATATAACATAATATAATATAATATAATAAAATAGATTATTTTGGCCATAGATTCCATTTAATTAATTTATGTTGCATGTGTGATAAAGTCTTGGTATATGTATGACATTGAATCGAGATGCATGTGTGAATTTCATGCCAAGTATGACTTGTTTGATGTCACGCCATATGCCATGTTAAATTAAGATCAAAATATTGGTAAACATGGATGATGGTAAATGAGGAGATAGTTGTGGTGGGGGATGATGGCCGGAATGTATAGAGATACATTACCGGATTTCCCTGGGAGATTCAGGATGCCCGGAATGTGGGCGGCCGGTAGCCCTGTCGGAGGTTTCTGCCCGAAGGGAATACCTCGTGATGCCAGGATATGTGATGCGGGATGCCCGGCCAGGGAGTGTAAATTCCGGAAGCCCTGTCGGAGGTTTCTGCCCGAAGGGAATGCCTCGTGATGCTAGTTGAGATGCGAGATGCCCGGAATGTGGGGGGCCGGATGCTCGGTGGCCTAGGATGGCTGAATGTCGGAAGCCTTGGAGGTCTTTGCCCGAGGGGATGATGAAATTAATGATTTGAAGAATGGGTGATGTGGTGATCAAATTGAAAGATAAAGATCAACATTTACCCATGGCATGATATGCATGATAATGATGATGATGATGATATGTGATGTGATGATGATCACCCATGGCATGATATGCATGATGACGATGATATGCATGATGATATGCATGATGATGATGATGATGATGATGATATGCCATGATGATGATGACATGTGTGATGTGATGATGTCATGATGACATGTATATGATTATGAGATTGCCGCATGATAGTATGCGCATGGCTTCAAGGTAAGTAACGGTTGCAATGCATGTATGATTTGTATGATGTATTGAGTTGTTATTGGATTCCTTATCTGCCGACTGGTTGTACTCACCCCTTTGGGGACCAACATTTCATATTAGCAGTATGCCGCTTCCTGCCGTCGCGCGGGGTGCATTTTACGGGTTACCGTCCGACGTCGAGGTAGAGTGTGAGGAGTTCAGCTGTCCTTCTGTGCTTGGACTCACCTACATACGAGTGCGCTGTTTTGTTACATACGACATAGGCCTGGCTCGGGGCCCGGTCGTTCAGGAGTTTGTTTCCGTTCACGTTCGCCGCGATGGGGTGATGAGAGGGATGCTGCCGCCGCTGTCGCCTGACGCACTGGACTGGGTGTGAGACCTGTGTGCGACAAGTAGGGGCTGTGTTTTTTGGGAGTTAGTTAGCCGACACATATGATGGGAGTTGAGCACATGTGATGTAGAGGGTCGAGGATCCTTTTTGAGGTTTTAGGCTGGACATGGCAGAGTCCTAGCTTTTCCTTTTTATGTATCGACCCAAAAAGGAGTCCCATCTTGAAAGTATATGTAAATAAGGTGTCGTGGCGTGTTTATAAAATCATGGTGATTAGTGGTGTGTATTGGTATCATGGATTAGTAGGGGGATAGATGGTGATGCTTTATTTTGCTTCTGCTGATGAGTCGCGCTGGGACCGTTTTTTTTTTTTTTTTTATAAAAAATTTGTGTCGACTAATTATGACGCTTCTTTTAAGACGAAAGGTAATAAGGTGTAACATCGGCGCTTGTGGCGACCTGCGAAGGGTTCGGGGTGTCACAGCCGCGCTCTTTGGTATCAGAGCGAATGGTTAACAATAAAGGGGCATTCCTCGACGATGAGGCTCCCCTTTGGTATGCCAACTGGCATCACGAGGCATTCCCTTCGGGCAGAAACCTCAGACAGGGCTTCCGGCATTTACACTCCCTGGCCGGGCATCCCGCACCCCATATCCTGGCATCGCGAGGTATTCCCTTCGGGTAGAAACCTCCAACAGGGCTTCCGGAACCCCCACGTTCCGGGCATCCTGAATCTCCCAGGGCCATCCGGCAATGCATCTCTATACATTCCGGGCATTAACCTCCACCACAACCACCTCCTCACTTATCATTATCCACATTTACCATTATTTTGATCTCAATTTAACATGGCACATGGCGTGACATCAAACAAGTCATACTTGGCATGAAATTCACACATGCATCTCAATTCAATGTCATACATATACGAAGACTTTATCACACATGCATCTCGATTCAATGTCATACATATACCAAGACTTTATCACACATGCATCTCGATTCAATGCCATACATATACCAAGACTTTATCACACATGCAACATAATCTATTTTATTTATTTATTTATTATTATTTATTATTATTTTTAATATCTATAAATTCCCAAGATTATAAAAATTCAAGAAATCATTAAACAAACCAATAGGATGATAATTACATGAAAAATTCATGGCCAAATTGAATTTTACACAATCTCACAATTTTCACAAAACATCCTATGATTTTCGGATGAAACCAGAATGCACGGTTTCCGAATAAATTTAATTAAAATATCCATATGGTCTCCAAAAATTATGAAATTTTTCTGTGTTATATAAAAGACGTTTTCGTACAACTTTCATGAAGAACTCCAAGCCAGATTATTTTTATATTATTTTATACAGTCTCACGAAGCTTCTGGATCCATTACCGAAAACGTCCAGTGTACACATCTCCGAAATATTGAGATTTCACCTACCTATTCTCTTCCGTTTTCTCTGAAATTTGGATATGTCATACATCAAGATGTCCTTTACCAGTTTCATGAAGAAATCTAGGTCAAATAACCAGAATATAGTTATCATTTAGATCCTTGAAGTCTCGGGTGTCTCGGAATACATCACCAGAATTTCCATCTTCAAGATCTAGTCGATTTACTAAGCTATACTTGTTCATTTCACTTCAAATCTGATTATGTTATATTTTAAGATATCCCCTACAACTTTCATTAAGAAATCGAAGAGAAATTTTCAACACAAACCAACATGCAACCACGAATCCAGCAAAAGGTCAGTAAAAACTTTCCAGATCTGAGGTCTCCGTAGGATGAGACTTTAACCCCTCACATCTCGATAATTTTACACGAAATTTTAGTATGTTTTATTTCAAGATGTTATCTACAACTTTCATGAAGAAATCAGAGCCAAAATCGGACTCTAAACACACATGCAAGCTCAAACAAGTTTCTGACTCACACGATCCGAGCAAGAACAGTCATGCGATTCAAGAATAAGCCAACCATACCTCGGTTCTTCTCACATGAGATGGGCCTAAGGTGGGCCATAAGCCCGGCCCATGAAGCCCACTGGGCCGTTGGTGCATGAAGGGGGAGGAGGAGCAGCTGCATGGCCTCCAAGTGTCTTCAACCAAGGAGACACTTGTCTCCTTCTTAGGGACAAGTGTCCCCCATGCAAAGAGGGGGTGCATGCAATATAAATACAACCAAAAAGGAAGAGAAAAAGGGAGTGGCTGATGGATTGAGGGTTGTCGTCCAAGAGAGGTGCCGAGAGAGAGGAGAGGAAGAGAGGAAGAGAGGAAGAGAGAAAGGAAGGAGTCGTCGCCGTCCGTCCGCCGTGTGCCGCCGTTCGTGTGGTCTAGAGGCAAGTTGGGCATCCACTTTCTACTCTTGCACCACTGTTTTGCATGTATGGTCGAATTTTAAGACGTTTGGAGGCATGGGAGTGAAGCTATTGTGTTTGTTTTTGAAGTGCATGCTGTTTTCGCATGAGTCCGTTTGAGTCAGAACTTTGTGAAAGCTTGCATGTCCGTTTATAGTTCGATTTTGGCTTCGATATCTTCATGAAAGTTGTATATAACATCTTAAACTACAACATACTAAAATTTGGTACAAAATGATGGAGATTTGAGGGGTCAAACTCTCATCCTACGGAGATGCTAGATCTGGAATGTTTTCGCATGAACTGTTTGAGTCAGATCATTGTGAGAGCTTGTATGCATGTTTATAGTTCGATTTTGGCTTTGGTATATTTATGAAAGTTGTAGCTAACATCCTGAACTACAACATACTAAACTTTGGTGGAAAATGATGGAGATTTAAGGGGTTAAACTCTCATTATACGGAGACTTCAGATCTGGAACGATTTCACTGACCTCTTGTTGGATTTGTGGTTTCATGTTGGTTTGTGCTAAGAATATCTCTTCAATTTCTGCATGAAAGTTATAGGGGACATCTTAAACTAAAACATACTCAAATTTGAAGTGAAATGAACAAGTATAGCCTAGTAAATCGATTAGATCTTGAAGACGGTAATTCTGGAGATGTATTTTGGGCGCCCGAGAATTCATGGACTTAAATGACGACTATACTATGGTTATTTGACTTTGATCTCTTCATGAAACTTGTAGAAAACATCTTGATGTAGAACATATCTAAATTTCAGAGGAAACTAAGAAGAACAGGTAGGTGAAAACTTAGTATTTCGGAGAAGCATGTACTGGACGATTCGGTGTTGGATCCAGAAGCTTCGTGAGACTGTAGAAAATAATCTAAAAAGAATCTAGCTTGGAAGTATTCATGAAAGTTGTGCGAAATTACTTGGCTATAACTCGGTAAAATTTCGTAATTTTTCAAGGCCGTATGGATATTTTAATCGAATTTCTTCGGAAACCGTGCATTCTGGTTTCATCCGAAAATTATATGATGTTTTGTGAAAATTGGGAAATTGTGTGAAATGCTATTTGGCCATGTATTTTGTATGAAATTATCATCCTATTGGCTTGTTTAATATTTGCTGTAATTTTTATAATTTTGGGAATTTGTTGATATTAAATTTAATATTTATGGAAATGACAAAAGTTGAAATTTAAATAAATAAATAAATAAAAAGAAAATTAAAATAAAATATATTATTTTATTGGCCATAAATTCCATTAAATTTATTAATAAATAATTTTATCATGTTGCATGTATGATGAGGTCTTGATGTATGCATGACATTGAATTGAGATGCATGTGTGAATTCCATGCCAAGTATGACTTGTTTGATGTCACGTCATATGCCATGCTAAATTAAGACCGAAATTGGTAAACATTGATAATGATAAGTGAGGAGGTGGTTGTGGTGGATGATGATGCCCGTAATGTATAGAGATGCATTGCTGGATGGCCCCGGGAGTGTCGGGATGCCGGTGGTATACGGTACGTAATTCCAGGGGAGGCCTGGTGGTATGTCGGTACATAATTCCGGAAGCCCTGTTGGAGGTTTTTGCCCGAAGGGAATGCCTCACGATGCCAGGATTAGGGTGCGAGATGCCCGGCCAGGGAGTGTAAATGCCGGAAGCCCTGTCGGAGGTTTCTGCTTGAAGGGAATGCCTCGTGATGCTAGTTGGGATGCGAGATGCACGAAATGTGGGGGCCCGGATGCCCGGTGGCCTGGGATGGCTGAATGCCGGAAGCCTCGGAGGTCTTTGCCCGAGAGGATGATGAAATTGATGATTTGAGGAATGGGTGATGTGGTGATCAAATTGAAAGCTAAAAGTGGAAGTTAAACCATGGCATGATGATGATGATATATGACATGATATGATGATGATATATGATATGCATGATAATATGCATGATGATGATGATGATGATGATGATGATGATATGTGATGTGAAATAATGATGATCACCCATGGCATGACATGCATGATATGCATGATGATGATAATGATGATGATATATGATATGGCATGCTGATATGCATGATGATGATGATATATGACATGATATGATGATGATATATGATATGGCATGATGATATGCATATATGTGTGATATGATGATGTCATGATGATGATGACATGAAGATGATGACATGTGTGATATGATGATGTCATGATGATGATGACATGATATGATGATGTCATGAAGATGATGACATGTGTGATATGATGATGTCATGATGATGATGACATGTGTATGGTATGATGGTGTCATGTATATGATGATGATGACATGTGTGTGATATAATAATGTCATGATGACGATGATATGAGTATGACATGATGATACACATGTATGTGTTATGACTGTGGTGATGATGCATGATAGTATATGCATGGCTTCAAGGTAAGTAATGCCTGCAATACATGTATGACTTGTATGATGCATTGAGTGGTTATTGGATTCCTTGACCTGCTGAGTGGTTGTACTCACCCCTTTTGGGGACCAACATTTCAGATTAGTAGATGGTTTGAGCGGTTGGATATGACCGCGAGGAGAAGGATAGCAAAGGAGGGAACCTTTGGACGCCGACACTGGTTGATGGACCTTAAACATACGATTGTGGGAGGAGATGTCGGTCATCTTTTGAAGTATAGCCGAGTATAGAAACATTGGCGTTTCGATGTACTGACTAAAGATGTCCATCTGCTTTATGTAAATAAACGTGTCCGGATTTAACTTATATAAGATGTTTAGTGGGTGTGCATTGTTTTCTGAACATAGGGAAGGGAGTTGTTGGATGTGCTTCCATATTTAAATTGCGCAAGGGACCGATCTAAAAGATGTAAACCCCCAGGTTGTATGGACCCGCTACAATTGAAATGGTATCAGAGTGATATGTTAATAAGCAAAGAGAATGGTAAGCGAATTGTGGCGACCCTAATCGGATCGGGGGCCGTCGAGGGGTGCCACACCCCCTCCTTCTTCCCACCGTCGTGCATTCCTCTCTCCTCCTTCTTCTTCATCTGCAAAGCTCATCAAACCAAGAAGAAGAGCCGGTTGCTCCCCTCCACCTTTGCAACCATTGCACACCACCGCCAGAACCCGAGCAGCAGCCGTCGCATGCCTCGCCTTGCTCACGCGCATCCCCTGCCGTTCCAGGCCATCGTTCGACCTCAACCGTGAACCCAAGCCCCCTTCGGAGCTGCTCGAGCTCATCTCGCTGCCACTAGGGCTCCCTCTACCACTGTGAAGCGTCGTCGAGCCCTGCCTAGACCCGGTTTAGCCGTCTTAGCCCGTTTCTCTCTCAGCCAGCCACTGGAGAAGCTTCAGCAGCCACCAACCAACACCGAACAGAGGCCAGACTGTGTGGGTCTCCAGTAGCTATTTTGGCCCACTTTGGCTCGTTTCCGGACCTCCAAAGGCGGTCCCCCTTTGGAGTTTATTGAGCCTCGCAGCGTCCCCGTCGATTTGAACCTAGCAGCTCGCTTAACAAGTGAGTTTAACTCACTAATCATTCCTTAGTAAGTTAATGACGTTTAAGGGTTGATTAGTTTAGACTAAGTATGGGTTATGTGGATAGTTAGAATAGATTAGCAATTTAATTAAGCGTTATTGCATATTAGGTGGTTAGAGTAGTGTAATTAGAGCGTAGACAAGCTGTAGTATTTATCTAGAATGGTTTGAGAATTTTCCAGGCCCTTCTCGGCTTCCAATTAGGCTTTATGAGCCTAAGTTCTATTTATTGGCATTTAATAATTATTTTTCGTAATTATTTGATTAATTATTTATTTTCCGGAAATTAGACCGGGATAGCCGGTGACTGGAATTTTATGTTGATTGCAATGGTGTGATCTGTTTATGGGCCTATGTTCTATTTATTGGCATTTAATAATTATTTTCTGTAATTATTTGATTAATTAATTATTTTTCAGAAATTAGATCGGGATAGCCGGTGACCGGAATTTTACTTTAATTGCAATGGTGTGATCTGTTTATTTAATTGAGCTTTAATTTGTGTAGATTTTATATAATTTGTATTTTAGGAATTTATTTCTAAATTTATTTCATTTCAGTAATTAATTGGAAAATCACTGGGCATCGGTTTACAGCGCCAAAAACGGATTTGTGGACTGTTGAAATTAGTGGGATTTTCAAAGTTTGAAAATATTATATTTTGGTTAAGGCTGACCGTGTACCCACACACAATTATTTTTATTGAGAATGATAAAAATGGTGAAAAGATTGAATATATCAGATCAGTTGATCTGGCAGCTTCTAGCGAGCAAAATTTAGTATACTATATCGACAATTGAGGCAACTTCTAGCGAGCATAATAGTATACTATATCAATATTGAGGCAGCTTCTAGTGAGTTATATTATATATTGCGGCAACTTCTAGTGAGCTATACTGTTTACTATCAGCTTAGAATGAGCAGTCCTGATTATGATCAGATTTTATAGATAGTATTGATTGAGATGACTGGGGAATGGTCTCGATGACATGTAATTAACTCAGTCGATTGATGGATGATTCGATCTATCTTGATGTGTTGAAATGATTGGTTGAAAATGTCAATTATACTGACTTGCAGGAAGGAACAGAGGCAAAGGTAAGACCTCCGACTCATGTTGTGCTTAGGCAGCCTTAGAGTGTATTTTCTTCCTAGTTAGGTCTTAGAGGGTAGAACTCACTGAGACGTCTTCTCACTCTATTGTGGGATAACATTTTAGGTTCTTAGATGGCAGCTCCTGAGTTTTTTAGACGACCTCCGTTGCATGGAAGCCCTAGAGGCTGGACCTATGAGCTGGTGAGGTCCATAATCTGGGTTGATGCGGGTCTCACTCGCAAGGTGCCCCACTGATATAGGTCATGGTATCACCAGGCTCAAGATGGCCAGAGAGAGGGTTCTATCCCGGAATCTGAGATACCCTATACATTCTGGAGGTTGCTTTTGGAAAAGGTACAACAGATCCTCCTCAAGGCTAGGTCGTAGTCGCAGTGGACTCGGCTCTTGAAGTACCAGAGTCCTCGGTACAGTCTGTTGAAGGCTTTAGTTGGAGTGTGGAAGAAGGTGAAATCAAGGAGCACGAGGACTTGTAGCTATTGAAAAACCCCCTGTTTGATAGACCTTATATATATATATATATATATATATATATATATATATATATATTCAAATGTTGGTTTGTATGGTAATGTTTAAGACTTGACTGGTTATGTTTTATATATATAAGTGTGGTTGTGTTTTAAGTTGAAGAAAATTGTGGCCCTACTTGTCTATCCCACCTGGTTGTTGTATGGGGATTATATATTTGCTTTCACATGTGCATTAAAATGAATGGGTCGACAATGCGTCCTGGGACGTCGCTATTAATTGACCGCAAAGGGATGGGCATGTGGTCGGAGGATCGGGGCGTGACAATTAAAGTATGCGGTAATAGACATCTGCATGTAGTCGAGGTGTAGCAATAAGTTATCCATTGATTTGCCATAAACATAGCATTGCGAGTGTTATAACTATTAGATTTTGATGATGAGATGTCCTCCTAGTTTAGAATTAGGGGTTTTACTTACTGAGTATATGACTCACCCCATTGTTTTTTTTAAGAATTATATGGGCAAAAAAATGGTTCAAGTGCCATAACTTATGAAAGTGACACTTAAGTGCCACATTGTAAGAAAAGTGGGACACCTGAGTGCCACCTCCGGCCAAGCCGGCCAAAAATCATACGTGGCAATTAAATATTAATATTTCTCGCTGAGGTGGCTCGCCGAAGAGCTGAGTCAGCTCTAATTCACCCCAAACGACATCTTTTCGGGTGTTGGCCAAAATGCTGTTGTCTCTCGAATCGCCCTAAATCTAAAACCCGAAATCGGGCAAAATGCCATTGAAGCACTGGAGCCCTAATCCCGAACCCTAATTCGATTTGCCCTAAATTCTACAATTGAATATTGGAAATGGAGAGCAAGACTTTCAGCAATGGCTCAAATTTCTCTCGTTGAAGCAAAGGAGAAGGCGAGCGTTTATGCTTTTATGGGTTTCCAAGTCTAAGAAGAACATCGTGGACTCGAATGAATCCTAGGAGAAGATTCTATGGATGTGCTTGATACAGAGAAGGGTCAAAGTGCAAATATTTCGAATGGGTCGATGCGAAAATTCTCTCACCGAGCCACAGAGGTGATATTGGACCTACTTGATGGATGTCATCAACCTTCATCTACGCCTGTGGACGACTTGGACGATGTTGACTCAATGTAAGCTCAAACATCTTCTGCTAACCATCTGAAGAATGAAGTTTCGAGGATGAAAATTGAACGGAAGTGTTACCAAGCGTTTATTGTGTTGCTGTTTTTTTGTCTATCCTACTTTATGATGAAATGTAAAGTACTGGAAGATGAGAAGAAGTTTCTCCGACTGCTATAGTTGTCAATGAGTGGAGAAATGTACTTAATGAAATGTAATTTATTTTGGCAGAAGATAAGAAGAAGTTTTGTGTTGTCTATAAAATCGTTATGGCATTTTTATTTTTTTTGGGCTGTCATGTGTATTATGTGTTACTTCTTGTGTTTGTGGGGAGGTCAAGGAAAGGGAATGAATGAATGAATGAATGAGATACTGTTTTTACTATGTATTTGCTTATTCTCAAATATAAATCAGCGATGATGGAATGTATATTGGGTCGATGTGTTGTGGTGACTTCTTTACTTGAATTGAATGTAAACAAGCAGCAAACATTGAATTGAATGGAATTGCCATAAGTTGAACCGTATACATAAACCAACAGATTCTCTGGTTTGCTGCAAGCCACCATATACATAGAACAGACACGAGTGATTACTCGAGTGCTATAAGTTGTATTTAATGATCACTTAAATGCTAGTCGTGATAAAAAAAAAGAGTCATTTAAGTGTCAAGTTATTATTAAAAGTGATCACTTAAGTGCCACTTGTAATTAAAGGTGAACACTTAAGTGCTAGATTTTTTAGAATGTGATCAGTTAAGTGCCAATTTTTTTTTTTTGTACATTTCCTTTATAAATTGCACCAGCCAACAGCTACTACTAGTTACCACCACCGCCCACCACTAGCCACTATCGGCCTCCAGCCATCACCACCAGCCACACTAAGCATCCCAGGCATTCACTTGAGCCACCACCAGCCACTATTATGCTGGTGGTGTGCTGCTGCAGAAGTTGCTAGTGTAGGGTGCTTTACACCAGCTTGCACCAGCACTACCTAGTGCAAGATGTGCATATTGCACACTTACATCTTGCATCAGGTGCAGCAAAAACCCCCAACCTAACCCTTATAATAGACCCACCATCAGTAGGTATCAACAATCACCAGTGGCCACCACCGCTAGCAAAACCAACATCCCAGCTACCACACTAGCACGTAGCCATCACCATAGACCCACCATTAGCAGCCACTGTTGGTGGTGGGTCGTGGGTCTGTTGCAAAAGGGGCTCGTGCAAGCTAGGCTATGCACATTGCACTCTTGCACCAGTACTAGCTACAGCCATAGGCCCCAACCCAACCCCCATAATGGACCCACCACCACCAGGCTTCACCAGCCGCCAACACCAGCCACACGAGCACCCCAGTCACCACCACAGATCCACCACCAGAAGCAGTAAGTAGAAGTAAAAAATGAAAAAGGAAAAAATGATAAGCAACAAGATCGTTCCATTGATATTGAAATGAAGTCTCACAAACTCAATGACAAAGTATTATAAAAAATAAAATAAAAACATCCATAGTAAAACAATTGACTCCTCAGCCCCACAAACCATATCACATTCCATTTCATCAATCAATATGCACAATGCCTCATATTTGTGCTCCTTTTTATGGACCTTGCACTTGATTAATAATTCATAGACTTTTTCTAACTGGACGTGAGACTTCTTCTACTACTGTCTCGGGATGCGTTGATTCTGATGGAGCTACAATTGTCCTAAGCTAAATTGATTCAAAAGGAACTGCAACTGTTGTAGGCTGAACTGATTCATATGGACCTGCAACTGGGTTCTTCTTACTCTTCTTTCTTGTTGGCGTAGCCGTTGATTCTTGAGTTGGGCCTTGAGAGATAAGAACCTCTGAACTTCTCCCAGGCTTCAAAATGAAAACTCAATTATCAACAAAAGTTTGCACTATAAATTAAATTAAATGCAGCCTATAAAACTTACATTAAGAATAACTGTTCCAAAACACTCATCTGTATAAAGGCTATAACTATATTGTTTTAGCCTCTTCCTAAGAGCCTCTCTTGTTCGAAGGGGAGCGTTACTTTCAAGTACTTGTAATTGGTTGGCTCTTCTTCTCGCATGTGATTTCTTGGGCTCTTGTTGTGGCTGTTCAGCTACAGTAAGGGCTTCTTCAGCCAATTCTTTAGCTAGGCGTCTTCTAGATGACCTTCTTGTAGGTGGCTCTTGATTTGGCTATCTTTTGGTTGTTTTTCTATTTAGCCCTTAAGCTTCAGTGACACCTTCGGTTGGCTTTTGTGGTGGCCCTTGTGATGACCCTTCTAGTGGCCTTTGTGGTGACCTTGGTGATGGATCTTGTGGTGGTCCTTCAGTTGGACTCTCTATTAGTAGCTGAGCTCTAGCTTACCTTATTCGAATCTGAGAAAAAGGTAAAGGACATCATAAATATAACATCAGGCCATATAACAACGTAAATGAAAACTAAACTCAAATTATTGAACTTACCGGGTATTTTTTTCTCTGCTGCTACTAAAGAACAGTCGACTTAATTGGCCCTCCAATTGCTTCAGCCAATCTTGCAACTGGCTGTCTTCTACCTAGCCTTCTTTAAATAGGCCCTTTAGTTTCATGTATAGCAGAGGCTTCGGTCAATCCTTCACGTGGTTGTCTTCTTCCTTGCTTTCTTTGAATAGGCCTTTCAGTTTCAGGTACAACAGTGGCTTCAACCAATTCTTTACGTGTCATTCTCGTGACCTGACAAAGACAAAAGCATTACATACATGTCACTTATATCTATGTACATATTTGTAACCAACCATAAAGCAACATAAACACAATTGTCGTGACGTACTGGGTTTATTGTCGTCGATTGAAGAACAGTTGACTCACTTCGCCTTTCTATTTGTCCTTCTCCAACTATCCCTTCACTAGGGCCTTCGACTGGCCTCAACTGTTCCTGCTGCTTCCTTAATTGACAACCTTTAGTATTGTGCCCTGCTATGTGGCAAAAAGAGCACTTTATCGGTACACATGTCCTATTCATCCTACGTTGACATGAGACCTCTCCTTCCATCATTCTTCGTTTTTGCTTTAGTCTTCCTATTTTCTTCTTTAGTGGCAAAGGTTGAGGTGCTTCGCGATCTGTTGGCTCCCAAAACTTGCTACTTCTGATTGGCTGCAACATGAATTAATATGAAGCAAGATATTTCGGTTTCTTGTACCAATCATCAATGTAGTCTTCTGTGTTGTGGCCCTTTAATTCAATGGCACATATGGCATGTGCATAAGGAATTCCACTTAGTTGCCATGCTCTACATGAACACTTCCTCGTACCTAAATGGACAACATATTTATCGGAACCCTTCATTATCTCATATCCTGCATCCCCATTCCAAATGGGATGACAATACCTACTTGCAGCCAAGTTCTCATCCAATTTCTTAGCAATCCTAGGACCACATTGCCTAGTCCACTTTACAGCCTCATCTCTTTGTCTGTGTAGCCGAGTCATGACCATAACCCGTATGTCTTCAAGCATCGAGATAATTGGTTTGCATTTGACATCTATTATCCTCCCATTGAATGATTTGCAGATGTTGTTATCAATGTTATCACATTTGAATTTCTCGTTGAAGAACACCAATACTTCGGTTCTGTTTGGAATAGTGCATCATAACCTTCCTTTGTCAATTGAAGCAGTTCTTCTTTGGCCATCCTAAAGTCAGCTATATTCGTGCTCTTTGCTATCTGCCAAAAGTGCGATTGTAGCTTGTCCCCTTTATAGTTCTTTGCCCAATTTGTGTATATGTGCTGCACACACATTCGATGTTCAGCATAAGGCAACAACTCAGCTATTGCTAGAACTAGTCTCTGCAACAATTCAAAATAATAAATGTAAGCAAATGACATGTTGTTATCAAAAAGCAAACAATTGACCAAATTTTTCAAAAGCAAACATTACCTTTTGTTGATCACTCATGAACGCCCACCCTGCCCCATTTGTTATCTCCAAATCAGTCATCAAATTTTTTAGGAACCAGGACCAATTATCCTTGTTCTCTACCTTCACAACAGCCCAAGCCAGTGGAAACATTTGGTTATTTGCATCTCTTCCAATTGCTGCCAGCAATTCTCCCTTGCACAAGCCCTTCAAAAAACACTTGTCCAATCATATAATCCGTCTACAACCAGATAAAAATCCTTGTTTGCATGCATCGAAGTAAACATAGAACTTATCAAACTTGGTCCCAATATCAAGAAGTGGTCTCTCCACGACCTCTACATATACTCTACTTGAAGGATTTTGCAGCCTACACTCCCAAGCATAATCCCACAATTGTCCATATTCGCTACTGTACTAACCAATGAGTATTTTCATCACCTTTTGCTTCGATCTTTTGCATTAATTCCTAGATATATTGATGCCTACATGCTCCTTCACCAGCATCTTGAACTGAGTACTATTAATCTGAGGCATCAGCTTAATCAATTCAAAGAAGTGCTTCGACAACCATGCACTTGTTACCCTTTTATTTTCAAAAATAATGGAACAAGTATGTTCCTCTTGGTAGGTTTTAATTTGGAAGATCCACTTCTCCTAACAAATGTGCCATAGATCTTCCATTGACAATTTTGCTGCGAACACCTAGCTTTTACAAAAGTTTTAGTGTTTCTAATGAAGTCAATATTCCTCTGTGTAGCAATGGAGTTCTTCAGTATAACTTCTCTAAATTGTTTCACATATTGAAATTTCATACCTTCCAACAAAGTAGGAGAGGCAATGGATGGATCATTAGAAGGAAACTTACTTTTCCTTCTACACACAGCTCCTTCATCTTCTTCAAGCTCATCCTGGGAAGTAGCATTCTCAACGCTTTCTTCATAATTAGTCTCCTCACCAGCAGCACCAGCATCTGCAGAGCCTTCGGCCCTATTTGGAACTTCATCAGCTACTTACAAAGCTGCAAACTTATCTGTCAAAAAATCCCTTTGTTTTTTTCTTGACTCTAGAAGCTCCTTGTCATCGTTATCACTTATGAAATTTTTAGCAGGCAACCCTTCATCATCATCATCACTTGATTCAGCTACTTCCCAATCTAATCCAGTGATTGTGACATCACCTATGTCATCATCACTTTGGTGACTTTGGTGAACTGCATCTGTGCTCCTCTCCTGTCCATCATATCTATCCTGACCTTCTTCGGCCCTAACGTCAGTATTACCTTGAATACCATCTCCTTATTGTCCTACTTGGGCGCTGTCTCCATCATCATCTTCGTCCTCACTTTCACTATTGTACTCAACATATATGTTTACCTCTTCACTATGAAGATAATGGTATAGAACATCCCTGAAACCATTATCATCTTCTAAGCATCTCAAACCATCTCTTAAGCCTTTCCCAGGAATACAATACAACAATTTCTTAACTTTACAAGGCAAATAAGTCATTATATCCCTAACAAATCTTATATAAGATGTCTTCTTTATCTCGACAAAGATGGTGCCCCCATTTCCACCCTCATACTCCCACTCATCCTCCCCAATCACAAAATACCCACCGTAGCAAACTATTACAGCGACATAATCTTTGTCATAAGCCATTTCTGCACCAAGAACAAGAAAAATAATAATTAGTTTTTGGGACCACATCTACAAAGGACAATAGACAATTGCACATGAGAGTCCCCCACTTTCATAGACTTTATTAAACAGAGGTCCCCACACTGACAATATGCCCCTACATGATAGCCAAAAAAGAGGTCGCCACTTTAATTATTTGCCTTCCCTTCCTTTAAAATATTAACCAAAAACAGAGGTCCCCACAACAAGCACAACCCAAGCAATTTTGTCTACTATCTTTTGCTGAACTAAACCTGTGATGTGAGAGAATGTACATCAACTTAATCAAATCTATTTCATAGGAAATATTAAGGAAAGCTTGATGTAAAAATATAGGAAGAAAGTTCTATTTCTCATCCAACCAGGAGAAATCATACCCTACTCTATGATGTCTGGCCATTAATATATTGTGTCAAGAGGTCATTACACAAACCAAGAGAAATTCAGAGGAAAATCCAAGCCCTGAATTTATCCATTGCATAGTAGACTGATACTACATGTCAAAAGAGCTAATAGTTTATAAAATTTAAAATGAGGTACTTACATGTGGTTCTAAATATGTCCCTTGCAAGTAAACGAACTTATATAAAGTATCAAAACAAATTTTGCACTCCTCAATGTTCCCTGCATATGTTTACTATTTGATTAGAAACAACAATCAGGAAAGAAGAGTAAAAGAACCAAAATATCATAATCAAGGGAACAAAAGCATATTGATAGCAAGGTTGCGTGCTCTTTGTAGAGCACTTGAGGGCCATTATTTCACACATTCCACCTTAATCTATCTATCATATCCCACTTGATTCAATATTTCGTTTCACTCAAGCATCGACTACAGAAATCATCGACCGGGGCAAGCATCTCCACACAAGGGAGTAGCCAAACAAAGCATGCATTTCAACAGAATTTCCATCGGAGCTCTAATAAAATAATCGAGCGAGCCCTAATAAAATAATCGGGCCTAATTTCATCACAGGGGAGGGGGAGAAGGGGCCGAACCTAGAGGAGCGACAATGGTGAGCGGTGACGATGACCAACGATGGTGAGCGGCGACGACGACCAACAATGGTGATTGACGACGGCAACCAATGACCACCTCTGGGCATGAACGGCAATGGAGAGAAGGGCCTGAGATCTAGTGTGAACGCAGACGAGGAGGAACGGCGACGGCCAGGTGTGCTTAAGCCAAAATGACCTAAACAACGTCGTTTAACACCAATGAAAAGCGATGTCGTTTAGGTCATCACTCAGTGTGGATGGACGACATTGTTTTGTCGTCCACGTGGGCTTCTTTTTTTCTTTTTAACATTTGCCACCTTAGTAAAAGAAGTCGCCGGAAAATGCCACGTATGTAATTTGGCCAGATTTTGGCCGGATTGGCACTCAAGTGATCCATTTTGCTATGATTTTGGCACTCAAGTGTCACTTTCGTAAGTTATGACTCTTAAGTGTCCATTTGTGCCAAGTTATGGCACTCCAGGGGTTTGCGTCTCGAATTAATGTATAGAGAAGTTGCAGTCTCAATAGAGGAGCTAAGGTTTACTCTGGCCATTTTGAACATAAAGCATGTAGTGATTGTAAATATAACGGCCCGTGACAAAATGGCTTGTAAATATAACTGATGTAATTGTGTGTTTGTAAGTGGTTGTTTTTCGTAGCTGCTTGTTGTTGTCCAGGTGTTGTCTGTAATGCTTCTGCATGTGCTTAATGAAAAAATAATAATAATAATAATAAAATAGGACGGCAACGTGCCTAGGATGTCGCGAAAATAACCCCTGTAGCTTAAGACATTGGAGATGGAGCTTGGGTCATGACACACTTAGAATGAGTGAATTCAGTAACATTCAAATGGCCCATTTAAAAGTAAGATCTTCGAGGAAATGTTAATACCTAAATAGCAAAAGCACATGAAGGAGAAACATAAAACATTTAAAGTCAAATGTAGGAGAAGAGTAATTCGGTATAGTTTCCAAAATGCTTCCTCTAACTTCATTTTTGACATACTTCCCTCATTTGACAGGAAGCATCGACATTCGAGGAACAAACTCCATAAATTGATTTAAGCAGAATATATATTGACCAAGCAAACATGTAGGGGTAACACACATTGAAGTCACTTGAGTCGGTGTAAAAAGATGTGTCATCCTAGAATCGGTTCAATTAAATAAAAGAAGAAGTGCCCCATGAGCATTGCTAGTGCCTTGGCCTGGTGGTATGGGGAATGAAGTCGTCTGGGAACAATCAGGGTTAGATCCCCAAAAATGGCAACAAGTTTGCCATGTAAGAATATATATATATATATATATATATATATATATTGCATCTCTTAGTTTTGCATAAAGAGGAAAGTGCTTAAACTAATGAGACCAAAGACTTATGCTTCGAGCCTTAAAATAACAAGTTCATTTCGCTGTTTGTCGTCGAATGGTGAAACTGACCAACGGTAATGTTGTATCGTTTCCAATTTTATGATCCATAAGGGTTCATGTTCAAAGGGCTAGTAACAACACGTAGAGGGGGTGAATAGGTGTGAAAACAATTTTTCACAAGGAACAGTAGAAATATTTCGCTTTTAAAACTGAGTCTGAAAGACAATAGACTTTGAGCAAGTTCAGATTTTAGCAGTTAAATGAACTACGAACAAAATAAAAGAGTTCAGGGAAGAGAATGAGAACACATAAATTATAGTGGTTTGGCTTAGATAAAGCCTACGGCCACTCTCCATGCTGACAGCCTATTGGCTGGATTTTACTAAGAATCAAAAGAGATTTTAGAACTTGGTGATCTCAAATTCACAGTGAAGAGTCTGCTTCTCTTTCACGAAGTCACACAATGAATCTCTCTCTTTTGAGTACAACTTTGAGCTCAGTATTTGGAGTAACAAGGAAATGGAAAGCTTTAGACTTTGGAATTTCTCTTTCATGCACACACTCGAACAACTGGAGAGTCCACCTTAAATACTCCTTCATGCCTTCACGACCGTTGGCACTTTCCAAGGGAATTCTTCCAATCTACCCATTGGAAAAAATCAATCAAGGAGATCTCGAGTCGTTTGAAGATTGTGATGAAAGCCCGTCAATCCTGTTCGCCCATACAATTAGGATCTTGGTTTCCATAAGTAGATTATTTCCTTATTTACTTGCAATCCAAAAAGATTTGATTTATCTAAATTGATTCCGATAAAGATAATCAATACCGTAGGTGATATATCCATCCAGAAGCTATCCATACGCCATACCAATTGAACTCCTGAAGAAATAAACAAAATCTCGCATCTAGATAAGTCTTCATTCTTCAGTATCGTTCAGTTTGGAATTTGTCAGAATGGGCAGACTTTGAACCTAAAGTCTGGAAGTCTTCAGACTTTGACATAGAGTCTGGGCATCTTCGGATTTTGACACAAAATTCTGGAATTCTTCAAAATAGACTTTGGATAAATTTTTTCAACTTCAAAACATTAAATGAGTTTTCTCCAACAATCTCCCACATTTTGATGGTGATAAAACTTTATTGTAGATTTAAGAACTTTTGACCTGCAAAATAACTTTTAAACAATACATAATATCTTATAAAAATAAGTTGATTAGGATCCTAATAGCATCGATTCTGCAATCATAGATAACATGTTAATCTTTAAAAGATAAGAGAAGCATCAAGACTTAAACAACTATCCATCCATAATCATTACCACAAAAGTAAGTTGCCTACAAAGGTCGAACATAATAACAAAATAAAGGTTCAAAAGTTCAACAAAAGTAAAAAATTAAAGTCAAACGAGTCAAATAAATCAAATCTGCATGTTCTTCACTTTTTTGTCAACAGAAAAAAGTGGAGAAAGTAAAAAATAGATAAAAGTCAAATGAAATCAGGTTTGTTTTGGAATTCGAATGAGCTGGAAATCTCATATCGACTAAACTGTCTCCTCTGGCACTGGAGAGAAACATTTTGAACTGTAATCTTATCAGTCTCCAACATCTGAGCATTTTCATCATTTTTTACCACAAATCAAGAAACTCGCTGATTCAGAGTCTATACCTGTGTGTCCAAAGACTGTACCTTTATGTCCAAAGACTGTACCTTCGTGTCCAAAGACTGTATTGTCCTAGTGTGAACTTTAGAAGACGAGTTGGGGGCAACATGAAGTTTTTGTATCTCATACTCCGTAGCATATTGCTGGGCTTTCACCTCCAAAAGGAGTTCCATCATCCTTGCATAATCAGTAGTTGATTCGGTTTGTGCACTAGCCTCAGTAAAATGAATTTGAGGAGTGTTGAGAATTGAGGGAAAATCAGCACGTTGAACACCATGCCTTGGAGAGGATTCCTCAATATCAGCTTCAGGAAAATGTGAAGCATAGACATCATTTGGATTGGCAAGAGATCTATTAATATCATCACTTGTGAAAATAGGAGAAGAAGAAGTACCTATTATCTCACGAACTCCCCTTGTTTCCATGACTACAAGTGGAGAAGGGAATTCTTCTTCTTGTTCCTTCTCAATTTCAATACCAGAATGATGTTCTTTTTCAGTTAGAGCTCTTACAGTTCCACTCCTTGTCTTCTCTGAATCTTCAAATAAGGATATTGCAAAAGTTGGTTCATGGAAATCATCCTGACCCTCTTCTTCTTCAACTTCTCTTCTTGCTTCTTCTCTTTCCTTTGTTCCTTCTATGGCTTCTCTTCCTTCTTTTCTTTGCTTAGTTTCTCCTCTTTCTCTTTCTTTTTTGTCATGTTGCTGCTCAAAACTAACAAAACTCTGAAGATTCTTCAAGGCAAAGGCAGAGATAGTAAGATCATCCTCATCATCCTCTTCATCCTGCAGAATGAGAGACCTTCTTTTCTTGGCAAGTTCATGCATGAGCTCCTTGCCTTTCCTTCTTTTTGTAGCAGAGTCTTGCTTGGTTTTGTTGAGGGATTCTTCCTTTAAGCACTCTATGGCCTTGTTCAGTTTTTTCAACCTCATCTTGGACACCATCTTCAATCCTATAATCACAGGAGCAATAGTTCTAGTACAAAGAGAGGCTGGAAACTTAATCTACAAGTGTCTGAACAGTTGTGTGACCAACGCTGAATAAGGCAGCTATCCCTTATCCTTCCAAACATTCTTGTACATATGCATCAAGATTGTATGAGGCAGAGAGAATTTCATTCCATTACTAATGGCAAACATCAGTTTGGCTTCAAATCGAGCGACATCTATCTTTGAAGTCGACTTTGGTCGAATGCAATTGATCACGACTTTGTGCAGCAAAATATTTGAGGCAGATAGCCTGGAGTAAGTGATGCCCCCTTCAGGAAGTCTGTCCCTAACAAGAAATCTTGTTGCATGACCAATCGATACACTTATGGATTGGAAACCACCTCTTTCCACCCCAATAACGTCAGCCAACATATAAATTGAAATGGCTAGTAGCAA
This sequence comes from Eucalyptus grandis x Eucalyptus urophylla, assembly GCA_028830015.1. Lineage (NCBI taxonomy): Eukaryota > Viridiplantae > Streptophyta > Magnoliopsida > Myrtales > Myrtaceae > Eucalyptus > Eucalyptus grandis x Eucalyptus urophylla. The sequence continues at coordinate 26,637,450 of CM054199.1, forward strand.
CACCTAGAGGGAGCTGAATAGGTGTGAAGTAAAATTTTCGCAAAGTTCAGTAGAAGTAATTTGCTTTTAAAAAATGACAGACTTTGAAAGAATTCAGATGATGAACAAAATAAAGGAGTTTAGGGAAGATAATAAGAACACAAAGTTTATAGTGGTTTAGCTTAGATCAAGCCTACGTCCACTCTCCATGCTGACAACCTATTGGCTGGATTTCACTAAGAATCAAAAGAGATTTTACAGCATTTTGTTCTTCGATTTCACGGTGAAGAGTCTCTACTAGTCTCTTACGAAGTCTCACAAGAGTTTCTCTTTTGTTTACAACTTTGAGCTCAGTATTTAGAGTAACAAGGAAATGGAAAACCTCAGACTTTGAAATTTCTCTTTCACGCACCCTGTCGAACAACTGGAGAGTCTTCCTTAAATACTCCTTCATGCCTTCATGACCGTTGGCACTTTCCAAAGGAATTCTTCCAATCAACCCATTGGAAAGAATTAATCAAGCAGATCTCGAGTCGTTTGATGATTGAGATGAAAGCCCGTCAATCCAGTTCGCCCATACAATTAGGATCTTGGTTTAGATTCTTTCCTTATTTACTTGCAATCCAAAAAGATTTGATTTATCTAAATTGATTCCAATAAAGATAATCAATCTCGTAGGTGATATATCCATCTAGAGAGCTATCCATATGCCATACCAATCGAACTCCTGAAGAAATAAATAAGATTTTGCATCTGGATAAGTCTTCATTCTTCAGTAGCAATCAATTTGGAATTTGTCAGTGTGGGCAGACTTTGAACCTAAAGTCTAGAAGTCTTCAAACTTTGACATAGAGTGTGAGCGTCTTCAATCTTTGACACAAAATTCTAGAATTCTTCATAATAGATTTTGGATAAGTTTTGTCAACTTCAAAACATTAAATGAGTTTTCTCCAACAATCTCCCCCTTTTTTATGGTGACAAAATTTTTCTGCAGATTTAAGAACTTTTGACCTGCAAAACAACTTTTAAGCAGTGCATGATATCTTATAAAAATAAGTTGATTAGGATCTTGATAGCATTGATTCTACAACCACAAATAACAAGTTAATCTTGAAGAGATAAGACAACATCAAGACTTAAACAACTATTGATCCATAATCATTACCACAAAAGTAAGTTGCCTGCAAAGTTCAAACAGAATAATAGAATAAATGTTCAAACGTTCAACAAAAGTCAAGAGTTCAACAACCCACAAAAGTTAAAGTCAAACAAGTCAAATAAGTTCAAATAAGTCAAAGTCAAATCTACACTGGTTCTCCCCCTTTTTGTCAACAGCAAAAGATGGAGAAAGTCAAAAATAGATAAAAGTCAAATGAAATCAGGTTTGTTTGATAATTCGAACAAGCTAGATATCTCCCATTGACTTAACTGCCTCCTCAATCTTCTGGCACTGGAGAGAAACATTCTGAACTACAGTTTGAACAGTTGTGAGACCAGCGCTGAGTAAGGGAGTTGTCCCTTATCCTTTACAACAGTCCTGTACATATGCATCAGGATTGTATGAGGCAGAGAGAACTTCATTCCATTACTGATGGCAAACATCGGTTTCGCTTCAGATCGAGAAACCTCTATCTTTGAAGTGGACTTTGGTCGGATGTAGTTGATTACAACTTTGTGCAGCAAAATGTTTGAGGCAGACAGTTTGGAATAAGTAATGCCGCCTTTAGGAAGTTTGTCCCTAACAAGAGAACTTGTTGCATGACCAACAAAGATATTTATTGGTTGGAAACTACCTCTTTCCACACTAATAACGTCAGCCAACGTGTCAACATCCACCATGTAATCTTTGTCCCTCACAGTAAAATGAAATCTATTCGTGTCAAGAAAAGACATGCTCCAATAGAAATAAGCAGTTAACTCAGGATAAGCAACAGAAGTTTTAGAGCAAAATTTTTCAAGTTGAAGGAGAGTTAGCCTCTCCCTCAACTTCACATTTATCGAATCCAAGAAATCAAAGTCGATCGATCGAGGGTTCATCACCCTTCTTTTCAGCAATTTTGAATAAGTATTTCTGTGATCTTTAGAATGAAACAAACTCGTTCCATCACCATGCACTTCTACAACAATGCCCATTTTCGACTGAAAATTAGAATACATTTTCTCATCATCGTCCTTAGTCTTTGGCTGATTGAAAGAATCAAAACAAGGATCAACAGGAAAGTTACGAATCACTCTATCTGCCTCTCCTTCAGGCGCTATTCTCATTCTCTCGATCGTTCGCAAGAATTGAGTTTCATTCTTGTATCCTCTTTCTTTCAGAATGTCATCAATAAAAGTCATAGCAGAACCACCCTTATTCAAATGATTATAAAGTTTATAAATAACCTGGGGTTTCATGGTTCTAAGAGGTTCGGCATCTTCCTCGATTTCTTCTTTCACTGGTTGGCGCGGAGGATTTTGTGTAGCACGCTGTGGAGAATGTTGTGGAGAATCTTCTTCCTCGGTTAGATCAAAATGTGTAGGACCCTCAGGCATATTCCGTGGTCCCCTGCTTGAGATCCGAGACGACTTCCATTAGAAAGACATCATCACAATCTTTGAGGATTTCTCGAACACATTCAAATGAAAAAGATGAAAACTTGTAGAACAAACTTAAGAGTAAAAAACGAGAGAGTAGAAACGAAAGAGTAGAAAGTTTGTATGCTAGGATTTGGTAAAAAGTGCTTGAAAGGAATACGAAAGGTATATAAAGAAAATGAACGGTCACAAATAAAAGGAAACGAACCGTCACAAAGAAAGTTACCTTATTCGAAATAAATAAAAGTAAAAACTGCCAAAAATTCAAAATTCAAAAAAGATAACTTCCAAAAATAAAATGGGCAAACAATGATTCGATTAAACATACATTTTCATTCCAAAAATAAAATACCTGGATTCGAGACTTTCTTTTACTAAAGTAGAGTTTGGAAAGTCTGAGTCTGACCAACTTTAGACTTTAACCGATATGAGATAAATTATGCAGTCTGGTGTGAATAGACTCAAATAGATTTTTCTCCAGAGGCTTTGTAAATATATCTACCAACTGATCCTTCAAGTCAATGAATTGAATGACAATCTCCCCATTTTGGACATGATCTCTTATGAAATGGTGTTGAATCTCTATATGCTTTGTCCTTAAATGAAGAATTGGGTTATTCGTGAGATTAATATCACTAGTGTTGTCGCATCTAATCTCAGTGCACGATTCTTCAATTCCAAAGTCTCTTAACTGTTGTCTTATCGATAAAATTTGAGAACAACAGCTCTCGAGAGCCGTATACTCTGCTTCTGCTGTTGATAAAGCTATTGTACTCTGCTTCCTTCCAGCATGCTGCCCATCAATTGACAAGTACCAGAATTACTTTTTCTATCGACTTTACAACTTGCTAAATCTGCGTCTGAATATCCAAGAAGAGTAAAGTCTCATTCTTTGGGATATCACAGATCTAGCTTTAAAGTAGTCGCAACATATTTGATGATGTGTTTTGCAGCACTTAAATGAGATTCTTTGGGATCATATTGGAATCTAGTATAGATGCAAACACTAAACAAAATGTCAAGTCTAGATGTAGTAAGGTAAAGAAGAGAACTGATTATGCTTTTATAAAGCTTCTGGTCTACTTTTTTTCCTACTTCATCCTTGTCCAGCTTCGAAGAACTTGACATTGGTGTCTCTATCTTCTTGCAATTTTCCAATCCGAATTTCTTGATGAGATTTTTTACATACTTCTCTTGGTGAATAAAGATGCATTTCTTTGATTGTCTAACTTGCAATCCCTAAAAGAAAGTTAACTCACCCATCATACTCATATCGAATTCATCTTGCATACATCTAGAGAATTTCTTGCATAGATTTTTATCAGGGGATCCAATGATAATATCATCAACATAAATTTGAACCAGCAGAAAGGCTTTACCCTCTCTTTTTATGAACAAATGAGTATCTATCTTTCCCTTGATAAAACCATTTTGGGTTAGGAATTTACTTAACCTTTCATACCAGGCTCGAGGTGCTTACTTCAATCCATATAAGGCCTTTTTTAGTTTGTAGACTGAGTATGGCTTTCTTGGATCTTCAAATCCAGATGGTTGTTCCACATAGACTTCTTTTTGGATAAATTCATTTAGGAAGGCACTCTTTACATCCATCTAGAATAACTTGAAATTTTTATAGCAAGCAAAAACAAGTAATAATCTAATTGCTTCTAACCTTACTACTGGTGCATAGGTCTCGTTCCTTTGGCCACGAGTCTTTCTTTGTTCCTTACCAATTTTCCTTTCTCGTCTATCTTGTTCCTGAAAACCCATTTTGTCCCAATAATAGACTTACCTTTAGGTTTATGAATTAGCTCCCAAACATCATTGATGCTGAACTGTCTGAGCTCTTCTTGCATAGCTTCGATCCAGCTTTCATCAATCAGGGCTTCTTATACTCTTTTGGGTTCTGTCTAAAAAACAAGTGCTAGGGCACTAGACTCTTCTCACCTTTTGGATCTGGTGCGAATTCCTTCATCAATGTTGCCAATGATGAGTTCTTTAGGATGATCTGACTTATGCTTCCAGTTGCCGGTAGGTCTGAGTGTCTGCTGATCCTCTACTTTAGTTGAACCTTCTGCTTGTTGCTGATCTCCAGAAGTCTGAACTTCTTCGAGGGAAGTAGACTTTGTAAAGTCTTGAACATGTTCAGATTCTTCAAGTTGAGTTTGATCTAGCTGATTCTGCACAGAATCTTGATATTTGACATTCATGGATTCTTTCACAAATTGTGTCTTCTTGTTAAAGACTCTATATGCTTTGCTTGAGGTTGAGTAGCCAAGGAAAATTCCTTCGTTTGATTTTTCTTCAAACTTTCTAATTCGATCATTTACATTTTTCAATACAAAACTTTTACGGCCAAATACATGGAAGTAAGAAACATTTGGCTTCTTCCCTTTATACACTTCATATAGAGTTTTCTCCAAGATAGGCCTCAAGAACACTCTATTGATGATATAGCAAGCTGTAGAAATTGCTTCTGCCCAAAATCGAGAGGATATATTGCTCTTAATTAAAAGGGTTCTTGCCATCTCCTGTAAGGATCTATTTTTCCTTTCCATAACACCATTTTATTCTAGAGTATATGGAGAAGAGAAAACATGTTGAAAACCATATTCATCACAAAACTTCGCAAAATCTTGATTTTCGAATTCACCTCCATGGTCTGTTCATATGCTCGAAATAGCATATCATTTTTCATTCCGAACCTTCGTGGCAAACTTTGAGAAGTAGGAGAAGGCTTCAGACTTATTTGCTAGAAAGTAAACCCAAGTAAAGCGAGAGTAATCATCCACGATTACTAGGCAGTACTTCTTTCCACCAATACTTTGAGTTCTGGTTGGTCCAAAGAGGTCCATATGCAGAAGTTGAAAAGCTTGATTAGTAGAAACTTGATTTACAAATTTATATGAACTTCTAACTTGTTTTCCCAAAACACATGGAGTGCATAATAAATATTTTTGATAAGTCAGGTTGGGAAGACCACGAACAAGCTTCTTGGAAGAAATCTTGCCAATCTGCTTCATGTTAACATGACCAAGCTTTTGATGCCAAAGATTTACTTCATTTTGAATAGATATAAGACACTAAGAACTTTCTGGTTTTATATCCAAAAGGTAAATATTCCCATGCCTTTGTCCAGTGAAAGATTGAGAGAAATCTCTACTCATTCCTGAACATATGCCTTCTTGGAAATTTATTTTGAATCTAGTATCACAAAGCTGACTTATGCTAAGTAGATTGTAATTCAGACCTTCCACCAAGGAGACATTGTTGATAGTCAGGCTTCCAATCTTCACGGTTTCACATCCAACAATTATTCCTTTGTTGTTTCCACTAAAAGAAACTTTTCCACCATTCACTTGAACAAGTTTTATAAAACAACTCGAATCTCCTATCATGTGTCTTAAACAACCACTATCCAAACACCATTTGATCTTCCTTTTGATAATGACCTGCGATCAAAATAGAAATTCAAACTTTCTTTGGTACCCAGATTTTCTTGGGTCTAAGAGGGTTAGTATTAAAAATAGTCTTAGCCTGATCCCTCTTAACAGGTCTCCAAACCTTAGGACATTCGTTCTCGAAATGTTATGAGTTGTTACACTTTGAACATTTGAGAGCACTTCGGCCAACAGGTTTTACAAAAACATTTTGAAAGTGACTTTTGTAAAATGCCCTTATAGGTTTTTGTTTGATTCTTTCTTTAACTTTGGAAAAATCAATTAAATGAATAGTTTATGAAGTCATACCCAAACCAGATTTGTTAAAATAAGGTTTTTTATTGAAAGAATCTTTTCCAACTTCTCGGAACCTTTTGAAAATCTTTTTTTAATATTTGAAATATCTTCTTTCAAAAAGGCATTGTCCTTCGAAAGAGAATCGGGATTTTCTTTCAAATCAACAAAACTTTTATCCAGACTTTCAAACTTTTCTTTCCAAGAAGTTTCTTGTAGCTTCAGTTTAGAATTCTCCCTTTTAGTTCAGAAATCCTTTTAAGAGATGTTTTGAGACTAAGATAGAGTTCATATTTATACTTTGAGATTTTAACATGAATTTTTAAATTGCTAACCTTAACTTCTTGATCTGAATCTAAATCTGAGTCTATTTTTGATTCTGAGTTTGAATCGGAATGGGCCATCAGGCATATATTGGCATATTCCTCTTCACTTTCCTCGCACTTGGTATCACTCAAAGTTTCTGCTTTGAGAGCCTTTTTGTATCTCTCAGTTCTTCCATTATTTTTCTTCAACAGATGACAGTTAGGTCTGATATGCCCATTTTTCTTACATTCGAAGCAAATTACATCTTTGTTGGTTTCATTATCCTCTATTGATCTCTTCTGGAAATTCTCTGCTTCTTCTAATTGAAACTTCTTCCCTTCCAATTCAACTTTTTGAACTTCTTAATCATAAGTGCTAGCTCCTCATCGTCCATGTCATATTTTGAATATGTAACATCAGAATCATTGTTAGATTTTAAAGCAATTGACTTCTTACCTTTAGGATCTTCTTCCTCATTGATTTGCTCCACTTCATATGATTGAAGTGTGCCTACTATTTCGCCTGAAAGAGGCATGATCCTCTGGGTTTCTCTAATTGGCGTTTTCACACGATTCCAGTCTTTAGAGAGTCCACGCAACAGTTTATTGACCTTTATTGGTCCTGAGATTGGTTGTCCTTGATATGCCAATCCATTCATGATTTCAGTGAAACGACTGAATATATAAGTGATAAATTCTCCAGGCTTCATCTTGAAGACTTCATACTATCCGAGTACAATATTGATTTTTGTTTCATTTACTCGATTAGTTCCTTCATAGGTAACGTGCAACTTGTCCCAAACTTCTTTTACTATTTCACATGAAAAAATTTGGTTATATTCAGTAGGAGATAAAGCATAGTATAAAGAGTAGATAGTTTTAGCATCAAGAGCTTGTCTCTTGTGTTAGGGAAATCTCTTATGATGTTTTGAAGATGACAAAATAAATGAAAGGCTACTAGCATGTTTAATGGTTGAGCAATAGACTATGCAGATGATAGAACATGTAAATGATATTGTCAAAGTCTATACTTAAAAGAACTGAAATAGACTCTATGGTAAAGCTGAACTTATTCAAACTGTGTTTAGATCTTAAGGCTAAGTATGTTCAGAAGCAGAATATGTTCAGACTGACGTCAAGATTGTAAAGTCTACTTCAGTTCATATTGACATCCAGATTGTAGACTCTACTTCAGACTGAAGGCACTCAGACTCTACTTCTGACAAAACACTCTCAGACTTTACATATAGAACAAGACACAAGTTCAGAACGTAGCAGATTTAGAGCGTAGCACAAGCCCAAAATATATAACGGCTAGTGATCTGGTTTGGATTCCACATCAGATAGATTTGATTGACTCAATCTAATTGATTAATAATTGAATATTGAAGATAAGAACTTTCTATACAGAGAAGCTCTACTTATGAAAACCAAGATTCTATTTGTATGGGCGATCATAATCAATTTGGGATTCTACTTCTATCACTCAATGTGGCACTCCCGAATGGCCCCCAATTCGTTAGGGTCATCACAGTTAGCTTACCTTTCTCTTGACCTGATAATATTATACTCTGATACCAAGAATTATAATAGGCCTGTAAGTCCTGGGGGTTTATAACTTTTAAATCGGTCCCTGCGCAGTTTAAATAGTGGAAGCACAATCAACCATTCTCCGTCCTGAATTATAAAGCGATGCACACCTACTAGACATTTTATAAGTTAAAGCCGAACACCTTTATTTACATAACCCTGATAGACAACATCAGTCGGTACATCAAAATTTGCCGTGGTTTTTCTATACCCGGCTATATACCAAAAGGTAACCGACTTCCTTCCTTTTTCCCCCTTTTTTTCTTAAACAGTCATATACATAAGTCTATCAGTCAGTGCCGGCGAACCAAAAATGCATCATCTACTGACCGTCACTCTCGGTCACACCCAGTCCGGTCCATTAGCTGGCGGCAGCGGGAATGACCCTTGTGTACTCCCATCGTGGCAGACGTACACCGTCAGAAACTCTTGAATCACTGGGCCATCAGGTGAACCAATGTCGAACATGACTAGTACCCGCACTTGCACAAATACTAAACCTCGTATCTCGGGATGATGGTGCTCCGAACAATCACACTCAACGTCGACCGAAATATCGTAAAATGTACCGGGGGTGACTGGTAGTAGAGGCATATCTTCTAGTCTGAAATGTTAGTCCTTAAACGGGGTGAGTACATCCACTCAGCAATAAAAGATTCATCAAGCTATATCATGCAGTACCATCAATATCTAGATTCATATAAGATAATCTAAAAATAGGTGATCAAGAGATAAGTATGCATCAAAATCATGAAATTCTTTAATGCAACGACAAATGCAGTTCTAAAGAATCAAGATGCATCATATCTAGTTACACAAGTCCCGATCATAGGGCCAAACTGTTATGACATGTCCCATTCCATGCCATACAATTTAGTCCTATACCTAGACCACACTCACGCTTTGTAGAATCATCAATTTTATCATTCAAAAGGTTTCATCCCCCAGAGGACCAACGTTTGCATGCTTCTGGGATTTCGCACCCATCCCTGGCATCACGAAAGCCTCTGGTTTTCAATCACTAGGCATCCAGAGCGTATCACACCTCCAGGCATCTCACACCCCACCTAGCATCACGAGGAAACCTTTGAGGCTTGCCATAAAAATGGTTACCCGGGCCCTCCTGATTTACGTACCAACTAGCATACAACCGGGCATCCCGAAGCTCCCGGGGAAAAACCTCTGGGGCACTACGGACCCTAGGCATCCAAAGGACATTGACTCACTCGAGCCTTCGGGCCTACCGACTCCCGGGGCATCGTTGACCCGAGGGTCCAACGGCAGCAATTAACATCTTAATTTCCAAAAACATGTTCAACGCTAAGAAAATTGGAAATCACGTGTTTCATCGAAATCTTTGGTGTCGAATGGTAATGTTGAATGCCAAAAACCAAGATATCCAATAACAACTCAAAATGATTCACCGTTCGGAGCAAATTCGGAGTAAATAGTTCAAAAAAAAGCAGAATGCACGGTTTTAATAGAAATTTCGGAATAACCACTAAATGAACTCAGAAAATTCTAAACTTTTGGTATGTTATAGATGAGATCTAAAGGAAGAAATTTTATGAAGAACACTAAGTCAGATTCATTGTGTATAAAGAGTAATAAATCACGCAACTCAGATTCAGATTTCCTATATCACCGAATTTACACACTAGCAGAAAATACCATTCATTAACAGAAACTTATGCCGCTATAAGTATTTTGAAACATCTGACCAAAATTATATGTTATATTTCAAACAATTCCTTATAGTTTTCATGAAGAAATCAAGGCCAAAATCATACTGGAAATTTCTATGAAAGTCGACAAAATCACTAGGCTATACATAAGTTATTCTGGACCTCATAGATTCGGTGGAATCCGATGCCTATACCTTAGCTAATTTACTTCCACAATCCATCCAAACCTATATTCTTAATGTAGTTCAAAGAAATTTAAAAGTATACATGGCTAACCAAAACGTTTCCTCAATACCTCAACCCATTTCTACTTCAATCGCCCAAAATTCAGCATCCACCATTCAAGATCCAAACATTTTCATGTCTATTGCACTACACTAGACAACAATAGCACTACATCATATAGATTAATGAACTTTCACTTGCCTCAAGTCCTATGGTTCAACAGCTAGGGGTTCGGTTCGACGGCGGCGAAGACTAGTGGCATCGACAGCGGCAGCTCAAGCACGGTAGAAGGCGGTCTCTTCTTCCTCTTCGCCGTTCACCCGCTTCGCTGCTCACTCACGAACTCTCTCGCTCAATCTCTCTCTCTCTATCACTCTCTCACCCGCTCACTCTCGGTTTCTTCTCTCTCCTCCTCACCTGTACGAGCGTTTTGTTTCCTTTGTTTGTTGACTAATTAGTCAACTACATGGGGATTGCGGTGGCGTCCAAGACCGAAGATAGGTGGAGAGAGCGTGGTTTCCGCTTGGTTGAGCCCCACGGCTTCGCTGGCTTCACTTGCTGCATCACTTCCACGCGTGAATGGGGCTTCATTTGTTGACTCCTTTAGTCAACTAAGGAGGTGGCAGCAAGGGGGTATCGACTGACGGGGGAGGAATGGGTTGACACTTGTCTCCCTCCACGCACGGACGTGCTCCTTTTCTTTCTTTTGTTGACTGCCCAAATCAACTAAAAGGTCCGATGGGGAAAAACGTGAAGGCATGGCCGTGCATGGGCACTCCGGCAGTCTCGTAGTAAAATAGGCTAGATGTCTCGGGACGTTGTGTGGCGACGAAACGGGGTCGAACGTATAATGGTCTAAAAGGTTGAACGGCCAAAGTCAGCATAAAAGATATCGACACATTACTCGTAATAAGCCTCGGTCTCACTTGAACATAAGGAAGATTTTCGACAAGACTATAGTTTACTCGATGATCGGACCATTACTAACCGCAACGCATCGATCCAACAATGAAAAATAAAACAGTGTCTGTAGAAGATACCGATGACGTAGTTTGATGATACTTCCGTCGGCTAGTCACGGACCGTCGCATATTCGAGGGTCGTCAAAATTTCTGGATGCCACACTCAACGGCTACTAAATCTTCTAGATACAGATCTGTCCAATGGGTAGATTGGAAAACGATCCTCTAGATATTGTCCAACGGCTAGTTTGGAAGTTGATGAGTATTTAAGAAGATCGAGGACTGATGAGCAAGTAAGAGACAGAGCGTAGAATTTATAATTTCAAAGACTGAGCAAACTTCGAGTATACACTTATCTCTCGTGAGCTTAAACGTTTGCGATCGTGAGAGAAATACCAAAAGAGTGACTTAGTGAGATAGTGTGATCTACTACTAAGTGTTTGCACTCAAAGTTGTAATCTCTTGTTGATTGCATAGTGGAATTTAGCTAGGAGGCTGTTAGTGTGGGAGAGTGGACATAGGCTTAATCTAAGCCGAACAACTATAAACCTTGTGTTCTTATTCTCTTCCCTGAATTCCTTTATTTTCTTCATAGTTTTATCTAACTGCTATAATCTGAATTTGTTCATAGTCTGTCATTTTCTAAAAGCAAATTATTACTTTTGAACTTTGTGAAAATTTTTGTTCACACTTATTCACCCCCTTTAGGTGTTGTCACTAGCCCTTTCAATTGGTATCAGAGCCTAGTGCTCATTTTATTGAAGTGTTTTTACTTCTGAGCTAAAGATTTTATATGGCTAGTATCTTGGCACTAGGACTTATGGAGGGATAGAGCAACACCAAGCCACCATATTTTGATGGAAATGAATACAATGTTTGGAAAAACAAAATGAAGGCATTCCTAAGATTTAGAGATCCCTTGCAATGGGATATTGTGGAAAAATGAATCAATCTCACTGCTGCGTCTACATCAAATAAGAATGGCAAAGACAAAGAAACCAAACCCCCTGCTCCTATTTCTCGGACGGAGATGTCCAAAAGAGAAGCTCTTGATACAAAAGCCATTTATTCTTTATATTGCGTTTTGTCTCTTACTGAATATAACAGAATCTCATCATGTGAAACAACAAAAGAAGTTTGGGATAGACTTCATGTTATATATGAAGGGACTAATCATGTAAAAGAGATAAAAGTAAACTTCCTGCTCGGCAAATATGAAATCCTTCAAAATGAACCAAGGAGAGTCAATTGGAGATATGTTCAGCCGTTTTACAGAAATTATAAATGGATTGGCATATCAAGGTCAGCCAATTTCTGCTCCAATGAAGGTCAACAAACTTTTGCGAGGTCTCTCAAAAGATTGGAACCATGTCAAGACCTCAATCCAAGAGACTCAGAGGATTATGCCACTCTCTGTTGATGAATTAATTGGCACTCTTCAATCCTATGAAGTGGAACAAATCAACGACGAAGATCCAGAATGTAAGAAGTCCATCGCTTTAATATCTAATGCTAATTCTAATGATACAAACTCGGAAAATGACATGGATGACGAAAAACTTGCTTTTATGATCAAGAAATTCAAAAAGCTGAGTAGAAAATGAAGGAAATTCAGTGGAAGAAGACAATACAAGCAAAATGGCCAGAAAAGAACAATGAAAGAAGATGACAAGCAAGGAAATTTATGTTTCATGGCACATTCAAACTCAAACTCAAATTCGGAATCAGAATCAGAGTCTGACTCAGACACAGACTCAGAATCTGATGAGGAAATCGAGGTAAGCCATTAAAAAAATTCTTATCAAAGTTTCAAAGTATATAAATGAGCTTTGCTTAAATATCAAATCTTCTCTTAAAAGGATCTTCGAACTTAAAAAGGAGAATTCTCGGCTTAGGCAACAGGATCTTTCTCGAAAAGAAAAGTTTGAAATTTTGCAAAAAGATTTTCTACAAACAAAAGAAAGTCGAGATTTACTTTTCAAAGAAAATGATTCTTTAAAGAAGGAATTTTCAAATATTTCGACAAAATTTTCAAAGGGTTCAAAAACATTAGAGCATATCCTTTCCATACAAGTACCTTACTATAATAAGTCAGGACTTGGTTTCAACAAGAAAAATGATTCTCTAATAGATTTTCCTAAAGTCAAAGAGAGACTTAGACAAAGACCTCTTAAACTTGCGTACAAAAAGCATTTTCAAAGGATATTTACAAAACATGTTGGTCGAAATGCCCTCAAGTGTTCAAATTGTGGAGACTCGGGGCACTTTGAGAAAGAATTTCCTAAAGACTGGAGACCTATTAAGATAGATTTGGTAAAAATAACATACTCTACTAACTCTCATGGACCCAAGAAAAAATTGGTACCAAAGAAAAAGATGAGTTATTTTTGTAGGAAATAAAGGAAAAGAAGAAAGAGAAATTGGTAAGGAAGGTATATATTTCTCAATTTGGTTTGGGTACAAAATTTAAAAATTCTCATAATATTTATATTATCTTCATGCCTTGATTGATTTAGATAATGATCATGTTCTTTGAATGGTTTGATTGAAGGAAGAATCGTGTGATTATTTTTGATATCTTGCTTAGAGACAATTGAGTTTATTTGAATTGATTTTATGCTCTCAGATTTTGTCATATTTTGCAAAGTGAAAATATGTTTTACGTGATATTAATTTATTTTGCAAGATATTTTTTCTTAGATACTCAATCATTTTATTCTCTCTGATTTTATCGTGCTTTGATTAAATGAGATTTTTTTTTCAAGATATTATTGTGCATAATATTCTTTCCTTAAATACTTTGTTCTGATGAGTTTAGAAAGTATATTTGATTATTCTTGAAGATTTTCTATTTTGCTTTGACGAAATGGAAGGATCCATATTGATGGATACCAAAAAGGAAATGAGTGCATTGCAGGAAATTCTATGAGGGAAGAATGATTGCGAGTTTACGTAAGTGCAATCAAAAAGAATTTGCAGGTGACAAAAGAATCTTCCATATGGATTTTGGAAAGCTAGATTTGAAAATTATGGAGATTATGTACTATTTTTTGGAGGCTCAAAGATTCTATTCCTTGTGCAAAGTTTTTGCAAATTATTGAGGAAATCTCTTATGTGTCGTACGAAAGGGAGAGAGCATGAATCGAAAAGGAAAGAAAAAGAATCGTGATCACCTCAAAAAGGAAAAAAATTGAGGGGGAGCTTTGATCAATTATGGAAAATCTTTTTGAATTGATCGTAATCTTGATTATTATGGAATGAAGGAAAATGTAAATGTGACAGAACTTGTTAAGTTATAAAAAATCTGGTTAATGCATCTTTTATTACCTTTTGTCATTAACAAATCTCTTATTTACATTATTTTTTATTATGACAAAAAGGGTAAGTGAATTTTATTGAATATTTACTAATATATATGATCGAAGTGAGCTCTATTGCATATCTTTGATATTCAACTTACTTTGTAACAGCTGATTTTTTGGAAATTATATTTCATGCAAGATATATTTATCGTTTTATATTATCTACGTGATATCATTTCCATTATTATCGCTTTTTGATTATGACAAAAAGGGGGAGAAAATATAAATATGCATATGTGTTGATTGGTTGATATTATTTATTGCATAATATTGACCTGCGATTATTTTTCTATACATTGTTATGCTGAATCTATTTGCTATCTTTTTATTCATATTATATTTTAGAAAAGTGTGATTACACATCTGCATATTCAGAGATTGTTTTGTCATCATAAAAAGGGGGAGATTATTAGGGAAATCCCTTATGATGTTTCGAAGATGACAAAATAAATCAAAGGCTACTAACGTGTTTAATGGTTGAGTAATAGACTATGCAGATGATAGAACATGTAAAGGATATTGTCAGAGTCTATACTTGAAAGAACCGGAAAATTGACTCTATGCTGAAGCTGAATTTATTCAGACTGTGTTCAGATCTTAAGACTAAATATGTTCAGAAGCAGAATATGTTCAGATTGACGTCGAGATTATAAAGTCTACTTCAGTTCAGACTGACGTCCAGATTGTAAAGTCTACTTCAGTTCAGATTGACATCCAGATTGTAGACTCTACTTCATATTGAAGACACTTAGACTTTACTTCCGACAGAACACTCTTAGGCTTTACATACAGAACGAGACACAAGTTCATAACGTAGCTGATTCAGAACGAAATAACTTGACAGAACGTAACACAAGCCCAAAACATATAACGGCTAGTGATCTGGTTTGGATTCCACATTAAATAGATTTGATTGACTCAATCTAATTGATTAACAATTGGATATTGAAGATAAGAACTTTCTATATGGAGAAACTCTTGTGGCATCCTAAAATTCATGGCAACCTCCAAATACATTAAGGCCTATGAATAGGTGATGGAAGTACCATCAAGTTGTATTGTAGCCATTTGATCCAAGATTTGCAATAAGATTTATGGCCAAGCTTTTAATGGATAATTATTTGATAGGAAAGAAAATTCTATTATTGGCCATGTGTTTTATAAGTTGGAATTTATTGATTTATGATTTCAAGTTTTATGGCCAAAAGAATAAGGTAAATTAAGTATTTATATGATGGGTAATTAGGTGATGATTAAAAAGAAAAATTAGAAGAGTGGGTTGAATTTTATTGGCCCAAGATCAGCCCCACCATTCGACCATTTGGGCCTGGCCCGCGAAGCCCAAAGGGGAGAGGAGCTGCCGTCGACCAAGGATGGCCCAAGCCCAACCGGATAAAGCTCATCTTGCATGGCAATTACCAAGTGTCACCTGCATGCAAAGAAATTATTACAAGCTAATCATGAGGGGGAAGAAAGAAGAGGGAGGCGGATTGAGCAAGGAAAGGGAGAGAAAGAGAGGGGGTCGCACGAGAGAAAGAGAAAGAGAGAGAGAGTGGTCGTCCGAGAGAAAGAAAGGAAGAGAGAAAGAGAGCAAGTGTGCGAGAGAAGAAGAGAAAGAAGGAGGAGTTCGTTTGCCGCCTTGCCCGCCGTTTGTCGTCATGTTTGTGCACGGATTTGAGGCAAGTAGAGTCCAAAATCCTACCCTTTGCTTGCCGTGATATGTGTTGTAAGGGATGGTTAACTTTGGTAGTGGTAGAAGTGAAGAAATTCGAAGCTCTAGGGAGAAATAGGGTAGCCTTGCATTCTGTTTTCTAGGAAGGCAGTCCAACCTTTGATGAAATATTGAGCTGCATGCAACTTTTTAGTTGGAATCCTATTTCAAATCCTTGATGAAAGTTGTAGAGAACTTCTTGGAGAGTAACATATCAAAATTTCAGAAGAAATGAACAAGTATATACCGGTGAAACTATTTTTCTTTGAAGAAGTCAGATCTGGAAATCGTAATACTGACTTAGTGTGATTTTGTGAATTTTATAAAATTCTCCGGTTGAAATTAGATCTCGTGTTCTGAATGAAAGTTGAAGATGACATGTTGAGGAGTAAAATACTAATATTTTAGAGGAAATGGATGATTTTAGGTTGGTGAAATGATTTTATTTGAAATGGTCAGATCTGAGAATTTTTGCCGAGGGTTAGAGACGGCTACGGTGATTATAGTTTTTAATCTATCACAAATCGGATTTCGAGTTCTACATGAAATATTTTTTTCTGGACCTTTTATATAACATATAAAAATTTCATAATTTTTGGAGCTTATTTAGAATTTTTACCGAATTTGTGAATGAAACTGTGTATGGCAATATTCCGAAATTTTAAGGACTATGATGCGTGGATTGTATTGATTTGTGTGATGTTCTTTTGATATGGTGTTCTTCACGGAATACTTTCCTCTAGATCTTGTATATAACATGCCAAATTTTTTTAGAATTTAATGAGGCTGTTTACTAATTTTTTTAGAATTATGACCAAAGGAGTGCAATCTATTTTCATCCGAAATTTGCTGTATTTTCAAAATTAAATGAAATTGTTCCATGTGATATAATGTCTTGAGTGGTTGATTATGCTGCATATGTAATGACATATGGCATGTTATGTGACATCAAATGCTGGTTGAGACCTTTGATAATTGTTGCATCAAATACCATGTTGAAATTGAGATAAATGTGAATATAAATTGAGATAATAACAAGATCGTCGGAGGTGTGAGCCGACGATACCCTGGGAGTATTTGGATGCCCGGAGTGTGTGTGTCGGATGTCCTCGAGAGTTTCGAGATGCCCGGAGGTGTGTGCCGAAAGCCTTGGAGGTGTGTGCCGGGGGGATACTTCGTGATGCTAGTTAGGGTACGAGATGCCCAGAGTGTGTGTGCCGGATGACCGGAGGTGTGTGCCGAAGGTTCCTCGCGATGCTAGGTTGGATGCAAGCGATAAATTGAGGGATGCAAACATTGGTCCCTGGAAATAAAAATGATGTGATCTAATTGAAAGATAAAGATCGAGAATTGAATCATGTGCATGGGATGAACCTCATGGGAATGCAAGCCTGGAGTGCATGATGATATGTGCACGTTGCATGATGATATATGCATGGCTGTTTGATGATATAGGTACAAGTTGCATGATGATATATGCATGGCTGCAAGGTGAGGTATGCTTGAATGCATGAATGATATGTGTTTTATTCATGATACCTTGATTGTTCTGTTTGATGCACTGTGTAGTTTGGTGGATCTTTACTGCTGAGTGGTTGTACTCACCCCTTTTGGGGATTAACATTTCATATTAGAAAGATGTCGTTGCTACCAGTTGCACGTGGTACCTATTATGGATTGCCATCTGATGTCGAGGTGGAGTGCACAGAGCATTCCTGCATTAGTTTGCCTAGTCTAGTGTATGTCCGAGTCCGTGTCTTAATGATGTACGATGTGGGTCTTGCTGATGGCCCGGTTATCCAGGAGTTTTTGTCTGTTCATGTCCGGCGTGGTGGAGTGATGCTAGGGATGCTGCTGCCGCCACCGCCTGATGCACCGAGTTGGGTGTGATGGCACGTATAGCTGGTGGGAGCTGACACTTTTTGGGGATAACCGACGCTTGTTGATGGAGAGGTGTACATGTTGATGTAGGGTCAAGTTTTCTTTTGAGTTATAGCCAAATATAGTTAAAAATCTTGGCATTTTGCTGTACTGACCCGAAATATCCATCGTGAAAATATAATAAAAGTGACTCGGCTTTGTCTTTTCATTTGTAATGTAGGTGGTGTGCATTGCATTATAGTTATTGAAGTGAGAAATGGTGAGATACGTTTATGCTTTCGCTGATGAACTGCACTGGGACCTTTACAAAAAAAAAAAATGGAACAGTATTCTATTGATCAACCCCTATGAACTATGGTTTCACTTTAATTAAAAAGTTACCTTACTAGTATGAAGTAAGATGAGTGACAAGTACCTGTGGTGACCTTAACGGATCGGGGGCCATCGAGGGGTGCCACAATTCTACTTATGAAAATCAAGATTCTATTTGTATAGGCAATCAAAATCAATTTGGATTCTACTTCTATCACTCAACGGTTACCAAATCTTCTAGATACAGATCTGTCCAATAGGTAGATTGGAAGACGATCCTCTAGATACTGTCCAACGGCTAGTTTGGAAGTGGAGGAGTATTTAAGGAGATCAAGGACCGATGAGTAAGTAAGAGACGGAGCGTAGAATTTATAATTTCAAAGTTTGAGCGAACTTCGAGCATACACTTGTCTCTCGTGAGATTAAACGTTTGTGATCGTGAGAGAAATACCAAAAGAGTGACTTAGTGAGATAGTGTGATCTACTACTAAGTGTTTGCACTCAAAGTTGTAATCTCTTGTTGATTTTATAGTGGAATCCAGCCAGGAGACTGTTAGTGTGGGAGAGTGGTGGACGTAGGCTTGATCTAAGCCGAACCATTATAAACCTTGTGTTCTTATTCTGTTTATAGTTTTATCTAACTGCTATAATATGAATTTGTTCATAGTCTGTCATTTTCTAAAAGCAAATTATTACTTTTGAACCTTGCAAAAAATTTTGTTCACACTTATTCAGCCCCCTCTAGTTGTTGTCACTAGCCCTTTCATCTTGGTTAATTCTGCTTGTGTTATTTCACCAGCATTTACAACTTCATTTCCTCTTTCTGAAGTTGATGTAGCTTTAGGATTGACCCATTTTTCTACCACATCCCACTACAGGGGACCTTTTGATCTCAGAAACGCCTTCATCTTGTTTTTCCACACATTATACTCCTTCCCATCAAAGTAAGGAGGTCTAGCCTTCAACCAAACCTGGAGCCAAAATACTAGCCATAGATCTTTAGCTTAAAAGTATAAACACTTCAATAGAATAAGCACACAGTCTCTGATACCAATTGAAAGGGCTAGCAGCAACACCTAGAGGGGGTGAATAGGTGTGAAGTAAAATTTTCACAAAGTTCAGTAGAAGTAATTTGCTTTTAGAAAATGACAGACTTTGAAAGAATTCAGACGATGAACAAAATAAAGAAGTTTAGGGAAGAGAATAAGAACACAAAGTTTATAGTGGTTCAGATTAGATCAAGCCTACGTCCACTCTCCACGCTGACAGCCTACTAGCTGGATTTCACTAAGAATCAAAAAATATTTTACAGCCTTTTGTTCTTCGACTTCACAGTGAAGAGTCTCTATTGGTCTCTCACAAAGTCTCACAAGAGTTTCTCTATTTTGTTTACAACTTTGAGCTCGATATTTAAAGTTACAAGGAAATGGAAAGCTTCAGACTTTGAAATTTCTCTTTCACGCATCCTGTCAAGCAACTGGAGAGTCTTCCTTAAATACTCCTTCATTCATTTATGACTGTTGTCACTTTCCAAATGAATTCTTTCAATCAACCTGTTAGACATACTCAATCAAGGAGATCTCGAGTCATTTGATGATTGAGATGAAAGCTCGTCAATCATTTTCGAGTATACAATCAGGATGTTGGTTTCCATAAGTAGATTCTTTCCTTATTTACTTGCAATTCAAAAAGATTTGATTTATCTAAATTGATTCCAATAAAGATAATCAATCTCGTAGGTGATATATCCATCCAGAGAGCTATCCATACACCATACCAATTAAACTCTTGAAGAAATAAATAAGATCTCGCATTTGGATAAGCTTCATTCTTCAGTAGCATTCAGTCTAGAATTTGTTAGTGTGGGCAGACTTTGAACCTAAAGTCTGGAAGTCTTCAGACTTTGACATAGAGTCTGAGCGTCTTCAGTCTTTGACACAAAATTCTAGAATTCTTCATAATAGACTTTGGATAAGTTTTATCAACTTCAAAACATTAAAGGGGTTTTTTCCAACATCAACATCCACCACGTAGCTTCTATCACACACAGCGAATTGAAATCTATTCAAGTCAAGAAAAGACAAGTTCGAATAGAAATAAGCAGTTAACTTAGGATATCCAATAGTAGTCTCAGAGCAAAAGTTCTCTAGTTGAAGGAGAGAAAATTTTTCCCTTAGATTCACTTTGATTGAGTCTAGAAAATCAAAATCGACTGATCGAGGGTTCATCACCCCTCTTTTCAACAGTCTGGTGTAAACTCTTTTTTAATCCTTAGAACGAAAAAGACTCGTTCCATCACCAGGCACTTTAGTAGCAATGCCCATTCTCGGCTGGAAGTTCAAGAACATCCTCTCATCATTGTCTTTACTCTCAAGCTGATTAAAAGAGCCAAAACGAGGAAACACTAGAGAATTAGCAAACGCTCTATCTGCCGATCCTTCAGGCGCTATTCCTAATCTTTGCATCGTTCGCAAGAAAAGAGTCTCATTCTTGTTTCGTCTTTCTTTTAGAAATTCATTGATAAAGGTCATAGCAGTACCACCCGTCTTCATATGAGAGTAAAGTTTATAAATAACCTAGGGTTTCATGGTTTGGAGAGGTTCCACATCTTCCTCGATTTCCTTTTGCACTAGTTGTGGAGGATTCTGTGGAGAATGTTGTAAAATCTCTTCTTTCTCGGTCAGATCAAAATGTGTAGGACCCTTAGGCTTATTCCGTGGTCTCCTGCTTGCGATTCGAGAAGACTTTCTTTGAAAAGACATCTTCACAGTTGTGGAGGATTTTGTGAACAAGTTCGAGTGAAAAAGATGAAGACTTGCAACATAAACTCGAGAGTAAAAATGAGAGAGTAGAAACGAGAGTCATAAGTCTATATGCTAGGGTTTGGTAAAAAGTGCTTGAAATGAATACGAAAGGTATATAAAGGAAATGAATGGTCACAAATAAAAGATAAAAACGAACCGTCACAAAGAAAATTTCCTTTTTCGAAATAATCGAAAATAAAAACTACCAAAAATTCAAAAATTCGAAAAAGATAACTTCAAAAAATAAAATAGGCAAACAATGAATCAATTAAACATACCTTTTCATTCTAAAAATAAAACACCCGGATTCGAGACTTTCTTTTACTGAAGTAGAGTCTGGAAAGTCTAAGTCTAACCAACTTTAGACTTTAATCGGTAGGAGATAAAATATTCAGTCTGGTACGAATAGACTCAAATAGATTTTTGTCCACAGGCTTTGTAAATATGTATGCTAACTGATTTTTCGAGTCAATGAACTGAATCGTAATCTCCCCATTTTGGACATGATCTATTATGAAATGGTGTCGCATTTCTATATGCTTTGCCCTTGAATGAAGAATTGGATTCTTCGTGAGGTTAATAGCACTAGTGTTGTCACATCTGATCTCAGTATACGATTCTTCATTTCTAAAGTCTTTTAACTGTTGTCTTATCCACAAAATTTTATCCACAAAATTTGAGAACAACAGTTCCCAAGAGCCACATACTCTACTTCTACTGTTAATAGAGCCACAATACTCTACTTACTTGAGAACCAAGACACCAGCATGCTGCCTAGCAGTTGACAAATACCAAAAGTACTCTTTCTATCGACCTTACAACTTGCTAAAGCTATGTCTGAATATTCAAGAAGAGTAAAGTCTCTTTCTTTGGGATACCACAAACATAGCTTTGGAGTAGTCGCAACATATTTGATAATGCGTTTTGCAGAACTTGAATGAGATTCTTTGGGATCAGAATGGAATCTAGCACAAATGCAAACACTAAACAAAATGTCAGGTCTAGATGCGGTAAGGTAAAGAAGAGAACCAATTATACTTTTGTAAAGCTTCTTGTCTACTTTATTTCCTCCTTCATCTTTGTCCAGCTTTGAAGAATTTTACATTGGTGTCTCTATCTTCTTGCAATTCTCTAATCCAAATTTCCTGATGAGACCTTTGGCATACTTCTCTTGGTGAATAAAGATACCTTTCTTCGATTGTCTAACTTGCAATCCCAGAAAGAAGGTTAACTCACCCATCATACTCATCTTGAATTCATCGTGCATACATCTAGAGAATTTCTTACATAGATTTTTATTAGGGGATCCAAAGATAATATCATCAACATAAATTTGAACCAGCAAAAAATCTTTATCCTCTCTTTTTATGAACAAAGTAGTATATACCTTTTCCCTTGACAAAATCATTTTGGGTTAGGAAATTACTTAACCTTTTATACTAGGCTCGAGGTGCTTGTTTTAGTCCATACAAGGCCTTTTTCAGTCAGTAGACTGAGTCCGGCTTTTTTGGATCTTCAAATCCTGGTGGTTGTTCCATATAGACTTCTTCTTGGATGAATCTATTTAGGAATGCACTTTTGATGTCCATATGGAATAACCTGAAATTTTTATATCAAGCAAATGCAAGTAATAATTTAATTGCTTCTAACCTTGCTACTAGTGCATAGGTTTCGTCATAGTCTATACCTTCTTCTTGCTTATATCCTTTGGCCACAAATCTTGATTTGTTCCTAACCACTTTTCCTTTCTCGTCCATCTTGTTCCTAAAAACCCATTTTGTCTTGCTGGTTGGTTTGAGAATGTCACGCCCCGATCTTCCGAGCACGTGCCCATCCCTCGGTGGTCGATTAAATAGTGACGTCCCAGGCACATTGCCGACCTATTCGTTTTAATACACATACAGAAGCAGATAAATAGTCTCCAGACAACAACATGATGGGATAGAAAAGTAAAGCCACAATTTTTTGAAAACCAAACCACAACACACTTATATACATATCCAACTATGTCATATACAATAACAGCTTATACAAACAAGGTCTGCAAAAAGGGTTGAAAAGCTATAGATCCCCTAATTAGTCGAGTTCTCGACTGAATACTCTGGTGTCCCTGGATCTGACAAGTCTGGGTCCACCACTAAACCACCTTGAGGGTCAACCGTACCCTTTCCAAAAGCTACTTCCATCGCGTACACAGGGACCTCAGAGTCGGGTATAGGACCCTCTCGCTGTCCATTCCGCTCTTGACGATACCATGATCTGTATTGATGGGGTACCTTATGGGGTAAGGCCTCATCAACCTAGACCACAGACCTCACCAGCTCATAGACCTATCCTCTTGGGTTCCCATGTAGTGGAATAAAACACTTTTGCTTAGTGACCTTATTCGGTTGTCCAAAACACTCAGGAGGAGCTACCATCTAGGGACCTGTAAATGTTATCTCATAACGAGGTGAGACGATATCTCAGCGAGTTCACCCCTTAAGACCCGACTAGGAAGAAAATACGCCCCAAGGGCTGACTAAGCACAAACATGAGTTAGAGGACTTACCTTTGCCTTAGTCCCTTCCTACAAGTCAATTGTGGCATCCGAGAATCTCGACAACTTGAATTATTAATTTTTGAAGGAAAGGAAGTTGTCTATGAATGGCCATGTGGACAATTACATCATCAGCCACGGTATTTTATCACTTGGACTAAACCCCCCTCTGTGAAATTTGTTATGGGAATATAATATTGATTCCTATATAAAAATCAAATGCCCTAAAGTGGTTAAGAATTATGGGCTTATTGTTGATATTGTTCTATGGGTTATTTTAAATTGGACATGGGACAACTTGGCCCAAAATTTTCGGGCCCAAAGCAGGCCCAAAGAAGCCCACAACCCCCACCATTCGGCCGACCAAGGCCCGGCCCAAGAGGCCCACAAAGCCGTCGACCGAAGGAGGGAGGGAAACCGGATGAAGCAGCCCCACGCCACCTCCTCCACTTGTCTTCCTCTTGGAGCCAAGTGTCTCCTACATGCACAATCTAATGATTACTTAGTTAATCAAGAGAGTAAAAGAGAGAGAGGGAGAGGCGGATTGCTCGAGGAACCGCCGAGAGAGAGAGAGAGAGACTGAGACTGAGCGGACGAGCGAGCGAGAGAGAGGAGGAGAATTCGAGCGAGAGAGAGAAGGGCAAGTGTGGGCCGCGAGGGGGAAGAGGAAGGCCGTCAATGCCGCCTAGCTGCCGCCATCGATCAAGCTCGCCGAAGCCTCAAGTTGCCGTTTGCTTGCTGTGAATTTAAGGCAAGTGGAGTCCATTGATCTAAACTATGCTTACTGTGGTTGTGCGTGAAGTATAGTGGATTTTGGATGTGTTGGATGTTAGAAATTTCGAAATTATGGGAGTAGTGCCTTAGCCTAGTAATCTGTTTTCTGGAAAACAGTTTGATCATTGGTGATTCCACGAGCTGCATACAATTTTCTAGTTGGAATATTACTTCGTGTCCTTGATGAAAGTTGTAGATGACATCTTTAAAAGTAACATATCAAAATTTGAGGGTAAATGGACAAGTATTTGTTAGTGAAACCATTTTTCTTCAAAGATACTAGATCTGGAAACTGTTATGTTGATCCCTTGCGATTCTGTGAATTTTGTGCAATTATCCAGTCCGAATTTGATCTTGTGTCCTTGATAAGAGTTTTAGACGACAGCTTGAGGAGAAAAATACTAAAATTTGAGAATAAACGGACAAGTATTGATCGTGGAAATGATTTTTCTTTGAAAGGGTTAAATCTGGAGATTGAACCGAGGGTTAGGGTGAGTTATAATAATTATATCTTTTAATCTAGAATGAATTAGACTTTGATTTATCATGGGAAATTTTCCCCTATATCTCAAATATAACATATTAAAATATCATAATTTTCTGAGTTCATTTAGGGACTTAATCAAAATTATTTCCGAAATTGTGCAAAAGTGGTGTTGGAATTTCTGTTGCTGTGATGCATGGACCTATGCGATTGATATGAAACTTTCTTGACATGGTGTTCTTCATGAAACCTCTTTATCTAGGTCTTGTTTACATCATGTTAAATTTTTAGAATTTATTCATATCGTTTACTAATTTTTTTCATAATTTTAATTAAAGGAGTGCATTCTGTTTTATTCGAAAATTATCTTATTTTTAAGAACAAATAAATTACTCTATGGGATGTGGTATTCTGAGTTGCTATCTATTTAGCATGCGTGGTGACAATTATGCATTTCATATAATATCAAAATTGATGAAATTTTATAAAATTAAATGAAATTTGGGCACTATTGCATCAAATGGCATTTTTCCAAAGTGAGATATATCCATGTGTAATGATAATGATGATACCGTCGGACGGCTAAGTCGACGATGCCCCGAGAGTGTCGGGATGTCCGGAGGTGTGTGCCGGATGCCCAGAGGTGTGTGCCGGATGTCCTCGGGAGTTTTGAGATGCTCGAAGGTGTGTCCGGAGGTTCCTCGTGATGTCAGGTTGGGTGCGAGAGATATGAGGGATGCAAACACTGGTCCCTAGAAGAAAAATGAGATCCTTTTGAAAAATTAATATGGAAATTAAATCATGCGCATGTGTGTGCACATGGCCTGGTGTATAAATTGTCTTTGAACTTGAATTGGTATTGTATGATTTTTGGAAGTGTGATCATCAAGGCATTGAATGGATCTCATGGAAATATATGCATGACTGCATGGAGATATATGCACGACTGCATGAAGATATATGTGTGACTGCATGGTGATGTATGCTTGAGTGCATGAATGATATGTGCTTTACTTGTGATACCTTGGTTGTCTTGCTTGTGCATTATGTAGTTTGATGGATCTTTACTACTGAGTGGTTGTACTCACCCTTTTTGGGGACTAACATTTCAGATTGAGAGATGCCTCTTCTACCCGTTACACGTGGCACTTTTTACGACATCCCGGTAGATGTTGAGTGCTCGTGTTCGGAGCACATCTGTGTTAGCTTCCGGGGTTTGGTATTCGTCTGCGTTCAAGTCCTAGTCATGTATGATGTGGGTCTACTTGGAGGCCCCGTGGTTCAGGAGTTCCTGTCCGTGCATGTTCGCCATGATGGGATTATGATGGAGATGCTGCCGCTTCCGCCAGTCGATGGACCAAGCTGGGTGTGATGGATCGTGTGTGATGGGTAGTTGGGGGAGCTTTTTTGGACTGTCGGCACTATCTGATGGACTGAAGTTTATGGCTATTGTGGAGTTGGACGCTTTTGGTTATAGCCGAGTTTTAGAAAAGCCTTGGCCTTTTGTTGTACCAACTCATGTTGTCCATCAAGCTATGTAAATAAAAGTGCTCGGTTTATCTTATGAAAATGTCTAGTTGGTGTGCATTGCGTTAATTTATTAAGTATGGATTAGGGAGATATCGAATATGCTTCCGCCATATGAACTGCGTTGGGACCGATTTAAATAATGCAAACCCCCAGGACTTATGGATCCTCTTTAATTCACTGGTATCAAAGTGACATGTTATTAGGACAAGTGAAGGGTTAGCGCACTGTGACGACCCTAACGGATTGGGGGCCATGTCAAGTGGGTGCCACATCAATACAATTCAATTACTCAATCAATCATTGCAATAAATCAATTCATCAAAGTAGATCGAGACATCGATCAATCGAACCAGTCGATTCCATATCATTAAGACCATCTCTCGGTCCATTCATTCAATACTATTTATCCAGTTCGATCATATCAAGAACTGCTCATCCTAAGCTAAAGATAGATAGTAGAGCTCACCCAAAACTGATAACAGAGTATACTACTCACCCTAAACTGATATATCAAGGCCTGCAGACTGATATAGTATACTCACAATGCTCACCAAAAGCTGCTAAGGTATACTGCTCACCCAAAGCTGATATATCAAAGCTCGCAGGCTGATATAGTATACCAGTATACTGCTAACCTAAAACTAACATATCAAAGCCCGCAGGCTAATATAATATACCATCATGATTATCTAACAATTTCACCATTTTTATCATACCCGATTAAACTAATCGTGTGTGGGTACACAATCGGCCTCAACCAAAAATATAATATCTTTACCTTATCAAACCCCACTAATTATGTAGTTGATAAAAACATTTTTGGTGCTGTAAACTGACGCCCAATAATTTTCTAATTAAATACTAAAATTATAGAATTTTGGGATAAATACCCAAAATTTCAAATCTCACTCAATCATCACAAAATAGTAGTCAATTAAATAAATAAATCATACCATTATGATTAGCATAAAATTCCAGTCACCAGCTATCCCGGTTTAATTATTAAATGCCATTAAATAGAAAAAATGAACACTTAGGCCGGAAAAGCCTAATTAAAAGCTGAGACGGGTTCGGAAAAATTCCGAACCACTCTAGATAAATACTACAACTTATCTATTTGCTAATTACACTATTTTAACCACCTAACATACAATAACGATTAATTAAATCACTAATCTATTCTAACTAACCACATAATCCATGCTTAACTTAAACTAATCAACCCTTAGACATAATTAACTCCCTAAGCGGAGATTAATGAGTAAACTCACTTGATTAACAATCCAACGGGCTCACTTTGATGGGGACGCAGAGGCGGACCACAAACTCCAAAGCAGGTGCACCTATCAAGGTCCGGAAGGGCTCGAAAACGGGCCAAACAACGAGCTACTGATCCAGGGCTTCGGTTTCTGTTCTTGGACCGAAGGAGGAGGCTGAGCAGCTGGTTGGGCTGGAAAAGGCTAAGGACGGGCGGTGGGGTTATTGCAAGTCCAAGCGACTACTGGACGGTGGCGAACTGAGCTTCGACGACTTCCACAACGACCAGGGGATGCGAGGGACGGTGGCTGGGTGTGACAGGAGGCAAGACAGCGCGGTAGTACTCGCGGTGAGCTTGTGGCTGGGTGCGACAGGCAGGAACAACGGTCTGGTGGCTGGGCGGGTGGTTGCAAAGGCAAGGGGGGCTGAAGCTCGATTTCTTCTGGGTCTTTGGAACTTCCAGAGGTCTGGAAATGGAGGGGGGGAGGTCGACGATGAGAGGGAGAGAGGAAGGGGACAACTTTGGCTTGAGGGGGACTCTTGCTCTCCTTTTTATCTCCTTGTCTCCTTGGCTTAGTCACACCACGCAAGGCTGTCTTCCTCAGCAATTTTCCAAGCACCAAGCTTCCTCTAGAAGCCTTGGAAGTGGTCCAAAAGTGGTGTCGAAGGGGGGGCTACGAATTTGAAGACAATACCCTCAATTCCTCTCCAATTTGCACTTGAATCAAATCAATTCTGCTCCCATAAATTCCATTATCGAGCCCTCGATCAAATTTTCATTTTTCCTCCCCAATAGAATCAACTTGCATCCCAATTGCAGGATCAAAAATGGTCCCCTGAATTTTCCGGTCGAAAATGGCCCTATATTGACTTTTCCACCAAAATCTCAGTTTGCAAAAAAATCTTTAGAGGATAAGTCGACGTTCCTAAAATAACTCGTGACATGACAAAATTTTTAATTTCTGAAATCGGATTTAAATTCGTGGTTAATTTCAATCTGGCGTGATTTTAGCGTGACCTAGGCTACTGGGTAACTTTTAGAATTTTTTAGTGCAAATGACCCGTAGTTAATTTTCTTTGAGCCACAATGAACCTCTTCAATACATTGGTGACTCTCAGTAGTCATGAAAATCTCGAGCTTTCAAATATGTACACAGGGTACCAAAACGACAGAAAAATCAGTCTAGTACCGATCGACGAGAATTTTGTAATTTCGTGGAATCACCCACGTTTAGCCACACATCTTTCTCGAACTGACCTATCTCTCATCTCTAATCGACTTTTAACTGTGCCGTAATTATCTCTGCAGATGAGCACGATCGAGTAGTCGATTATTGGTCAAATTCTCGAGTTTATCGCATTAAAATTCCTTAATGTCTTTCCCAGTTAGTCTAGTTATCCTAAGAGTGATTAGCTCTAAAAATAGCACTATAGGCGCGTCGATGAAAGGCCCGATTTATTCAATGGAAAACAAAATTGAAAATTCATAATGTCACAAAGAGTCTGCTAATCCTCTATTTCAATTGAATCTTCTAAGTCTGCTTGTTGCTGATCTCTAGAAGTCTGAACCTCTTCAAGGGAAGTAGACTTTATAAAGTCTAGAACAAGTTCAGACTCTTCAAGTTGAGTTTGATCTGGTTGAGGTTGCACATAATTCTGAAACTTGATGTTCATAGATTCTTCCACAAATTGAGTCTTCTTGTTGAAGACCCTGTAAGCTTTGCCTGAAGTAGAATAGCCAAGGAAGATTCATTCGTTTGATTTTTCTTCAAACTTCCCAGTTCAATTATGTGCATTCTTTAAAACAAAACATTTACATCCAAAAACATGGAAGTAAGAAACATTTGATTTGTTTCCTTTATACACTTCATATGGAGTTTTCTCCAAGATTGGCCTTAAGAACACTCTGTTGATGATGTAGCAAGCTGTAGAAACTGCTTTTGCCCAAAATCGAGAAGATATATTACTCTCAATTAAAAGGGTTCTTGCCATCTCCTGTAAGGATCTATTTTTCCTTTCCACAACTCCATTTTGTTATGGAGTGTATGGAGAAGAGAAAACATGCTGAAAACCAAATTCATCATAGAACTTTGCAAAGTCCTAATTTTTGAATTCACTTCCATGGTTTGTTCGTATGCTTGAAATAGTATATCATTTTTCTTTCTGAACCTTCTTGGCAAACTTTAAGAAGTTAAAGAAGCCTTCAGACTTATTTGCCAGAAAGTAAACCCAAGTAAAGCGAGAGTAATCATCCACGATTATTAGGTAGTACTTCTTTCCACCAATACTTTGAGTTCTGGTTGGTCCGAAGAGGTCCATATGCAGAAGCTGCATAGCTCGATTGGTAGAAACTTGATTTACATGTTTAAAGGAACTTCTAACTTGTTTTCCCAAAACACATGGAGTGCATAATTCAAATTTTTGATAAGTCAGGTTGGGAAGACCACGAACAAGCTTCTTAGAAGAAATCTTGGCAATATGTTTCATATTAACATGACCAAGCTTTCGATGCCAAAGATTTGCTTCATCTTGAATAGTTACAAGACACTAAGAACTTTCTGGTTTTATACCTAGAAGATAAATATTTCCATGCCTTCTTCTAGTGAAAGATTGAGAGAAATATTTGCTCATTTCTAAACAGATGCCTTCTTGGAAATTTATTTTGAATCCAGTATCGCAAAGCTGACTTATGCTAAGTAGATTGTAATTCAGACCTTTCACCAAGGAGACATTGTTGATAGTCGAGCCTCCAATCTTTACGGTTCCATATCCAACAATCCTTCATTTGCTATTTCCACCAAAGGAAACTTTTCCACCATTCACTTAAACAAGTTTTATAAACCAACTTGAATCTCTTGTCATGTTTCTCGAACAGTCACTATCCAAATACCATTTGATCTTTCTGTTGATAGTGACCTATGATCAAAAGAAGAACTCAAGTTTTATTTGATACCCATATTCTCTTGGATCTAGGAGAATTAGTATTGAAAATAGTCTTTGCCTAATCCCTCTTAACAAGTATCCAAACCTTGGGACATTCCTTCTCGAAATGTTCTGAGCTATTACACTTTGAACATTTGAGAGCACTTCGGCCAACAGGCTTTACAAAAACCTTTTGAAAGTGACTTTTATAAAATGCCCTTGTAGATCTTTGTTTGATTCTTTCTTTAACTTTGGGAAAATCAATTAAAGGAATAATTTCTGAAGTCATACCCAAACCAGATTTGTTAAAATAAAGTCTTTGTACTAAAGAATTTTCTCCAACTTCTCATATCCTTTTGAAAATCTTTTTGTAATATTTGAAATATCTTCTTTCAAAAAAGGCATTTTCCTTTGAAAAGAAATCAAAATTTACTTTCAAGTCAACAAAACTTTTAACCAGACTTCCAAACTTTTATTTCCAAGAAGTTTCTTGTTGCCTCAGTTTAGAATTCTCCCTTTTTAGTTCGAAAATCCTTTTAAGAGATGTTTTAAGACTGAGACTCTATATACTTTGAGACTTTAACATGAATTTTTAAATTGCTAACCTCAACTTCTTTGTCTGAGTCTGAATCAAAATCTATTTCAAAATCTGAGTCTGATTCTGAATTGGTCATTAGACATATGTTGGCATATTCTTCATCACTTTCCTCGCACTCGGTATCACTCCAAGCTTTTACTCTGAGAGCCTTTTTGTATCTCTAAGTTCTTCCATTCTTTTTCTTCAACGGAGGACAGTTAAGTCTGATATGCCTATTTTTCTTTATTGGTTCCATTGTCCTCAGTCGGTTTCTTTTGGAAATTTTGAGTGCTCTACTTCTTCCAGTTGAATCTTCTTCCCTTCCTATTCAACTTTCTGAACTTCTTAATCATAAGTGCTAGCTCCTCATCGTTCCTATCATCTTCTGAATCTGTATCATCAAAATCATCGTTAGATTTTAAAGTGTTGACACCTAAAAAAAAAAAAAATATTGCATGTAGATTATCTAGGTGTTTAATATAGTTTTTTTTAATGGAAAATGTTTTTCCTAAAAAAAGAAGAAGAAGAAGAAGAAGAAGAAGAAGAAGCAAGTTGAGGCCAATGATTTGAATGTGATTAGCCAAGCCCAAGAGATCAGATTGTAATTAAAACGGCAAGTTGGGGCCAAAATGCAATTTCCAAAAGTTGAGGGACCAATTTGCAAAATTTGCAAAATTTTGTCCGAACCCTTAAATCATTATCTTGGCCCCCAATTTAGTTGAAATTGAACTTGGGTCAGATCTAATTAATCGAATAAGGAAAAAGGACCTAATTGCATTGAATTTGGCATTTTCGGGCAAGAAAATGGCCAATTTTGAAGGACTTTATTGCAAAATTGGGTGGAGACAATTGCAAAAAATGGTCAAGATCTTAAACTACTATATATGATCTTTCTAATTGATCAAAAAACGCAGCCAAATTGATGGATTAAAGCACCCAAACCAGCTATCAAATCTCAGTCCATGATTTAGCCTCATTTCGGAGCTACTGCGTAAGCTTATTTGTGGCCCCACCATATCCTACTCAGCATCTCAATCAGCCTGATCTTTGCACGTGATGGAAGACCATATATAGTAGTACAAGCGGACGGAAATTGGTCAGGGATAAGCTGCTGAAAGCATGGGAAAATCGCAGCAAAGTCCGCACACTCAACAGCTGCAGAAGTTAAAAAATTGGCTAAGTCAGAAGAGTAGGTGAACCGGCTCAGTTGGCAGGCTTGGTAGGTGGACAAAAGGCCGGCCAAAAATCCTTTAATTCATGGGATAAGATCATGGAAGCAAGTTCTTTCAAGGGAGGAGAGATAGGAGACGAGACGGAGAGGATAAAGTTCGTGGTCGTCCCCCAAAGAGGCCTTCAGAAGCAACTCCAGAAAAGAAAACCCAGAAATTCCAGATCAACCTCCAGAGAGAAAAGGGAAATTTTCGCAAGCTTGCAGCCAAAAATATTCAAAACCTTCAACTAGAGAGTAAAAATTCACTCAAAGATCTTTCCATCCATAGGTCGCACGTCCCAAATGGAGTTCGGGAAGGTCTCCTAAAGCCCCCCGAAAAAAACCTTCCTGGCGGGTCAAGAAACACTAAAAAATTTTCCGAGTGTTGAGCTTGGTTGGTCACGAGTGAGGGAAAGTGA
Organism: Eucalyptus grandis x Eucalyptus urophylla; assembly: GCA_028830015.1. Taxonomy (NCBI): domain Eukaryota; kingdom Viridiplantae; phylum Streptophyta; class Magnoliopsida; order Myrtales; family Myrtaceae; genus Eucalyptus; species Eucalyptus grandis x Eucalyptus urophylla. The sequence goes on from CM054199.1 coordinate 26,670,289, forward strand.
GTGTTTTTGAGAGATTTGAGAGACAAATGAGGAAAATAAATGGCTTAAAACCAAACTAGAATACATATAGTTTGGGTTTGTTTTAATTTGGTCAACAAAAGAGGTTCTGAAGCTTGATTTTGGAGGTCAATGAAAACCTTTGTTATCATTTCTTTCTTTGCAGATCTCGTTTTCCAGTTGAAGAAGCCAACTTCCACGGGCTCCCGAGGATAATTTCTCCGCTTCCTCAGCCAAGAGCCACTTGAAAAAGAAACTAAGAAGAAAGGTAAGAATCCTAGATGTATTTTTGGTCAATTTTGAACATATTTCAACCATGAAAAATCAAGAGGAAAACTAGTCCAAGAAATTGATTTTGAGGCTGGAAATTTTATAAGTGTTGAAATCTCTTCAAGAGTTTTGCATGTGTGCTTCTTGGAGAGGTCATTTTGATGTTGTTGGGTGGGTCATTCTTTATGATGTTTGTTGCATTTTAGAGCTCATGTTACTTACTTTCATTTGGATTAAATAGTTTTTCCCTTAAATCTCGTATGTGATGAGTGTTGGGGCTTGAATATGGGCATTCAACCTGTTTGCTTGACTTGGGTTCAAACCCAGATTTGCATAATCAGCTCAAATCCGCATATTTGATGACGATTTTAGCTTGGTTCTAGTGTCTTTTAAGCTATGATCTCTATCTAATATTTTTTTTTGCATGTGGTAGTATAACCTTGATATTTTAGTTCCACATGAGATTGCTTATGAGTGGAGATTGAAGGCTACAAACATGGCTCAAGGAGGCTATTGGGGCTAGTTTATGCACACCAAGTGTTCGACAAAATGCCCAAACTAAGCTTCGATCTTGAAACGGTCGATTCGAGCTTGATTATTGTGATATTCATGCGCCGTGTTACTCCATGTTAGCATAGATCGGTTTAAGGAATTATTATTAATTTTTTAAAAAATAATTTTAAAAAAAAGATAAAAATATGAAAATTTCAAAAATATCAAAAAATGTTAGATAGCATCAAATTAGGATAGAAATGACATATATGAAATTTTCCTAATTTTAAAAGGTCATTTTCCTAATTTAATGCTATTTTGGTATTTTATAACCATTTTTGTAAATAATCCATTTTGCGTAGATTAAAATTATTTAAAGTAATTTCATGCATATTTGAATTCTCATTTTGCTCATGGGGGTCCTGTCCCGGGGCGTGATAATAAGGCCATGTAATATTATTTGCTCGACTTGTATCGGGTTTACCTTTTTCGCATTTATTTTCAAGTCATTTCAATTTCTTGGATGTTTACTTACGCGCCACTTTTCATTAATTTGAGTATTAATTTCTCTTCTAAATTATGTTAGGATTAGTCTAGACATTTAAAAAAAAAACTACAAAAACGTTTGCATGGACACTTAGTGGTTTCATAAAGATTATAATGGGTAATCAAGATTGTGTAGCCATTTAGATAAACAATCTTCCAAGTTAGTGGTACCGCAAGGGCGCTATTAGAAACATTGGCGTAAACAAGTCCCTGTTCCTAGAAATCTCTGGTTGCGTAGGAATCGATACAACACTCCCCTGCCTCGATTGGTTTCTAGCCAACCCCAATAGGCTAGTGGCGACTCCTAGAAATATTTAGGTTGTTAAGAACTAAAAAACAAAATCCAATGTCGCGTGAGGTATGGGCTTGGGAGAGCCCGCATCTAATTTAGGGCCATTGGTCAGCCTCTTTAGGCAAATACCCCTAAACCCTCTTCCTTTTTCCCCCAGACGGAAAAAAAGAGGTCGTGACATAAAACAATTGACTTCTTACCTTTAGGATCTTCTTCCTCATTAGTTTGCTCCACTTCATATGATTAAAGTGTGCGTACTAGTTCGTCTACTGAAATAGGCATGATCCTCTGGGTTTCTCTAATTGACGTTTTCATGTGATTTCAATCTTTGAAGAGTCCACGTAGTAGTTTATTGACTTTCATTGGTCCTAAGATTAGCTGTCCTTGATATGCCAATCCATTCACGATTTCAGTGAAACGACTAAACATATCAGTGATGGATTCTCCAGGCTTCATCTTGAAGGCTTCATACTATCCGAGTAGAATATTGATTTTCATTTCTTTTACTCGATCAGTTCCTTTGTAGGTAACGTGCAACCTGTCCCAAACTTTTTTCGTTGTTGCATAGGAAGAAATTTAGTTATGCTCAGTAGTAGGGGTGTCAAGAACCGAATCGAAAACCAAACCGAATCGAACCGAAAAATTTGGTTTTTTTAGTTCGGTACGGTTCTCATTAAAAATCAATATTTTTTATTGGTTTAGTTTTTACCAATTAACCGAACCGAACCAAACCGTAAACCGATACAATCAAACCATTAAAAATTTGGTTTTATTCTCTCTCGACTTCCATCTCCTCTGGCTCTAAGTCCTCTCCTCTCATGTCTCATCTTGGTCGGCTTGGAGGTGCAACGGCGACGGCGACGACGACTGCGACGGCGATGGTGACCACTCAGGTGCGGCGTAGGGGAAGCTGCTGTGGTGTCGTTGCTTGGAGGGGGAGTTGCAGGGGACGGGTGAGTGGTGGCACGACTACAGGTGTCGAGCTCGCGGGTCACTGGCGGAGCGGCGGTGCGAGCTCGCGGGTGAGGGGTAACTAGCCCAGGATCTGTTGGCGTCAAGTTACAGGCGGAGACACTCGGAGGCAGCGAGCGTTCCGGCACAGTTGAGCGGGTAGTGGTGGAGGCAATCGGGCGACGGGGCTGCATGTCGCGAGTGAGACTAGCAGAGCGGCGGTGACTTGCCACTAGGCCACCTGTGCTGGGCTTGCGAACGACAAACATGGGCAGTGAGTGCGGGGGGGAGAAGATGAACAGTGCTCCGCTTTTTCCTTCTACTGGCCCGTCCTTCACATCCCTTCCCTCTCTGTCTCTTATTTGCAGTTGCTATTGTACAGCTTTTCCTTTTGACTTTTCCCTCTAAAGCTTTCTTTTCTCTTTCGTTTTTGTGTTGTTGTTTTTTTAGAAGAATGAAGAGAAGCCCCCCGATTTCCCCCTTTTATTCTCTCTAGCCTGTTCTCCCTCAATGGCCGTGTATTCTATCATTATTTGGCCAATGCTTAGAAAATGGAATGAAGTATATGATCTAAATTGCAAAATCCTATAAGCTTGAAGTGCAGTAACATATTGAATTTAGATTATTTTGAGTTGAACAGAAAAAATGAAAAAAAAAAATCGAAAACCAAAAGTTGAAAACCAAAAATCGAAATACCGAACCGAACCCAAATTTCGGTTCAGTTTGTATTTGGTTCAGGTCTTATTCGATTCGGTTCAGAAGATTTTTCTAACGGTTCGATTCATAATATTTTTCTAACGGTTCGGTTCGGTTCGATTTTTCAAAAAAAATCGAACCGAACTGAACCTTTGACACCCCTACTCAATAGAAGATAAAGCACGGTATAAAGAGTAGATGGCTTTAGCATCAAGAGCTTGTCTATTGGTTAATTCTGCTTGTATTATTTCGCCAGCATCTACAACTTAATTTCCTCTTTCTTAGGTTGATATAGCTTTGGGATTGATCCCTTTTTCTACCACATCCCACTCCAGGGGATCTTTTGATCTCAGAAACGCCTTCATCTTGTTTTTCCATACATTGTACTCCTTCCCATCAAAGTAAGGAAGCCTGGTGTTGCTTTGGCCATCAACCAAACCTGGAGCCAAAATACTAGCCATAGATATTTAGCTTAGAAGTATAAACACTTCAATGAAATAAGCACACATGCTCTAATACCAATTGAAAGTGCTAATAACAACACCTAAAGGGAGGCGAATAGGTGTGAAAATAATTTTTCGCAAGGAACAGTAGAAATATTTCGCTTTTAAAACTAAGTTTGAAAGACAACAGACTTTGAGCAAGTTCAGACTTTAGCAATTAAATAAAACTACGAACAGAATAAAAGAGTTCAAAAAAGAGAATGAGAGCATAGAAATTATAGTGGTTTGGCTTAGATCAAGCCTACGTCCACTCTCCATGCTAACGGCCTACTAGCTAGATTTCACTAAGAATCAAAAGAGATTTTACGGCTTAGTGATCTCAACTTCACAGTGAAAAGTTTGCTTCTCTTTCACGAAATCACACAATGAATCTCTCTCTTTTGAATACAACTTTGAGCTCAATATTTGGAGTAATAAGAAAACGGAAAGCTTCAGACTTTGAAATTTCTCTCACGCAAACACTCAAACAATTGGAGAGTCCACCTTAAATACTCCTTCATGCCTTCACGACCGTTGGCACTTTACAAAGGAATTCTTCCAATCTACCCATTGGACAGAATCAATCAAGGAGATCTCAAGTCGTTTGAAGATTGTGATGAAAACCCGTCAATCCTGTTCGCCCATACAATCAGGATCTTGGTTTCCATAAGTAGATTATTTCCTTATTTACTTACAATCCGAAAGATTTGATTTATCTAAATTGATTCTAATAAAGATAATCAATCCCGTAGGTGATATATCCATCTAGAAAGCTATCCATACGCCATACCAATCGAACTCCTGAAGAAATAAACAAAATCTCGCATTTGGATAAGTCTTCATTCTTCAGTATCATTTAGTTTGGAATTTGTCAAAGTGGGCAAACTTTGAACCTAAAGTCTGCAAGTCTTCAGACTTTGACATAGAGTCTAGGCGTCTTCAAACTTTGACACAAAATTCTGGAATTTTTCGTAATAGACTTTGGATAAGTTTTGTCAACTTCGATACCAAGTGTCAAAACTTAGCACGAGGGGACACTTAAGTGCCAAAACTTTGAAAATGTACACTTAAGTGCCATTTTCTTTGAAAAGTAGGACACTTAAGTGCCACCTCCGGCGAACTTTGCCGAAAATCCTACTTGGCAATATTTTATTATTTTTGCTTGCCTACGTGGCTCACCGGAGAGTTGAGTCGGCTCTAACTCACCAGAAACGACGTCGTCTGCAAAATAAAAGCCCTGAATCTACAAAAACGACATCATCTCCCCAAATGCCCAAAATCTAAAACCCTAAATCGGCCAAAATCCCTATTAAAGTGCTCGAATCCAAGTCTAGAACCCTAATTTTCATTTACCTAAAATTCCATCATCGAATCTTGGAAATAGAGAGCAGGACTTGTAGCAGCGCCTCAAATTCCTCTCACCGAAGCAAAGGAGAAGGCCGACATTTCTGTTTTTGTGGGTTACCGAGTCCAAGAAGAACATCGTGGACTCAATCAATCCCGTGAGAAGATTTTATGGATGCGCCCAATATAAAGAAGCGTCGAAGTGCAAATACTTAAAATGGGTCGATGTGAAGTTCTCTGACTGAGACACAGAGGTGATATTGAATCTACTTCATAAAAGACATCAATCTCCATCTATGTTCGTGGACAACTTAGACAATGTTGACTCAATGCAAGCTCAAGCGTCTTCAGCTAAACTTTTCAAGAATGGAATCTCAATGCAAGCTCAAGCGTCTTCAGCTAAACCTTTCAAGAATGAAGTTTCAAGGATAAAAATTAAACGGAAGTGTTACCAAGCGTTTATTATGGTGTTGTTTTGTTGTCTATTATACTTTATGATGAAATGTAAAGCACTTGAAGATGAGAAAAGGTTTCTCCGACTGCTATAGTTAAAAATGGTGTTGTTTTGGATTAAATGTAGTCTTTTTTTCTTTTTAAAAGATGATAAGAAGTTTGTGTTGTTCCATAAGATCGTTGTGGCTTTGTTGTTGTTTGTGCTGTCATATGTATTGTGAGTTTCTTCTTGTGTTTGTGGGGAGGTTAAGGAAATGGAATGAGTGAATTAGATGTTGCTTGTACTATGTTTTTACTTGTTTTTGAATATAAACCAATAATGATGGATGTGTATTGGGTCAATGTGTTGTGGTGGCTTTTTTACTTGAATCAAATATAAATATAAACCGGCAGCAAATATTGGAATTGAATGGAGTTGCTATAAGTTAAATTACCATCACCTTCTCTGTTTTGCTGCAAACCAACATATACACAAGACAAACATGAGTGATAATCCGAGTGCCATAAGTTGTATTTAGTAATCACTTAAGTACTAGTCGCGATGAAAAAAGATCACTTTAATGTCAAGTTATTATTAAATTGATCACTTAAGTGTGACTTGTAGTTAAAAAGTGAACACTTAAGTGCCAAGTTTTTTAGAATATGATCAGTTAAGTGCCAATTTTTTTGTGGATTTTCTTTAAAAATTGTGCTTGGCACCACCACCGGCTACGCCACCAACCATCACCACTAACCACATTAGGCACTCCAGCCACCACTGTGCTGGTGGTGTTGCTGCTCAAGGTACTAGTGCAAGCTGAGCCTTGCACTAGCTTGCACCAATACACATGGTGTAAGATGTGCAAACTGCACACTTGCACTAGGTGCAGCATAAGCCCATAACCCCCATCACAAACCCATAATCACCGGGCATCACCACCAGCCACACCAGCACCCCAGCCACCACATTAGCACTCGAACAACAAACTCACTACCACGAAGCATCACGATCCACCACCACTAGCCACACCAGCACTCCAGCTACCACCACAAACCCAACACCAACAGCAGCAAGTAAAAGTAGAATCCATATCTTACAAAAAGCAAAAAATTGACAACCAGCAATATTATTCCATTGATATTGAAATTAAGTCTCACAAAATCAATGACAAACTAAAGAAAAAAAAAGATAACAATCTATAGCAAGTTATTATAACGTTTACAAAACTATTTTGACTCATAAGCTCCACAAATCCTATCACATCCCATCTCATCAATCAATATGCACGACACCCCCTGTTTGTGCTCCTTTCGATGGGGCATTTCACTTGATTCATAAATCTTCCACTCTTTCTAACTGAACGTGCAACTTCTTCTTCAACCTTTTCAGTATCCACTAACTCAGATGGAGCTACAAATGTCCCAGGTTGAATTGATTCAAAAGGAGCTACAACTGTCCCAGGCTGAATTAAATCAGATGGACCTACAACTAGGTTCTTGCTCTTCTTTCTTGTTGGCGCAGTTGATGTTTTCTTTTTTGTTGGTGTAGCCATTGATTCTTGAGTTAGGCCTGAGATAAGAACCTCTTAACTTCCCCCAAGTTACAAAAAGACAACAAATTGTTAGCAAAAGTCTGCAATATAAATTAAATTAAATGCAACCAATAAAACTTACATTCAGAATAACTGTTCCAGTACGCTCATCTGTATAAAGGCCATAGCCATATTGTCTTAACCTCTTCCCAAGTGCCCCTCTTGTTTGAATAGGGGCGTCACTTTCAAGAACTTATGATTTGTTGGCTCTTTTTCTTGCTTGTGATTTCTTGGGCCCTTCAGCTACAGCTAAGGCTTCTTCGACCAATTCTTCAGCTGGGCGTCTTCTAGATGGCCTTTGTGTAGCCGCCTCTTCACCTGGCCTTCTTCTAGTTGTCCTTCTGTGTAGCCCTTCAACTTCAGTGACACCTTCTATTAGGCCTTCTGGTGGTACTGGTGGTACTTGTGGTGCCCCTTGTAGTGATTCTTCTGGTGGCCCCTATGGTGACCCTTGAGGTGGCTTTTGTGATGGCCCTTCAGTTGGCAATTAAGCTCCAAGTTGCTTTCTTCGAACATAAGAGAGAGGCAAAAGACACCATAAATATAACATCGGGCCATATACTAATGTAAAAAAAAAAAAAAAATTGAATACAAATGATTGAATTTACTGGGTATTTCTTTCTCTGCTGAAGAATAGTCAACTGAACTGGCTGTGATGTTGCTTGGGCTAATCCTTCAGCTGGCCATCTTCTACTTTGCCTTCTTCGAACAGGCTGTTCAGTTTCATGACTTACTGCGGTTCTTCTTGTGACCTAACAAAGACATTACATATAAGGCCAAATAGGATATTATGTACATATTTATGTTTAACCACAAAGCAACATAAACATAAAATAAATTTCATGACTTACCGGGGTTCTAGTTGTTGATTGAAGAACAGTCGACTCACTTGGCCCTTCAGTTTGCCTTTCTCCAACTATCTCTTCACTAGGTCCTTCAGCTTGCCTCAACTGTTCTTGTTGCTTCCTCAATTGACAACATTTAATATTGCGGCCTGCTGCGTGGCAATAAGAGCATGTCATCTTTGCACCCTGCCTGCTCATTCTTTGCTGACCCGAGACCTCTTTCTCCGCCATTCTTCGTCTTTGTTTTGGCCTGCCAATTTTCTTCTTCAGTGGCAAAGGTTGAGGTGCTTCATGATCTGTGGGCTCCCAAAACTTGCTATTTCTAATTGGCTGCATCATGAACTGATACAAAGCATGGTATTTTGATTTATTGTACCAATCATCAATGTAATCATCTATATTGTCGCCCTTCAACTGGATGGCACATATGGCATGTGCACAAGGAATTCCACTTAGTTGCCATGCTCTACATGAACATTTCCTGCTTCCTAGCTTGACAACATACTTATCAATACCCTTAATTATCTCATATCCGTCATCTCCATTCCAAATAAGATGACAATGCCTACTTGCAGCCAAGTTCTCATCCAATTTCTTTGCAATCCTAAGACCATATTGTCTAGTCAACTTTGCAGCCTCATCTCTTTGTTTCTGTAGCCAAGTCATGATCGCAACTCGTATATCTTCAAGCATTGAGATGATTGGTTTGCATCTGGCATCTATTATCTTCGAATTAAATACTTCACAAATGTTGTTGTCGACGTTATCGCACTTGAACTCCTCACTGAAGAATGCTCTGCACCAATGCTTCGGTTCTAGTTGAAATAGTGTAGCACAACCTTCCTTTGTCAACTGAAGCAGTCCTTCTTTGGCTATCCTAAAGTTAGCTATGTTTGTACTCTTTGTTAATTGCCAAAATTGCAACTGTAGCTTATCCCCTTTGTAGGTCTTTGCCCAATTTCCGTATATGTGCCATGCACACATCGATGTTCAGCATGGGGCAACAACTCGGCTACTGCTAGAACCAATCCCTACAATAATTCAAAGTAAGAAATGTAAGCAAATTACATGTTAATATTACAAAGCAAACTATTGACTAAATTTTTCAAAAAGCAAGCATTACCTTTTGTTGGTCGCTCATGAACGCCCACCCTTTCCCATTTGTTTTCTCCAAGTCAGCCATAAGATTTTTCAAGAATTAGGACCAATTGTCCTTGTTCTCAATCTTTACAACAGCCTAAGCTAGTGGGAACATTTAGTTATCCGCATCTCTTCCAATCGCTGCCAACAATTCTCCCTTGCACAAGCCCTTTAAGAAATAGCCATCCAATCGTATAATCCGTCTACAACCAGCTAGAAATCCCCGTCTGCATGCATCAAAGTACACATAGAACTTATCGAACTTGGTCCCACTATCAGGAAGCGGTCTCTCCACCACCTCTACGTACACTTTACTTGAAGGGTTTTGCAACCTACACTCCCAAGCATACTCCCTCACTTGCCCATATTCCTTACCATATTGACCAGTAAGTATCTTTTATCACCTTTTGCTTTGCTCTTTTGCACTGATTCCTAGATACATTGATACCTACACCCTCCTTCACCAGCATCCTAAAGTTAGTAATTTTCATCTCAGGAATTAGCTTGATCAAATCGAAGAAGTGCTTGGACAACTATGCACTTGTTACCCTTTTGTTTTGAAAATTAATGGAACAAATGTGTTCCTCTTGATAGGCTCTAATCTGGAAAGGCTCACTCCTCTTAACAAATGCGCCATAAATCTTCCATGGACAATTTTGCTGCAAACACCTAGCTCTTACAAAGTTCTTAGTGTTTCTAATGAAATCAATATTTCTTTGTACAACAATGGAGTTCTTTAGTATAGCTTCCCTAAATTGTGTCGCATCTTGGAATTTCATACCTACTAACAAAGTAGGAGAGGCAACGGATGGATCATATGAAGGAAATTTATTTTTCCTTCTACGCACAGCTCCTTGATCTTCTTCAAGTTCATCTTGGGAAGTAGCAGTGTCGATGCTTTCTTCATAATCTATCTCCTGGCCAGCAACACCAGCATCTGCAGGGCCTTCGTCTCTATTTTGAACTTCATCAGCTACCTGCAAAGTTGCAAATCTATATAACAAAAATTCCTTTTGCTTTTTCCTTGACTGTGTAAGCTCTTCATCGTCGTCGTCACTTAAGATTAAGAAATTTTCAGCAGCCAACCCTTCATCGTCATCATCACCATCACCATCACTGGATTCAGCTACTTCCTAATCTAATTCAGTGATGGTGACATCACCTATGTCACCATCACTCTAGTGAAAAAGCATCTACGCCCTTCTCCTCCCCGTCCTGTCCATCATGCCTTCATTCATCCCTAACCTCAGTACTAGCTTGAATACCATCTCCTCCTTCTCCTTCTCCTACTTGGGTGCTATCTCTGTCATCATCTTCGTCCTCACCATCAATATTGTATTCAACAAATACTTTTGCCTCTTTGCCATGAAGATAATGATATAGGACATCCCTAAAACCATTATCATCTTCTAAAAATCTCAAACCATCTCTCAAGCTTTTCCCAGGAACACAGTACAGCAACTTTTGTACTCTACAAGGCAAATATGTCACTATATCCCTAACAAATCCAATATAAGATGCATTCTTTATATCTATAAAGATAGTACCCTCATCCCCCCCCTCCCCGTCATACTCCCACTCATCCTCCCCAATCGCAAAATCCCCATCGTAGCAAACAATGACAGCAACATAGTCCTTATCATGAGCCATTTATGCAACAAAAGAGGAAAAATATACAATTAACTTTTGGGACCACATTCACAAAGGACAACAGACAATTGCATGTGGAGGTCACTACACTTTTTATCAAAGAAAAGAAGAAAGAGGGAAGATGCACTGGTCAGACAATAGCTTTGATTGAAAAGAGGCCTCAAGAAAAATAGAGGTGGGGACCCAACAGCTACTTTGATTATGTCACATTCCTTTAAAATATGGAGAGATGCCCCAAATAAGCATGGGTCCTCATGACACCAATTTCAACACTGCAATTTTAAAAAAAAATGCCTAGAAGTCCCCACGACAATAAGAGATTCGATTCAGAACTATTATATGTCCAAGGTCCAACACTCCGAACCCTAACAATCACCAATCACCATCGCACATTTCACATCTGATCCCTACAAATTACTTTTGCAGATTACAATTCTACATTCAAGCCTTAAATCACACATCACAGTACCTACCACCACATCTGAGCCTTAATTTCCCCCCCCCCCCACCGAGCGCTACACCGAGCCCTACATTTCGAGGCTGATCCTAAACTGTCAATCCGAACCACATATGAGCCCTAAATCTCACATCAATACCATCTAAGCCTAAGATTTCCCAACCGACCCCCAAATTTCAAGTTGGAGCCTTAATAAACGAGTCGGAGCCCTAATTTTGTATTCACCACAAAGGAGAGGAAGAAGAGAAAAAACCTGAGCAAATGGACGACGGCGAGGAACGACGGCGAGCGACGACAGCAAGCAACGACGGTGAGCAACAACGGCGAGCGACGGTGGTGAGCAATGACCTGCGAACGGCGACCTGTGAACAACAATGGAGAGGACGTTAGATCTGGTGTGAACGTGATGGACGAACGGTTAAAATTCAAATAAGCTAAACGATGTCATTTAGCACTAAGGAAAAACGACGTCATTTAGTTTGGCCAAGGCAGAGTGGATGGGGCGGCGTCGTTTTCATTCTCCACATGTGCTTTTTTAAAAAAAAATAATTGCCACGTCGGTTAAGCATGTCACCAGAAAATGTCACGTCTGCATTTTGGCCGGATTGGCACTTAAGTGATCCATTTTACTCCGATTTTGACACTTAAGTGTACCTTTTCAAAGTTTTGGCACTTAAGTGTCATTCCGTGCCAAGTTTTGGCACTCCAGGTGTCCCAAACTCTATCAACTTCAAAACATTAAAGGAGTTTTCTCCAACACATGTAATAACGCATTCCCTTTTGTTCTTCATTGGGCCGCTTAACTACTAAGGCATAGGTAAGTACCCTTCTTCTCAAAATCAAATGGAAAACAAATGAAGGTTTTCCATCACAGGAAAGAACCTTTAGTGTTTTTCTAGAAACAAGCACAAAAAATGAAAATTGAATATACAAGTTTTTCACAAAGTTTGCGAAAATCTTCTTTACCTTTAAATTGTCCATCCACTTGATGGATCCCTCATTTTGAACCAAGATTCCTTATGGAGATTAATCTACTCGGATGATCTCAACAAAAATGAAAGGCGATGTTACTCATGCCGAGCAAGAAACACTTAGGATGAGGAAAAGCAACACAGTTCCAAACATGTCCTTTAAGCACTCTGAGAATTGAGCGAAAAGAAAACTCACATCGTTTAAGGACAATGGATTCATTCGCAAGCAGTCAAAGATCAAGATGATAAGAGGCATTTTTTTCCTCTATCATACACACCACAAATGACGATAGTTAGCCCATTTGAGCCTTTTAATGTGGAGAATTTTCTACAAAACACCCCTATCAAGAACCACCCCATGATGGGACAATTATGGAGGTTTGGGTTAACATTATTTGGAGAGAAAATATAAGAAATGCTTCTTTACTCTCACTTGCATAAATCTTTTGTGGTAACTTCAGATGAATTCTTATGGAAACTCGAAGCATCCCGAGGTAAAGAAGAGCATTCATTTCTCCACCTAAACACAAATACTAGTTGCTTAAATCATATTGAGCCTCACTATTTATTTCTAAAACCCGAGTGGTGATTATCAACCCACACTAGGGTAGGGCGCACGATTTACCAATGCAATTGTTATTTACTTGAGAATATGAAAAGCATTTCAAAAGTCCTAGGAGCTCAAAAAAGTTCAAAAGAGCAAAAGTCAAATGAAAATTAGGAAGCATGTAGAAGTAGTATGCTTGGTAAAAGTAAGGTCAATGCCCATTTAAAAAAAAAAAGAAAAAGGAAAACAATTGTATCAAGAGGCATATCTCCGTAAAAGCAAAAATGGCAAAAAGCAAAAAAAACAAAATGCTTGCATTGAAAAGAAAATCATTATAAATGCAAAAGCCATTAGAGAAAGGAACAAAGCCCTTATGTTAAGATGATTAGTCAAAGGACTTTGGAGACAATTTGAATTTCAAAAGTCGAGTGCTTTCGAAAAAATTGGATGATCTGGTAATAATGCCATGACAATCGCTAACTCTCAAATTACCCTACAAAGTTCTAAACTTTTTGAGCTAAACTTTTTGAACGTTTCCCCGAACCAACATTACAACTCTTTTCCAAAATTTCTTTAGATCGGGATGGTTCAAAGTGGAAACAAGGACTTCACAAAGAAGATGCCGCTTGAAGAAGTGAGAGCAAGGTTGTCTTATCTCATCTTAAGGTTTCTTGACTTGTACATCTTAAGGTTTCTTGACTTGTAAACCTAGCGAAGGTGTCAATCGGTGATTAATTCATTTCAAAGCCAATGATGCTTATCCATTGCTAAAACCATGACCAAATCTACACTATGGTCATTCTAAAAGACCTTTTAAATTAGTCAATATGTACTTATTGCGAATGATTCTCAAAGCCTTGCACATTGAAAGAGTGAGACATATTGAGTGATCAATTTATTTTCTACATGAATGGATGGGATCAAACGGCCATTTTTCTTGAGAATTTGTGAGAAGCCCTTTCTGACTGGAGGCCCTTGCTTGGCATACTTAACAAACCTTTCTTATAAGTCAAGGTCATTTCGGCAATGACTTTTCTCCCAAGAGAATTTGACAATTAATGATATCTTTCGAGTGTGATGATAATTTTGCTAGTTTTAAGTGGTTGGAATTAGCTTGATTTGTTTATGCAATCATTGCTTTCTCTTTATCGATACACTTTTGATATTGTTTCTGATGACATGTGCTCAAATTGACCTCATCTGGTATGCGTTCGCTACTAGAACACTTGTTATGATAAATTATGTTAGAAGTGCAGTGCCCATTTCAGAATATTCTCAAATGACAGGTTTCTCCGGTGAAACCATGCATTTGCAAGGGATTCATGGGTTAGCCTTAAACCATGTATTTCAAGAGGTTCTTGGTCATCCTTAAATCACACAATTCCAAAGGGTTCATGGGTTGGCCTTAAACCATGCACTTTCAAGAGTTTTTGGTCATCCTTAAACCATGCAATTCCAAAGGGTTCATAGGTTAGCCTTAAACCATGCACTTTCAAAAGACTCTTGGTCATCCTTAAACCATACAGTTATAGGACTGCCTTAAACCACAAGGTTAGTTGGTTTGCCTTAAATCACACAGTTAGTGGGACTGCCTTAAATCACATGATAAGTGGGTCTGCCTTAAATCACAAGATTAGTGGGACTGCCTTAAATCACATGGTCAAGACTACATAGTTAGTCGAACTGCCTTAAACCACAAGATTAATGGGTTTGCCTTAAATTACATGGTTTGTGGGACTACTTTAAACCACATGATTAGTGGGACTGCCTTAAATTCAAAATTAGTGGATCTACCATAAACCATAAGGTTAGTGAGACTACCTTAAACCACAAGGTTAATGGGTCTGCCTTAAACCACACAATTAGTAGGACCGCCTTAAACCATTTGTCAATAGGATTGCCTTAAAATACAAGGTTATGGATCTGCCTTAAACCATACAGTTAGTAGAACTGCTTTAAACCATAATGTTTGTAGGCATATCCTTAAACCACACTTTTCAAAGTGTTCACAGGTACGTCCTCAAACCATGCTCTTTATTTGAAGCTCATTTGCATTTTCGTTTCGCTCTTGTTAGCAAAAAAAATTCAGGTGCCGCCTTGTCATGCCCTGAACCCTGGCACGCACACATCCCTTGGCAGTCGATTAAAAATGCGACATCTCAGGATGTGTCGCCGACCCATTCTTTTTATCTTTCAATTAAGCACATGCGGAAGCGAATTAAACAAACGCCCGGCCAACAAATAAACATAGGGATAGTCAATCAAAACAAAAGTTGCCGAAAACAACTTATTCATTTATCAACTGTTAACCTTAGGAAGTTTAATACTTACAAGCCTTTCCACACCCACTTCTTATTGACCCCCTCAAAAAATTTTAGGGACTAGGGTCAACCTACTTCATTAACGGCAGGGCCAACCAAAGGTGTCGCATCTCACGCCCACCAAATCTACTCTCAGCAGATCTCCATGCTACGACCCTGAAAAAGGTTAACCATGACGGGGTGAGATAAATCTCAGTGAGTCAAAACCCTAAACCCTGATTAGGATGCAAATTCACCTCAAAGGTGGTCCTAAACACGTACCATACAAACTCACCTCGCCTCAGCGCATACCTGCATATTAGCTCATCACATATGCATTTATAAATATCACAAGTATACTCAATAATCGAAACACCTCATTTTCATCCATCAAACATCACATGGGTCTCGATTATAAGGTAAAACCATTATGACACATCCCATACTGTGCCACACAATTTTTCCCCATAATCAAGCGCAGCTATCACAACCACTCAGGCGTGTTCCAGTTATTACGACCCATCGGCCACAGCCAACTCAACAGTCGATGGTCATCCGGCATAATCGGGCATCGTCCCGCTCCATCGGGCACAGCAACGTCTAGAACCCCTGCCTAGACGGCATTCTATAAAGGAGCATCGGTCCAACCTCCACCACAACTCGGCTTCCAGACCCCCGTCGGGCATCCGATAAAATCGGGCATCGTCCCCAAACTCCCGTTGGGTGACGGGTTTCACTTAGTGACCATGCAAGCACGTCATCAATCAACCCATTTATTATTTTCCATCAATTAGCCCAAAATACCAAACTTTCTTTTAAAACAATAAACCTTGCAATTCCTTTTTTTTCTTTTTGTTCAAAGCCTTCTAAAATAAATTCGTACGGGGTCACATATTTAAAATTAACATGTCAAACTTTGCACGCATCTAGTATAAAACCTCCTCGTTTTATTGAGCACATAAAATTTGGTGTCCAAACCAGACACCTCATTTATTTTCTATTTTCTTTTCCAGCAACCCCTTTTTGGAACTAAACTTTAGTAACTTTTTTTTTTGTTTAAACTTTTAGAAATAAATTCATAGGTGCTCACGTGATCAAAATTAATTGGTCAAACTTTGCACGTACCTAGTTTAAAACCTTATTTTTTTATTGAGTAAATAAGTTTTGATGTCCAAACCCGACACCTAATTGTTTTTCTAATTAAAAGCTCATAAGGCCATCTTTTGCAAGAATAATAAACAACCACCATAGAATAACCATTCACATATTATCACACATAATTTCTAAGAATTCCAAAAGTCAACCACATCACCAAATACACATTATTCAGCAAGCACGACAGCAAGAACAACCACAAAACCACAACCGGTCCTAATTGGCAGAAACCGGTCCACTTGTGCGTCTACAGAATTAATTCTAGAAACCTAACCAAAAGAGTTCGGAAAATTCCCAAATTTCATAAATTTTAAAGGACACTTAAGCAAACATTTTTTATGAAGCCACCTTGACCTAGATATTTCTAGAATAAGAGCTGTAAATCGCTCAAACCGTTACCGAAACTGTGTCTGGGTCCAGAAATTATGTTTTCCAAAATCAGTTTGGTTTGAGATCAAAAACTTGTCCGTTTGATCTAAAATTTGACTATGTTAAACTAAAAGATGTGATGAAAAACTTTTCTGAAGGAACTTTTTCGAAAATCAAAAACTAAGAGTTGATAAAAATCCCATCAACACCAAAAGGTCACTGGTTCCAGCACAACCTGAGATTCTGGTTTGCATGTAACGAAGCTGAAATCTTGTTCTATGAAATCCATAAAATCTTGAGTGAAATTTATGTCATAGCTGAAGATTTCTAGAACATTTTTCAGTAAGGAAGCAATCTCAAAATCGTGACGCATTTTAGGCCACAAAAATCGCAACCAGCAAGGGTTCAGTAAACTGATCTACAGAGAAATCCACTAAACTGAGTTAAACCAACTTAATTAACACTAATCATTCTTAGAACTAATCTAAAAATGATTAGTACTAATCTAATCAAGCTAATTAACCTAATATAAACAAGCTAATTAACACTAATCTAACCCCCCTAAGCATAATTAACAACCTAATCAAGGATTAGAAAGTTAACTCGCCGGAATTCGACAGCGGCGGGCTCACGTTGACAGCAACGAGACGGCAATGAGAACCGGAGACTACCACATCTCTAACGGAGGCTCAACAGCGGAGGAAACGGCCCTACAAAGCTCTCGGTCAAGGAGGGGACTCGGTTTTGTGGTGCTGGTCAGTGGTTGCTTACGGGGTTTCAGTGGCTTGGCTAGATGGTTCAGGGAGGGCCGCTAGTCGCAGGGGCTATTGGCACGATTGTGAGATTGGGATGGGGCAGTGCTGTGACCGGGACAGGCGATTGGCTATTGGCAGTGAGGCAGCTAAACGTTGGTGCTGCTGGTCACGGGTGGTGGCTGGAGACATGAGGGGATGATGCTGGTGGAAGGATGGGATCTGGCTGGGATGACTTGTGGTAGCAGCAAAATGGAAGGGGAAATGGAGGGTGGACGGTGGAATGAGAAAGTGAAGAAAATGCTGGGGTGGGAAGGGGTTCGCTAGCATGAGGAGGGAATGAAGAAGCTGTCTGCAAGGGGGGTGTGCGTGAAAGAAAGCAGAATGGGAAAGAGAGAGAGAGAGAGAAAGAGAAAGGGAAAAAAAATGAAAGTCAATGCTCCAACCAATGGAAGGCCTAGACAAATATCTATTCACTCATTACATGCCCCAAAGTCTTATGTTCTTCCAATTAGAATTCATCCCCAAATTTCCGCAAATAAACCATTTTGGGTAGCCATTTCCCCCTTTTTTCCCTTAATCCGAATTTCCACTTATTTTCCATTTTGTTCGAAAACCAAATTTTCCGTAAAATTTTGGACTTGACGAAAGTTCTTCGAAAGATGAGACGACATCCTAAAAATAAATCGTGACACGCTCGAACGTCTGATTCCTGAAACCGAATTCAATTTCGTGATTAAAATCGACCGAACGCGATTTTAGTACAACCTAACCTATTGGTTAGCTTTTAGGAGTTTTAGCGCGTTTGATCTGTGGTCGATAATTTTCGATCCCCGTTTGTGCATCTTCGACTAGTAGGCGACTCTCGGTTGTCGTAAAAATAGCAAGGTTTCAATTACATGTCCCGAGTATAATTTCAATAGAAAATCGGGTTAATACCGTTCGACGTGAATTTCACAATCATGCGGAACCACCTGCAATTCAATTACGTTTTTCCGTCGAATCGACTTATATCCGATCGCAATTCGATTATAACAGCGTTGTATCGACCCTTGCTGATTATTGTAGTTGAGCAGTCAATTTCCGATCGAATTCTCTAGTTTGTTGTGTTTATATCCCTTAACGGCTTCACCTAATAGATTAATTAACTCGTGAGGGGCCAGCTTATAGTAAAATGACCATCGACACGTCGATGAAATGCTCATTTCATATAATCGAGACGGGATCAAATTTTAGGATGTCACACACCTTATCTTTAAAAGTAACCTCTTCGAGCTCCCTTCCAAAGAAAAATAGTTTTTGACACCTAAATTTTTGTCTAAAGATCATTTCCAAAAGATGGGAACTTGTTTTTCCGCAAAAATATTGCATGTCAAATTCTCACATATGGATTACCTGCATTTAGTATAGTTTTCAAAAGCATTTATTTTCATGAAATAAAAAAATCTAAAAAAAAAATCAATAATAAAAGAAGAAAAGAAGAAGAAGAAGTTTGAGCTAATTATCTAAATGTGACTAGCCAAGCCCTATGGGTTAGATTGAAATTAAAACAAGAAGTTGGAGCCAAAATGCAGTTTCCAAAAGTTGAGGGACCAATTCGAAAATTTTGTAAAATTTTGTCCAAACCATTAAATCATTATCTTGGCCATCAATTATGTTGAAATTGAACTTGGGCCAAATAAATTATTCAAATCGGGTCAAAAGGACTAAATTGCATTGAAATTGGCCATTCTTGAGCAAGAAAATAGCCAACTTTGAGGGATTTTCTTGTAAAATTGGGTGGAGATAATTGCGAAGACTGGTCAAGATCTTAAATTACTATACATAAGCTTGCTAATTGATAAAAAAATCGCAGTCAAAATGATGAATTAAAGCACTCAAACCAATTACCAAAACCTAGCCCACAATTTGGTTTCAATTCGAAGTTGCTGAGTAAGCATTTTTGTGGTCCCACCATATCCTACTTAGCAGCCCAATTAGCTTGATCTCTGCACATGATGGAAGACCATAATTAGTAGTGCAAGTAGACAAAAAAATTTTAGGAATAAACTGTTGGAAGCACATGAAAATTGCAGCAAAATCCGCACACTCAACAACTGCAAAAGTTGAAAAATTTGGCCAAGTCAAAAAGTGGGTGAACTAGCTCAATTGGCAGACTTGGTAGGTAGGGAAAAGACCGACTAAAAGATGGCTTAATTCAGTGGATAAGATATCTAAAGCAAGATATTTTGGGGGAGAAAAGTTGGAGACAAGAAGGAGGAGCGAAAGCTCACAATCGTTCCCTAAAGACAGCCCTACAAGCAACACAAGAAAAGCAAAATCCAGAAATTTTAGACAGACCCTTATAGAGAAAAGTGAAATTTTTACAAATTTGCATCCAAAATTAGCCAAAACTTTCAACTAGAAAGTGAAACTTCACTAAAAGTTCTTTTCAACCATAGGTCGTGTGTCCTAAATGGAGATCAGAAAGGCCTCCTAATGACGCTCGAAACAATACCTTCCTTGCAGGGCAAGAAAGTGAAATTTTTTTTTTGTGTTTTGCCCAATTGGTCACGAGTGAGGGAAAATGAGTGTTTTTAAGAAAAGTGAGAGACAAATGAGAAAGCCATGACTTGTGACCCAAATTAGAATACATATAGTTTGGCTGGGCATTAATTTGACCAACAAAAGAGGTCTCGAAATCTAATTTTGGAGACCAACAAAAATCTCCATTATTAGTTTTTCTCTGCAGATCTCATTTTCCAGCTTGAGGGAGCCGAATTCCACGTGCCCCGGAGAATAATTTCTTGGTTTCCTCGACCAAGAGCTACTTGCAAAAGAAACTAAGAAGCAAGATAAAAATCCTAGATATATTTTTTTATCAAGTTTGAACATGTTTAAACCATGAAAAATTAAGAGGAATGCCAGTACAAAAAGCTGATTTTGAGGCTAGAATTTTTCAAATTGTTGAAATCTCTTCAAGATTATTGCATGTTTGATTTGCTATACACCCGTTTCGTTCATTACTTGTCTTTGTGACTTTGATGAATGTTATATGGGAGTACAAATGATGCTTAGGTCAGCTGGGTTTAGTCTTTAAATCTCCATGTGAGCCATGAGATCATCTACAACTTGAGTCAAAAACCAAGTCAATCCACATTGAGACATGGTTGGCCAATGTAGATCATGCATGTATGCTTCTTGGAGAGTTTGTTTCAATGTGTCCAGCTGATTGTTCTCTATTATGTTTGTTGCATTTGAAATTCTATGTTACCTATTTTTATTTGGATGAAGTGATGTTTCCTATGGATCCCGCATGTGATGAGTGTCAGGGCTTAAGTCTGAGCATACAACATGTCTATTTGACCCAGGTTCAAACAAATAGCACAAACCCAAACATTGGAGGTCGATTTTAGTTTGGTTCTTATGTATTTTAGGCTGTGGTTCCTAGCTAAACTTGTTCTTTGCATGTAGTAGTATAACCTCGATACTTTAGTTCCACATAAAATTGCTCATGAGTCGAGATTGAAGGCCCGAACATGGCTCAAGGGAGCTACTTGAGGTGGGTTGATGCGCACCAATTGTTCGATGAAATGCCCAAATCAAGCTTTGACCTTGAAATGATCAATTTGAGCTCGATTCTTGTGATATTCATATACTGGGTCGTTCAATATTAGTGTAAATCAAGCATAGATCGATTTAGGAAATTATTGTTAAATAAAAATAAATAAATGAAAAATCTGCATTTACTTTTAAGTCATTTCAATTTCCTGAATGTTTACTTACCGCACTGCTTTTCGATAATTTGAGTGTAAATTTCTTTTCTAAATCATATTAGGATTACTCTAGACATTAAGGAAAACAAACCTACAAAAACATTTGCATGGATATTTAGTGATTTCATAAGGATTATAATTGGTAATCAAAATTATGTTGCCATTTAGATAAAGAACCCTCCAAGTATGGTACTGTGAGGGTACTAATAGAGACATTGGTTTAAACAAGTTCCCATTCTTAGAATCTCTAGTTGCGAAAGAATTGAGACAACACTCCCGCGTCTCAATTGGTTTCTAGCTTATCCCAACAGACTAGTAGCGAGTCCTAGAAATACTTATGTTGTTAAGAACTAAAATACAAAACTCAATGTCGTAGGATGTGTGAGCTTGAGAGAGTCCCCGCCTAACCTAGAGCCATTGGCCCGCTACCTTAAGCAATATCCTTAAACCTCTTCCTTTCCCCACAGCGGCAAAAGAAAGGTCGCGACAAAGCCCATGTTGTGTCTCATAGCTCCTGGTTTCATACATGTTCCCTTTTTCAGCTGCAATCAATGCCAAGCTAACTTGAGTCAAGCCGGGCTCTTCAATATGCACCACTTTTACTTGTGTACCCACTTTGAGGCCCATTTAACTCCAGAGTCCTCGCAAGCGAATCTATCACTAAGATAATAACTAAGTGCTCCCCTCGAGGTCCTTACTTTACTTTCAAATATCAAGGTAAATTTCCTTTTTGTGAAAAGAGATGAGAGTATCCATCTATAAATGTTAGATACTGTTGCGACCAATTTTTCGGGTGTGAACCACCTAAAATTTGGCTAGCTTAGCTCGAGCTCTCCCAAGCCCATACCAATTCGCAACTTATGCTCAAGTTCTTAACATGCAATTGATTTTTCAATTATGAGTCATCACTAATCTATTTTTGATGGGTCGATTAGAAACCCAAGTAAAGTAACGGGAGGTTTACTTTACTCCTACGAACCAGAGATTATGAGTTCAGGGACTTGGTTATGCTAGATTTCTCTAACGCCCTTTCGGTACCTTTCTCTTTTATTTCAAAAAATTGTTTTGCAGGCAACTTGAATTGATTTTAAATCTATTTTCCTAACATGTGAGGTGACCATGCGGGTGCTCAAACTATCAATTTAACACCCAGAAAAAACAATGAATAAATTGCTAAACTTACCTCAAAGCAACGAAAGCATCTGTAATGTTAAATCAGAATTCACATCACAACCCTAGATATGATTTCTAATTAACACAAAATTTCCTTTTTGTTTTGTTTTCACTTATTTAATGAAAATTATGCAATATGCGATGCAATATTAACTAAATGACCTAATTCTAATGACAGGCAAATTCTAATTAAATTAACCTAATAACAATCACTAAATGAAGTGCATGACATGCACATGATTTTTTTATTTTCTTAATAAGCATCCAATCTATCTAGGAGAAATTATTTAAACCTATAATTAATAAACATGCAATCCTAACATACAATGCCGTGCAAAATATGCCCTAACTCTACATGACATATGCATGATTATTTTTTTGTTTTTTTTTTTAATTTCGAAATTAATAATTGCCAAATAATAAAACATGTAATTCAGGTTAAAATTCTAGCAACCTAAATTGATTGATTTGATTTTTGATTTTTTTGATTTTTGATTTTTTAATTTGTTTTAAATTCAAAATTAAATTCCTATTCTAAATATGTAAATCCTAAAACAAGGAATAAACCTAATTCTAACCTACATTTTTTGATTTTTTTTATGAAAGCAAATTTAATTAAACGGCACGACAACAAATCAGAGCAAGATGATATCCAAATTGACGAATCATATCTCGAGCATGAGATCGGATTGGCCAATTTTAAAATTAAATCGCGAATCGAATCTCGAGCGTGAGATCGGATTGGCAATTTTTCAAGCAATTGCGAGTCAAATTTTGGGCGCAAAAATCGGATTATCAATCCCTAATTTGAGGAACTCTTTCATGTTGGAATCTCAACCATTCATTCAGGAATAATTCTAAAAAACACAAAGTAAATAAATGAAAATAACATTAAAAAAAATAAGGTAAATAAGAAAATAACAACTACCTAATTGATTTTCCTAAAATCCAATCGGGATAGACTATGGTTGAGATTTGGGGCGGCACGGCTAAGGACGGAGGTTGCGGTGGTCGGAGGTCACCGTCGGTTGGAGGTCCCGGTCATCGCAAGTCGCGGACCGCGTGATGAGGAGCCTAAAGAGTAGCTCATGGTTCGCGGGCGAGTCATCACGGGACTCGAGTTCTCGGATGATGGTGCACGGCTTACTCGTTGGAGGAACACCAACATGGAACTTGGTAGAGGACACCTATTGCAGCAGGATGTGTTTTTGAAAAAAACAAAGACCTTATCTCCTCTCTTGCAAGCGGTGGTCAATAGTCATGGTGTCCTTTGATTCGGCCTCAACCGAGAACAACATATTCCTCCAGGTGTTGTTCCACGTGCCTATCTTCTCTCCACTGCTTGATTGTATAGGTTATGTTATCTCCACGTGAAAACTCAAGTCTACACGAGAAAATATTCAGCAGCAACGGTCAAAGAATCGCGTCGCCGCTCACGATGAGGGCTGGCTCACGAGGAACGATACTTGGTCGCTTGTGACGGTGGCTTGGCGGAGAGGTGTAGCAAAGACGCTGGACTTGAGGATGTAGGCATCAGAACTTTTGTCTTCTTGTGAATCTCAACGTCCCCGACAGAGAAGCAAAACGATGATGGATTACTCTATCTCTTTCTCCATTGAACTTCTCCACCAGTTGTAAATATCTTGACCACCGCTTGACTCCTCGCGTGATCTTGGCTGGCGTTATCTATGATGTGGATGATGTAGGCATAACCCTTAAAAAATAGGAAAAGAACGATAGTGGGATGCAAATATGCAATACTGATGATGGATCGGCCTCCCCTTTCGTCTTCTACGAAGGCTTCCTATGTCTCTCCCTCCCGTTCGGCTTCTTTGCTCTCTCAATGGCCGTGTGTATCAATATGTGTGGCCCCCCTTTTATACTACCTACCTTGTATTGCAAAAGAGGAAATTTGTATAAGAAAAAGAATCGTTGAAATTCACATTTCCTCCATTACCTCTTGCATGCGTATCCTGTGTTTTCCTCAATATTTTTCCTTGCGTTACCGAATTGGAAATACCAATAAGAGTAGGCGATATTTTGCCGCCGCCTTGCTTCTCTTTCACATTCTATCGGCACGAATTTATCTTGAATTGTGGGAAGCATAATTTATTATTATCTTATTTCACGATTCCCATACCTCTTGCACTTTGCCAAATTATTCAATTGCCCTCTTTGCTTCAAATCTATTGAAGACAAACCAAATATACTGCTATAAATATGTGTGAAGAGAATATACATTTAGTATCTCTAAATTTCATTTTTCTTCGTTATCTTCCTCAGCAGAAACATTGGTCAGCCCTTTGGATTTTTTTTTGGTGCCCAAGCCAATTTTAAAAGTTCATACGTGAGTGGGCTCCTTGTCCGCAATATTGAATGTCCACTTCCGAATTTCGCACGAGATCCATGCAATGGAACTTTACGTGAACTCATTGTTATGATAATGCTCCTAACATCCATGCAATTAACTTATATTTTTGCTTAGGGGTCGCGGTTGATCCCTAATTTTTTAATGTGATCAATGATTAAATGGGTTGCTAAAATTTAGATGTCAACAGCTGCCCCTCTTTGAATGTGAGCTCAAAGAGGTTGCCTTCAAAGACAAATTGAGACCTAAATTTTGACTATGCACATGCATTGAATGATTTTTTTATTGGAAAATTAATTCCATTTTTGAATGCAATTTATATGATGCATGGAAACGCAAATGATAAATGAACCTACCTGGAATAACTTACCTTCAAAGAGGATAGAGTAATTCGAGATAGTTGGTATTACATGTCCACGACGTGTACCATTCTACAGTCGCCTAGAATAGTAACATGGCTTTACAAAGAGACTTCTTTCCCAGGATCCATACATTCTAGGGTCGCCCCGTATGATAGTGTTTGGTTGTGTCTAGGACCCGTACCATTCTACGGTCGTCTAAACGGAGATTCATTTTCCAGAACCTGTACCATTCTATGGTCGCCTGAATAAGGAATAGGTGTTGTCGATGACCCATACCATTCTATGGTTGCCTTGACGGAAAATTGATTTTTCAGGACTCGTACCATTCTACGATCGCCTGAATGGGGAAATTGCTTTTTCAGGACCCGTACCATTTTACTGTCACCTGTTAGAGTAATAAATGTTGTTTAGGACCCATACCATTCTACGGTCGCCTAAACGGAGATTTTGCTTGGCTAGGACCCGAACCATTCTTCGGTCGCCCAGCATTGCAACGCGGAACATCTGATCAAGATCCGAACCATTCTTCGGTCGCTTTAATCAGACTGAATCTGGAGAAAAATCTTTGAAAACAACTCAATTAAGTGTCAATGTATTCAAAAGGGGAATACCTGTGCAACGACAAGTATTTAAGGTATGGATAGAGATATACTTACCTGGTGACATCTCTGTTCCTTGGGGACATGTCTCCTGCAAAACATGATCGTAGGAGAGGCAACATGCATTTGTAATCATAGACATGCATTAATTCAAGTAAGGTTCATGCATAATGATTTCTATCAACCACGCATCATCCTAATTTCAATATGAATGATCTCGAATGATGATTCCAATCTAAACGCATGAGCGTCATGGATGTGTCAAATGAGGGATCCTTCAGTCTAAAAGGACTTTTCACTCATCCTCTTTAAAAGGGGTTGTTTTATTCTGACCTTTGATGCAGGATCTCAACAATCATTCTATCTCACCATCGTCATGCCAAATAAGGGTTTGAGCAATCTCGCAAGTGGTACGACCTTAACAATCTGAGGGGTCTTTAACAGGGACCATATTGTCGGCTTGGTCAATGGCTTAACAAAGGGGACTCTTTGAGTTGAGGCTATTGAAAAATGACATTTCGCAATTGTCTTGGGATTTACAAGTCAAGAAACACACGAAATGAGGTAGAAATTATCTTACTCACACTTCTTCAAGCGATGCTTTCAAGCATATGAACTCTTACGTCAATTCAAATGCCCTAATCTGAAGAGACTTTGCAAGGGATGTAACGTAGGCTTGGTTCATGGGTTGAGAAACGAATGGATCATTAGGCTCAAAAAGGTGTTTTAGGGGGTCAAAGTTGGTGGTTATCTTGACATTACCACCACTTTCCTTCTCCACTGTCGAAGATTTTTTCTCATCAAATCTCCATTGATTGCAACAGCATTTGAGTTTTAGTACCGCCTTGTTGGAGATACAACTCATTATATCAAGAGTTTGATTTTTCTTTCTTTTCTCGGCATTGGCCTTGCTTTTACTAGGCACACTGCTTTTTCATGCCCCATTTTGCACTTTTTTTCTTTGGACAAAGTCTCCATTTTTTAGCATTCTAGTTCATGCCACTTGGATGTTTTAACTTGCCCTAGTGTGGGGGATGATCACCAACTGGGTTTAATATGAAATGAATTCATAAGCTCAAGTGGGCTATGCAATGGATAAAAGTGTATAGAATAGAGAAATTACTACTCTTCATCATCCTAGGGCACTTTAAACTGTCGTACGAGTTACAATGCGAAAGCAATACTCGAAGATTGATGCAAGTGTGAGTAAGAAAATTCCTATCATTCATATCAAATTTTGTCCCAATGTGGGATGATCCTTGACAGGGATGATTTAAAAAATTTTCATGTGTGTGGGCTCAAAGGGCTAAGCAATTGATATACCTATAATGTTTTGAGTAGAGGAAGAAATTGCCTCTCATCACTTTGGATGACGTACCCTTTGCGAGATCACCCTTTTCCTTGTGGGCATGGAATTTTTCACACAACTCATTGGGGATTAGTGTATGAAATAGTGTATGGAATCGGGCTTGCCTTTCGTTATTCCAAAGTATCCCATTTGACACATTCAATTTATCTCACACAATTCATAAAGAAAACATGCAAAATTTGTAACAAATTTGAACAATTCAACTCATTAAGGCATTTTATTCATCATAGAAATACTTGCAGTTCACGACATGACATGGCAAATTCTATCATGGATAATACTTTTTGACAGCATCAGAATTAACTGGGGTGGAAAACTCATGACCATCTTGTGGCACCCCTCGACGCGGCCCCCAATCCGTTAGGGTCGCCACAGTTCGCTTACCTTGCACTTTCCATAATAACATGTCTCTCTGATACCATTAACAATTGCAGCGGGTCCATACAACCTGGGGGTTTACATCCTTTAGATCGGTCCCTTGTGCAATTCATATAGCAGAAGCACATCCATCAACTCCCTTCCCTATATTCAAAAAACGATGCACACCAACTAAACATTTATAGGTAAAAGTCGAACACTTTCATTTACTTAAACCAGATGGACATCATTCATCGGTACATCAAAATGCCATGGTTTTCTATACTTGGCTATACTTCAAAAGATGACTGACATCTCCTCCAACAGTCGTATACTTAAAGTCCATCGATCGGTGTCGGCGTCCAAAAGTTCCTTCCTTTGCTATCCTCCTCCTCGCGGTCATATCCAACCACTTGATCCATCTACTGGTGGCAGTGGCAGCAGAGGAATCTTATCTAGTCTGAAATGTTAATCCCCAAAAGGAGTGAGTACAACCACTCAACAATAAAGATCCACCAAACTACTCATTGCGTCACACAGAATAATCAAGGCATCATAACAAAGCACGTATCATTCATGCATTCAAGCATAACTTACCTTGCAGCCATGCATATGTCATCATACCATATGTGCATATATCATCATGCACTCATCATCAAGCATTCATGCATATATCACCATGCCATGTGTACATATACCACCATGCACTCATCATCAAGCATTCATGCATATATCACCATGCCATATGTGCACATACCACCATGCACTCATCATCAAGCATTCATGCATATCCATGCCATATGCATACACCCATGCACATGATTCATTTTCAATTCTTATCTTTCACAAGGATCTCATCAATTTTTCTTTCCAGGGACCAATGTTTGCATCCCACAATTTATCGCTCGCATCCAACCAAGCATCGCGAGGAACCTCTGGACATGTATTCAAAATACAACCGGGCATCTGGCATCCCCACATTTCAGGCATCTCGCATCCCAACTAGCACCACGAGGTATCCCCCCGGCACACATCTCTGGGGCTTCCGGAATTACGTACCGCCATACCACCAGGCATTGCCACTGGAATTACGTACCATATACCACCGGGCATCTTGAAACTCCCGAGGACATCCGGGCATGTATCGTAATACAACCGGGCATCCGGCACCCCCACATTCCGGGCATCCCGATACTCCTGGGGCATTGTTGGCTCATACCTCTAACGGTATTCTCATTTGTCATACTCATATTCACAATTTATGTCTCAATATCAACATGGCACATGATGTGATGGCAATCAAGTCAATTTCAGCTTTTCATTATATATCTAATATCAAACACCATCACATGTGCAGCAAGATTCAATCACTAACAACAATACAATTTATGTGGCTCATGCAAAACAGAATAGTCAATGCATTACAACCTTTGAAATTCGCACAATCCAGCTTGCACAGTTTTAGAAAATATTTCCATTAAATACACAAATGACTTTTAAAAATTATGAAATTCAAACATGTAATAGTCAAGACATAAATACAGAAACTTCATGAAGAACACTACACCAAAAGATCTCCATGTAATTTAGTATAAACCGTGCATCACAATTCTATTATTCTCACGGTTCCATTTGCATAGTGTTTGAAATATTTTTGGTTAAATAGGCAAATGAACTTAAAAAATTACAAAATTTAAATATGTTGTATGGAAGACATAAAGAGAGATATTTCATGAGAATACATACCCCAAAGGAACCTCACACAAAAAGATATAGCTCACGCATTACAGCTTGCAAAATTCGGACACATCAGATTGCGCGGTTTTAGAAATATTCCAAATTAAGTATCCAACTGACCTTCAAAAATTACGAAATTTTACCATGTGATATTCAAGACCCTAAGGTAGATCTTTCATGGAGACATTAAGGTCAGATTCGTCCTAGATAATTAACTATGGATGGTTGAAGCCCCTGTTCCTAGTACCGAACATTTCAGGTTTAGCCATCTCCAAAAAATCACGATTTCACCTACTTATCTTCCTTATTTTCCTATTAATTTTTTATATGTTTTGCCTCAATATGTCTACTACAACTTTCATTAAGGAATCAAGGTGATATTTTCAAAGAAAAGTCACTTTATAGTCCACGAAGTAGCTGGAACTCAGTACAACATTTCCAGATCTAACGTCTTCAAAATAAAAATCGTTTCACTAGGCTATAATTGTTAGTTTTATCTCAAATTTGATTATGTTAGTACTCAAGATGTACCCTACAATTTTCATGAAGGTGTTAAAGTGAAATTCTCATTAAAAAGTTACATTCAACACATAAAATCACCAAGAGGTCAACAAAACAGCTTCAGATTTAACATTTTCGTAGAGGGAGGGTTTCACCCCACAAAACTCATCCATTTTGCCTAAAATTTTAGTATGTTATACCATAATATGTTATATACAACTTTCATGAAGAATTTGAAGCCAAAATCTGACTCAAACATCGCATGCAAGCCCCTACAACATTCTGGGTCAAGCTGTTTTCTCAAAAACAGTTCACTAGCTTAGGACACCACCCTTGTAACTTCGGTTTTTGCACATTCTAGACCTCCGAGATTCTTCATCAATCAACCACACATATTAAACACAACATGCAAGAGTAGATCAAGGATCTCACTTGCCTCAAATCAAAGGAAAATGCAGCAAGAACAACAGCGGGACTAGGCGGGCTCGACGGCGGGGCACGGCGGCGACGAACCTCCTCCTTCCTTTCTCTCTTCCTCTCTTCCTCTCTTTCTCTCTTTCTCTCCTCTCTCTCGGCACCTAGACCGACCACCCCCTTCCCCCTTTCTCCTTTTGGTTGAAAAGAAAGCTTGCATGCATCCTCATTTTGCATGGGGGACACTTGTCCCCAAGAAAGGAGACAAGTGTCTCCCTTGCCGAAGACACTTGGAGGAGGCCATGCGGCTCCTCCTCCCCCCTCCATGCGTCGACAACCTCATGGGCTCTATGGGCTGGGCCTCTTGGCCCACTTTAGGCCCAACTCACTTGGGCCTAAGGTCCAAACTTAAATGGCCCATATTTATTTTTGATGATCCATCTTAATCCCACTTATACAAGGTACCAAATTACAAATTTAAATGGTCATAATACTTTGTAACATAGTTTTATAAAATCCAACTTATAAAATTCATGGCCAAAAACATAATTTCCTCATCAAATAAAATCCTTGGTCTCACATGGACATAGGACGTGTTTCCAACAACAATAATTATTCATTTATATAAATACCAGATCATTCTTATTCACTTTGCCATAAATCTTGAAATCATAAATCAATAAACTCCTACTTATAAAACACATGGCCATGAGTTATTTTTGGGATGCCACACATCCATTTTTGCCAAAATCAAGGCACCACCAGGAAGCACCTTCCTCACCACATATGGGCCGCCGTAATTTGGAGCAAACTTGCCCCTAGGATCTGGAAAAATTGGCAACAACTTTCTCAAAACAAGATCATTTATCTCAAAATGTCTCGGTCATACTTTTCAGTTGAAGGATCTGGCAACTCTTTGCTGATAAGTTTGGCCGTGACAAAGAGCCTTCAGTCTTTTCTCATCTATCAAGTTTAATTGCTCAAGTCTTTGTTGCATCCATTCAGCCTCAGATAACTCCACTTGGGATAAAACTCTCATAGAAGGAATCTCTACCTCCACGGGCAGAACTGCTTCCATGCTGTACACTAGAGCAAAAGGGGTTGCCCCAATAGAAGTGTGGATGGATGTTCGGTATGCCATTAGTGCAAAAGGTAACCTGTCATGCCAATCTCGATAATTTTTTGCTGTCTCAGCCAAGATCTTCTTAATGTTCTTATTGGTTGCTTCAACAACCCCGTTCATTTAAGGGTGGTAAGGGGACGAATTCAAATGCTTGATCTTGAACTCGCTGAACAACTCATCAATAAGTTTATTGTTCAAGTTCATCCCGTTGTCAGTGACAATTGCTTCAGGAACACCATAGCGACCGATTATGTCACATTTGATGAACTTCACAACATTGCGGGCGGTGACGCTTGCAAAGGATGTAGCTTCAATCCATTTGGAGAAATAGTCTATCGCCACCAAAATGAATCAATGCCCATTTGAAGCCTTAGGATTTATTTGGCCAATCACATCAATGCCCCACATTGAGAAGGGCCATGGCTCAAAAAACTGATGCAACACAATTGGAGGAACATTTATTTTATCACCATGAATCTAGCAGCGGTGACATCTTCGTATGTGCTTGATGCAATCATTTTCTAGTGTGAGCCAATAGTAGCCTAATCTCATAATCTTCTTAGTCATCATGTGCCCATTCATATGAGGGCCACATATTCCATCGTGCACTTTTTGCATGATTTGAGTGGCTTCGGTTGCATCCACACACCGCAACAAGACTGAATCATAAGATCTCTTGTACAAATTCTCACCACTGATGAAGAATTTTGAGGCCATCTTCGTGATGTACCTCCTAACAGCGAGAGTGCTTCCTTTGGGAAATTCCTGCTTTTTAATGTAGTTCATGATATCGTAATACTATGATTTTCCATCAGGTTCTTCAGTGATGATCATATAGTAAGCCGGCTTTGGCAAAACCTCTATTTTCAATGGCTCGACTTCTAACCCGTCGGTGACTTGCAACATAGATGACAAAGTCGCGAGTGCATTAGCAAATTGATTGTGAGACCTTGGCAAGTATTCAAACAAAATTTCTTCAAATTCTTTCACGAGACCTTCTAAATACTTGTGGTACGGGAGCAACTTGGCATCCTTGGTCTTCCACTCACCTATAGTCTGCAATATGATCAGTGCTGAATCTCCGAATACTTTTAACTTGGCCACGCCCATCTCAATTGCGGTCTGAAGCCCGAGAATACAGGCTTCATACTCGCACACATTGTTAGTGCATGGGAATATCAATTTTGCAGCTATCGGATGGTGTTGTCCATCTGGAGATATCAGAACTACTCCAGTACCATAACCGGATAAGTTTACAGCTCCATCAAAGAACATTGTCCATGAATCTTCACTCACATTCAAGACACGGTCATCTATGAAACTGTCATCATTATTGAGACTCCTGAATTCTCAGCCAATAAATCAGCAATCACTCGACCCTTAACCGACTTTTGTGGCATAAATTGCACATCAAATTCCGAGATCAAAATTTTCCATTTAGCCAACTTACCCACCAAGGCTGGCCGATTAAGTAAATACTTGATGGGGTCGTTCTCAGTCATGAGAAACGTCTGGTAATGCAGTGTGTACTGTCGCAATCTATGCAATACCCACACTAGCGCAGCACAAGTCTTTTCAACATCAGAATACTTCAGCTCTAACACAGTGAACTTCTTACTCAGATAATAAATGGCTCGTTCTTTTTTATCGATAGGACTTTCCTAAGCCAACATCACACCCAACGATTCACTATGAATGGTGAGGTAAAGAATCAAGGGATGCCCCGGTGATGGCGGGACCAGAATTGGTGGATTCATCAGGTACTGCTTCAACTTATCGAACGCTTCTCAGCACTCATCATCCTAGTTGATTCGTGCATTCTTCTTTGGGAGCTTGAAGAATGGCTTGGCAGTTTTCGAGAGTTGGGAAATGAACCGTGCTATGTAATTCAATCTTCCCAAAAGGCTCCGAACTTCTTTCACCATTGCTGGAGGTTGCAAATCGCATATGGCCTTAGCCTTGGATGGGTCGACCTCAATCCCTTACTGCTTACAATGAATCCAAGTAATTTGCCGGATGTTGCCCCGAACATGCATTTAATGGGATTTAGCCGAAGCTTGAATTCACAAAGTCGGTCAAACAACTTCTTCAGGGTTTCCACATGGCTTCTTCCGGGCCGAGTCTTTGCAATCATATCATCAACATAGACTTCAAACTCCTGATGCATCATATCATGGAATAGTGTTACCATGGCTCATTGGTAAGTTGCCCCTGCGTTCTTGAGTCCGAAGGGCATGACCTTGTAATGAAAGGTCCCCCACGAGGTAATAAATGCAGTCTTCTCCTTGTCTTCCTCTTTCATCCTTATCTGATTGTACTCGGAAAACTCATCCATAAACGAGAATAGTTCGAATCCGGCGGTACTATCCACGAGCACATCAATGTGAGGGAGCAGGAAATCGTCTTTTGGGCTCGCCTTGTTCAAATCTCGATAGTCAACACAAACTCGAACTCGACCATCCTTCTTCATTACCGGCACAATGTTAGCCACCCATTCAGGGTATTATGAGACTTCAATGAATCCCACATTCAGAAGCTTCATCACCTCCTCCTCTATCTTCTTCGAGAGCTCGGGCTTAGTTCTCCGCAGTCTCTGCTTCTTAGGTGGCACGTCTGGATTAGTAGGCAAGCAATGTTCGATAATCGATGGGTCTAAACCAGGCATGTCAGCATAGGCACTCGGCTTTGTCTTTAGGGAGATTTGCCCCAATTTTAACTTCCTTAGCTTCTTCAGCGTCACTTAAATTAATAGTGACAATCTGCTCAAATGTGAGAGCCTTGGCTTTTTCATGTTGTTCCCAGCTTCGCTGTACCTCAATGGAATCTTCAATCAAGTCCTCGAGATCATCAATGTTAGCATTTGTTGCATTTGGTTGGACCATTTCCATACCTTTGTATGCCACAAGACTATTCCTGAAACATGAAGTAAATAAATTAGAAAGACAAACAGAGTAATCTATATTTTTGTTTTTGTTTTTTTTTTTGTTTTAAAAAAAAATATTGGCAAAAACATTTTTTTTTGAAATATTTTGACACGAGAAAGCATGATGAAGCCTAGGCCTCATAATTCTCCTTGGATTTTCTTTTTCTTTTATCAACTGGATATCATCACCAGGCTAGTTTGGTGTACCTCATCATGCCCTCAAAATAAAACTTGTAATTTTATTGATATTCATCAATCAATTACATTTATTGAATGTAAATGCAATTTTCAAGCCCTAAAAAGAAAGCGAAAAAAGAAGAAATAAAAAACAAGCCCCAGAAAGCGATAAAAATTCCTACGCAGGGAAATGTGAGAAAGCAGTAAATGAGTTACTCTTGTGGGCTAGAGCCCATCTCCTCCGGAGGTCCTTCATCAATGGTCCCTATGAAGACGTCATCAAAGAGACTAGTGATTCCTTCCAATGCATCTTCAGGGTTTTCTGTCTCTAGGGGTGTTGAATCATCCATGCCACCCCATCCATCTGGGACAATGTCACGGGGATCAATGTAGAAACTGTGAGGAGACAAATATTTCACCAGGTAGTCGAATTTTCTACTTGGCTGCCCCAGGGTGTCCATTATTTCTGCTTCATCCTGCATCATTATCGGAGGACTAGGGAATGTCTCGCGAATGTTCGGGGGTAATGGGTTTTGCCTTCCTCGCCCTTGGTCAAGTGGCGGGTTCCGCCTTTCCTGTCTTCGTCCTCCAGAACTTTCCCCACCTCTTCCATGGTACCCTAATCCAGTAGCGCGGGACCTCTGATGGGCTTCAATGGGGTTTCGAATCCCCTGACCATTTCTTCCAAGGCCACTACCAGGACTAAAACGATTCCTAACCATCATCCTTCCCACCATAAGGGCAGCATTTGAAACTTCAGGAGTGGGTGGCGGTGAGTCTCGAGATGCATGTATGGTGGACACCAACTCAAATGAGTGGTAACTTGACTCGAACTCGAAGTCCGGCTCTATATAGGGGATAGTCGTCTCATGATAAATTCGGTGATCCTCTTCGCCATAGATAGTGACCAGTTTCCCCTTGATCATGAACTTCATAACTTGATGCAGACTTGACGATACAGCTCCAACAGTATGAATCCAGGGACGACCCAGTAGGAAATTAAAGGCAGTAGGGATATCCATCACCTGGAAGGGAATATTGAAAACCACCATCCCTATTTGCACATCGAGGTGAATCTCCCCAAGCACCTCCTTCTTCGTTCCATCAAAAGCTCAGACAGAAGTCTTTGCGGCATGTGTCTTGGATGGGTCCACCTTGAGGCAATGAAGAGTAGCCAGTGGGCATATGTTTAAGGCGGACCCATTATCAATGAGTACTCGGGACACATGAGAAGCCTTATGCTTGACGGATATATAGAGTGCCTTGTTATGCCCCCTACCCTCAAGACGGAATTCCTCATCAGAAAAGGCAATCATGTCCTTGAGAAGGATCGATCCCACAAAATCTTCCAGCTTGTCTGCCTCGACCATCTCGAGTATACGAATTTCACTTAGCACCTTCATCAGCAACTTTTGGTGCACAGGGGATGTAAGCAGGAGTTTAAGCAAAGAAATCTGGGCGGGCATCTTTCGTAACTGCTCGACCACATTATACTCGCTTGCTTTGATCACGGCTAGAAACTCCTTAGCCTCTTCATCGGTGACAGGTTTTGCGGGTTGAGCATTGGCTTGAGGATAAGTCCGACCAGACCTTGTAACGAGGTCAAAATCTAAATCATAGGACCAAGGGACCACTTTATTATTGACATATTCATACAGTTGAGGCATTTCAATCACTATCTCATCGTCAGATGCATCTTCAAGTGGGGGCATGTCCTCGAGTGAAGGATCAATTTCCTCTTTATCAACATTGAGCGCAGCTTGCTCCTCCTCCCAATTGATAATGATGGGGGAAATAGTGGATACTATGCAGTTATGGTCAACATAGACGATGATGTCGTCATCCACCATCCTGGTGACTCTTTCCTTCATCAGTGACAGAGGAACATCCTCATGATCTGGATAATATCCAGCTCTCACTAGCCCGTTGTAGGCATCTGCCACATGTACCTTTAAGTTCTTGATCCGACCGACTTCAGGCTCTAGGATGGCATTGACCGTACCCTCATGCTCCGGTAGCAGATTCTTTTGGACGTTCGGCCGAGCAGTTTGAAATGAGAAGCCTTCATGTCCAAGAGGTTTTGGATTTTATGCTTGAGAGTGAAACATTCATCAGTTGAATGCCCCAATTCGTCGCTATGGTAATCACACTTCTTCATCGGGTCGTAGTCTCGGATGCTTTCACGATTAGAACGCTTTGGTTCACTAGTAAGCAAACCTTTCTTTCTTAGGATTGTCAGCACTTGGGATGGAGATCCGAGGAGAGGAGTGAATTGCCTTCTTGCTTGGGTGAATGATTGACGGCTGGCAGTTTGTTGTTGCTCTTGATTCATATGGATAGCCGGGGCACGATTGGTTCTTTCTTGGCTATAAGCCACATTCACGTCTATCACAGCTTCTTTCTCTTTTTTGGCAGAGAATCTTCTACTCGATGGTTCAATAAACCATCATTCCCTTATCCCTATCTCGATTTGTTCTCCCACGGGAATAAGCTGATTGAAGTTTTCAAAACACGTGCTGGCCATCCGGTTACGGAACTCAAACGGGAGGGTTTTGATAAACAACTTCATCAACTCTTTGTCAGTAGGCTCGGGAGTGATTTGAGCTGCTAGATTTCGCCATCTCACAGCATACTCTTTGAAAGATTCGTTCCTCTTTTTCTCCATCCTCTCAAGATCCTCTCGGGAAAGTGCAATATCCATGTTGAACTTGTACTACTTGAGAAATGCGTCGGCCACTTCATTCCAAGTGTCGAGAAGGTTCACATTCTTCATGACATACCAGTTTAGTGCAAGCCCAGTCAAACTCGCATGGAACGATTGGATCATGAGGGGCTCATTCTTGACATATTGGGCCATACGCACGTGGTACATCTGCAAATGAGCTTTTGGGCAGGAAGTACCATCATATTTCTTAAAATCCGGCATTTTAAACTTTTTGGCATCTTGACCTTCTCATACACGAACAGGTCGAACGGGAGTGAATTTTGTGACTCTTGCAGTTGTTTCATTTTTTCTTCCAGTTTTGCAAAGCATTCATCATGCTCCACCTTGATCGACGAAGGGTCATCTTCCAAGTCAGGCATATTGTCATCACCTATTTGGGCTTTGTTTGCCTACCTTGGGACAACTATCTTGGGGAGAGTGGGTGTAGGATTCGGATTCACTTGGAGGGATTGAAGTTGATTTGTTATGAGTTGCATGGAGGCGGCTAACTATCGGAGTTGATCTTCCATGGTGGACATGCGGTCGTGCATCTCAGCTTGATCAGCCATTCTAGCTCTTAATCGTGTGATGATGGGAGAGCGTGGAGGATCCGTTATCACCTAATTTATGAAGAAGTGAAGGAAGATAAGTATCTCAAGTGGAATGCGTCGATCCATGGCAATGTTCTAGAACTTTTATTCATTAATAGAGCTTTTGACAAACCAAACAAAATAGAAAGTCGAAATGCCCTAAATAAGTGAACTAGGAAAGTAAATGACTCAACTTCCTAAACATTAATCTAGAAATGAAAATAGCAAGATTGATTCAAGCATTTCATCTAGCTAGATCAATATGCACTCAGGACACCATTTGGCGCAATCGTTTATTCTCCTCTTGAGCTTTTTCATCAACTTTTTTGAGGCGTTTATTCTCAGCACGGTTGGTGATCTTCAATGGCACCTCCGGTATCTTTAGAAGCAGCTCCTCAGGAATCTTGTGTTGTTGGATGTACTTAGTCAAGGCATAATACTTCCTTTCTTTGCCCTTCAACTCTTTTTTGGGCCATTTGAGTTTTCGTGGATGGCACATGTCCCACATCGATTTGATAGTGAGAATGGAATCTTCATGGCCTCGGCTTCCATTAACAAAGCTGACTTGGAGCGGATCCACTTGTAACACCGGGGGAAGCTCTTGCATGACTTGATACTGACAAGTCACTCTAGTTGGATAGTACTCCAATGCTCCAATGAACCCAATAGGGGGATTGGGCCAACACCTCCGCACGAGAGTCTCGCCACCCGAACTTAGAACCATTTAGCATGCCATAGGAAACCCTTGGAAGTTGGTTTTTTCATGAAAGCTAGCCACCTAGAATAATGGTAATCCAGTGCATGTTTTTGGTTGTTCTCAAATCTCATAATAGGGTGATTAGAATTACTAACATCATGTATAGTCATTAAACCACCAAATTCCTTTATATGAGAAAGGAACCAGATTTGTAAAAGTTCAAGAGAGGAATGGAGAGTCTTATCACCACCTCCTTTGAATCGAGTGAGAGAAAGAAAAGTTTCAGTTAGGATAGTGTTTACAAAAAATTTTCTTTCCAACACTTGTCTAACTAATTGAGCAATCAAAGGGTTAATAGCATTCTTGTTGTAAGGAAATACTATAAACCCAAAGAAAGCTGAAAGGAAAATCCTATGCATTTGAAATGAGGTGCCTTTTTCAAAACATTCTTACAGAAAAGATAAAGGACATGCATTGCGGTGAGCCTTTAAAACCTTTCTTATGTCATCTTCCTTAATTCTCAGAAAGTCAGATAAGGCCATAACAGGATCTATTCTGATAGGCGGACTAATCAATTCAGCTTTCAAGGATTTCCTTATGGCAATGCTATACTCTTCCAAGGTGGGAGCTCATGCTTACCGCCGAAGGTAAAGGTAGAAGTCTCAGGGCACCAATAGTGGGCGAGTGCTTGGATGAGGCTACCATGGATGTTGATGCGCAGCTGTGGAAGCAGGCGACCAATGTGCGACCCTATGAACTGACAGCCATCTTGATCTAACTTGTCCCACCAAGTGCTAAGCTCTTCCTTTGGAGGGAGAATAATTCGAATGTCCGATGTCCCCATTGTATATTGATCAAGACTCGGGACAACCCTAATGCCATAGATCGACAAAATAATGCGATAAAGTAAGTAAATTGCAAAAACAAAAATTTAGAGAACTTACTTTACCAATGGTGGGCAATCACATAGACATGCGCATGGTAAGTGGCTCGATTTCTAATTAGCAAGGTGGAGCCATAAGGATTATCAGACTAGCCACGGGCTTGTGGACTATGTCGAGTCCTCATAACTCTGGCTTGGTCAAAGAGCCAACCCAGGTCGCGGGCATGCGGACCGAGGTGGGTACTCTTGACACCATGAAAGAAACTTCGAGATTGAGATGGGCGACTCGTACCGCGAGCATGCGGTCGGAGTGGTATCCATCTCAACACCATCCTAAATGATCCTATGTAGTCCAGGTTCGGTGGCAGGTTGTGTGTGCAAAGTGTAGTGATAAATGCAAAGCATGCACAACAATTTAAATCAAACAACACTGCGTTTATGAAAAGAAACCATACATTCCTACATCTCCCTGTAAAACAAAGGTTAGCACACGCTTCTCCTTATACCTCTTATCCTGCAAGAACATTTAACACCTTAAATATTAGGGATGTATCCGGATCCTCGTTGCCAAACAAAAATATTTTTTCAAAAATTGGCCTAAGTCCACTAAGAGTACTAACTCAAGTCCCCAGCGGAGTCGCCAAGCTATCGCAACCAATTTTTCGGGTGTAAACCACCTAGAATTTGGCTAATGGATTACTAAGCCTAGGCTTAGCTCGAGCTCTCCCAAGCCCATACCAATTCGCGACTTATGTTCAAGTTCTTAACATGCAATTGATTTTTCAATTAAGAGTTGCCACTAATCTATTTTCGGTGGGTCGATTAGAAACCCAAATAAAGTAACGGGAGGTTTACTTTACTCCTACGAACCAGAGATTATGAGTTCGGGGACTTGGTTATGCTAGACTTCTCTAATGCCCTTTCGGTACCTTTCTCTTTTATTTCGAAAAAATGTTTTGCAGGCAGCTTGAATTGATTTTAAATATATTTTCCTAATATGTGAGGTGACCATGCGGGTGCGCAAACCATCAATTTAACACCCAGATAAAATAATGAATAAATTGCTAAACTTACCTCAAAGCAACGAAAGCATCTGTAATGTTAAATCAGAATTCACATCACAAC
The DNA here is from genome assembly GCA_028830015.1 of Eucalyptus grandis x Eucalyptus urophylla. Lineage (NCBI taxonomy): Eukaryota > Viridiplantae > Streptophyta > Magnoliopsida > Myrtales > Myrtaceae > Eucalyptus > Eucalyptus grandis x Eucalyptus urophylla. The sequence continues at coordinate 26,710,426 of CM054199.1, forward strand.
CCTAGATATGATTTCTAATTAACACACAATTTCCTTTTTGTTTTGTTTTCACTTATTTAATGAAAATTATGCAATATGCGATGCAATATTAACTAAATGACCTAATTTTAATGATGAGCAATTTCTAATTAAATGAACCTAATAACAATCACTAAATGACGTGCATGACGTGCACATGATTTTTTTATTTTCTTAATAAGCATGCAATCTATCTAGGAGAAATTATTTAAACCTATAATTAATAAACATGCAATCCTAACATGCAATGACGTGCAAAATATGCCCTAACTCTACATGACATATGCATGATGATTTTTTTTTTTAATTTCGAAATTAATAATTGCCAAATAATTAAACATGCAATTCAGGTTAAAATTCTAGCAACCTAAATTAATTGATTTGATTTTTGATTTTTTTAATTTTTGATTTTTTAATTTGTATTAAATTCAAAATAAAATTCTTATTCTAAATATGTAAATCCTAAAACAAGGAATAAACCTAATTCTAACCTACATTTTTTTGATTTTTTTTTTATGAAAGCAAATTTAATTAAACGACACGACAGCAAATCAGAGCAAGATGATATCTAAATTGACGAACCATATCTCGTGCATGAAATCGGGTTGGCCAATTTTAAAATTAAATCGCGAATCGAATCTTGAGCGTGAGATCGGATTGGCAATTTTTCAAGCAATTGCGAGTTAGATTTTGGGCGCGAAAATCAGACTATCAATCCCTAATTTGAGGAACTCTTTCATGTTGGAATCTCAACCATTCATTTAGGAATAATTCTAAAAAACACAAAGTAAATAAATGAAAATAACATTAAAAAAATAAGGTAAATAAGAAAAGAACAACTACCTAATTGATTTTCCTAAAATCCAATCGGGATGGACTATGGTTGAGATTCGGGGCGGCACGGCTAAGGACGGAGGCTGCGGTGGTCGGAGGTCACCATCGGTCAGTGGTCCCGGTCATCGCAAGTCGCGGACCGTGTGATGAGGAGCCCAAAGAGTAGCTCATGGTTCGCGGGTGAGTCATCACGGGACTCGAGTTCTCGGATGATGGTGAACGGCTTACTCGTTGGAGGAACACCAACATGGAACTTGGTAAAGGACACCTATTGCAGCAGGATGTGTTTTTGAAAAAAAAAACAAAGACCTTATCTCCTCTCTTGCAAGCGGTGGTCAATAGTCATGGTGTCCTTTGATTCGGCCTCAACCGAGAACAACATATTCCTCCAGGTGTTGTTCCACGTGCCTATCTTCTCTCCACTGCTTGATTGTATAGGTTATGTTATCTCCACGTGAAAACTCAAGTCTACACGAGAAAATATGCAGGAGCAACGGTCAAAGAATCGCGTCGCTGCTCACGATGAGGGCAGGCTCACGAGGAACGATACTTGGTCGCTTGGGACGGTGGCTTGGCGGAGAGGTGTAGCAAAGACGTTGGACTTGAGGATGTAGGCATCAGAACTTTTGTCTTCTTGTGAATCTCAACGTCCCCGACAGAGAAGCAAAACGATGATGGATTACTATATCTCTTTCTCCATTGAACTTCTCCACCAGTTGTAAATATCTTGACCACCGCCTGACTCCTCGCGTGATCTTGGCTGGCGTTTTCTATGATGTGGAAGATGTAGGCATAACCCTTAAAACATAGGAAAAGAACGATAGTGGGATGCAAATATGCAATACTGATGATGGATCGGCCTCCCCTTTCGTCTTCTACGAAGGCTTCCTATGTCTCTCCCTCCCGTTCGGCTTCTTCGCTCTCTCAATGGCCGTGTCTATCAATATGTGTGGCCCGCCTTTTATACTGCCTACCTTGTATTGCAAAAGAGCAAATTTGTATAAGAAAAAAAAATCGTTGAAATTCACATTTCCTCCATTACCTGTTGCATGCGTATCCTGTGTTTTCCTCAATATTTTTCCTTGAGTTACCGAATTGGAAATACCAATAAGAGTAGGCGATATTTTGTCGCCGCCTTGCTTCTCTTTCACATTCTATCGGCACGAATTTATCTTGAATTGTGGGAAGCATAATTTATTATTATCTTATTTGACGATTCCCACACCTCTTGCACTTTGCCAAATTATTCAATTGCCCTCTTTGCTTCAAATCTATTCAAGACAAACCAAATATACTGCTATAAATATGTGTGAAGAGAATATACATTTAGTATCTCCAAATTTCATTTTTCTTCGTTATCTTCCTCAGCAGAAACATTGGTCAGCCCTTTGGATTTTTTTTTGGTGCCCAAGCCAATTTTAAAAGTTCATACGTGAGTGGGCTCCTTGTCCGCAATATTGAATGTCCACTTCCAAATTTCGCACGAGATCCATGCAATGCAACTTTACGTGAACTCATTGTTATGATAATGCTCCTAACATCCATGCAATTAACTTATATTTTTGCTTAGGGGTCGCAGTTGATCCCTAATTTTTTAATGTGATCAATGATTAAATGGGTTGCCAAAATTTAGGTGTCAACAGGTACAAGAGCAATTCCAAAGTTCTTATATTTGCAATAGTGAATAGAGGTGGTTCACTTCTTAGGTGCGCAGCAACTTCTTAGTTGTAGAAGCTAAACTTCTAATTTATGATACCTTACTGCAACCACGTTTATTATTATATATCTTGGTAAACATACAATCTAGCATAGCAACACAAATTATGACGCAGGAATACGATCCGATCTTAACGATTCAGAACATCTAAGTGTAGGTTTTTGCGGTCCCATGACCTCACCTCATCATAAGGTAAGGGAATTTACATCAAATAGCAGCTCAAAAGGTTTTGTTTTGTTTTTGTAATAAATCATATCAAAAGTAAAATAGACCTAACTCTTAGGAGATCATCATCTTTCAAAAGGAAAAGGAAAATGAAAATTCTTGCGTAAAAAAATATAGTCATTATAAGTAACTTTATTTATTTAGTGACATTTCACCTCTACAAGAGTGAAGTAGTTTGTTGATTCTTTCTAAAAGAGTTATTAAGTGCCAAATACATATTGGTAAAACAAGTTATCCATCACCCGATTTCTCAGTATTTTGTTACTAACTTACCAACACTTTTATGAAATGTGGTTCATATATAAATCAACAATGAAAGACAACGTGATGATTAATACATGAATTGACAATGAAAGACAATGTGATATGCGACAAGTTATCCATCTCCTGAAGAGAGGTTTGGCTTCAAACCCAATTCAAATAGGAGAAGAACACCATGCTAATGTGCCTTAAAATGATCCCCATCTCAAGGTCAAGTTGTCATTGAGTGAATGTAAATACTTCATTCCCAGTTCAAATAAACTTTATTTCTTATACGATTACCTTTGCCACGTCAATAAACGAGGTTCATGAGCCAAAAACAGCTCATATTGGAGTCTATTTATAGCAAACTATTTTTTCCGTTGCAATTAGTCATACATGTCAGTGTAGCACCTCGAACTTGCAAACTGGGGTTCACCAGCAACTGGCGCCTGGGCTACAAGCATCTTCCTATTCCTAGATCTCGAATCTAGGGGATACAAAACCGATCATGAACTTAAATATCATATTAGAGTCGTCACTAATAGGTTCAAAGATCGGAGTCGATTGGATACCTTAGGGCTTAAACAGTGATGAGAAAGTCAACGACCTAAGTACATTGAAGGAAACCGGTCTACAAAAGAAATTAGATCTTAGGTCCGGAGGTTCGGCTACATGTGGGACGAATTAGTATTACACGACGTCCTCTTGGTGTCACTGCCCATTATTTTTCCACAGGTCACTCATCATCTGAGGCGCTTTTACAGATGGTGTCCTTCCCTTTGTTGCGGATGGTCATGCCGTGATAGCAGTTGTGGATCCTCCAGTTTCTCTGATTTGTTGGGTTAGAGAGACGCTTTTACTTGCTGAAGCCTCAGGAAGTTGAGTAAGATTAACTCCATATGGCCCTTTTTGAGCGCAAGAGGAAACAGTGGCAGCTCGCGTTGATTTGTAAACTCCCGTCACCTGATGAGTACTTCATGATGCTACGGGGAGCTATTATTCTCAGAGGTTGAAGAAGAAGATGACAATTGAGGATTTGATATCGAGAGAGATGATCGATAGAGAGAGAGAGAGAGAGAGAGAGAGAGAGAGAGAGAGAGAGAGAGAGAGAGAGAGAGAGAGAGAGAGATTGACAGAACTTTCGGCCCCCAAAAAAGGAAAGAGCTTTCTTAAACGGACGAGAACATTATCTAATTCTATGCCAGGATCTTTTGTTTGAACAGATAAATCAAGAAACTTTTATGCACTGACTTCACGGATACAAGTCGTTAAAAAAAACTATCAATACGAGAAGAATAGATGCAATCGTGTGACAAATCTCTCACGGTTCCTATCAATCATTTTTGTAATTTACGTCGCTTAGGCTTTCGTTCAACCTCAGAGAACCCACAAGGGCCACAACCCAAGTGTGGTTCTTGTTGATGTATCAAGACCGCACCATCTGTTTTTTCTTTGTTTTGTTTGGTCAATTTGTTGATGTCATGTTTTCTAGGAGTTGGTTAATTGTTGTTTTACTTGGTCAATCTTATCTTGTAGGAGCAGTTAGCTGCACATTTTTTAGCTATTCTGTTAGTTTGTTGCTGGTTTTGTGGACCAAGCAAGCTGTTAGTGGGCAACGTGGGTTTATGGTTAAGTTCTAGTATGTATTTGAACATTTTTTTTTTCAGTTTTCTGAACAAGACACGCAGCTTTTGCTGTCAACTCCTTCTTTGTTCTTTCAAAAACAACACTGGTTTCAAAGCTTTCTTAATCTTAAAGGGCTGTGAGTGACTTGTGAGATTGATTGAGAGGTGTGTCTGCATCCATAGAAGTTAAAAGCAAGATGAAGGTAGGATCGAGTGGTTTTTCAGGAATGGCTCCACTAGCATTTGATGGAGAAAATTATCAAGCCTGGGAATGCAAGCCTATCTAAAGGGTTGTGATTTTTAGGAAGCTGTGGAACAAGATTATGAATTTGCTCCCCTTCCTGACAAACCAACCATCAATCAAATCAAGTTTCATAAGGAAATGACAACAAAGAAAGCAAAGGCAAAGTCTTGTTTATATGTTGCTGTCTCACCTGCCATTTTCAGCAGAATTATGGCTTGTGAATCAGCCAAAGCTATCTAGGACTTCCTCAAAGCTGAGTATCAAGGAGATGAGAGGATCGGAAGCATGAAGGGGTTAAATCTAATCACAGAATTCGAGAGACTGCAAATGAAGGAGTCTGAGACAATTGAGTATTCTGATAAGTTGATAAGCATTGCAAATCAAGCAAGAGTTCTAGGCACTGACCTCTCTGATAATAGGCTAGTGCAGAATATTCTTGTTTCCTTGCCCGAAAGGTTTGAGGCAACCATTGCCTCTTTGGAGAATACCAAGGATTTATCTCAGATTAAGTTGGCAGAATTGCTAAGTGCTCTCCAAGCACAAGAGCAAAGGAGGTTAATGAGGCTGGAAAGAAGTACAGAAGGAGCTCTGCTGGCCAAAGAACGGCAAAATGTAGGAGGAAAAGTCAAGAAGTGAAAAGGGAAGAAAGGAAATGGCAGTAGTAGTTCATAAGCTGCTGCAAGAGAGAATAGTGCAGGCAACCCCAAGAACAATTGGGGAAGATATTCCTCATGTCAGCACTGTGGAAAAAAGAATCATACACACTTTAGGTGTTGGAAGAGGCCAGATGTAAGGTGCAGAAAATGTCATAAACTTGGACACATTGAAAAGTTCTGCAAAGAGAAGAGAGATCAGCAGCAAGGTGAGGTGTATGTTGCAGTCCAACAAGAGGTAGATCAATTGTTTGTTGCCTTTTATTTCTCCTCTAGTACTCCATGTGACAGTTGGCTTGTTGATAGTGGTTGCACAAACCACATGACAAGTGATGAAAAGTTATTTATAAACCTTGACAAGTCGTTGAAGTCAAGAGTGAGGATTGGGAATGGGGAGTACTTAGAAGTGAATGGTAAAGGGACTGTAGCAATGGAGAGTTGTGCTGGAACTAAGCTGGTTTTTGATGTGATGTATGTGCCTGAGATTGATCAAAATTTGCTAAGTGTGGGGCAGTTGATAGAAAAGGGATTTAAGGTGAAATTTGAATAGGAGAAGTGTTTGATCTTTGACTCTAGTGGTCAGGAGCTGTTTAAGATAAAGATGCAATAGAAAAGTTTTTCTTTGAATCCTCTTGAGAAAGAGTAGATGACATTCAAGTGTCAGGCCAATGATTCATAAATATGGCACAAGAGGTTAGGGCACTTTCATCACAAAAGCGTGCCATTCATGCAAAGGAATGAAATGGCAACTGGGTTACCAAGCCTGGAGGAGCAAATCACAAGGTGCAAAGCTTGTTTGCTGGGTAAACAAACAAGACTTTCCTTCAAGAAATCCACTTGGAGAGTTACAGAGAAGCTGTAGCTGATTCATACAGATTTATGTGGTCCACAAGTGACTCCTTCACTAAATGGCAGCAAGTATTTCATTATTTTCATTGATGATTATTGTGACATCCTGGATTTTCACTTTTGCTTTCAATTAAATAAATCGGGTATTTCATCAACACGCATATAGTGTTGTTCTCAAAGCTAATCACTCCTGAGATAACTAGACTATCTAAAGAAGTCATTAAGGAATTTTAACGCATTAAACTTGAAAATTCGATCAAGATTCGACTACTCAACCGTGTTCATCTGTAGAGATCATTACGGCACAGTAAAGATGTGGCACCCCTCGACGGCCCCCGATCCGACTAGGGTCACCACAGTTCGCCTACCATTCACTATTTCTATGTCATGTCACTCTGATACCATTTCAATTGCAGTGACTCCATACAACATAGGGGGGTTTACATTTTTTTTTTTGATAGGTCCCTTGCGCAATTCATATACGGAAGCACATCCAACAAACTCCCTTCCCTATATTCAGAAAACGATGCACACCAACTAAACATTTATAGATAAAAGCCATACACTTTTGTTTACATAACTTGATGGACGTCATTAGTCGATACATCAAATTGCCATAGTCTTTCTATACTTGGCTATATTTCAAAAGATGACCGACGTCGCTTCCAACAGTCGTCTACTTTAGAGTCCATCGATTAGTGTCAGCGCCCAAAAGTTCCCTCCTTTGCTATCCTCCTTCTTACGGTCATATCCAACCGCTCAATCCATCTACTAATCTGAAATATTGGTCCCCAAAAGGGGTGAGTACAACCACTCAGCAAGTGAAGGAATCCAATAACCACTCATTGCATCATACAAGTCATACATGCATTGCAGGCATTACTTACCTTGAAGCCATGCATATACTATCATGCATCATCACCAAAATCATAACACACACGTGTATCATCATCATATCATACATGTCATCATCATTATGACATCACACATGTCATCATCATCATCGCATCAACATATCATACATGTCATCATCATCATCATCATGGCATCATCACATTACACATGTTGTCATGCCATATTATTTATCATCATCATCATCATCGTCATGCATATCATCATGCATATTATCATGCATATTATCATGCCTTATCATATATCATCATCATCGTCGTCGTCATCATGCATATCATCATGCCTTATCATATATCACCATCGTCGTCGTCGTCGTCATGCATATTATCATGCCTTATCATATATCGTCGTCATCATCATCATCATCATCATCATCATCATCATCATCATCATCATCATCATCATCATCATCGTCATGCATATCATCATGCCTTATCATATATCATCATCATCATCGTCGTCATCAAGCATATCATCATCATCATCATCATCGTCAAGCATATCATCATGCATATCATCATGCCTTATCATATATCATCATCATCATCATCATCATCATCATCATCATCGTCATGCATATCATCATGCATATCATCATGCCTTATCATATATCATCATCATCATCATCATCGTCGTCGTCATGCATATCATCATGCATATCATCATCATCATATCATGCATATCATCATGCATATTTCAATTTCAATTTCTCAATCTCATCTTTTCATATTGGACTGCCACATTTCTCTTTCCCGGGACCAATGTTTGCCTCCCACATTCATCACTCGCACCCAATCCTGGCATCGCGAGAACCATCCGGGCATGTATCCAAGATACAACCGGGCATCCGGCACCCCCACATTCCGGGCATCTCGCATCCCAACTGGCATCACGAGGTATCCTCCGGGCATGTATCCAAGATACAACCAGACATCCGGCCTTTACCCTTCTAGCCAGGCATCTCGCACCCCAACTGGCATCATGAGGAATCTCTGGGGCTCGCCATGAAAATGGTTTCCCCTACCCTCCGGGCATGCATCATGATACAACCCCTCACCCTCCGAGTATGTATCATAATACAATCGGGCATCCCGACACTCCCGGGGAAAACCTCTGGGCATGTATTCATAATACAACCAGGCATCCAAAGGGCATCGATTCATTCGAACCTCTGGGCATCCCGACTCCCGGGGCATTATCATCCGCCACAACAATCTCCTCATTTAACATTATTTATGTTCACCAATTTCGGTCTCAATTTAGCATGGCATATGATGCAATGGCAACCAACAATCATGTTCAACATTGAATTCACACATGCATCTCAATTCAATGTCATGCATACATCAAGACTTCATCATACAATGCAACATGGTATAATCATTTATAAAATTAATGGAATTTATGGCCAATGAAATAATCTATTTTATTTTATTTTGCTTTTATTTATTTATTTATTTTTAATAAATAAATATTAAATTCAATATCCAAAATTATAAAAATTCAAGCAATCATTAAACAAACAAATAGGATGACAATTTCATGCAAAATTCATGGCCAAATTGAATTTCACACTATTTCACAATTTCCACAAAACAGCACATAATATTCGGATAAAACCAGCACGCACAGTTTCCGAAGAAATTCGATTAAAATATCCATACGGTCTACAAAAATTACGAAATTTTACAGAGTGATATCCAAGACATTTTCGCACAACTTTCATGCAGAACTCCAAGCCAGATTCTTTTTAGATTATTTTATACAACCTCACAAAGCTTCTGGATCCATTACCGCATCGTCCAGTGAACACATCTCCGAAATATTGAGATTTCACCTACTTATTCTCTTTAGTTTCCTCTTAAATTTAAATATGTTATACATCAAGGTGTCCTATACAAGTTTAATTAAGAGATCCAAGTCGAATAACCAGAGTATAGTCATCATTTAGTTCCTTGAAGTCTCGGGTATCTCAAAATACATCACCAGAATCATATTCTTCAATATCTAGTCGATTCACTAGGCTATACTTGTTCATTTCACTTCAAATTTGAGTATGTTGTAGTTTAATATGTCTCCTACAACTTTCATGAATAAATCTAAGTGATATTCTCATCACAAACCAACATGCAACCACGAATCCAGCAAGAGGTCAGTAAAAACTCTCCAGATCTGAGGTCTCCGTAGAACAAGACTTTAACCCATCAAATCTCCATAATTTTCCACAAAATTTCAGTATATTATAGTACAAGATGTTAGCTACAACTTTCATGAAGACATCGAAGCCAAAATCGGACTTCAAACACACATGCAAGCTCAAACAAGTTACTGACTCACACGATCCGAGCAAGAACAGTCACACCACTCACACACAACTCATCCATGCTTCGGTTTTTCCCATCTAACAACCAAAAGTTCAACATGCAAACAACATACAAGCATGCAAGAGAAGCTAGAGGACTCCCACTTGCCTCTAGACCGAAGAAAACGATGGCACACGGCGGATGGACGGCGACGGCTCCTTCCTCTCTCGGCCGCACCCTCTTCCTCTCTCTCTCGCACGGTTCTCTCTCTCTCTCTCTTTCTCTCTTGGCCGAATGGCTAACCAGCCATTCTCTCTCCTTTCCTTCCCTTTTATTCCCCCTTAAACCTCATGATTACTTGCCTACAAACCAGCCAATGCATGGCCTTCTTCCCTAAGCCAATGCATGAGAGTCTTGTGCCACTTGTCACAACACATGCAAGATGGGCTTGGGCCTCCTCTTGGGCCTCCTTTTGGGCCGGCGACAGCCCCCTTTTCGCGGGCCTAATTGGGCCGACTAGCTTGGCCCATCAAAGGCTCAAGCTATTGGGCCTAAGGCCCAACCCAATTAAAATCAATTTTACCCCTTGCTTATTCTTTCTTTTAAGAATTAAATTACTAAATTCCACATGGCCAAAATCTTGTAATATTTTACATATAGGAATTTAATTTATGAGGTGCATAGCCAAGCATAGATTATTAATTTATCCTATAGTCCTAAATTCAAAATTCATAAACACAAGCACAATAACACATAGCCTTAAGAAAACTAATGGCTAACACATAGACCATAGGTAATTTCATTACCTAATTATAGGATTTAATTTCTCTAGAGGATGACTTGAATTTTGGGATGCCACAAAAGATCGACTAGAAATTAGAGATAGGTCAGTTCGACTGAGATGTGTGGTTAAACGTGGGTGATTCCACCAAATTGAGAAATTCTCGTCGATCGGCACTAGATTGATTTTTCTCTCGTTTTAATACCCTGTGATCGTATTTGAAACCTTAAGATTTTCACGACAACCGAGAGTCGCTAATGTGTCAAAGAGGTTCATTGTGGCTCCAAAAAAATCTACCACGGGTCATTTACACTGAAAATTTCTGAAAACTACCCGGTAGCTTAGATCACACTAAAATCATGTTAAACTGAAATTAACCGCAAATTTGAATTCGATTTCAGCAATTGAAAGTTCTGTCATGTCACGAGTCATTTTAGGAATGTCGACTCAGTCTCCGAAGATTTTTCTGCAAACCAAGGTTTTGGCGGAAAAAGTCGAGATAGGGCCGTTTTCGAACGGAAAATGTAGATGATTGTTTTTTATAGCGAAATTGGGATGTAAGTGGGATTTATTGGCGAGGAAAAAATTCAATTTGATCGAGAGTATGGTGGTTGAATTTATAGAGGCCGATTCAAGTTGAATCAAGTGAGAATTTAATCCAAATTGAGCCAAATGTTATGCAAATTCGTATGTCCCCCTTCCCCACATCATTTGGACCACTTCAAGGCTTCTAAAAGGGAGTTGGCTACTGGGAATTGGCTGTGGAAGACAGCAAGTGTGGTGGGGCCAACTCAAAGGGGACAAAGGGGTGAGAGAAGACCAAGGTAGGCCCCCTCCTAAGCCAAACCGGTCCCCTCCCTCTTTCCTCTTCCCTGCCCGTCGATCCCCTCCTTCTCCATGCTATTTAAAACTCCAGCAGCCCTGAAGAACCGAGCCAGCAAGCCAGCAGCCCGCCGGAACCACCGCACGCCACCACTCGTTGCGCCCCAGAGCCTATTTGTCGTTCGCCCATTTGCGCGCCAGAACCGCGCGTCCTTGGCCGCCGTTCCGCCTCCACCGTGACCCAAGGGCATCCCCAGGACTGTTCGAGCTCACCTCACCGTCGTCGAAGCCACCTGGTCGCCCGCCTGCTACCGTGAAGCCCCGCCGGGATTGCTGCAGCCTTCGCCTGCCCATTTCTAGCTCAACTGGCCCCGGAGCAGCCCTTCTCAACCCAAGCTCAGCCGAACAATGTGAGTATCACCAGCACTGTTTGGGCCGTTTTCGTACCGCTTTGGAGTATCTCGACCCTCACTGCATCCCTGTCGTTTTGATCAGAGTGGATCTTTAATCAAGTGAGTTTAACTTGCTAATCCTTGCTTAGTAAGTTAATGATGCTTAAGGGTTGATTAGTTTAGAGTAAGTATGGATTAGGTGGATAGTTAGATTAGATTAGCATTTTAATTCATCGTTATTGCATGTTAGGTGGTTAGAGTACTGTAATTAGAGCCTAGACAAGCTCTAGTATTTGTCTAGAGTGGTTCAGAAATTTTCCGAGCCCATCTCGGCTTTTAATTAGGCTTTTCTAGCCTAATTTGCATTTATTGGCATTTATTAATTAATTTCCGTAATTATTTAATTAATTAATTATTTTTAGAAAATTAGACCGGAATAGCCGGTGATGAAAATTTTATGGAAATTGCAATGGTGTGATTGAATTATTTATTTGATTGCTAATTTGAGCAAATTGAGTGTGATTTGTGATTTTGGGTATTTATTCAAAATTTTATTTAATTCCCGTATTTAATTAGAAAATAACCAAGCGTCTGTTTACAACGCCAAATTTTTTTTTATTGACTATATAAATGGTGGGAATTTTGAAAATAAAGATATTATATTTTTGGCTGAGGCCAACCATGTACCCATACACGATTAATTTTATCGGGTACCTTCAATACGAGAGAAATATTCCAAGATGTTATGTTAATTGAAGAATTTAAGTGTGGAATACCACGCTCTTCGCCGTGGATGCTTGATTGTGTGATGGTTTATAGTCATAGGGAGATGACTCTTGAAAGCTGAGTTGATGCCTGTTATGTGAGATGTTATGGGTTAGATCAAGAAAACCACCGAAGTACGGCTATGCCTGTTGGGCCGTAATTAACTGCCAAAGTATGGATGTGCCTATTGGGCCGTAATTAACCGCCAAAGTATGGATGTGCCTATTGAGCCGTAATTAACCGCCAGAGTATGACTGTGCCTATTGGGCCGTAATTTACCGCCGAACTTGGAATAGGCTGTGCCCATTGGGCCGTAATTCACCGCTGATCATTTAGTAGGCCATGCCCGTTAGGCCGTAATTAATAGTTGAAGTGAGTAGTTGAAATGACCTTGAGATGATCTTGATGACATGAAATCGACTAGGTCGATTGATCGATGAGTCGATCTGGTGTGATGATTTTATTCGTTGATGTGATTCGATAAATTGTGCTGACTTGTAGGAAGGATCCGAGGCAAGGTAAGTCCTCTAGCTCGTGTTTATGCTTAGACATCCCTTGGGACGTATTTTCTTCCTAGTCAAGTCTTAGGGGGTTGAACTCGCTGAGACGTCGTCTCACCACAATTTCAGGTCCCTAGATGGCAGCTCCTCCTAAGCGTTTTGGTCAACCGAAGATCACAGAACAGGTAGCCAATATTCCAATTCATGGGCACCTTAGGGGTCTGGTCTATGAGCTCGTGAAGTATGTGGTCTGGGTCGATGAGGCTCTATCTCATAAGGTACCTCATCGGTATAGATCATGGTACCGTCGGGAGCGGCATGGACAAAGAGAGGGTCCTATACTAGAATCCGAGGTACCTGTGTATGTGTTGGAGGTTACTTTTGGATAAGGCACTACAGATCCCCCTAAAGGTTCGATGGTAGACCTGGTGGATTCGGATCTTGAAGACCCAGGAACTCCAGTGTACTCGGAGGAAGGCTCCAATGTTAGTGAGGAGGTGGAGGATGAGGATCTGTAGTTTTATAAACCCCCCCTATTTTGCAGGCCTTGTTTTTATAGACTGGTTTTGTAATGACACGGCTTGATATGTATATATATGTATATATACATATACATATACATATGTATATATACATATACATATACATATGTATATATAAGCGTGTTGTGATTTTTAATTCGAAAAATTTTGGCCTTGCTTTTCTATCCCATCTTGTTATTGTCTGGGGATTATTTATTTGCTTCCGCATACATATTAAAAATTGAATGGGTCGGCGATGCATCCTGGGACGTCGCTATTTAATTGACCATAGAGGGATGAACACGTGCTCGGAGGATCGGGGCATGACAATTATACTAGAATGTGTTGGATTTACTTTATGAAGCAAAAGTCATAAGTTGCTAAGGTATTTCTGAAGTTTAAGAAATGGGTTGAGAACCAAAATGGCTGCAAGATTCAAGTCATTAGATTTGATGATGGAACATAATACACTTCACAGAGGTTTAACTCTTTCTGTGAAGAGGCTGGAATTAAGCATCAGCTTATTGGTCCTTACTCTCCACAGCAAAATGGAGTTAGTGAGAGAAAGAATAGAACTATTATGGAGATGACTAGGTGTATGTTATATGAGAAGAATCTACCAAAAGAGTTTTGGGCAGAAGCAGCAAACATAGCATTTTTTCTGCTAAATAGACTACCTACGGGGTATTGGAGATGAAGACACCCTTTGAAGCTTGGTTTGATGTCAAGCCAATTCTAAGAAATTTGAAGGTGTTTGGCTATTTGTGTTTTTCTCATATTCCACAGGTCAAGAGAGACAAGTTGGAAGAGAAAGTTGAACCTGGGATCTTTGTTGGCTATAATTTAGTGTCAAAAGCTTACAATATCTATCAACCACAGACAGGGAATGTGATCACTAGCAGGGATGTTCAGTTCTTGGAAGATGATAAATGGGACTGGACAAATGAGCCACAAGGCAAGCACAAAGAGGTCTCATTAGAACCTGACGAGCTGGTGGATGATGTTCCAATTATAGGTACCAGATCTTTGACCGATATATATCAAAGGTGCAGTGTGCCTGTTTTGGAACCTACAGGTTATGAGGAAGCTAAAAGCGATCAAAGGTGGATGAATGCAATGAAGGAAGAGTTGGCTATGATACAAAAGAACCAGACATGGGAGCTAATGGAGAGGCCTGAAGACAAGAAGATGATTGGAATAAAATGGGTTTTTAGGACCAAATTTAATACTAATGGCTCAGTGAATAAGCATAAGGCCAGGTTGGTGGTGAAGGGATATGCACAGGTTTGGGGAGTTGATTTCTCAAAAACCTTTGCTCCCGTGACAAGACTTAATACAATTAGAATGATTCTTGCTTTGGTAGCTCAACAAGGATGGAAGGTATATCAGTTAGATGTGAAATTTGCATTTTTGAATGGAGTGTTAGAGGAGGAGATTTATGTTGAGCAGCCAGAAGACTTTGTCACACCAGGCCAGGAGGAGAAAGTTTATTTGCTGAGAAAGGCTCTCTATGGCTTGAGGCAAGCTCTTAGAGCATGGTACAGTAAGATGGATGAGCACTTGATGGGCTTAGGTTTCAAGAAAAGCCTCAATGAATCCACTCTATATGTCGAGAAGTTAGTATCTGACTTAGTGGTGGTGTCTCTTTATGTGGATGATATGCAGGTGACATGGAGTAATAGTGCTCAGATTACTGCATTTAAGCAAGAGATGATGAAGATGTTCGAAATGATTGATCTTGGTGAGATGTCGTATTTTCTAGGAATGGAGGTTAGGCAGAATCAAAATGAAGTTTTTATCTTTTAAAAGAAGTACTTGAAAGAGATCCTGAGGAGATTCAACATGGAGGAGTGCAAGAGTGTGAGTACTCCAATGGGTCATAAGGAAAAGCTTCAAAAGAAGGATGGATCAGAACCTGCAGATGAAAGAGTTTATAGAAGTTTGATTGGATGTCTCGTGTGTCTCACTGCAACTAGGCCAGACATTATGTTTCATGTAAGTGTCTTGTCTAGATTTCTCAATTGTGAAAGTGAGTTGCATATGGTAGCTACAAAAAGGGTGTTGAGGTACTTGAAAGGTACTCTTTCATATGGGATTAAGTTTTGCAGAGTTCAGGAGTTTAAGTTGTAGGGATTTTCTGATAGTGATTGGGCAAGATTAATTGATGATATGAAGAGCACTTCATATTATTGCTTTACATTTGGGTCGGCATATTTTTCCTGGTTTCAAAGAAACACGAAATAATGGCTCAATCAACTGCAGAAGCTGAGTTCATTGCAGCTATTGCAACTGTGAATCAAGCATTATGGTTGAAGAAGCTAACGGATGATCTGCTTATGCAGCATGAAGAAGACATAGAAATATTTGTGGATAATCAAGCTACTCTGGCCATTTCACAGAATCCAGTATTTTATGGAAGAACAAAGCATTTTAAGGTCAAGTATTTCTTCTTGAGAGAAGTGTAGAAGGCTAGAGAGGTGAAATTGATATACTGCAATTCAGAAAACGAGATTGTAGATATATTCACAAAGTCTTTTCATGTTGGTCGATTTGAACATCTCGGGGCAAAGCTAGGAGTGTGCAATACTTGATCTAGGAGGAGAGTGTTGATGTATCAAGAGTGGACCATATGTTTTTTCTTTGTTTTGTTTGGTCAGTTTGTTGATGTCCTGTTTTCTAGGAGTTGGTTAATTGTTGTTTTACTTGATCAATCTTATCTTGTAGGAGCAGTTAGCTGCACGTTTTTTAGCTATTCTGTTAGTTTGTTGCTGGTTTTGTGGACCTAGTAAGCTGTTAGTGGGCAACGTGGGTTTATGGATAAGTTCTAGTATGTATTTGAACATTTTTTTTGGTTTTCTGAACAAGAAACACAGCTTTTGCTGTCAACTCCTCTGTTCTTTCGAAAACAACAGTTCTTTGCTAGATAACTCACACTTTGTAGTCAAGCATAGCAACATTAACGTAAGACAAACCAGAAAATTCATTTATCAGAGAAATCGCATCCACCAAGCAATCCCATGTTGATGAAAAAAACAGAAACTTGAGTGCTAATCAGTTCACCAGACAACACCTTTCGCTTTTTCTCTTTTCCAAGTGATGTTGCATATTCAAACTTTTTGACAGATTTTTGCTTAATCTTTCGGTCGAAGGACAACACCTTTGATGATGAGTCCAGACTTCCATTGACCATCTGTTCCGTTGAAGTAAAAGCTTATCTTGCCAACATTCGTCGGAGTCGTCACAAACGTGCCGACAAGGATATCTATCCATGTTTCCTCGGGCTTTCCCTCCAAAGTCTCGATGCGTCCTTGTGAGGTTCCATCCGGTAGAGTGAGGTTTAGGTTCACCGGAGTGTGCCAACCGCTGCTGTTTTCCGCCATTTTCACCTTGAATGCGACTTCGTACGTAGTCTTTGGAGAGAGCACGATTGTCTCAAACGTGCCCAAAAATTCTAGCCGGCATACTCTCAACAGCTTCGCTGCGGGTATCCATACTTTGCCGCTAAAACTGAAAGTCCGCATTTGGAACAATATGCTAGTTAATGATGACATGAAAACCGTAGATAATTTTTCTTCTCTTTTCATGGAGCGCAAGTAGAATTTCATTATTCGGATCCAATTTAATCTATCAGTATGTTCTACAAGAAGTAATGTTTTCTGAAAGTTCTATCTACGTAAATCAATTCTGCCTGAGACTTCGAAGGATAAAGGTTGACACTGTTTTCACATTTAACTAGAGAGTATAGTTGATTGATCATCCATATCATATTTTCTTCTTTTTGTTACCAAAACATCCATATCAATCGAAAAATTTTAAAAAAAACCAATAAATTCCAAGTAAATCATGCAGCGATGAGTACCCTTTCAAACGAAATTACGAAGACATAATCATCATTGTTTTCTTGTATTGCGAATTCTACGGGACAAACACACGTTTCAAGAAGTTACCATTACAACAAACAAATACCGACGTTTTCTTCCGTGTAATTGCTATTGTGTCCACGACTGAAGAGTGAGTATAGTTACCATTCTTCCGCCTCGTCGATCCAATCCCAGTATCGCTTGTCTTCGATCCAAATGATGGATAACTTTTTAGCAAGCAACAAGAAGCAATTCTTTTCGAGATCTTCGTCGACCCAGAACTTCTACAATTTCACACCAAAAGTGAATGGGATCGATTCAAGTTTGCCACACATTTCTAGTGTCTAAATTAAATAATTACAAAGTGGCATGCCTGTTTATAGTCCTGTTTGTCATCCTTCATGAGCACTCCACGGTAGATCCGGTTGCACAACTCTTCGACGCCGATCGAGGAATCCGCGTTCGTCTCTCTTCGAACAAGCGTTACGGCGAGGAGAGGAGGATTTCTCGCTTCAGCTGGTCTCGCTGGAGCTGAGCCTTCCTCACTTTGTTCTATCTCGCTATTTTTCGACATTGTGTTTCTTGCAGCAGACTGTTTCCAATTGAAAAAGATGCTCGACACTCAATTTTGGGAGGAAGGAATGGGAAGAGAAAGGGTGACTTTATAGGCGGTTGGCTTTTCGGTCTTAACTAATAATCAAAAGGTATTTATTTATTTTTTATATTAATCTGCGAACGCACCCGGAAATGAGTTAGGTAAAATCCTGCTGCCGGTTTCAAAAGTTCAACATATTAAGCCACGAGATCAGGATCAGTATAAGCCGCATAACCCTTGCGTATTTTCTCAATTCAGGGCTTTCTTTATGCTTGCATGCGTTTCAATTCTGATTATTTCGTAAGTAAATGTGAACGAAAAAATAGCTTGAACTGTAAAATCCGGCTTGTTTCGGTTTTGAGCTTGTTCAGTTTAATTAATAAAGGAAAAACATGATCTAATAAATTGTAAGGCCAAACCGAACCAATAAGTCTAATTGAAAGCCATCCCTCGCAGAAGTTTTCACACCTTCCTTTATGGGAGGATTCTTTTCTTGTCTTATTTTATGATAGCTCCCAGCTTCTTAGTCTAGTTTGTTGAAGAATCAGAACAAAATCTCTGAAATCTGGAAGATAATTTCGGGATATGAAAGTATTTGGTTTCCTTTCTTTTCTTTTTTTTGAATACTTAGAATTAGGAAGTAAATCTCTAGAATTAGGACGTAGGAAATCTGTTTCCATCTCTTGCTATTTTCTAGTAATCCTAGGCTTTATTTATATTTTACGTTCTTTGTAATAATATATGCAATAAAAAAATAGGTTCTTCTCTGAAATCTACATAGTTTATATGTTGGAATGGTCCTAGGACCCTTTCGCCTGATGAAAATGAATGGCGTTAGTGATCCCTTGCTTAATTACCATCACTATGTGTTTAGTGATTTATATCCATTGGAAACACTAAATACATAACTAAAGAGTCAAATTACATCCATGGGAAACAATTGACGTACATCAATTAGAAGGAAAGCCTATACAGAGAAAGTTTCTTTACAAATTGAACCGTTTATGTTTTCTCTAGTTGAAGTCACCATTTATCTTGAAAATTTATGGACAAAGCAAACTTTAAGTCTAAAATAGTTGCTGAGGATTCAGAAGTAAATAATAAAAAATTACATTTGTGATGTTGTGAAAGTGGTTGCAATATGGTTTTCGCTGTTGTTTTTTTTATTGTCTTGCTATTTAAGCAATGGCCGACAATTTCTTGTGCATGGCACGGGTATCGATAAGACTGATAAAGATTGTTATTTTGACGTTGATAATTTAGTAAAAATCATAATGTGAAATCAACAGTTATGGACTTGCATATATATAGAAAAACAATCATTAACCTATAAGACCTGACTTAGTTTTTTGTCTACTATCTCGCCACTTGTCACCTAGACTAATTTGTAGAGGTTGAATTCTCTCTTTGGGTTGAGAGCCAGTCATCAATTCACACACTCCAATCACAACGATGGATGTGCCTTTTCTTCTATGACTATGATTATGATATGTGGATCTTACATGTGCCAGAGCTGACGGAGGGAAGAGAGAAGAAGCAAAAAAAAAAAAAAAAAAAAAAAAAGGAGAGAAAAAACAGTAACGAATGACTAAATCGAATATTTATCAATAGTTCAGGGACCAAATTGAACCGATCGAAAGTTCAATGACCAAATTGCATATTAAGTAATAGTATGGGGACCATTTGTGGCATTTTCCCTATAAACTATGTGGATTTCAAAGAAGAACCTATTTTTTTATTGCATATATTATTACAAAGAACATAAAATATAAATAAAGCCTAGGATTACTAGAAAATAGCATGAGATGGGAACAGATTTCCTACGTCCTAATTAGAGCGATTTACTTCCTAATTCTAAGGATTCAGAAATAAAATAAAAGGAAATAAAATAATTTCATATCCCAAAATTATCTTTGAGATCTCTGAGATTTTTTTCTAACTCGTCAACAAACTAGACTAGGAAGCTGGGAACTATTGTAAAATAAAACAAGAGAAAAATCCTCCTTAAACAAAGGTATGAGACAACTGCTGCGAGGGACAGCTTTTAATTAGATTTATTGATTCGGTTTGGCCTTTCGATTTATTAGATCATGTTTTTCCTTGATTAATTAAACCGAACAAGCTTGAAGCCGAAACAAGCCCGATTTTACAGTTCAAGCTATTTTTTTGTTCACATTTACTTACGAAATAATCAGACTTGAAACACATGCAAGGATAAAGAAAAGCCCTGAATTGAGAAAATACGCAAGGGTTATGCGGCTTATATCGATCCTGATTTCGTGGCTTAATATGTTGAATTTTTGAAACCGGCAGCAGGATTTTACATAGCTCATTTTCCGAGTACATACTGCCCCCTCTTTCCACAGAGGTAGGAATCTATACTCTTATCAAACCATGCAAAATTTTAATGTCATCTATTATTCCTCATTTATTTTGCCGATGATTTCACATTAACTTAAATTGCAAAATGATGTTTAGCTTCCGCGTTAATTTTACGAGGACAACATTCGAAATGAGCCATCATGAGCCAAAAAGAAAAAGAAATCTTTACATAAAAAAATTAGCACCAGAGCAAATTCGAAAGCGTTGCCCTACAGCTTAATTAGCTCAGCTATAGTAGGAACATGTAGAGTCCGGAAGTGATCAGTCAAGCCAAAATGAGCCATCATGAGCCAGACATGAGTCAGAAGCTCTCCTCCTCTCCTCAGCTGCTGAGCATGGTGACTCCCCTTACACTTACTCGCTGCATAACATAACATCTCAACCCACACCTCACTTATTATCATCCATTTGTCTTGTGACTCGATCGTATCCAGCAACGACGCGAGCTGACACCCATGGAGCAGGACGTACTTGCTACGGTCTCCCTTTGCGACCGTCGAATTCATCTTTGTCTGCACCTTGCTCCGCAGCTGGTTGTAGGCTGTAGTAATGTTGAATTTGCGCTTCTTCCTCTTCTTGATATGTTGCCAAGCACTCGCACAGAATTCTTCACAATTCATCACGTAATTCCTGTCGTCCTCAGGAGGAGGTGCCTTGTCGTCTCTGTCCTTGCCTGTGGATTTGACCTCATCGTCAAAAAATTTCATGGCCTCTACATAGGTTTCTTTAAACTTGATGCATCCGAACCCGGTCGGCAGCATCACAGGGTACATTACAAGGATATACAGCATGTATCGAGACAAGCACTTGCTGATCTTGGATCTCGATTTGATGTTTTCTATGATATGTGATTCGTTGTAAGCCGGATTTTTCAAGCTGTCTTTGTCTTTCGGGTGGCAACACAATTCGGTCGCGATATGCCAAATGAGGATGCTTTGGTCGAACTCCAACTCGATGCTCCATTTCAAACTGTCCATTTTCTCGAACTTTTCGAGCACCTGGCTTCCTCTGGTGGTCCTCGGGGATTGTATTCCCATCAAATGTGACATTATGAATTTTTTTAGATCATGGGTCACTTCCTTGTGATGCTTGTAAAGGGGCTTCTCGACGTTCTCGTCAATGTGCAGAAACTCAAGGAGTCGATGGCAAGCAAGGTGCTTCTCTCTGACTGCAAAGCTCAGTAGGCTGTATTGAGCCATGTGATCTGACCATCGGCGCCGTTTAGTCAGTGGTTGTAACCAATTGATGAAATTTAAGACAGCGTATTTCTTTTCCTTAATCAACCAACATGTGAGATTGTCGGAGAAAAGAAGAATAGCCAATGCATAAATCTCCAGGAATATGGCCACGGCTAGCAGGATAAAGGTCACATAAAGATCAGCTATTGAGTATTGCTGATCTTCTGTCAGGATGAACAGTACCAATACGATGCAGGTCGAAACCAATCCGATTATGCGACGAGCGAAGCCCCAACTAGTACAAACTGCCCTGGCCTTCGTGTAGAGCAAATCGTAGATTATTCCCAATTCAATCTCAATGATCTTGAAGGCCACGAGGAAATTCTTATCCTTGAGCATCAACTGACTTGTGTTGCGATCCTCAAAACTAAGCAGGAGATCCGCGAAAAGCCGTTGGAATATGTTGATCAACGCTCTGGCTGCAAGCAATTCTCCTTGCTTACGCTTATAAAGTTTCTGCGAATTAAGTGTTTCCTCCGGAGATGAAAGATCGGCTCCATCCACGTTGTTTTCCATAATCATGTCGTGGACATCAATCACTTCGTGTGGTATGACATCATAGCCCTCGGCCTCCATGAACTTAAGTTGCTCCAGTATCTTACAATATTTAGGTGGCGGGTTGGGAATGGAGTCCCTGAACTGCTCACTGCTGGCAGCCCAGAGAACATAAACCCTTTCGCCATACTTGAGGAGCCCAGCAAGAATCATCACAATAGAGAGGATGGATATATTACGGCCAGTCCACGCCATCAGGAAAATATAAAATGTTACTGCTGTCTGGGTGACTAGTGACAACAAGTGCCTCAGCCAAAGCTCATTGTCTTCTAGGGCATACGCCGTGATGGTGTCAGGGCCTCCCAAATGTAACAAAAGGAATGGCGCCCAGAACGCGTTCAGCTCGGTATTCGCATCCACACTTTTATTGTTTAACTTCGTGAGCTTGTTCGTTATTATGCCAAGCGCATAGATCGCGACTGGATCAGCCATTAGGTAGGCCAGCCAAACGACCCCCCTGAACGAGGCAAAGCGGATGTACTTGCGCCTATTGCCCATAAAAATGAGCAGGATTTGGAGGGTTAGGCTGAGCAAGACGACACTGCGGAGCTCCCATTCTTCCCACAGCTCTATGAAATATGAAGAGAAGACCTGCATCACCTCCATCTTCTTCATGATGACGCCGCTGCTCAGAGCAGCTGAGATGCAACACTTGTATCAGCAAAAGAATGATGGAAGTACATTGCTCATAAAAGGAGAAAGATGTGAATATCAAATTAGTGAATCCGCAACTGGCAAAAATGAATAATGATATTAAGCTATAGAGATATATTTCATTTTGTGGCCTAATCAAACGGTTGCACACTAAAATCTAAGTACCCATATGAACATCGGTGCAACGATTTGATCGTTCCTTGCTGCTTTAGAAAATTCGCCTCCTTACAAGTTACTTAAATGGTTTCTTAAGCTGATACATTTGAGAACAAAAGGAAGGCATGCTCCTTATTTTCAGTTGATTTCGTCTTCTTTCTTTTCCCTTCTTTTTGAAGTTATCTGCTTTTGAACACGGCATGAGTCTACCATGCCAAAAAAAAACTCGGATTTTTATAACCATAACAAGCTATCTGATGCTCAAAGTTCGCAGAAGCAGAGATGAAATTTTACTTACCGATAACTGGCAATATCATGTCTCGATGGTGAAAATATTGCTCCACCGCTTCAAAGAAACATCATTCTTCTGTTGAACAAGAACCTGTTGTGTGCTTGAGAGAGAGAGAGAGAGAGAGAGAGAGAGAGAGGCTACGGAGGAGCGTTAAAAGAGAGGACTGATATTGAGGAGCACCGCTTCGAAGAAACATCAGTCTTCTGTTGAGCAAGAGCCTGTTGTGTGCTTAAGAGAAAGGGGCGGGGGAGGTGGGGCAGAGAGAGTAATTATGTTCATAATTTGTAGTCTCTCTATGGAGCTTGCTTAGCTGTAATATCTGACCTTTCGTCACATTTTCAATATCAGTGCTCTTTTTTGACGCTCCTCCGTAACCACTCTCTCTCTCTCTCTCTCTCTCTCTCTCTCTCTCTCTCTGGTGCCCGGTGGAAACATGATTCATCATCAAAAGGACCGCACAAAAGGACTTCGGTGAGGTCAATCATTTTTTATGACGGAGGGTCATATTAACTTAAAGGCGTCTACTGATATAAGAGTGATAATAATATATTATGAATCATAAATTTTTGAAAAAATATATCCTATAACAATTTATAAATGTGAACAAATTATTAATTTCACGGTGGATTAAGAATAATCACTTAATCATTTCTTTAATGAATATTGGTAGCGTGATTATTGCAAGTGTAAGGTAGTTATACAGCCACGTCAACTTAAAGGACATATGTTATGTATTTAATGTTGAATTGTATCCCTTAACAATCTTTTGTTTCTGCATCTTTCTTACGCTTAACTAGGTTAACACCGAATGAAGAGGGCGATCTTTGATGCATAGGCTAAATTGTGCATAGATAAACATTTTCCTAACGCTACACCCATTAACTAAATTGTAGATTGACATTAAAAATAGCAGCCGTATTGATCCAATCGTATAATTTACGACAGAGAATTTTTCTCTCAAAGAGCACATGTAGCGAATTGCAGATCACGAGTGAAACGGCCACCTCGGCAGCCATCGCCGTTGAATGCAGGTAGGACTTGTACTTAACTCAGCCTCTCTGTACTGCAATTGAATTGTTTCTCCTTGTATGTATGTATTTGTGAGGGATACAGAATAGAAGAAGAAGAGGAGGAGGAGGACAACCACGAATAGAGAATTAGCTAGAGCTTTGAACAGTTTTAACTACAACGGTTCTCACAGTTTTAACCGGCCTCACATTCACGGGAGCGTACCTGGTCTCGTTTCTATTTCCCCGGAACAGAAACATTTTTTTCTATTTCTGTTTCTTAAAATAATTTTTAATAGAAATGTTACCAAACATGCTCCTAGTCAACCAGAAAAGTAAAACATATGCCAGCTGTGTCTCGTTTCCTTACTCACCACTGGTGGTCGCTGTTTGCTTTCAATTATGTCCCCTGAAAATGGGCCCTTTTTGTCATTGTCAACAGGCCTTTGATTGGATCAATAATCTCTCTCTCCGTGGCTCGTGACATACACAAAGTATCGAAATCGCATTAACATAAAAGGAAAGAATGGCCCTAATGCATGCATATTCTGCAAACCGCGCGCTCCAAAATCTTCATCATTATAATCTAGAACACAGTAATAACAAAAAAAAGGTTTGCATACCGATTTAGAATTCATCGTTTTTTATACGGAATACTAGTAATTTAAAACTCGAAAACTTTTTTTCTATTATCTTAAAACTTGTATTATAGTTCACGAATTAAATTGAATATATGTAAAAAAAATTAAAAATTATATTAAATAAGCTAAAAATTTAAAAATCACATTACACTTTAATGTATAGTTTAGAATTTTTTTTAAATAAATTAAAAAATGCAGGATTTATAAAATTTAAAATTTGTTTATGTCTTTATTGCAGTTCATGTTGATGTCCCGTGTTTATCTACTATTTTTTTTCTTTTTATATATTAATATCGAATCATGTCGTGTTCGTCAATCCATTGATGAGAAAACGTTAGGGAAGACAGGAAACCAAAAAATCTGCCAGCTTTGCCTCATTTCCTTACTCACCATCGACGCCTTCAGCACTACCATGATGGTCCCCGTTTGCTTTCAATTATTGTCCAACCTTCGATTATTTGCCCTGAATATGGTCGCTGTTTATCATTATTAACAGGCCTTTTTTTCGGTAAATATTAACAGACCTTTGATTGATTAAATAATTTCGTTGAATGCTGTTTATGCTGTACAAATTGATCTGGGGCGTACACTCATATTTCGTCTGTTCTTTTTTTCTTTTTTTTTGGGTCTGAATTTTTTTTTTTTTTTTTGGTTACCCAGGAAACCCCGTACAGTCGGTAGCCGGTGGGTCTGAATGTTTCATTTGTTGAATTAGTGCAAATTCAAGGCAAAAGTTTTAGATGGTTCTCGCTCTATTAGTTTGTAATCGTATTCTCTACCTTTTGATAACTTGTGCAGCTTTTCCTCGTACCATGTGAACGGATCATATGAGTGTCTCCCTATGCTCCTCCCTTGACATTAGATCAATATTTAATTTCATCTGAAATCACATTGAACTAAGACGAAAGAATGACCCTAATGCATGCATTATCCTAGGTTGGAACAAGTTGATAGGATCTTTAGGGCCATGGTTTGGATTCGCCTTCCCGGTCATATTCGAATCATGCATTAAGCTCCCAAATATGATGTTATTCACGAATTTCGAAATACGGCCGGCTCAAACTCAATCCCACGTGAACCATGTGTGCATGAGAGTATGATAAGCTTGCATGGACCTCACGGAGGTGGATCACATGAAGTGAGACCTGGCCAGTACCTAATTTCGGCCACCTTTCCCTATGTTTGGATATGCATGGTCTTGGAAACAATATACCGGAAAAGCTTGGATATGTCATATAAAATGCTTTGGTTGGGTGAGCATGGTTACAGGGTACACGAGATATGTTTTAGGTTCCAAAAAATGAGGAACATGTTCCGACGGATAGGTTCCAGATAAAATCTAGATGAAACTTGAAAGCGCTTATCCCTATTTACGAGTATCTTTTGCTACTCAAGTGCTGTTCGCTTCGCTTCACGAAAAATAGATTTTATCTGGAACCTATTGCAGTGTGAAACACAACATCACAAATGTAATTTTTTATTCTTTATTTCTGAATCCTTAGCAACTATTTTAAACTTGAGTTTGCTTTGTCCATAAATTTTCAAGATAAATAGTCAATTTATAAAAGAACTTTCCCTATATAGGCTTTCCTTTCAATAGACATACATCGATTGTTTCCCGTGGACGTAATTTGATTCTTTAGTTATGTAATCGCTAAACACATAATGATGGTAATTAAGCATGGGATCACTAACGCCATTCATTTTCATCAGGCGAAAGGGTCCTAGGACCATTCCAACATATAAACTATGTGGATTTCAAAGAGGAACCTATTTTTTTATTGCATATATTATTACAAAGAACGTAAAATATAAATAAAGCCTAGGATTACTAGAAAATAGCAAGAGATGTAAACAGATTTCCTACGTCCTAATTCTAGAGATTTACTTCCTAATTCTAAGTATTCAGGAAAAAAAAAAAGGAAACAAAATAATTTCATATCCCGAAATTATCTTCCAAATTTCCGAGATTTTGTTCTAATTCTTCAACAAACTAGACTAAGAAGCTGGGAGCTTTCATAAAATAAAACAAGGGAAAAATCCTCCCCTAAAGGAAGGTATGAGACAACTTCTGCGAGGGATGGCTTTCAATTAGACTTATTGGTTCGGTTTAGCCTTACAATTTATTAGATCATGTTTTTCCTTGATTAATTAAACTGAACAAGCTCAAAACCGAAACAAGCCGGATTTTACAGTTCAAGCTATTTTTTTGTTCACATTTACTTACGAAATAATCAGAATTGAAACGCATGCAAGCATAAAGAAAAGCCCTGAATTGAGAAAATACGCAAGGGTTATGCGGCTTATACTGATCCTTATCTCGTGGTTTAATATGTTGAACTTTTGAAACCGGCAGCAGGATTTTACCTAACTCATTTCCGGGTGCATTCGCAGATTAATATAAAAAAGAAATAAATACCTTTGATTATTAGTTAAGACCGAAAAGCCAACTGCCCATAAAGTCACGATAAAATATTAGATGGTCCGGAGTGTCAAGTCACCGTGAGCCCGCCCAATGAAGAGGCGACACATGGCTCCACGTGGAGACGGGCCCACCATTATTTTCCGTCAAATTCTTGCACCCCTTCCCTCCATTAAATGCTTCGTTCTTCTGCCGGGCCCACCATCACTTCTCAAAGAAGGTTTTGCGTCCCCCATCTCCCTCTTCATTAAATGCTTTATCCTTCTCTGCATACTTCTCCCGCTCGTACGGAGAGCGCCCCTTCCCCTCTCTCTTTCAAAATTTTCTCTCTGTTCTACATATTTTTCTCCATCACAGCCGCATGACGCCCGCCCTCTCTTTTTCGAAAATCTCTCCCTCCCAAAAGCCCCCTCATCGCCTCCGAGCTTGGCCGCCTCTGTTGTCCCTGCCAGGAGCCACTCGCTCCCTCTCTCTCTCTCTCCTAAGAGCCTCGCCGGTCGTAGCTAGGTCTTGAGTTCGTCGCGGTTGCCTTGTGGTGCTAACTCCAGCTGCTCGGTTTCATGTGGAGGAACAGCGGGCACGGACGGCGATGATTTGGTCGTCCTTGGTATGAAAGCGAGCTGCGACGACACCGCGGCCGTCGTTGTGAACGATCTCTCTCGCTCCTAAGAGCCGCGCAAGTCGTAGCTGCCGAGTCCCGACCTCGACCTCTGACTGCCTCTGCGTCTTGGTCGTGTTCGCCTCCGGTCCTAACTCCAGCTCCTCGGTTTCGTGTGGAGAAACGGGTTTGAAAAATCCTCTCATGCTATTCCAAAAGACAGCATGTCCCCGCGGTTGAGGAGCCGTGCCTCCTCTTCTCCGGTCGTAGCTAGGTCTTGAGTCTATGCTGATCGCATGTTGAGAGGATTTCATTACAATTTTTGAGGCAACAAAGATGCTGCATGCATAAAAAGAAACTACCAAAGCGATGAAACATGACTACTCGCCAAAAGCTGAGTGTCCCAGGATTGTAGAAACCAGCGTCGATCTTTTAACGTTCTTCTTTATGTCGATGCAGGTACGAGGAGAAAATTTGAGGTGGCAAGAAAGTTTCTTCTGTAATGTGTAGGTTTGGGAAAGCAAACGTGCATGCAGATAGAAATACTATGACAGTCTTTATTGCCTCATTCTGCAACCGGTCCTTAGAATTAACAAGAACCGAGCAAAAGAAACCCATGCCAAGACCATTGGACAGCTGGGGATCATGTGTAACGTCATAAAACCCTTGTTCCTATTCGAATGAGTCGCATCTATAGATAAATACCACGACATAGGGAGATAAGCAATCGGGGATCACCTCGAGAAATGTCGTGCAAACCATACAATTGATTGGAACTCATCCCAATTCCTCCAACCTCGGCATGATTTCCCGTTGAAATGTCCAAGAACTCAAATTGCAAGAAGCATTAGAATTAAACAATTCCAGTTCATCCAGATTTAGCTCTCAAAGGTGATACCCTCAAAAAATCATTGGCAAACAATCCCCCTTGGGCAAAACATTATATACACATAATAAATCAGTAGACAATCCTACAGGTGAACTTACGAATCCTTTTAAGCAATCACTACTACACAGTGCTAGATGATCATCGTGCTGCTCACATGGCGAAACCAGAGCAACCCTCTGGAGAGGGGAACCACAGCGCAGGACTGACTTCGTTCCACCATAACTATACAGCTTTAAAGTACACACTCATCATAGACAAGACAAGATGTGATCCTACAAAGAAATCGACTCGGCAACACATCACTTGGCAAGCACATCGTGCTAGGCTGGGTTCTCTTGCTGATGCTGATAGTTTGGAGGTCTCCAGAAGAGCATGATGTGCGACTCAGCGCGATGGATGGCGTAATGAACCCAACCGCGGCTTTGCTGAACTCCAATCGCCCGCCACTCATTCTAACAACAAGAGATCAAAGAGACCTTAGCACAATCAAACTCACAGATGATATCTCTTAGAATAGTCAATTCAAGATGGCAAGCAAGAATTCCAAATGATGGTGGATTAAACCAAACACCCACCATTTGTGATTGCAAATTAAACCCAACGGAAGCAAGAAAAACTATTCAAACTACATCAAGAAAGAAACCATACCACACGATACTTGAAACATCAATTGATAACAGCACGACGACATCCCACAACAATTCTGCTGGTCCCCGGCCGAGGGGGTGGTCGCTGCCCTGGGTGGAAGTCGGAGAAGAGGAGGCGCAGCTCCTCAGTCACGGGGACATGCTGTCTTTCGAAATAGCACGGGAGGATTTTTCAAACCCGTTCTTCCACACGAAATAGAGGAGCTGGAGTTAGGACCGGAGGCGATCACAACCAAGAAGCGGAGGCAGTTAGAGGTCGAGGTTGGGACTCGGCAGCTACGATTGGCGCGGCTCTTAGGAGAGAGAGAGATCGTTCACAACGGCGGCCATGGTGTCGTCGCAGCTCGCTTCCATACCAAGGACGACCAAATCATCGCTGTCCGTGCTCGCCGTTCCTCCACATAAAACTGAGCAACTGGAGTTAGCACCGCAAGGCAACTGCGACAAACTCAAGACCTAGCTACGACCGGCGAGGCTCTTAGGAGAGAGAGAGAGGGAGCGAGTGGCTCCTGGCGGGGACGGCGGAGGCGGCCAAGCTTGGAGGCGACAGGCTTTTGGGAGGGAGAGATTTTTGAAAACGAGAGAGGGTGCGCGTCATGCGGCTTTGATGGAGAAAAATATGCAGAACAGAGAGAAAATTTTGAAAGAGAGAGGGGAAAGGGTGCTCTTCGTGCGAGCGGGAGAAGAATGGTGCATTTGGTAACGTTTTTGTTCAAAAATTGTTCCCCGAAACAAAAATAGAAAAATCTATTTCTATTCAGGGGAACAATTTTTGAACAGAATAACGCGTTTGGTAAACTTGTTCCTGGAATAAAAAAATAACAGAAACATGTTTGGTAATTTTGTGTTCTTTTTTTGTTTCTTTTAATTTTTTAATATTTTTATTTTATTTTTCCTTTATTTTTATTTTTTTCCTTCCTTTTGGCCGGTCGCTGGCCTCAGCCATGGCCAGCGACCAGCGGCCTCGTTTTGGCTGGGCGAGCTCGAGCTTGCCCAGATCCGGCGAGGCCGCCGAGAGTGTCGCTGGTGGCTAGGTGAGCTTGGCCTCACCGGATCTGGGTGAGCCCGAGCTCGCCTAGCTAAGGCAAGGCCGAGCCTCGCCGGGGGTTGGCAACGCTCCGGCGAGGTCGTTGGCCCTCGATGGCCAGTTGCCAGCCATCGGCCAAAAAAAAGAGAAGAAAAATAGAAGAAAAGAAAGAGAAAAAAACGAGGAGAGAGAAAAATTATTTCTCAGAAGTGTTCCAGAAATAAGAAACAAGTTTATTTTGTTTCTTGTTTTTGTTCCAAATTTGTTCCTAGGAATAAAAAATATATTTTGAACAAAAATCCAAACAAATGCGTTTCTGTTCTTTTTTTGTTCCTGGGAACAAAAAAAAGGAATTGTGTTCATAAACAAGAAGTAAGAACACAAACAAACAGGGCTGAAGTATGCAGAGAAGGATAAAGCATTTAATGAAGAGAGAGATGGGGGACGCAAAACCTTCTTTGAGAAGTGATGGTGGGCCCGGCAGAAGAACGAAGCATTTAATGAAGAGAGGGAAGGGGTGCAAAAATTTGATGGAAAATAATAGTGGGCCCATCTCCACGTGGAGCCATGTGTCGCCTTTTCATTGGACAAGCACACGGTGACTTGGCACTCCGGGACCATCTAACATTTTCTCATAAAGTCACCCTTTCTCTTCCCATTCCTTCCTCCCAAATTTGAGTGTCAAGGATCTTTTTCAATTGGAAACAGTCTGCTGCAAGAAACTCAATGTTGGAAAAATGGGAGATAGAACAAAGTGAGGAAGGCTCAGCTCCAGCGAGACCAGCTGAAGCGAGAAAGCCTCCTCTCCTCGCTAAAACGCTTGTTCGAAGAGCGATGAACGTGGATTCCTCGATCGGCGTCGAAGAGTTGTGCAATCGGATCTACGGTGGAGTGCTCATCAAGGATAAAAAACAGGATTATAAACAGGTATGCCACTTTGTAATTATGTAATTTAGAGACGAGAAATGTGTGGCAAACTTGAATAGATGATATGAATATCCCATTCACTTTTGGTGTGAAGTTGTAGAAGTTCTAGGTCGACGAAGATCTCGAAAAGAATTGCTTCTTGTTGCTTGCTAAAAAGTTATCCATCATTTGGGCCAAACACAAGCGATACTGGGATTGGATCGACGAGGCGGAAGAATGGTAACTATACTCACTCTTCAGTCGTGAACACAATAGCAATTACATGGAAGAAAACGTCGGTATTTGTTTGTTGTAATGGTAATTTCTTGAAACGTGTGTTTGTCCCGTAGAATTCACAATACAAGAAAACAATGATGATTATGTCTTCGTAATTTCGTTTGAAAGGGTACTCATCGCTGCATGATTTACTTGGAATTTATTGGTTCGTTTTAAATTTTTCGATTGATATGGATGTTTTGGTAACAAAAAGAAGAAAATGTGATATGGATGATCAATCAACTATACTCTCTAGTTAAATGTGAAAAACAGTGTCAACCTTTATCTTTCAAAGTCTCAGGCATAATTGATTTACGTAGATAGAACTTTAAGAAAACATTACTTCTTGTAGAACGTACTGATAGATCAAATTGGATCCTGATGGTTTTAATTGGTGATGGGCTTAAGGCCCGTCCGCCCATGCTGGGCCCAAAAGGGCCGGCTCACGGGAATAGGGCCCGTGGATGGGGGAAGGTATAAAAGGGAGGAGAGAGAGAGAGATGACACTGGTTGGAAGTTCAACGTACGTCTTCTCTCCAACGCTCTCTCCCTCCTAAAAACAAAACAGTAAGCAAACGGCAACACTGTTTTCCCTTCAAGGCGTCATCGGATCGAACAAGGGACAATTTTTCTTCCTCTATTGGCGTCAGTGTCTAATCTGTGGCTAACAAGGTATGCTCGAATCCGTGGTGTGCTTTACGATCGGTGATACGTGTTTTCTCGGGCTTCGTCTTCCGCATTGATTTAGGGGTTCGATTTAGTGTCAAATCCGGTTTTCGGGGATCCGTTATTCCCAACATTGGTATCAGAGCCCTAGTTCACGTTTTCCTTACCTGTTTGACGTTTTTTGATTGAATTTTTGTGAAGAAAATCGGCCGGCACAGATCGGGGCGAGAAATCCCGACACCCGAGTACTGTTCATCGATTTTTTCGAGTTTTCGTAAGTCGAAATCGATTTATGAATGCATAAGGTGAAAGAGGACGTCGAGGCGAGTTCGGCGACATGTCGTGCACCGCCGGGAGACGCCGCACGCGCCCACACGCGCGGCCAGAAGGCGCAGCGCGTGGGCGCGACGCGCCCGAAAGCGCTGGCTCGCCCAGCGCGTGCGACACACGCACCGGTCCGCGAACCGGCGCGTGCTCGCCGCCGGCCGGTGAACCGGCACGCGCCGGTCCGCGGACCGACGCGTGCTGACATCATCGATGACGTCATCGATGATGTCAGCAATGACGCCGGTTGGCCGGGCGGTCACCGGCCGGCGACCCGACCCGACTCGAACCGCGGACGCCCGGCACACGCGCGGCACGTGCCGACTGACGTCTGCGTGACGTCAGCCCGCGCACGCGCTCGGCACGTGCGGGCGGTTCGCGCGAACCGCCCCGACCGGTCTGACGACCTGACCGTTGACCCGTTGACTGAAGACCGAAGACCGTTGACTTTGACCGTTGACCCGAAAAAAAAGAAAAAAGAATTTGTTTCTTTTTCAATTATGTCTGTGTGGGTTAGAGGTAATCCATTTTTTATTCTGCATTTTTTGCATGAATCATGGAAAATTATGTATTTTTCATTTTGTTTATTATGGATTATAAGTGATCCATTTATTGGTTCTGCATTTGTTGCAGGAACTATGATGCGTTATGCACGGATACCTGCAATCCCGAGAACGGACGAAGGAAGAGCTAGACTGAAAATGCTGATGAAAGAGTTAGCTGATTATCGATGGCTTGATGGTGATTTAGTATCACACATGATCAAGGTCAATCAGATGATACATGAAATCATCTGGAATGGTTATCTTATGCCGGATTTTGAGAAGATGCCGGCTTTGATTAACACTCTTCCACCTGAATGGCAAGCAGTGTTAGATCGGCTATGGGAGGTCAACGTGGTCCCGGATTACAGGGGGCTAGTGGAAGCTTTTGTAAGAGAGTACTATAGGATTGAGTTGGCCAAAACTTCAACCCTTAGATTGAGCGCCACATGGCGCAGAGTGAATGCGCCTTGGTGGCAACATGAGAGCTCTCCAAAAAATTTTCCATGGTTGGCAAATGTGCCTTCAGTTTTCTCAGATGTTTTGACTGATAGATTAGAAGAGACATTCCCTATTTATTTCTTAGATTAGTTTGAGATGTTATTGGGTATGAATATCTCTTTATATGTTGATATTTCTTTTTGGACATATTACTTAGTGTAATGAATTGTTGTATTAGTTGAAAGCATTATTATTTTATTGCATGTTAATTATCTGTTGCTTTCTGTTAATTGCTTATTGCTGTGGGTAGTTAGCTGTGGGTAGTTCATAGAAGTTTTTGTAACTTCATAGAATTTATTTTGCATAAAACAATTATATTAATAATAGTTTTAAGTTAGGATTTTTGGAGGATGATTGGAAACGTAGTGACCTTTTGATTCTGAAACCTTACTTGAAATTATTCATTGATATGATGGGTCTGTGCAAATAGGGATGCATAAATGATAGGCATTAATTATTCATGCATGTATGTCTGATGTGTTCAGATCGATGTTTTCAGCAATTAAGAATGTAATTGCTGATATGAACGGCAACAATTGTGAAATATTGAATATGAAGATTCAATATGTGCTGGAAAAGCAAGAAGCACTAGAAGCTCTTGACCATGTTATGGAAGATCTTGAGGATGCTGTGCGCCACCTTGAGCTAGTAGAGGACCGCCTAACGGCATTTGAGCTAAGAATAGATATTTGCAATGCTGGTTCTAGCTCAGAAAGGGCTTTGAGCTCTAAGCGCAAGCGTATTGATTCGTTCAATATGTGGGAATGCAAAGGATCAAGTCCTTATTGCAAGAGATCAAGAGTTAACCAACACAAGAGAGGAAAACGTCCTCAAGTGAAGAAAATGTCAAGGGTGAGGTGTTACAATTGTGACAATAGAGGTCACTATGCTCGCGACTGTCGTGAGCCAAAGAAGGTAAACACCTCTTGTACATTTGAGAACTTTGCTTATGTGTCAAGTTCTGCATTATTAGCTTAATCCAATCCTTTGTGGACTGTAGATTCAGGAGCAACAGACGATGTAGCGAAGGATAGAGGATCCTTCGTGGAATTTCGACGATTACCAACTGGAACTAAGTGGATCTATGTGGGAAACAACTCCAAAGCTGAAGTTAAAGGGATTGGCACCTGCCAATTGAACATGCGTGGCGGACGCAATTTGTTCCTACATGATGTTCTAAATGCTCCGGAGATTCGTCGAAATTTAATGTTTGTTTTAGTGTTGGTTAAGCTTGGTTTTAATGTGAACTTCCGTAATAGCGATGTAGTTTTGTATTTGGATACAAACTACTATAGTTATGGTCACTTTCTAGATGGTTTTATTGTACTAAATGTTGACTGTGGTGATATCAATATTTGTTGTTCCCTTATTTCACGTCTTTTACTTCATATGATAATGATGTGAATGTGTGGCATGTTAGACTTGGTCATATTGGCCAACAACATATGAATAAACTAGCCAAAGAGGGCTTGTTGGGCAACATTGAAAAAGTCGATTTGCCAATATGTGAGCATTGCCTAGTAGGGAAAACGACAACGAAACCATTTAGAAAAGATAAAAGAGCTGAATTTCCTCTGCATTTAATCCATTATGATGTCTGTGGTTCAATGAATATGAGAGGAAGGCAAGGGGCTGTTTATTTCATCACTTTTATAAATGATTATACTCAATTCGGATATGTCTATTTGATTTCTCATAAATCTGAAGCATAAGTTGTTTCAAAAAGGTTTATGAACTTAGTAGAAAATCAATTAGACAAGAAAATAAAAGTATTTAGATCCGATCGAGGTCGAGAATATTTATCTGATGAGTTCAGAAAATTATGTGATGAAAAAGGAATAGAAATACAGTTGTCTATTCCATATGCTCCTCAACAAAATGGTGTTGCAGAGAGAAGAAACAGAACCCTACTAGAAATGGTTAGGTCCATGATGGCGCATGCTAACTTACATATCACTTTTTGGAGTGATGCGTTGTTAACTGCTGCCTATATACTTAACTGGGTGCCTTCCAAATCAGTTAGTTCCACTCCATATGAGTTATGGACAGGTAGAAAACCGGAATTAAGTTTTCTTAAGCCATGGGGTTGTCCTGTCTATACTCATGAGTCCTCTCACAAGTTTGGGAAATTGGGTCCTAAAGAAAATAAGAGTATTTTAATGAGATACTCCAAACACTCGAAATGGTATGTGTTCGTAGGTGAGCAGGAAAATGGGAGTATAACTGAATTTGAATCACGGGATGTCACATTCTTAGTGGATGAATTTCCTAAGAAGGGCGAAATAGGGGAAGATTACCCCTATTTGAAACCTTGAATCAAGATAATGATATTAATGGAGTTCATCCAAGTTGGAGTAATATGAGAAGTGATGAATTGAATTCAACTCATTCTCAATTACAACCACATGATGAGATGATATCGTCATTATCTAATCCGAGTGGGAGCATAATGGGGAATGATGTGCTAAGTGTACAATCTCCCATACGGTGAACAAGTCGCCAAAGTATCCCCGTCGACGTTTTGACATTGAAGGGGAAACTTTTATGATTGCTCCGCAAGATGAGGATGAGCCAAGAAATATTAATGAGGCTCTAAAATGCCCTAGTAAGGAAAAATGGATTTATGCAATGAAAGAGAAAATGGAGTCAATAAAATCAAACCAAGTCTGGGAACTGGTTGATCTTCTAAAAGGACGTAGAGCTATTGGGAACAAGTGGGTTCTCAAAATAAAGCGAAAGGCTGATGGCTCGATAGAAAGGCATAAGGCTCGCCTTGTGGCGAAGGGGTATAATCAACAGGAAGATATTGATTATGAAGATACGTTTTCTCCTGTAGTGAGATTTACCTCGATTCGCATTATTCTGGCAATAGTGGCTGGTCTGGATCTTGAGTCACATCAAATGGATGTAAAGACTACTTTCCTCAATGGAGAATTAGAGGAAGGAACATATATGGAACAACCTGCTGGTTTCATAGTGAAAGGCCAAGAAGAAAAGGTATGTCGACTTTTGAGGTCGATATATGGCCTTAAGCAGTCGTCAAGACAATGGTATATACGATTTCATAATGTCATAATGGCATATGATTTTACAATGATAGATGATGATCATTATGTATATATCAAAAGATCCAAGGATCAATTTGTGATCATATCATTATATGTTGATGATATACTAATTGCCGGAAGCAATATGGAACTTGTCAATACTGTCAAGAGTTGGTTGTCTTCCAATTTTTGAATTGAAGGATATGGGATTGTAAACCCATTGACACTCCTATTGCAAAAGGTGAAGGATTGAGCCATAGACTGTGTCCAATGACTCTACAAGAGAAGGAACAAATGAAACATGTTCCTTATGCTAGTGCTGTTGGGAGCTTGATGTACGCTATGATGTGTACAAGACCTGACATATGTCATGCAGTTGGAATGGTGAGTAGATACCAATCCAATCCAGGTCAAGCATGTTGAAAAGCCGTTAAATGAATACTAAGGTATCTAAAGGGGACTGCTGATTATATGTTGACTTATTATGGAAAGGATCTTGTTCTTTTATCGAATAATGGCACCATATGTTGGAGCAGTAAGAAACAAAAGTGTATAGCTTTGCCCACGATAGAAACTGAGTTTGTGGCATTATCAGCAGCAGTATAAGAAGATGTTTGGCTTAAGAGATTATTGGATCATTTATGTGTTATTGGAAGTGCTGCATATTTGTTATTGGTTAACTGTGATAGCCAAGCAGCGAAAGCGTACACCAAAGATCCAAAATATCATGGCAAGACCAAACACATAGATACCAAGTATAATTTTGTCATGGATATGATTGCACGAAAAGATGTGAACTTAGAGTACATACTACGCATAGAATGGTAGCAGATCCTATGACAAAGCCAATACCTAGAGATGTGTTTTGTGGCCATATGAAATCTCTAGGATTGCGTAGAGGATGATGTACTGAATATTGTAATTTCCCTAAGAGTTCACATTTGATGAATTTGTGTTTTCATCATTAATGCCTATGAATCTTTGTTTGATCTTTATGCATCTTAATGCTCAGTGCATTACTTTAAGTTGAGAAAGTATGTCGGACAGATATAAGATTAGCCCACTCACATGAGTAATCGCCTCTATTTACTGTGTGATAGATAGAGATGAGACTGTTTTTAAGCTTATTATCTAGGTGATAATCGAGAGCTCAAGCTTAAAATACGTATGTCGCCCTAACTAAGTGTTAAGATGAGGACATAATACTAACTATGTCCGAAAGTAAAATCACCCACATATTTTACTTTATCTGTCTATGATGCCAGATGTGAGTTCTGATAAATTTTGTGAATGAGTAGATAAGTGAACTCAAGTTAGACATTGGGTATGTCTGAACTATCATCTGTACGGTATTGAAAGGTATAGACATACGCTCCATGCGAAAGGAGTTAATACCGTAATACGTATTTCATACTACGTATGCATGGGCCGACCCATAGGAGTGGCAAAAAGTTTGATCTCAACTTTTATGACGTGTGAGACTCTTGAGGAAAATAGTTCCTCAATTTTTTAGTCCCCTAATGACTCTTACTTATTCTCAAGATTTCTATTTAGTGTTTGCTATCTTAGGATGTTGCCAATAGTCATGAGTTGATTCGATCTAATGGGGCATTTCTAGAAAAGCAAGCTGAACTGAAATTGAGAGTTTGAAGGAAAGAGGAAGATCGAATTTGGAGAATCACATTGTAGTTTTTGTATTCACCGGTTAACCAATTATGACTGTCTTTGTGATAATCATAATTGTCAAGAGAGATATAAATGTGATCGATCGATCTAGGGTACTGCATACTAAATCTACTCGGAAGTGTGACACCCATTATGAGCTGCTATATATTCCTAACAGATGTATAGCAACGAGCTCTCAAAGTATGCTAGTCGCACAGATTATTCACCGGTATGAATGTTGAAGAGAGGTAAAGAGAATCCTATTCAGCCCACCATGTGCGAGTGGGAGATGATGGTTTTAATTGGTAATGGGCTTAAGGCCCGTCCGCCCATGCTGGGCCCAAAAGGGCCGGCCCACGGGAGTAGGGCTCGTGGATGGGGGAAGGTATAAAAGGGAGGAGAGAGAGAGAGATGACACTGGTTGGAAGTTCAACGTACGTCTTCTCTCCAACGCTCTCTCCCTCCTAAAAACAAAACAGTAAGCAAACGGCAACACTGTCTTCCCTTCAAGGCGTCATCAGATCGAACAAGGGACAATTTTTCTTCCTCTATTGGCGTCGGTGTATAATCTGTGGCTAACAAGGTATGCTCAAATCCGTGGTGTGCTTTACGATCGGTGATACGTGTTTTCCCGGGCTTCGTCTTCTGCATTGATTTAGGGGTTCGATTTAGTGTCGAATCCGGTTTTCGGGGATCCGTTATTCCCAACAGATCCGAATAATGAAATTCTACTTGCGCTCCATGAAAAGAAAAGAAAAATTATCTATGGTTTTCATGTCATCATTAACTAGCATATTGTTCCAAATGCGGACTTGCAGTTTTAGCAGCGAAGTATGGGTACCCGCAGCGAAGCTGTTGAGAGTATGCCGGCTAGAATTTCGAGGCACGTTTGAGACAATCCTGCTCTCTCCAAAGACTACGTACGAAGTCGCATTCAAAGTGAAAATGGCGGAAAACAGCAGCGGTTGGAACACTCAGGTGAACCTAAACCTCACTCTACCGGATGGAACCTCACAAGGACGCATGGAGACTTTGAAGGGAAAGCCCGAGGAAACATGGATAGAGATCCTTGTCGGCACGTTTGTGACGACTCCGACGAATGTTGGCAAGATAAGCTTTTCCTTCTCCGAAACAAATGGTCAATTGAAGTCTGGACTCATCATCAAAGGTGTTGTCCTTCGACCGAAAGATTAAGCAAAAATCTGTCAAAAAGAGAAAAAGCGAAAGGTGTTGTCTAGTGAACTGATTGGCACTCAAGTTTATGTTTTTTTCGTCAACATGGGAGTGCTTGGTGGATGCGATTTCTCTGATAAATGAATTTTCTGGTTTGTCTTACGTTGATGTTGCTATGCTTGACTACAAAGTGTGAGTTATCTAGCAAAGAACTGTTGTTTTCGAAAGAACAGAGAAGGAGTTGACAGCAAAAGCTGTGTGTCTTGTTCAGAAAACCAAAAAAAAATGTTCAATACATACTAGAACTTAACCATAAACCCACCTTGCCCACTAACAGCTTGCTTGGTCCACAAAACCAGCAACAAACTAACAGAATAGCTAAAAAATGTGCAGCTAACTGCTCCTACAAGATAAGATTGACCAAGTAAAACAACAATTAACCAACTCCTAGAAAATAGGACGCCAACAAACTGACCGAACAAAACAAAGAAAAAACAGATGGTGCGGTCTTGATACATCAACACTCTTCTCTTGGATCAAGTACTGCACACTCCTAGCTTTGGTCTGAGATGTTCAAATCGACCAACATGAAATGACTTTGTGAATATATCTGCAATATGGTTTTCTGAATTGCAGTACATCAATTTCACCTCTCTAGCCTTCTACACTTCTCTCAAGAAGTAATACTTGACCTTAAAATGCTTTGTTCTTCCATGAAATACTAGATTCTGTGAAATGGCCAGAGTAACTTGATTATCCACAAATATTTCTATGTCTTCTTCTTGTTGCATAAGCAAATCTTCCATCAGCTTCTTCAACCATAATGCTTGATTCACAGCTACAGTAGCTACAATGAACTCAGCTTCTGCAGTTGATTGAGCCATTAGTTCCTATTTCTTTGAAACCAGGAAAAACATGCCAATCCAAATGTAAAGCAATAACATGAAGTGCTCTTCATATCATCCACTGATCCTGCCCAATCACCATCAGAATATCCTTAAAACTTAAACTCCTGAACTATGCAAAACTTAATCCCATATGAAAGAGTACCTTTCAAGTACTTCAACACCCTTTTTGTAGCTACCATATGCAACTTACTTGCACAATTGAGAAATCTAGACAAGACACTTACAGGAAACATGATGTCTGGCCTAGTGGCAGTGAGATACATAAGACAACCAATCAAACTTCTATAAACTCTTTCATCTGCAGGTTCTGATCCATCATTCTTTTGAAGCTTTTCCTTATGACCCATTGGAGTACTCACACTTTTGCAATCCTCCATGTTGAATCTCCTTAGGATCTCTTTCAAGTACTTCTTTTGACAAATAAAAATTTCATTCTAATTTTGCCTAACCTCCATTCCTAGAAAATACGACATCTCACCAAGATCAATCATTTTGAACATCTTCATCATCTCTTGCTATGCAGTAATCTGAGCACTATTACCCCCTATCACCAGCATATCATCCACATAAAGAGACAACACCACTAAATCAAATACTAACGTCTTGACATATAGAGTGGATCCACTAAGGCTTTTCTTGAAACCTAGGCCCAGCAAGTGCTCATCCATCTTACTGTACCATGCTCTAGGAGCTTGCCTCAAGCCATAGAGAGCCTTTCTCAGCAAATAAACTTTCTCCTCCTAGCCTGGTGTGACAAAGCCTTATGGCTGCTCAAAATAAATCTCCTCCTCCAACACTCCATTCAAAAATGCAGATTTCACATCTAACTGATATATCTTCCATCCTTGTTGAGCTGCCAAAGCAAGAATCATTCTAATTGTATCAAGTCTTGCCACGGGAGCAAAGGTTTTTGAGAAATCAACTCCCCAAACTTGTGCATATCCCATTACCACCAACCTGGCCTTATGCTTATTCACTGAGCCATCAGGATTAAATTTGGTCCTGGAAACCCATTTTATTCCAATCACCTTCCTGTCTTCAGGCCTCTCCACTAGCTCCCATGTCTGGTTCTTTTCTATCATACCCAACTCTTCCTTCATTGCATTCATTCACCTATGATCGCTTTTAGCTTTCTCATAATTTGTAGGTTCCAAAACAGTCACACTGCATCTTTGATATTTATCGGTCAAAGATCTGGTACCTATAACTGGAACATCATCCACCGGCTTGTCAGGTTCTAATGAGACCTCTTTGTGCTTGCCTTGTGGCTCATTTGTCCAGTCCCATTTCTCATCTTCCAGGAACTGAACATCCCTACCAATGATCACCTTCCCTGTCTGTGGTTGATAGATACTATAAGCTTTTGATACTAAACTGTAGCCAACAAAGATCTCAGGTTCAGCTTTCTCTCCCAACTTGTCTCTCTTAACCTGTGGAATATGAGAAAAACACAAACAGCCAAACGCCTTCATATTTCTTAGAATTGACTTGACATCAAACCAAGCTTCAAAGGGTGTCTTCATCTCCAATACCCTCGTAGGTAGTCTATTCAGTAGAAAAACTGCTGTGTTTGCTGCTTCTGCCCAAAACTCATTTGGTAGATTCTTCTCATATAACAGACACTTAGTCATCTCCATAATGGTTCTATTCTTTCTCTCACTATCTCCATTTTGCTGTGGAGAGTAAAGAGCAATAAGCTGATGCTCAATTCCAGCCTCTTCACATAAAGAGTTAAACCTCTGTGAAGTGTATTCTGTTCCATTATCAAATCTAATGACCTGAATCTTGCAGCCATTTTGGTTCTCAACCCATTTCTTAA
This sequence comes from Eucalyptus grandis x Eucalyptus urophylla, assembly GCA_028830015.1. Lineage (NCBI taxonomy): Eukaryota > Viridiplantae > Streptophyta > Magnoliopsida > Myrtales > Myrtaceae > Eucalyptus > Eucalyptus grandis x Eucalyptus urophylla. The sequence goes on from CM054199.1 coordinate 26,752,620, forward strand.
ACTTCAGGAATACCTCAGCAATTCCTGACTTTTGCTTCATAAAGTAAATCCAGCACATTCTAGTATAATTGTCACGCCCCCATCTTCCAAGCACATGCCCATCCCTCCATGGTCAATTAAATAGCGACGTCCCAGGATGCATCGCCGGCCCATTCAGTTTTTAATATGCATGCGGAAGCAAATAAATAATCCCCAGACAATAACAAGATGGGATAGAAAAGCAATGCCAAAATTTTTCAAACTGAAAACCACAACACGCTTATATACATACATACATATGTATGTATATATGTATATATACACACACACACACACACACACACATACACATATCAAGCCGTGTCATTACAAAACCAGTCTATAAAAAACAAGGTCTACAAAATAGGGGGGTTTATAAAACTACAGATCCTCATCCTCCACCTCCTCACTAACATTGGAGCCTTCCTCCGAGTACACCGGAGTTCCTAGGTCTTCAAGATCCTGGTCCACTGGGTTTACCATCGAACCTTCAGGGGGATCTGCAATGCCTTTTCCAAAAGTAACCTCCAACACATACACGGGTACCTCGGATTCTGGTATAAGACCCTCTCTCTGTCCATGCCGCTCATGACGGTACCATGATCTATACCGATGAGGTACCTTATGAGGTAGAGCCTCATCAACCTAGACCACAGACTTCATGAACTCATAGACCAGACCCCTAGGGTGCCTATGAATCGGAATATTGGCTACCTGTTATGTGATCGTCTTTGGTTGACCAAAACGCTTGGGAGGAGCTGCCATCTAGGGACCTGAAATTGTTATCCCACAACGGGGTGAAACGACGTCTCAACAAGTTCAACCCCCTAAGACTTGACTAGGAAGAAAATACACCCCAAGGGCTGTCTAAGCACAAACATGAGCTAGAGGACTTGCCTTGCCTCAGATCCTTCCTGCAAGTCAGCACAATTTATCGAATCACATCAATGAATAAAATCATCACACTAGATCGACTCATCGATCAATTGACCTAGTCGATTTCATGTCATCAAGACCATCTCAAGCTCATTTCAACTACTCACTCTAATTATTAATTACGGCCCAACGGGCATGGCCTATTAAATGATCAGCGGTGAATTACGGCCCAATGGGCATAGCCTGTTTCAAGTTCGGTGGTAAATTACGGCCCAATAGGCACAACCATACTTTGGCGGTTTATTACGGCCCAATAAGTATATCCATACTTTGGCGATTAATTATGGCCCAACAGGCACATCCATACTTTGGTGGTTAATTACGGCCCAACAGGCACAGCCATACTTCGGCGGTTTTCTCGATTGCCTTAATCTTGTCACTTGAGGCAACCCATTTATTAGACGGGAGTTGTCAGGGTTACCTGGTGACTATCGTGGATACGACAGTTAAGGAACTGAAGATCAAAGATATCATAGTGGTTCAGGAGTTTCCAGACGTGTTTCCGAAGGAATTGCTAAGTCTACCACTGGAGAGGGAGATTTAGTTTATGATCGAGTTAGCACCCGGGACAGAGCCAATCTCTAAGGCTCTTTAACAGATGTCGTTGTCTGAGTTGAAAGAACTGAAGGTGCAGATGCAGGAATTGTTGGATAAGGGATTCATACGTCCCACTGCATCACCTTGAGGAGCACTAGTTCTGTTCCGAAAGAAGAAGGATGGTTCATTGCGTCTATGCATCGACTATCGTCAACTCAATCAAGTGACGATCAATAATAAGTATCTGCTCCCGAGGATCGAAGACTTGTTTGACTAGTTACAAGAAGCGTCGATATTTTCGAAGATCGACTAGAGGACAGGGTATCACCAGCTGAGGATAAAAAGGGAAGACATACCAAAGTCAGCATTTCGAACTCGATACGGCCATTATGAGTTCACTTTAATGCCGTTTGCTTTGACGAACGCTTCAACTGCTTTTTAAGGAGTACAAAAAATGAAATAAAAAATTATTGCTTGGTCTTGGGTTCACCTTAAAACTGAACCGAACCCATAGGGTCATTTCGGTCCTCAATCGTTTTTTTAAGGAGTACAAAAAATGCAATAAAAAATTATAATTGGTCTCGGGTTGACCCTAGAACCGGACCGAACCCGATGGGTTGATCCGATCTTCTGTCCCAAGCACAATAGGTCGAACCTTGGTTCCAAAATTTGAGGACCAACACTGTGCAGGTTGGTCTTAGGGTTAAGGGGCGGACCAACACAACCAAGACCATGCTCACCCATAATTCTTAATGCTGAAGTACTTCCATCCCTTATTCTTCTTTAACTTTTTCTTTCGCAGATTCTTGTGACTTTGGTCTTTTCCCTTTTGTAGTACTGCAATATTTGTCCATTGAAATAATGTTGCACGTTTCTCGGATACCTTGCTTAAACTAGTCATCATTGTTAACTCACCTGAGCTAAAATTGAAAGGAACCCGATTAAAAAAAATAAAAAAGAGAAATTTGTATTGCAAACCCACTGTGATAACTCATCGCCAGTCAATGGTTAAAGATGAAGTACTTCCATCCTTCATTCTTCTTTTTCTTTTGCAAATTCGTGTGACTTTGGTCTTTTCTCTTTTGTAGTACTGCAATATTTGTCCATTGACATAGGCCCTGTTTGGTTCACCATTTGGAATGCTCATTTGGGCTCTAAAGTCCCTTGGCCAAATGCAAAGCTGTTTGGTTCATTTTTTTGCGCGACTTTGGCGAGATGCAATTGCATCTCCAAGTGGCTCTAAGGGCCTTTAGCCCAATGCAGCTCTTGAGGTCCTTTGGCAAGTTGCATCTTCGGAATGCAATTTCCGGTATTATTCATCTCTCCGGTAAAAAAGCCAATCGGCCGCCTGAATAAAAATAAATATAAAAATAAATATGTTTATATTTTTATATAAAAATATATATTTTATATAAATATAAATATATATTTTATATAAATATAAATATATAATATATAAACATATCTACTTTTTTCTCCTATTTTTTTATATAAATATGTATTTATATAAACATATCTATTTTTATATATATTATGTTTAATAAATATATTTTATGTTTATATTTTTATATTTTTAAATAAAAATATGTTTATATAAAAAACATAAACATATTTTTTATTCAGGCTGTTCAGCCGCCGAATTCGGCGGTCCGGTATAAATATATAAACATATATTTTATGTTTATTTTTATATAAACATATCTATTTTTTATATTTTATGTTTAATAAATAAATATATATATCTATTTTTTCTCCGATTGCTTTTATATAAATATATACTTATATAAACATATCTATTTTTATATATATTTTATGTTTAATAAATATATTTTATGTTTATATGTTTATATTTTTTATATAAAAATATGTTTATATAAAAAAATATAAACATATTTTTGCTTTTTTAATTTAATAAAAGTTAATTACAAATATAAATTTTACCAAACGGTATTTTGGCCAAAGTTGTTTCTCAATGCAAATTTTACCAAATGATATTTGCATTTCGGAAAACCCCATTTACTCAAAGGTATTTGCATTTCTGCAAATGCATTCCCCAAAAGCCGAACCAAACGGGCCCATAATGTTGCACGTTTCTCGGATGCCTTGCTCAAACTAGTCATCATTGTTAACTGACTCCAGCTAAAATTGAAATGAACTTGATTAAAAAAAAAAGAAAAAAGAGAAATTTGTATTGTAAACCCACCGTGATAACTCATCGCCAGTTAATCATTAAAGCTGAAGTACTTCCATACTTCATTCTTCTGTAACGTTTTTTTTTTTTTTTTTTTGTAGATTCTTGTGACTTTGGTCTTTTCTCTTTTGTAGTACCGCAATATTTGTTCATTGACATAATGTTGCACGTTTCTCGGATGCCTTGCTTAAACTAGTCATCATTGTTAACTCACCCGTGTTAAAATTGAAAGGAACCTGATTAAAAAAAAGAAAAAAGAGAAATTTGTATTGCAAACCCACCGTGATAACTCATCGCCAGTCAATCGTCAAAGATGAAGTACTACCATCCTTCATTCTTCTTTAACTTTTTCTTTTGCAGATTCTTGTGAATTTGGTCTTTTCTCTTTTGTAGTACCGCAATATTTATCCATTGACATAATGTTGCATGTTTCTCGGATGCCATGCTTAAACTAGTCATCATTGTTAACTCACCCGAGTTAAAATTGAAAGGAACCTGATTAAAAAAAAGAAAAAAGAGAAATTTGTATTGCAAACCCACTGTGATAACTCATCGCCAGTCAATTGTCAATGTTGAAGTACTTCCATCCTTCATTCTTCTTTAACTTTTTCTTTTGCAGATTCTTGTGACTTTGGTCTTTTCTCTTTTGTAGTACCGCAATATTTATCCATTGACATAATGTTGCATGTTTCTCGGATGCCATGCTTAAACTAGTCATCATTGTTAACTCACCCGAGTTAAAATTGAAAGGAACCTGATTAAAAGAAAAAAGAAAAAAGAGAAATTTGTATTGCAAACCCACCGTGATAACTCATCGCCAGTCAATTGTCAAAGATGAAGTACTTCCATCCTTCATTCTTCTTTAACTTTTTCTTTTGCAGATTCTTGTGACTTTGGTCTTTTCTCTTTTGTAGTACCCCAATATTTGTCCATTGACATAATGTTGCACATTTCTCGGATGCCTTGCTTAAACTAGTAATCATTGTTAACTCACCCGAGTTAAAATTGAAAGGAACCTGATTAAAAAAAAGAAAAAAGAGAAATTTGTATTGCAAACCCACCGTGATAACTCATCGCCCGTCAATCGTTAAAGATGAAGTACTTCCATCCTTCATTCTTCTTTAACGTTTTCTTTTGCAGATTCTTGTGACTTTGGTCTTTTCTCTTTTGTAGTACTGCAATATTTGTCCGTTGACATAATGTTGCACGTTTCTCGGATGCCTTGCTTAAACTAGTCATCATTGTTAACTCACCCGAGTTAATATTGAAAGGAACCTAATTAAAAAAAACAAAAATAAAAGAGAAATTTGTATTGCAAACCCACCGTGCTAACTCATCGCCAGTCAATGGTCAAAGATGAAGTACTTCCATCCTTCATTCTTCTTTAACTTTTTCTTTCGAAGATTCTTGTGACTTTGGTCTTTTCTCCTTTGTAGTACGGCAACATTTGTCCATTGACATAATGTTGCACGTTTCTCGGATGCCTTGCTTAAACTAGTCATCATTGTTAACTCACGCGAGCAAAAATTGAAAGGAACCAGCTGAAAAAAAAAGGAAAAAGGAGAAATTTGTATTGCAAACCGAGCGTGATAACTCATCGCCAGTCAATCGTTAAAGATGAAGTACTTCCATCCTTCATTCTTCTTTAACCTTTTCTTTTGCAGATTCTTGTGACTTTGGTGTTTTCTCTTTTGTAGTATTGCAATATCTGTGGATTGACATAATGTCGCATGTTTCTTGGATGCCTTGCTTAAACTTGTCATGATTGTTAACTTACCTGAGCTAAAATTGAAAGGAACCTGATTAAAAAAAGAAAAAGAAAAATGAGAAATTTGTATTGCAAACCCACAGTGATAACTCATCGCCAGTCAATCATTAAAGATGAAGTACTTCCATCCTTCATTCTTCTTTTAACTTTTTCTTTTGCAGATTCCTGTGACTTTGGTCTTTTCTCTTTTGTAGTACTGCAATATTTGTCCATTGACATAATGTTGCACGTTTCTTAGATGCCTTGCTTAAAGTAGTCATCATTGTTAACTCACTCGAGCTAAAATTGAAATGAACTTGATTAAAAAAAATAAAAATAGAGAAATTTGTATTGCAAACAAACCGTGATAACTCATCGCCAGTCAATGGTTAAAGATGAAGTACTTCCATCCTTCATTCTTCTTTAACTTTTTCTTTTGCAGATTCTTGTGGCTTTGGACTTTTCTCTTTTGTAGTACCGCAATATTTGTCCATTGACATAATGTTGCACGTTTCTCGGATGCCTTGCTTAAACTAGTCATCATTGTTAACTCACTCGAGCTAAAATTGAAATGAACTTGATTAAAAAAAATACAAAAAGAGAAATTTGTATTGCAAACAAACCGTGATAACTCATCGCCAGTCAATGGTTAAAGATGAAGTACTTGCATCCTTCATTCTTCTTTAACTTTTTCTTTTGCATATTCTTGTGACTGTGGTCTTTTCTCTTTTGTAGTACTGCAATATTTGTCCATTGACATATGTTGCACGTTTCTCGGATGCCATCCTGAAACTAGTCATCATTGTTAACTCACCCGAGCTAAAATTGAAAGGATCCTAATTTAAAAAAAAAAAGAAGAAGAGAAATTTGGATTGAAAATCCACCGTGATAATTCATCGCCAGTAAATCATTAAAGATGAGGTACTTCCATCCTTCATTCTTCTTTAACTTTTTCTTTTGCAGATTCTTGTGACTTTGGTCTTTTCTCCTTTGTAGTACTACAATATTTGTCCATTGACATAATGTTGCACGTTTCTCGGATGCCTTGCTTAAACTAGTCATCATTGTTAACTCACCGGAGCTAAAATTGAAAGGAACCTAATTAAAGAAAAAGAAGAGAAATTTGTATTGCAAGCCCACCGTGATAACTAATCGCCAGTCAATCATTAAAGATGAAGTGCTTCCATCATTCATTCTTCTTTAACTTTTTCTTTTGCAGATTCTAGTGACTTTGGTCTTTTCTCCTTTGTAGTACTGCAATATTTGTCCATTGACGTAATGTTGCACGTTTCTCGGATGCCTTGCTTAAACTTGTCATGATTGTTAACTTACCTAAGTTAAAATTGAAAGGAACCTGATTAAAAAAGAGAAAAAAGAGAATTTGTGTTGCAAACCCACCATGATAACTCATCGCCAGTCAATCATTAAAGTTGAAGTACTTCCATTCTTCATTCTTCTTCAACTTTTTCTTTTGAAGATTCTTGTGACTCTGGTCTTTTCTCTTTTGTAGTACTGCAATATTTGTCCATTGACATAATGTTGCACGTTTCTCGGATGCCTTGCTTAAACTAGTCATCATTGTTAACTCACCCTAGCTAAAATTGAAAGGAACCTGATTTAAAAAAAAATAGAAAAAAGAGAAATTTGTATTGCAAACCCACCATGCTAACTCATCGCCAGTCAATCGTCAAAGATGAAGTTATTCCATCCTTCATCCTTCTTTAACTTTTTCTTTTGCAGATTCTTGTGACTTTGGTCTTTTCTCTTTTGTAGTACGGCAACATTTGTCCATTGACATAATGTTGCACGTTTGTTGGATGCCTTGCTTAAACTAGTCATGATTGTTAACTCACCCGAGCTAAAATTGAAAGGAACCTGATTACAAAAAAAAGGAAAAAGGAGAAATTTGTATTGCAAACCTACCGTGATAACTCATCGCCAGTGAATCGGTTAAGATGAAGTACTTACATTCTTCTTGCTTATTTAACTTTTTCTTTTGTAGATTCTTGTGACTTTGGTCTTTTCTCTTTTCTAATACTGCAATATTTATCCATTGACATAATGTTGCACGTTTCTCGGATGCCTTGCTTAAACTAGTCATCATTGTTAACTCACCCGAGCTAAAATTGAATGGAACCTAATTAAAAAAAAATAGAAATTTATATTGCAAACCCACCGGGATAACTCTTCGCCAGTCAATCGTCAAAGATGAAGTACTTGCATCCTTCATTCTTCTTTAACTTTTTATTTTGCATATTCTCGTGACTGTGGTCTTTTCTCTTTTGTAGTACTGCAATATTTGTCCATTGACATAATGTTGCACGTTTCTCGGATGCCATCCTGAAACTAGTCATCATTGTTAACTCACCCGGGCTAAAATTGAAAGGATCCTAATTTAAAAAAGAAAAAAGAAAAAAGAGAAATTTGGATTGAAAATCCACCGTGATAATTCATCGCCAGTCAATCATTAAACATGAGGTACTTCCATCCTTCATTCTTCTTTAACTTTTTCTTTTGCAGATTCTTGTGACTTTGGTCTTTTCTCTTTTGTAGTACTGCAATACTTGTCCATTGACATAATGTTGCACGTTTGTTGGATGCCTTGCTTAAACTAGTCATCATTGTTAACTCACCAGAGCTAAAATTGAAAGGAACCTAATTATAAAAAAAGAAGAGAAATTTGTATTGCAAACCCACCGTGATAACTAATCGCCAGTCAATCATTAAAGATGAAGTACTTCCATCCTTCATTCTTCTTTAACTTTTTCTTTTGCAGATTCTTGTGACTTTGGTCTTTTCTCCTTTGTAGTACTGCAATATTTGTCCATTGACATAATGTTGCACGTTTCTCGGATGCCTTGCTTAAACTAGTCATCATTGTTAACTCACCCGAGTTAAAATTGAAAGGAACCTGATCAAAAAAAAGAAAAAAGAGAAATTTGTATTGCAAACCCACCGTAACTCATTGCCAGTCAATCGTCAAAGATGAAGTACTTCCATCCGTCATTCTTCTTTAACTTTTTCTTTTGCAGATTCTTGTGACTCTGGTCTTTTCTCTTTTGTAGTACCGCAATATTTGTCCATTGACATAATGTTGCATGTTTCTCGGATGCCTTGCTTAAACTAGTGATCATTGTTAACTCACCCGAGTTAAAATTGAAAGGAACCTGATTAAAAAAAAGAAAAAAGAGAAATTTGTATTGCAAACCCACTGTGATAACTCATCGCCAGTCAATTGTCAATGTTGAAGTACTTCCATCCTTCATTCTTCTTTAACTTTTTCTTTTGCAGATTCTTGTGACTTTGGTCTTTTCTCTTTTGTAGTACTGCAATACTTGTCCATTGACATAATGTTGCACGTTTGTTGGATGCCTTGCTTAAACTAGTCATCATTGTTAACTCACCCGAGCTAAAATTGAAAGGAACCTAATTAAAAAAAAAAAGAAAAAAGAGAAATTTGTATTGCAAACCGACCGTGATAACTCATCACCAGTCAATCGTTAAAGATGAAGTACTTCCATCCTTCATTCTTCTTGAACTTTTTCTTTTGTAGATTCTTGTGACTTTGGTCTTTTCTCTTTTGTAGTACTGCAATATTTGTCCATTGACATAATGTTGCACGTTTCTTTGATGCCTTGCTTAAACTAGTCATTATTATTAACTCACCCGATCTAAAATTGAAAGGAACCTGATTAAAAAAAAGAAGAAAAAAGTGAAATTTGTATTGCAAACCCCCCGTGATAACTCATCGTATGTCAATCGTTAAAGATGAAGTACTTCCATCCTTCATTCTTCTTTAACGTTTTCTTTTGCAGATTCTTGTGACTTTGGTCTTTTCTCTTTTGTAGTACTGCAATATTTGTCCATTGACGTAATGTTGCACGTTTCTCGGATGCCTTGCTTAAACTAGTTATCATTGTTAACTCACCCGAGCTAAAATTGAAAGGAACCTGAGTAAAAAAAAGAAAAAAGAGAAATCTGTATTGCAAACCCACCGTGATAACTCATCGCTAGTCAATCGTTAAAGAGCAAGTACTTCTATCCTTTATCATCTTTAACTTTTTCTTTTGCAGATTCTTGTTATTTTGGTCTTTTCTCTTTTGTAGTACTGCGATATCTGTCCATTGACGTAATGTTGCTCGTTTTCTCGGATGCCTTGCTTAAACTTGTCATGATTGTTAACTTGCCTAAGCTAAAATTGAAAGGAACCTGATTAAAAAAAAACAAAAAAAGAGAAATTTGTATTGCAAACCCACCATGATATCTCATCAATAGTCAATCCTTTATTGGGGTGAGCATCGGTCCAGGGTCAACCTTGGACTGGCTCTGGACTGGCCTAACCTTGTCGGTTCTGGTCCAGTTCACTTGGAGACTGGGTCAGTCCTTGGTCCTAGAATTCTTGGACCAACACTGTGCGGGTTGGTCCTCGGTCCTATGAATACCAAGTTGGTCCAACCCGGACGAACCCTGACTATATATATATATATATATATATATATATATATATATATATATATATATATGTAATATATTACTTTTAATTTTTTTATATAAATAATACCTTAAAATAAACAACGTCAATAATATTAAACAGCTGTTTAGTGAGGAGTTCAAATAGTTTTACATTGTTCTTTAATAACTTAGATTTTTAATGTTTTTTATGGTATTAACAATCATAATTTTCAAATAAGGAAAATGTTTTTGTAAGGAGTCCTCACGGCATCCAAAAAGGCATAAACAGCTCCTTATGGCATCATCATCTAGTATTCGTTCTCTTTTGTCTTATTTGTCTTCTTAGTTTTCAATTTGCCAAAATCGAAAGAAACAATTTCTTTGCTCACCACTTCACACTCGCCTTACTCGCTTTGGGTTACTCATGCCGGTTGTCGCTCGATGCTCACTTGGCTTGTTGCTTCCCGCTTGACATTCAATGCTCATTCTGTTCGATGCTCACCCCATTTGACCCTCACTGCTTGCCTTTCTTAGCTGACCTCACTCATCATCGAACCCATTAGGTTAGTATGGTCCTCGATTGCCCTTTTAAGAAGTACAAAAAATGAAATAAAAAATTATTGATTGGTCTTGGGTTGACCTTGAAACTGGACCAAACCCATTGGATCAGTTCGATCTACAATCATTTTTTTAAGGAGTACAAAAAATGAAATAAAAAATTATTTGTTGGTCTTAGGTTGACCTTGAAACCGGACCAAACTCATTGGATCAGTTCCGTCCTCAATCGCTTTTTAAGGAGTACACAAAATGAAATAAAAAATTATAATTGGCCTTGGGTTGACCTTGGAACCGGACCAAACCCATTGGGTCGGTCCGGTCCTCGGTCTCAAGCTCAATAGGGTCGGTCCTCAGTCCCAAAATTTGAGGACTAGCACTATGTGGGTTGGTCCTAGGGTTAAGGGGCGGACCGGCCCAACCCAGACCATGCTCACCCCTATTAGTACCATTCTTTTTCTGCATTTTGGGAGGGGGTGAGTCTACTTCTTGAAATGCCTATTAATTTGTTCTTTTTGCTAAAGAGCACTAAGCAAACTGTCATTAGGCCCAAAATAGTTTGGGCCAGAAGGGAAGGGGCCATGCCTTCTCGAAAGGGGCCTGGCCTAGGCTAAGTAAAGGTGAGAAATATAAATCTCATCAAAGTAAGCAAATTTAGTAACTTAAAAAGATGGGGAAAAATTTCTGACACGTAAAAGGATGAAGAAGAATTATTGAGTTAAAGAGAAGCGAAGATTAAGCAAACGACAATAAGATCACCGTAAAAAGTAGGAGAAAAGTCACGTGACGTTGATATTTTGAAGAGGACAAGACAACAAAGTAAGACATATAAGTTTACATCCCCACGACTTTTGCGGAGCAAAAAGTTGTGATTGTCATTGGCGAACGGTTGACGTGGATTTACATTGTTGGTCACCTTTTCCACCGCTCACTGCACGATCCTACACATGATAGAGAACAGCAAGGCGAGATTTTCCTTTCAAAGGATGTGTATGCAGCAGCACATGCAAGGTCCACAAATCATAATCATAGTCACAGAAGAGTAAGGTCCACATATCATAATCATAGTCACAGAAGAATTAGGCACATCCATTGTTGCAATTGGAGTGTGTAAATTGATGACTAGGCCCCATCCGGAAGAGAGAATTCAACCTCCACGAATTGGTCCAAATGAAAAGTGTTGAGAAAACTCCTTTTAAATTTTGAAGTTGACAAAACTTTTCTATTCTCATTCTGAGGTATACCAGACTTCTGTGGAATTATCTCAAAATCTAGTCTACTTCAGAAGTCTGCCCACTCTGACGAACATCCAGACTGAACTTAAAGTGAAGATCGAATATATAATCAAAATCAGAATTATTATTCTTTCTTCAAGGATTCAGTACGAACAAGATATATGGCTTTATGGATGTAAATCTTACTTACCTTCTTTGGATATTATCATTGAAATCAATCAAGAACAATAACGTCAATTTGGAAGGCAAGTTTATTTGGAAATAATCTACTTATGGTAACTTAGATCCTGATTGTATTGGCGACCAGGATCATCGGACTTTCATCTTGATCTTCAATCGACTCAAGATCTCCTTAAATGATTCTATCCAATAGGTTGATTGGAAGAATTTCTCTGGGATGTGCCAACTGTCACAAAGGCATATAAAGGAGTATTTAAGGAGGTGTGACATCTTGATTTTCAACCCTGTTTTTGATGAAATGAAATGGGCCTTTCATCGATGCGCCTATAGTCTTTTTCTCTGAGCTGATTACTCACGAGATGACTAATCTATCAGGTGAAGCCATTAAAGAATCTAAACGCGACCGACTTGAGAATTCGATCAGAAATCGACTGCTCAACCGTGCTAATCTGCAAGGGTCAATACATCACCGTCAAAATAGATCAGAAACTGGAGATAGGTCGATTCGACAAAGGCATGTAATTAAAGTGTGGGTGATTTCACATAATTGTAAAATTTGTGTCGAACGGCACTAAGCTGATTTTTCTGTCTTTTCTATACCCTGTGCCCGTATTTAAAATCTCGAGATTTTTACGACAACCGAGAGTCGCCTATGAGTCGGAGATATACAATGTGGATAAAAAATAATCGACCATGGGTCAAATGAGCTAAAAATTCATAAAAGCTACCTAGTAGGTTATGTTACGCTAAAATCGGGTCCAGTTGAAATTAACCACGAAATTGAACTCGATTTCAGAAATTGAAAGTTTTGTCATGTCATGATTTATTTTAGGAACGTCGACTCATCATTCAAAGAATTTTCGGCGAGTCCGAATTTTTGGCGAAAATCAATATTCGGCAAAATTGATTCAAGAATCTGAATGGACTAAATTGAGTGCACTTTTGGCCTTCTCGTTAGATCAAATGATGAGGAAAATTATGGAATTTGAGGTGGGCTCCTACCTTGGCAAGTTGGCCATTGATTTGAGGCCAATTGAAGAGGAATTGAATTGAAATTAAAGGGGAAAATGGTGAAATTCGTATGCCTTGCGGGGTGCAACATATGGGCAGCATTCCTTGGCTTGTTAGGGAAGCTTGGGAGGGGAAAACAGCTGTGGGATAGGGCTGAAGGCTGGTGGGGCATGGCACTTGAGTGTTATGGATATTTTGGAAGACTTTGGTGACCATTTGTCCCCTTGGCCAACTGCAGCAGCCATTCTTCTTCCTTCTTGCTCCTTTGGTGCTCCATTATTGCTATTTTAGAGCCCAAGAACTAGCCAAGAACAGTAGCAGCCGAGCTAGCCACCGTCGGACTGCCTCACGCCCATCCGAGCACCGCCCGAGCCCGCTGAAGCTGCTCGATCGCGCCCACGTGCCCATCCCACTTGCACGCCGTCGTCCACGCTAGTTCGCAGTCTCAAGCCCTCCATCCAGCCCGTCGACCCACCTCTGCCGCCCGTCCAAGCCACTGTCGCGTCCCCGAGCCACCAGCAGCCTTGCATGGCCCGGTCGTGCCATTTCCGTGTCATTCTAGCCGCTGACCAGCCCCTTCAGTTCAGCCACAGAACCGAAGGCCAGCTAGACCCGTGAGGCTTCATAGGCTTTTTCCGGCCCTTTCCGGACCTCCCTTGGCGTCACTTTAGGCTCGAGTCTTGCTCGCCTCCACGTCACCGTCGCCATGAACTCATCAGCTCGCTAATCCGGTAACTTTACTTGCTAAACATTGATTAAGAGGTTAATTATGCTTAGATAAAGATTAGTTTAGGCTAAGATTGGTTTAGGTGGTTAGATTAGTGTAATTAGTGGTTTAGTTAGTTAAATAGGCTAATTATGTGGTTAGATTAGTTTACTTAGGGGTTAATTAGATTATGTGATTTATTTAGCTTAGTGCATTATTTATTTAAGTCCAATTAAGTGGTTAGATTAGTGTATTTAGCTTAATTAGTCATTTATTTTGTTATTTTGTAATTTATTTAATTATTTATTAGTTTCCAGAAATTATACCGGGATAACCGATTGTCAGAATTTCGTACTAATTGTCGTGGTATAGTTGGTTTGTGCAATTGAGTGATAACTTTTTATTTTTGATTTATTATTTCAAAAATGTGGAATTTTGGTATTTAATTAGAAAATACCAGGAGTCGGGTTTTGACACCAAAAATGTTTTTAAATACTATATCAAATAGTGGGATTTTTAAAAGGAAGAATATCACTTTTTATAGCTCGATCTGACCATGTACCCACACACGATTATTTTACCGAGTGTTTTTAATACAAAGAAAATAGGCCAAGTTCATTATTTTAATTGAGGCATTTGAGTGCAATGTACATTGTCCTTGGCCAGGATTGGACGGTCGTGTGATGGTTATGAGAACCGGTTGCAAGCATTTACGTCGGACCCGAAAACTATTCATCAATGGGAACCAATTAGCGACGTCTCCTTCTTCCCGAGAAGCATTCATCAAAGAGAAGCAACCTGTGACCTCCTCCTTCTCTTCTTCTTCTTCTGCGTAGGTAATATTTCACTATTTATACGCTCTGTTTTTAGCACTTTGATTAAATTTATATGCTCTGTTTCCGTACATTTCCTCATAAAATTGTTGCACGTTCGATGATGACGTGATTATTCTTTTTCTTCAATCTTTAAACATGAGTAATTTGTTCTTCTTCTATCCAAATATGCAGGCAACCCAATATAATTGACGAGGAATGGACATGAATCACGATCGATCCTCTTTTCCAGACATGGTCATAAATTTTTTTTTTCCTAATATTTATCGATGTCATCATGTACTGTGAATTAAATTCAATAATTGAAGTGTTCCAGGAAAGAGATTGGAATTCGCAAAAGATTCTTCCTTGGGATCCTAATTAAATAGCAGACACATCCTATTTAAACTTTTATTACACAAGCTATTTTATATGCATGCAATCTTTTAATTTGAATACATAGCTATTGTGAAGTGTACCCCATACCTGATATTGATAAGCCAAATCACTAAGGTACATTTGATCATTTAGACATTTTTACTGAATATGATAAAGATATGATGGGATTTTGAATTTCCTATCTAATTTTTCATAACATCCACATATAATATGGATTCTGATAAAATATTATCTAGATAAGTGTTTAGTGTTTATTGGCAAAACTGGATTAGACTTTAGAAAAGATCTCTAAGCATGGATGCACGACTTCATCGCCCAAGCCCGACATGGCCACCTCCGCCATCTCGAGAAGCAAGTCATCCCGCCTCTACTCTAGCCCATATCGTCATCATGGCCTTGCTCTATCCCTCGACTCTCTCTTTACATTGTCCTTCTTTATTGTGGGTGTTATACTTTATTAGTACGTCCATGATGGAGTGCAATTAAGATGCACCGTTTTGTCTTAATATTTTATGATTGAGAGACGCCTTTCGAAAAGGTATGAAGGAAGTCATACAAATAACTTCCGGAGATAACCATTGGGTTGGTTGGCAGAAAGAACATTTAGAAAGAAACTATTCTCTCTTCTTCTCCTCTCTCTATCAAAGAACAAAAGGCATTCCATTACTGCTTTGAAAAGACAATTGGCGTTAACTCTGTGGAAATTGGATGTTTTTCTTGTGATTGCATTCATCGTTCACTCATAATTCAACGTTCATTCCAAGGTAAATTGTTCATTGCCCATCAAAGAGGTTAGTCGTTTCTTTTGCCGATGTTCTTCCAACATTGGTATCAAAGCCTATGTTATGTTTTCAGCCTTGTTTTTCTATTGAATTTTCTCGTTGGCTGTTCTATATGGGGATCAAAAGGATGAACCTCACATCATCTAGATGTTCATTATTGCTCGGAAATTGTAACATGAATCGTCGAAAAGGAGCCGAAGCAAAGAACAGGTTTGGAGGTCGTGTACACCCGTATGATTTTGGCCATTTTTCGAAATATTTTTTTGGCCAAAATCAATTTTTAAATATACAGGGTGAAAGTACTCGTTGAGACAAGTTGAACAAGTGCCATGTGTGCATCGACGAACTGATGGGTGCTGACATCATCAATGGCGTCAGCTAATGGTCGGTAACCGTGGATGACGTCACCTAACTGGCGATAGTTGGCTAGCTGGCAATCGACTGTTGACTCGACTGGATGGAGACTCAACCCGTTCGGAGACCCGACCTGACCGGAGACCCAAACTGATTGTTTGGTCGCCGATCAGACCAACCGGGAGCCTTAATGGCTCGTTGGTGTGTGTGCCACACGTGCTGCACATTTAAGCGACACTTGTAGGCGCATGAGGGGTTTGATAGTTACATGGTCAGTGGCATTTAGTACATATGGATGTGTTTTACATTGTGATATAGTTATTTTATATGTTTGAGGCTTTTAAAGGTATAAAAATGTGTACGAAACCCTAAGTATGTGTATTTTTGGAATATAAGTACATTGTTTATTCCTTTTAACCTATATTTTCTTATGGTTTTGAAAATATAAAAGCTAGCCTGTCACACTTCAAATCCGGGGTATGCGCACATCTCTCGGCGGTTGATTAAAAATGCGACGTCCCAGGAAACATCGCCGACCCATTCTTTTTTATCTTTCGATTAAACGCATGCAAAAGCGTATTAAATTAACCCCCGGTCAATAAACAATAGGATAGTAAACACTAGGAACAATTTAACAAAAAAAAAAAAAAACGATTTCCTTATCTACTGGTGAACCCAAGGAGTTTAATACTTACAAGCCTTTCTACGGCCACTTCCTATTGACCCTTTTCAAAAACATTCAAGACTAAGGTTAACCTAAACTCCGCTAACGGTAGGGCCAGCCAAAAGGTGTCGCATCTCGCGCCCACCACATCCGCACTAAGCATATCTCCACGCTACTACCCTGAAAATATTCAACCACGACGGGGTGAGATAAAATCTCAGCGAGTCAACAGCCTAAACTTTGGTTAGGACGCAAATTTGTCGCAGATGCAGCCTAAACAGGCACCATAAACAAACTCACATCGGCTCGGCACACCCCTGCATATTAGCACGTCACATATGCCTTTGTCAATATAATAAGCATAAATAACAACCGAACACAAAATACTCATTCTCCAAGCATTCACATGGGTCCTGATTATAAGGTAAACCCGTTTTGGCACATCCCATACCATGCCTAATAGTTTTACCCCATAATCAACCGCAATGCATCACAATCATTCACACGTGTTCCGATTATTACGACCCATCGGGCCACGGCCAACACAAGAGTCAGCAGTATTCCGGTATAATCGGGCATCGTCTCGCCCGATCGGGTGCGGCATCATCCCGCATATGCATATGCCTTAGGACAACATTACAATAAGGAGCTTCGTTCCGAAATCTATTCGCGAATGGCATCTTGTTGACTTAGGGGCATCCGAATTTAATAAGGCATCGTCTTGCATAATCATACTTATCAGGACGAACCATCACCCCGCATAATCATATGCATCAGGGTATTTAGGTGATTACACGAGCACACCATCAATCAAATCACTTTTTATTGCCGTTATTAGCTAAGAACACCAAAATCCCTTTTTAAATAATAAACCTTGCAACTTTTTTTTTTGGTTCAAAAATTTCTGAAATAAATTCATACGGGGTCACGTATTTGAAATCAAGTCGTTAAACTTTGCACGCATCTAGTTTGAAACCCCATGGTTTTATTGAGCACATAAAACTTGGCGTCCAAACCTGACACCTTATTTATTTTCTATTTCTTTGTCCAACCACCCTATTTGGAGACAATCTTTAGTAACCCCCTTTTTTTTTCTTTGAAACTTTTGGAAAGAAATTCATACGTGCTCACGTACTCAAAATTAACCAGTCAAACTTTGCACGCACCTAGTTTAAAATGTCATTATTTTATTGGGCACATAAAGTTTGGTGTCTAAACCTGACACCTCATTGTTTTTCTATTTAATTTCCCATAACACCATCTTTTGCAATAATAAGAGACAATTATCATAGAACAACTAATCACATAATATTGTACGTGTAGCACTCAAAATTACGCATAAGTTCTCAGCATGCCAAAGACCAACCAAATCACAAAATATACATTTTCCAGCAAGCAAGACACTAAGAACATCCACAAGATATAGTAGAGAAAATTTGACAAACTTACTGGACTCTCTCTAGGGCGCGATTGTGCTCTTGTTCATTTCGTTTGATGTTCTTATCACCCCGAGAGATCTTACTGGTCATTGGGGCCAAGATTTGGAGGATAGGATCGTCTGACCTCCCTCCTCACCTTCACCAAGCCGTTTTTCCTGATTTGGCCCGCAAGTCCATATCTGGTTCTCTCTAAGGTGTGATCGAGCTTCTGTTCTCCCCGCCCTAGTTTTTCTGCTTCGGCTGGGTGCTTTAGCCGTTCGTTTGGGCTCAGCTTTGGAGAATAGACTCGTTGGACCTCCCTCCTTAGCCTCACCGAACCATGTCACCCTGGTATGTCCTTCAAGTCTTGCTATGGTTGCTGTGTGGTAGGGTTTGCTAGTTGTGCTGTGGGTTTCTGCTTCTTCTATGGCCTCCTCATCTGTTGAGGTTGTAGGCTAGGCAGGAAAGGCCCGTTTAGTTGTGGATGGATTAAGTAGGCAAAGCCCCATAACCATTCCTCAAAGCCTCCCATCCTCTAAGGCCACGGGACAATCTCGAGCTCACAAAGTAGGCCCCGCTACTTCGATGGAGGGCTAGCGAGACTCTCTCCTAGCCTCTAAATGCTTGGGCAGGTCTTGAGGTTGATCCAAAGCTAGATCCTCCTCCAAGATTCCACAAGCCAGCAACTAGCAAGCTAGGGGATCTAAGCCCCCTCCTGCCCATTCTTGGGCCAACATCGTTAGGCTAGCGACAAAGGGGTATGACTTAACCTATGTCCCCCCTCCTATGTTGATAGC
Source organism: Eucalyptus grandis x Eucalyptus urophylla (assembly GCA_028830015.1). Classification (NCBI taxonomy): domain Eukaryota; kingdom Viridiplantae; phylum Streptophyta; class Magnoliopsida; order Myrtales; family Myrtaceae; genus Eucalyptus; species Eucalyptus grandis x Eucalyptus urophylla. The sequence continues at coordinate 26,771,414 of CM054199.1, forward strand.
AAGCCCATTGTTAATCTATCTAAGGATGTGCTTGAGGTCACCGACCTGAAATGGCACAAGTGCCTTGTTGGATACTATGTTGGGAAGAAACTCCCATTCAAGCTAACCGAATCAGCCTTGAAGTCCGCCTAGGGTCTGAAACTGTCTGAAAGATCCTTGAAGATTGTCCCATAATAGTTTTTTCTTGTTAGTTTTAGCTAATGATCAGGGTTTTTCTTCTTCCACATCCTTGACCTAGAGTTTCGAAGAAAGATCCTTGAAGATGATCCCCTAACGATTGCCAGGGTTCCTCTAATCCTACAACAATGGAAACCTCTGCTCGAGTTGAAAAGGGATAATCAATCCTTGGTCCCAGTTTGGATTAGGTTGAAGAACCTTCCTTATGATCTCTAGTTGGCGCCTGGGATAAGCGCTATTGCAAGTGCTGTTGGAAAGCCCCTTTACTTGATCAACGCACCGAACAAATGAAGATGATTTCCTATTCTAGAGTATGCATGGAGATCTATGCAAAGCAACCAAGGTGTACCTTAGTTGTTGTAGTCCTCAATGGGGTGTCGAGATCAATTGATATTGAATTTGAATGGAAACCAGTGGAGTGTCCTACTTGTGGCACCTTCGACCATAAGTGTGCGAGTCCTCTAGCTCCTTCCCTTCCGGAGGAGGCGCTGCAGCAGGCCCAGATCGTCAGCTCGTCTCCTACCCCTGTTATGGTTCCTGCCACTACTTCGGCGGTGGCGGAGCTCCCTCAAAAACTCAAGCCTAGTTGGAATCAGGTAAGGGCCAAGAAGAAAAAGCCTTATGTGACAAAGAAAGGAGGTTCAGCTCCTACAGCTGCCTCCATTGAAGAAGGACAGAGGTTGAAACAAAAGGATATCGCCCCCGGGAATGGTATACCATCTGCCTCAACTCGTAAGCCTCAGAGAGGAAATCAAATTCCTTCGAAATTGGATGACTCCTTCTCCACTCCAGCCGATGAAAGGCCCGTCCCAGCTGACGACACCTCCCTAGCTCCATCCAGCTTAGGGGAGGATTCGGATGTCTCCGCTAGTTATCTCGACACCTCAAATGAAGATGACTTGCTCTCTCCTTACCCTTCACCACCGAAAGCTTCTCTTGCTACTAAGAAGGTAGAAACTATACAAGACAAGCTGTTGAGCCTCCGCCCAGATCCACCCCCTACTGCTTCCCCTGCATTGGCGACCAATCGGCATAGGCCAAGTAAGAATAGGTAATCCTTCCCTCCTGCTTCGCCTTTACTTTTTGTGTATATTTATGTATATAGGTTTTTGGAACATCAGGGGTCTTGTTGCCCCCATTAGGCAGGCTGAGGTCCGTAACCTAGTCTCTTCAAATGGACTTTGTCTTGTTGGTTTGCTAGAGACTAAAGTTTCGGAGGCCGTTTTCATTTCCATTTCTGCTGGGCTATTGAGGGATTGGTGCTGGTTAGCAAATTACAAACACTCCACTAGAGGAAGGATTTGGGTTGGCTGGAAGCCTTGCCTTGTTAGTTTTGAAGCCTTCTCGATCAGTGATCAGGTGATTCATAGGAAGATAAAGTTTTTGGTGTCGGGTGTCGAGTGTTGCGTTTCAGCAGTCTATGCCAAGCACACTTTCCTATCCCGCAGACCGCTTTGGGCGGACCTTATTCTCAAGAGTGCCACTATACAAGACTCAGCTTAGCTGGTGATTGGTGACTAATGCTATAAAAGATCCTCTTCTAACAAGGTGGGTGGATCAAACAATTGGATATCGTACTTTGATGAGTTTGGTCAGTGCTTAGTTCAGTCAAAGCTAGATGATCTGAGGTATGTGGGTTTTCGGTTCACTTGGGCAACTTCTATTGGAGATAGACGCAAGCTAAGGAAGATAGATAGGGTCCTCGTGAATACAAAATGGAGCCAAGACTTCTCCTACTCGGAATCTTCGTTCCTTGCCCAATGTATTTCTGATCATACCCCTATGGTAGTCAAAGTCTTGAACCCTGTTGTTTAGAGGAAACCATTTAAATTTTTCGATTATTGGATGATGCACCCAGATTTCAAGATAATCGTTACTCATATTTGGGAGGAGTCAGGAGAAGGTGTTTCCATGTTCAGACAAGTGAGCAAACTAAAGTCCTTTAAAGCCCGACTCAAGAAACTTTATAGGGATTCATTCTCTAATATATCTGTGGGCCACCCAGGTTGGCCTCCAGTAGGATTCGACCAATGTTGGGCTCGTAGAACTGGAAAAAGCTCAACGTTGGATCTTCTCAGACCTTCGTTGCCAGGAAGAGTCATTCTTTAGGCAGAAGTCCAGGATCAAGTGGCTTAAGAAAGGGACCGGAATACTGATTTTTTTCATCACTATGTCAACAAAAGGCAGATGACGAATAGAATTCTCTCGATCATGGATTCCTTTGGTAATCTAGTCACAAACCCTAGTGCGGTGCAGCATCTTTTCATTACCTACTTCCAGGACCTCTTGACGCCGCAAGCCATGCAGGGGAGACCTTTGTTTTGGGAGATTTAGGAGGTTATCCGTTGCCCCCTTAAGGAGGAGCAGGTTAGTTGTCTCTCTCGCCCTGTCTTAGATTTAGAGATCCGAGATACTCTTTTCTCGTTAGCTCGGGGGAAGGCTCCTGAACCAGATGGTTTTACTGTCGAATTCTTCAAGCACAATTGGGAGATTGTAGGACAGTTGGTCACTGCTGCAGTGAAGGACTTCTTCAGCATAGGCAGGCTCCTACAAGAGATTAAGAACACTATTTGGGTATTGGTGCCAAAAGTTCCTAATGCAACTATTGTTGCAGACTACAGACCCATCTCATGTTGTAATACTATTTACAAATGCATTACCAAAGTCTTGGCCAACCAAGTGGCTGCAGTTCTTCAAGATGTAATAAGCCCTTTCTCAAAGTGCTTTTGTCAAGGGCCGGCGGATCAGGGATAACATCCTTCTGGCCCAGGAACTTTTTATAGGATTCCACCATGACTCTTACTCACCCAAGTGTGCAGTCAAAGTGGACTTCAGAAGAGCCTACGATACAGTGGATTGAGACTTCCTCGAACTTGTTCTTCCTGCCTTTGGTTTTCTTGAGCATATGACCCGGCTCATTATGGTATGTGTGCGCACTCCTAAATTCTCCATTGTGTTGAATGGAGAGTTACATGGTTTCTTTGCTAGTGGACGGGAGCTCCGCCAGGGTGACCCTATCTCTCCCTATCTCTTTACTTTAGCCATTGAGGTTTTTTCGGGAATTCTTTATCTCCGCTCTATGAAGCCGGAGTTCAAATTTTTTTGGTTTAAATCAACAAACCTGTCTCACTTATTCTTTGCAGATGATCTATTCCTTTTCTGTGAAGCAGATATGCCTACCGTTGTTCTCCTAAAGGAAGGCCCTGATATCTTCTCGTCATGAAGTAGACTTTACCCAAACTCAAGTAAAAGCGAGGTCTTCCTCGCTGGGGGATCGACATCATCAAAGAACCAACTCTTTCTTGCTTTGGGGTTTCATGAAGGGAACTTGCTGGTTCGTTATTTAGGGGTTCCCATCATTACATCGAGGCTCCGCAAGGCGGATTGTTGCACTCTTGTCAATCCCATCACAGTTTTGGTGCAGTCTTGGACCCATTGTTTCTTGTCCTTTGCTGGCTACCTTCAATTGATCAGGTCGGTCCTCCATGCGATCCAAGCCTTTTGGGTTAGTGTCTTTATGTTACCTATAGTTGTCTTGGACCAAAATTTAACAAATCCTCAGACAGTTTCTTTGGAAAGGCTTGGACCTGGGTAGAGGGGGTGCAAAAGTGTCCTAGGATGATGTTTGTCTTGCAAAAGAGGAGGGGGGCTTGACCTTTGTAGACTACGGGATTGTAATAAGGTGGCGATGCTCAAGCATATTTGGATCCTGTTCTCTGACAATGAGTCCCTGTGGTGTAAGTGGATCCATTCCACCTTTTTAAAAAGGAAAAACTTCTAGGTTGTCAAAGAGCCGACCTACTGTTTGTGGGTTTGGAAGAAGATCCTACAACTTATGAGGGATTTCTATAATTCCTTCCACTGGAGAATAGGGGATGGCCTATCTGTGTCTCTCTAGTTTGATAATTGGCACCCTATGGGCCCTCTGAACCTATTTTTTTACGGACGTTCTTATCTACAGCTCCAGGTTGTCTAGGCAGGCGACGGTGGCAGAACTCTTCTCCTCCTCTAGCCAGGTTATTAGGATTGTTTTGGAATCATGGGATCTTCCCCTTCTGATCCTCTCTCAGAACCCGGACCGATTTAGCTGGATGGAGAGCTCTTCGAGCTTGTTCACAATAGCGTCAGCTTGGGAGGAATTAGGCGGAAGAAGGCACGAGTTCCGTGGCATGCGTTCTTTTGGAACAACTCAATTTCACCATGGTACCAATTTAATCTATGGCTTATACCAAGCACAGACTTCCTACCTAAGCACTTCTATTATTCTATGGGAGAAATGATAGCAGAGCGTGTGCCTTTTGCAATGCAATGCCAAATTCCATAGATCATTTATTTTTTGGTTGTCGCATCACTGCTGGCCTTGCTTTCTTTTGGGCTGCCAAATGCAATCTCCCGTGGCGTAACAGGACATGGGCGGAGAATCTTCATTGGGCTATAACTTTGCTTTCGAGCAAAGATTTCTATAAATGTATCGCACGGTTCTCTTTTGGTACCCTCTGTCATATCATATGGAAAATCAAGAATAGCATTCTCTTTAGAGAACAGACTCTTGTGATTCCAGCTTTAAAGAACCACCTCTTCAAAGTCGTCAGAGACAAGGCCGCGGCTTTCAGGAATGTTCCGGATACTATTAAGAACAGGAGGTTTCAGCATAGTTGGGACATTGACTCGGTTATCTTCTCTTCGGGAGAGTCTGGCCCTTTGTCTTAATGCTAACTCTCCTTGCTGTTTGAGTACCTTCTTTGCTTTCCCCATGCGGCGGGTGGTTCGAAGTTTTGACTAGTCTCTTGCTGGCAATTGTTGCAGGGGTCTAGGGACTCGTTTGTTGGGGTTTTTTGGTTTTCATAGGGTGCGATTTTGGTGCCACGACTGCTGCCTGTTCTGCCCTCTTATTTCCTTGCTATCGATTGGCTTGTACTCACTTTTCTTTGGCTGTCTCCTGCTGTGTTAGAGTGTCTTTGTTATGCTCTTTGGCGGTTTTTTACGTCCCGGCACCCTTCCACTCGCTTTGACTTTCTATTATTTTGAGTGAAA